>CM060937.1:523546361-524796361 GCA_030765085.1 Allium cepa | reverse complement strand
CAATACAGCCTCCATCTTCATCTTCCAAGTACCAAAATCTCCTTTTCCGTCAAAACGTGTTACTCCATAATTGACACCAGATCTGCCAACAGACTTACTAGAAGTAGCCATTAATATCCAAACAGAAACAATAACACTAGCTTTGATACCAAACTGTAGTGATTTTTTTTTTGAGCAGAAGCGGTTTATTTGTTCAGAATCTAGTATTGCCTATTTAGATATCAATGACACTTAAAAAGAATTATGCAGTCTCACAAAAAAAATAACAGAAATAGAAGACAGGAAGATTTAACGTGGTTCGGATATGAATATCCTACGTCCACGGAGACCCAACAACTTTTTATTTCACTAAAGAAGAGAGTACAAAAGAAAGAGGAAAGAATAATGGTGGATACTACACTTGCTTGTTCATATGAAGATAAAGTTCCTTCATTTATATAGACTTGATAATGAAGGGTTGCTTGGAGATTAAGCAAATCAATTTCCTGATTACGCAGATATCTTTCCAATTTGCGTGATTTGATTTTGGTACAAATGGATGACGTAATCTTCGTTTCCATATCTTTCCTTTATTCTCCATGCCTAATAATTTATTTCTTCATATAGCAGACTAATTAATTGATTTGCTAATTAATTAGTTTCCTTTAAAATATTCTTCCATATATCAGCTAAATTAATTGATTTGATTGAATCAACTAATCAATTTCTTTCCCTTTTAACGAATATTTGAATCATCAAATTCAACATCCATATTATTAATTTTTATAATTCATTGTATGTTTGCTTAACATAAGTATCTTTTAGATGTAATCGGCCTTGTTCAAAGTGTCTCATCAATCAAAGAGATTCGAAGAAAAATCAACAATGAGACTATTCCAAAACGTGATATAGCCATTGGAGATGATTCGTAAGTAAACATATTAAAACAATAAATTTTTTTACTAAAAATATTTATGCATAGATTTAAACTAAAGAAGTAAAACTGTTAATGTGACTTTATGGGGAGAACTTGCTACGAAAATTGGTGCTCAGCTGCTACAAATGGTTGATGAATGTCCTATAGTAGCTATTAAATATGTCAAAGTTGGAGATTTTCAAGGTAAAAATTGTTCTATTTTTGTAGCTTTTGCGATGGCATCATTTTTTAAGATTATTTAATCTTACTACAGGTTTGTCTTTATCAACATTGAGTAAAACCAATTTATATATAAATCCAAACATACCAGAAGCTAAAAAGCTTAGAAGTTGGTAAAATTGTAAAGGCAAAAATACAAAAAATTTATCTACCACTTATGATAGAGTTATGCTTAGTCATATAATAAATGATCCAACATTGGGTCATGACAAGGTTTGTCCTTATCATTTTGAACTATATTGTACATTAATAATTTCATATTGATTGTTTTTTTTTCCATACGTAGTCTGCATTCTTCAGCTTGTTTGCTTACATAACTTATATTAAGAGTCAGAAATTGTGGTATCAAGCCTGTAAGAGTTGCAAAAAAAAAGTAACCGAATCTGTAAGATCGGGCTATTGGTGTGAAGCATGCCAACAGAATGAAAGCTCTTGCATTTTGAGGTAAAAATTTAAGAGCTACTTATTAATATTATTTTAATTATTATTATCATTTGATGTTGTACTTTATATACAACATATCATTGGGATAACATATCACATGTTAATAAATGTGTGAATCATGCTACGCAAGTTTCGAACTTGTGGCCTGTGGCACGAATATTTAGTTATTTATTTATAGTAATCAGTAATATATGTAATAATATGTTTGTTTACTGCAGATATATTATGGTAATGAAAATTAATGATCCAACCGCTGAAGCTTGGATTACTGCTTTTAATGAGCCAGCAGAGGAAATCATAGGTTGCAGTGCTGATGACCTCTATAAGATTAAGAATGATGAAGGTGAAGATATATACGAACAAAAACTAAAGGAATTGTTATGGATCCCTCGTCTTTTCAGACTTGGTGTTGCCCAAATTGAGTACATGAATGAAAAAAACAAAAAATCAATGTTATGTCTCAATCAGTTATTGATTATGCGGCGGAATCAAGCTTCTTGTTAGAAGAAATATCAACAATGACAGAATTCAAAGTATAGTTTTTTTTCCAGTAATTTTAGTTGTTTTCTTATTTTTACTTCAGCAGTGTTAGTTTTTCATATAATAATGGTTCTTTTAGGTAATTTATTTAAACACCGTCGTTCAATAATATGAGATTTATTTCTTACATCAATTTATTCATTAGTAATGTTCTTTAATTACGTATTGAAAAATATGATGATGTATATTATGGTGACATTTTGTTTGATTTTTTTTCCGAAATTCATTAATACATTAGAGCTACAAATAAGCTCAAAATTAATTGTATACTACACATATGTGTGTGTTGTGGATGGTTCATATCAATACATTGATAGCACATCCTTAGTATCAAGTTGGCCTACGTTTTCAATCCTTGATATAATTGAATTTACATAGTTTCAATTATTTTCATTTTTTTAAAATACATTAATTTTTCATCAAATTAATAATAAAAAAATTAAACAAATACGTTTTTCTTCGATATCAAATACTACAACGGTCGGTTTTTCCACCATTGTGCGGTTATATTAGTAATAAGTGGAGGCTCATGCTCCATTGCAGTAAAGTTAAACAGACACGGACATCGAAATAATCAAAGTCCTCAATCATCGAATGTCTTCCATTTTTTGACTAAAACGTGATTAGTGTCTGCCTCGTATTAATTAACGTCTTTCAGAACGTGCTTAATGATTCAATATCGCATTAAACTGTGCATCTTATTTGTTAGATTAGGATTAGGCGATTTGTTATCACGCTTGATATTATAACGTTGTTATGGTGTATGGTTTGAAATGGCTTACGGAGTGTGAATTAAAGGCAAACTACAATTGGGGATATCCAATGTGGAAACACAAGAAAGAATTTGAGGAATAATTGGAGTTGGTAGCATATAAGAATGTTTCTTTTAAAAATCAAAATCCTATGCCCTCAAACACCTCTTTTTCCTTACTAAAATATAAGGGTTTTTTTTTTTTGAACTGGTACTTTATATACAACAAATTAATGGGATAACATATCCCATGTCAAATAAATGTTCGAAAGCAAGTTTCGAACTTGTGACATCGTGCACCAAGCCGAATCAATTTACCACTTGGACAATGGTGCTTGTCAATATAAGGGTTTTATTTATTGCATCATTTGAATAAAAATGCAAAAAAGTTATTTCCTTTATTTACTTATTCAAGGACGAAGCATGCTATGTGTATCAAGTTTGCTACCCCTATAAGATGGATTGTATTGATTCAAATGATAATGATGGTAAGATAATTCATGTGTAGGCATGAAGATAGATTTAATAATGATGACTAATGTATATGAAAGTTGATCGAAAAATCGCCATGAACGCAATGACATAACTTTTGTAACCAAATTACGAAGTACGCAAATCTTTCATTTGTTAGTCTTATTATCAATTAATAATTTCTTATTAGTTTGTAAGGGGTGTTATAAGAGGATAAGGAGATAATATTATTCCAAGGGAAAATTATGAATAAACAACGTATTAGCTCTTGACAAGATCATTTTGGTGAACGGTGAAACTATTTTTTTTTATATTCTCATATATACACACATATATAACATCATGTCTATTATTTTGTAATAACTATGCTTGACCATGCCATTAAAAAAATTCGAAACTTATTTACAGTTATAGAACCCATTTTAAATATAAATATACTTTTAACATTTTTCAAAAAAAAATATTTTTAAATATACATACATATGTATATTATATATATTTTATATAATTAAAATTTATTTTTGGCACAAGTTTAACAAATTTAATTTGAACTTAATACTTATACACACACATATGTATATTAAAAAGTATTTTTTAAATTATGAATATTGGTTACCTTTACTATTTCGAAAAAGGATTTTTTTTTTTTATGTACACGCATATTTCAATGTGTATGTGTATGTACAAACACATGCAACCGAGTTAAAAAGTAATAAAAAAATTAGCTTTGCGGTAGCTTCAACAAATTCAAACGAAGTAGTTTAATTCAATTACACACAGTCATATTGAATAAGTCAAAACATTTAAAATTTCAAATTTGAAATATTTATAAATAATCGAAATTAAACATATTAATTACATATATATTATTTAATACACCCAATATATATATATATATATCTTATAGTAAACTTTTAGCCATAATATCCTATACATTTTTTTAATTATATACATACATACATACATACATACATACATACATACATACATATATATATATATATATATATATATATATATATTTCACACAAATATATTTATATGTTTTAAATTTAAATATTATACATACATACATATATATAAATATTAATGGTCGAAAAAAGTTTGTTTGCTTCATGTACACTTAAGTAGTTCAAATTCAATATTAAACATTATGTACGTATGCAGACATACATACATACATATATACATACATACATACATACATATCACACTTGTATATCTTATGTCCATGCGAAGATGTCAATTTCCCATGAACTCATTGAGTGTGTTATATATTTATATTGTTGTGATACTCATATTGTGAATCTGGATACCATAACACATAAAAATATAAAATTAAAATAAACTAATAAAATAATTTTAAATTAAGCCATTAATAAATTTATTTTAAACATTAACAATAAATAAATATTTTAATCAAAATAAATAAATAAATAAATTTCAAAACGTGTTTATTAATTAAAATACTAAATTTGATTCGGTGTAAATAAAATATTATTTACACAAAATAAAATAAAGACCTTGTGCAATTTAATAATTTTTTTTTGAAATTCATCATTTAAACTCATTACCAATGCGCTTGATCCTATATTATTTTTGTCATCATTGCATAATTTAGATATCTAGAGTTTGATTTAAGGTCAAAAACTAGATTTATATTTGTATACAATCGCGTAAATGTCATTAAAGTCATTAGCTCAATCCTATAACTGTTACGATTAACCAATTTACTATGACTAGAAATTTTGACTTTAAGTTGAATAAAATTACGGTGATATTAATCTTCTACAATGAATGAAGCGAATCTTTACATGAGTGATGTCCCACTTTAAGCTGTTCAACGTATACCTAACTACGGTCGTAACAAGGTCACCATGCCTAACAAGGTCGCCACATCTAGTATTTAACCATGATCAAAGTATAGCCTAACCACTTAAGATCGATAATACATCAAGTCAAAAGACCACTTTATGACGTTACCATGAGATCTTCTATTTTAACTTAGTTGTATTAACATATAGAAGATTCTCGTCGTATCGTTCCGCGATCGTTCCGAACAATCACAAGTACATGACCATTTCATGTCCTCAACAGTCATTAATAAATCATGTCCATTGTCTAAGATTGTTACGTATTCAATAATTTTAACGGATGCATCGATATCATTTTCTTGATATATCTTGATTAGGAACGTTTAAGGGAAGTATGTATGAGCGTATGTACGTATATATTTATCGATTCAATGCTCATGGCTATGAAGATATTTGAAATTGCAATCCATAAAATGTTTCTCCTAAGAATTTTCTGTTTATATACGTTCAATGTATTTAACTCATTATTTATCGCTCTGAATGACAACATATATAAAAGAAAAAAAAAACTATACGCATATATCATTTCGAACAAGATTCTTTTATAAGTATGTGATAAATTACATAATTACACATATTGTACACTTTTAACTCTACCGGTTCCTACAAAATAGGCACTTTCCATATATGATCAATTTGATTCTATATATGGTTCGGTACAATTTGGTAGAAACTCGGTTTGCAGAGATACAGTTCCAAAGAATTCAGTTCGGTAGAGACTCGGTTCGGCAAAAACACTATCGAAACGTATTTCCTGTTCGACACTTGCTCTCCGCTGGACGTTTGTGCTATTTCCTTCCAAAGTGAAACCCTATCTTTTTTTGTGCTATAAGTTTCTTTTAATTCGAAGCTGAGTGCAACTTGAGCAAATAGCTTGTATCGTCGATTATAGCACTCCGATACCTTTGGATGTTCAATTTGGATAAAGTAGATTCAATATGAGATCCAAATTGGTTGGGTATTGGATTTATTTTAATTATTATCACCATATCTTTTAATCTATCTCTGGATCGAACTCAAGATCACCATATTCATTGCCAGATATAAAGATAATTCATGCGTAGGCATGGAGACAGATTTAATAAAGACGACCAACTCGTAGACACAGCTATAGGTTTAATCCATTTCTGTAGGGCATGCCAAAATTCAATGTTATCAGGTATATGAATAAGAAGAATGAAGAAAAATGAATGAGAAGAATTATAATCTTACGTCGGTTGAAATTATAAAATGGAGGGTTGAAAAATGAATGAGAAGAATGAAGAAAAAGACGAAAGGAGGGGTTTTGTATGTAGGAAAAGGTAGGCATCATTTTTTGGACGTCTGCAGATGCCCAATTAATGTGCGTCTGAACAGCAGGCTCCCATTAAATGAGTGCCTCACTGTTGGAAAGATTTGCCTTGTTCAAGGCTGAATATTCAACGCTGAACCTATTGGAGATGTCCTTATAATAATATCAGATAAATAAAGTACCACTTTTTCAAAAACATAAAAAATTAAAATTGTTTTTCATTAGATAAAAAATCGCGGTATTACATGGAGAATCAAACACAGGGTATAGAATTTACAATATGTTTTGTTGTGTAACATTTTAATAATAATCTCTAATTTACCAGTACAAATATTAAAAGAAAAAAGAAAATCTAACAGTTGCAAGCTTAAAATCATCTACATCAAAGATCAAAAATATGCTTACAACATTGGTGCATAAGTGAGTATCGTGCACAACTACCCACTGGCTAACCTTAATTTATTATTAAATTAAGTTTAAGGGTTCGTTCAAAAATATAAAATGCTCTTGGAAAAACGTTTAGAGAATGATTTATTTGACATAGTGCTTATAAGACCGATGTATTGATTACGTCAGCATCTATTTGAAAAGCGTTTAACCGTTTCAAAACGAGGTGGTTGGAATTGACAAAAATATTACGAAGAATGCCGTGTCTGATGTAAATTTTGAAATATTAACTTAATTATTAAATATAAATTATTAATTATTAATTATTAAATTGATACATTAAATAATAATTACCGAATATTAAATAATAACTATTTAAAATTAGTTATTTACTGCAAAATAAAACTTAAAACTATTCTTACATTAGTTCCTATCCAAAAGCAATTTATTTATAATAAAAGAAATTATAGACCAACGCCTCAACCTTTTAACGTCTAACCAATGATTCTTGTTTGTTGCCCACTCTGCATAAGCGACGTGTACAGAATTCTTGTCTTCATTAACTAACTAAAGACAAACTCCACGGCAAAATTATTCAATGAAAGTTGAAATGCTCTGTTGGCTGGAATTCCGTGTGCGTAGGCAGCAGGTTTTTCCAACTTTTAATATTAAAAATCGTCAAAGGGCAAATACGAAATAATATACAGGAGAGGGCATATTTACAAGTGGCCAATATCCAACTGTATAACATAGCGCGTTCTCTTGCCCCATAAAACCTATCCGCCTCTTCTACAATTTATAATTCTCAATAAGAGAAATCCAAATCCTAAATTCTCGCCATAAAAAAACAAAATGAACTGCTTCAGCTGCTGCTTTTCCTCCAGCGAAGACGACGACCGCCGGCCATCGCTAATTCGAGCATCTTCAACTTGGGTCAAATCTAAAGCGCACGAATTCCCCGAAATCAAAGATAAATGCAAAACCCTAATTTCCAGAATGGCCCGACATCGCAAAAACCAGTCCGCTGATTTTAAGTACGACCCTTTGAGTTACGCGCTTAATTTTGAGGAGAGTGAAGATGAAGGCTCTCAGCACAGGAATTTCGCGGACAGGTTGCCTGCGTCACCGGCGCCGGAGAGAACAAGGCTGACGTCAGTGGAATTTACATAGGTGGGTTTCAATTTATGTCTTCGTTTGGATCATTAAATGTATATACTGCGATATTAATGTTATATGACTGGAGAATCAATCTTATATTATTTGTGCGAAATTAATTTTTGCTGTTTCTTTCTGTTTACCTGCGTATTAAAAAAAAAAAAAATTGTTGCTGTTTTTTGTTTGGTTCATGAAAAATGCATTCAAAGTATACGCTGAAATAATTTGCAGTTAAATAAAAGCTAGTTTGATAATTGCTTATCGAATCTGTTAAACAATTTGATATTAACTTCGAAAGTCTTGGTTTAATCTAATGAACCGCGTATTGTCCTTACCTGGAAGTGCTATCATCCCCGAAATATCTTCGAGTATAACATGTTGTTGGGACTTTTGTGACCAACCATTTGAGTTGATTTGGAGCAACTTTTGAAGAAAGGTTAAATTGCGATTAAGTGCCCCAACAGTCATGCATTTATATAACAGACGCACGACTCATGACACACTATATATATAAACATTAAATAAGCTAGTGCAACCGCATAGCGGTGTAATTCGGTTTAAAAACCGACCATTCAATTGTATAATATAGAAAACACTATTTGATTGTATGATATAGAAATGCTTTAATTTAAGCTAATCACGTAATGATAATAAAAAATAATTGTTTGCATCATTAGAAACATAGTAATTGAATGTACAAAAAAGTATTGGTAAACATACATCTCCGTGCGTATACATACACATACGCAAACAAAAATATCATTACCTATAGTTGATTAGGGAGGAAAAGTAGACTATAAAGATTGATGTAGAAAATAAGTTGAATATATTTGCCTATACTTAATAATCCACGGTCTAAGTTCACTTCCCATCTTTGTACATTTCTTTTTAGAGATTTAAATAGAGCGCATTTGGCATACATACCTCATAAGGTTTACAAATACATAAAACATCACTACATTTTTTTAGTAAGTTTATGGTTCCTGTTTTCAAATTCACGTGTGCAAAATAGACCCAAATACTCTTTACATTTCTAACATTGCAAACGCGTATAACCTTCTTGTAGAAACATCGGATCAACATACTGTTTTCATCAAAAATAAAAAAATTTAGGTTCTTTAAAATGAGATCCATTGTTGATACAAAAAAAAAAAATCATTGTTGCAGTAAAGGTGCAATTATTTCATATATTTACAGAGAATTCCGCAAATTTTAAATACTATCGATTTTTCTTCAAATGTGCAAGTATGCGTACAATTGCAGCATATAATTGCAGACGATTCTGCAATTATTGCATATAGTTGTTGAATTTTCTGCAACTGTAGACATTTATGCAATTATTATGTATAATTGCTGAATTGTCTTCAATTATTGCATATAATTGCAGACATTTCTGTAATTATATGGTATAATTACAGACATTTCTGTAATTATTGCATATAATTGCCGAATTGTTTGCAATCATACCATATAATTGCAAAAAAATTTGAAAAGCATCGATTGACGTTGGTTGGATCTGCGAATAGTTTGTCATACCGTTGTTTTTATATATGCACAATGCCACTCGTTAGAAAAATAATAAAATTTGTGATTTAATGGTGAAAACGGTTTGTTAATCCATCTTTTCTAAAAAATATATTGCGTTTTAAATACTGATGATTAATGAGGCGCAAATTTTAATTATGGATGTGAGAATAACATCTATATATGAAGAACCAACATTGCTGCAATGGAGGAGAGGGGCATTGCATGAAAGAAAATTGTAATATTTAGAAATAGGGATGTAATTTATATCTTTCTTTGAGAAGATGTTTAGTGTATTAAGTTTGATTTTAGGGATGTGTTCCTTCTGCATTTTTCCAATAACTCTATAGGTAAACTTTGACTTGACATGACCATATACGAAAGCAAATTACATTGATTTATTTTATGCATGATCAAAGACATGGAAAACAAAACATTTTTTTAGATATAAAATTTCTATTTGTACTCATTTAAAACCAAATCTATTGTCATTGTAAGATTCTCATTTCTCTAATACATATTATAACTTCGTTTAAGTTTCATATCTACCTCAGTCCTAGTTTTCACTATTGTTATTTAATCTAACATTCTCTTCCTCTTCTCCTCGCGTTTAGTGTATTGAAAAACTTATTATTTCCTTTTTTATTTCACGTTTTCATTTTCTTCTTCCTCCTCCAGCAGCTGTTTCTTCCACATCTTCGATTTCTTATATATAAAATTCAGTTCTTTTCTTTACCTTTGTATTCTCCTTAATTTTTTTTGAATCTATTTATGTTTTACAATGATTGCTTTTCTACCTAACGCATTTACGTTTCATATTTTTATGGAAAAATTATCTGAAAGTAGTAATAACTTTGGCTTAATGCATCGATGAACTCGAATTAAATTTAGATCTTTATTACTTATTTTTCTTTTAATTCAAGTTTAAATTTGTTGTTTTTGTAATAAATTAATGACTTCGGTCTTTGATTCAAATTTTATGTCCAAATTCTATTTTCTCTTATATTTTTTTTCCAAGTAGCATGCTTATGAATTTGGTTTTCTTCATTTATTTTACCAGAGTTTATTGGATTTATGCATAAGCATCTTAGATTATTCAGTTATTCTAAAAAAATGTTATAGATAAAGTTAAATTATTTTTTATTCTTCAGGTTTTGTATGAAAATTCATTTTTTTTAAGATTATTTTAACGACCCGGAATTTTGAACGTTTTATAAGTAAATATTGAAATTATTTAAATAATTAAATCGTGGATTTAATGTGATTATAAGTGATTTCGAAAGCTTATTTAATTTCTTTTTAAATAAGAAATGAAATGGTGAACTTTTAATTCTTAACTGAAAGTGATTAAACTGTTTTTAAAATAATTCTTTTTAATCAACGTGTGAAATTATCATCTCGATGCACTATCTTGAATTTTGACGAAACTAATATCATTGAGTCTGGAATAATTAGTTGTTATCCGCCGACGAGTTTCGTGATGATCAGACGTGCTGTATGGTCGTGCGTGCTCGAACGCGTAGCTTGAAATTTGAGAGAATTATATATTATATATTTGTTTATAAATATCCACATTTAGATATTTACTTTATCACTTTTCATTATCTCCCACTCTCCTCTTTTATCTGTTTGTGTAACGACCCAGAACTTTTATTAATTGAAATTTGAATATTTAATTAATTTTAAATATTAATAAGTGAAATTTATAAGTCGAATAAATTTTATTTCGAATAAGAACAATTAAATCGATTATTTAATAGTTGAATTTACGGAAATAATTGTAAATTGGGTTTAAATATGATTGAAAATGATTTGTAAAATTTTATTTTATCATATTGGAGTTATAACAATATTTTAGAACTTTTAAAATCGAATTAAGAGTTTATTTGTGAAAACTGAATATTTTAATATTTAATTATCGACTGTAAAATAGCCAATTTTTGAACAGTCTCAGAATTGGACGAAACTTGTTCCATTGGATCCGTAATAATTTGTTATTATCGGATTTCAATTTTCGTAGCAATCAGAGTTGTCGTTGACCGTGGCAGCTCGAAACGCATCAAAATTGTTTTAATATTAATTTGGCGAGTTAAAATAGTCATTTTTCAAAAAGTCTCGGATTTCGACGAAACCAGTTTCATCGGATCCGTAATTTGATATTATTGTAAGATTTCAAATTTCGTGTCAATCGGATTTATCGTTTGTCCGGGGCAAGTGAAAACGGCTAGAAATTGGTTTAATCGATTTAATTTAAAATCGATCGTTTATTGCCATAACTCGCACAGATGACCGAATTAGCTCCCGAAACACGTTCCATTGTATTCGAAACGCAGGGTAAATCATAGAAACGCCAGTCACCGCACGTAAATCGGAGTTCGGAAAATCTGGGATGAATAGTGTTTGCGAAATTTTCTATAAAAGGACTCCACTTTAACAAATTTGCCAAAACCTAACCCTAATTCAGAGCCGCCGCCTCTTAATAATTCAATGGCCGATATCTTCTTGTCTTCTCCCCTTGATCTCTTCAAATCCACAAACATTTAGAAGAAACTTTCAACATGAAAGTTGTAGATCACGTTGCGAACTAGCTATTCAACGGTCATGATCTAAAAAGACTTCGCGAATCAATGACAAATCGAGCTGGAAGTACAGCCGTTCGCACGCAATTCTAGGATGGAGGAGGCGGCCGAGCTCTATGGGATTGAAGCCGAAGGTGGCCCGCGTGAGGCTCTGCATGATAGTGGTAGTTGATCGTCTTCAAACTACACGAGGAGGCTGCAATATTTAACCCCAGATTCGAGCTATATGGGTTCGGTTCTACTGGGATTTGCGTTTGGGAAGATGATTAGCGTGTGCGGCCTGATGTGCGTTGGAGGAGATCTACGGCCCAGGATGAAGGTTGTAATTTATATAAAGGAAATTAGTAAATGTTTATATATTAAAAGTGTACAATGTTTAAAAATTGATATCTCTTTCATACGAGGTCGAAAAATTATGAAACCAGTTGCGTTGGAATCGTATGGACGAGCACTACGCAGTGGAATTGGATTGGAGTCGTTCGGAGTTATTGAGAATTTCGGTTAAAATTAAACGCGCGTTTAATTTTATTCGAAATAAAAGCTGAAAACGAAATTGAAATCAAGGTGAGAACTTCTCACTCAATCAAATCGGTTTCGATTTTAATTTTAAATAGTTAGATTTAAAATTATTGATTGTATGTTTGAATGATGATTGTTATCTATTGATTGTTAAAATAGACATTATGCGCCGTTAGTAAGCGGAGGTTATTTATTAAAAACATATACCGCGAATATTTCACAGTACAGTGAAATTGGTATTATTTATGTACTTGGAATTGATTTTCCCGCATTATATAGCGGATGAGACCCTATTGCGCCGTCTATTAAGCGGATAATATTTTATAAATCCCATATACCGCGATAATTCCGTACTGGAGCGGAATTGGTATTGTGCTAACATCTTTGGATGCAAGGAAACAAGTTGGAGGGATCCAACTTGATTCCTCAACTGTATTGATTTATTTACAGATATTTTGATATTTGTTGATTATCATATTGATATATGATATTTGATGTCGTGATTGACTATTTGGTGCTGCTGCATCATCAGATCCATTTCTGAAGTTTTAAAATAATGATTTTTGGTTTTAAAAGGAATTTTAAAGTGATTTTCAAAAGTAAACGTTTTATTAGATTTCGAATTGTCAAAATAAATAAACGTTAAAATTTTATTTTCATAAAAGTTATGATTTTTGGAAAATAATGCTTAAGTATGATTCTGAAGTATATAAGCTTTAAATAACGATTTTTAAATTATTAAAAGAATAAATTGGTTTAAATTGGGATTTTTGAATTATTAAAAACGATGTATATAAAAGACTTATAGAGTTGATATTTTATAAATTAAAAATATTGGAATATTAAAACGTGTTTTTATAAGTGTTAAAGGTGAAATAAAGATGGATTTCATAAGTGAACGGAATTTATAGATTTATAAATTGTGAAGTTATAAAAATGAATAGATTTTGTAAAATAGAAGATTTATAAGTAATTATCTTATAAATCGGATTTTGGCATTTAAATGAGATATAAATGGAATTTGTTAAAAATGAGATTTATAAATCAAAGCTTATAAATAGAAATGGAATTTATGAACATTTTTTTTTTATAAATTCGAAATCAATCGAATTTGATAAATTGAATGTTGAAGTTTATTAAAGGAAATATGTTCACGATTTTGGACAGTGAATACATTATTGAATAAAATGGTCATGTTTGGCAAAAATGAATATTATAAAATGAAGTTAATTATTTTAAAGATGTTTTAAAATGCTTTAAATATCGAATACATAGATTTCAACATTCAGTATTGAAATAGACATTTTCGAGACATAGAAGGAAATGGTGGACTATAACACTGTTGTTATAGTAAATGATTTCCGAAAGGAAAGGTTTTATATAGTATTGGGATTTATATATCTATCTAAATTTCGAATCCCTATACTAGTGATTTTGGGTTGTCGTAACGATGTTTTATGCGACATTCATTTTGGCCCAAATAAATGTGTTTAAGTGAATGTTTTTCCTTAAAGAATGAAATATATACTTAATTTCGATATTAAGTATATTGAATATTTTCTAAGTATTGAAAATAAATGGATTTGTGAATTACTTATTAATAAAGAAATGTTTTTTCAATGTGATATGGAACGTTTTGAGAATTTATCTTTTTGAAGACAAATTGAAAATGAATATTAGAAATCGATTTGGGAATTATATATTCATGGATATTTTGGAAGTATAAATTCACTATGGAATTTATAAAAGAAAGGGGAATTTGATTAAAAATAAGCGTTGATTTATTTTTGAAGCGTGGAAAGATATATCTAGTAAAGATATTTTGGAAAGTAAATAATTTGGGAAATTATTTGGAATTTGGTGATGTTGAGCATGCCTATTGATAGTTAAAAAATCCGACTATCAATATTTACCTTTAAATAGGTATTTGTTGTGATTTGCCTGAATTTGAATGCCACACTTATTTTTAAAATAAGCGCTCGCTATTCGGGTTAGCCGGGAAAGGACCTTGGGGTCGTATAACCCATTCCGAATATGTGATACGTCGTAATGGATTGCATTTGATGACCGGTGTTGAAGACCGGATATTTTTGAAAACGGAAGGATTACCGTTGAGTTACTCTGCATCGGCTGATCTCCGATATAGAGGTTTTATCACCCTTAGTGACGGAAAGTCCAGACGTGATTAGAAATTATCCGGAATGCAAGGACTTCTTTATAAGTGCCTTCGGTTCTGTTCGAGCCCGGAACAGACTTGTATGGATTGTATGTCTGACATTACAAATTGAGATATAAAGCTGATTTCTTTCAAATACATTTCTGTTGGCGGCGGATAATTTATTCTCTTAGCTTAACACCCTTCTCTGAGACATACGAGCTCAGAGGTTATATAGTTGAAGGTTATTAGTGATACACTCCCAATTTGGTAGTGTGGCATGCTAAGTGTTGCTGTGAAATGATCATTGTTTGATCATTTGAGATATGATCATTTGTTTGATCATTTATCTTGGTGATCATTTCTATGATCATTTGATTGACCCAAAGCACAGCTTTTGTATAAAGCGTGGCTTTGTGGACAAGACTTTGTCGGACCTCACACCCCGGAAATGGTCAAAACAGGAAGGATGCAGCAAGGTTATTAGGGGGTAGCGCCCCTTTAGTGTATGTCATTCCTTCTGGATAGAGGTGGTATCATGGTATGGAGCCCAGATATTTGACCTATGTTGTTGCTGCAAATTTTATGGTTATTGGAAATCGAGGATCCTCGGATAGATCGATTACGATCGGCGGATGACATATTCGTGTCAGTTGTTACCTAGTTTGAAAGGTAAACCGGCCTTGTATTGGCAGAGATCCGGTTAGGTTCTCGGGGCGTCTTTTCAGAGGCGTTTCCATGTGGCAATGGTAAGTTCCTTGGCATGACCATTTGTTGGAAATCCAAAGAAACAATACGAGACTTATACGGTTTTAGTTGTAGAATGTAACGACCCGGAAATTTAGACGATTTAATTTAGTTATTTATTAGAATTTTGTAATAAAAATTTAGTAGTAATAATAAAGAGTGATAAATTTATATGGAAATGAACGCTAATTTACCAATGGTAATTTAAGCCTTTGATTTTAATATGAATAAATCTTTCGAATATAATAGTGTAGGTATTGTACCTGAAATCAAATTAGTAGACATTTGCAATAATAAGTGAATAAATAAATAACCATAGGGGATAGCATTAATATATATTTGGTTAGAACAAATTTGAACGTGGAGGAATAAATGTGAAGCATTTAATATTAATTTATGTTGATAACGTTATTTGGGGGATTTGAGGAATAAGTTGAAATTTGGTAATTAAGATATTTATACGCAAAGTATATAAAGAAAGATATATTGATTCCATTAAAATAAATTGGAGATCTAGTATTAAATATTTTCTTAATGTAAATTTAGGTAAGTTTTGATATTTAATGCTAACTCCATTCAGAATATGACCATGGGTGTAATATTTTGAATGGTAAGCAATAGTTATAAGTTACATGTTTAATTGGTTGATGGAATTTAAATTGAAATAAATGTTAATACACTAAATAAAAGTTACATTTAATATGAGAAGTAATACCATGTTAGAAGTGTCAAATTTAGGGTATTAAGACTTATAAATGGAAATTAAGAGGCGGTTAAAATTTAGTGGACTTTAATGTGTATGTATGAGAAATTTACGCTATAACTAAAGAAGTGAATGGAATAAATACAAACCAATGTGGATTGTATACATGAGATGACAATTTTTGGGGATAACGGGATTTAAACCTAAATAAATAAATTCCTTGAAAACTTAAGTTTTAATCTTTGCATAAATTGGAATTGTACGTTAATATTGTAAATTTTGAATTATTCTATAATAAATTAATGTAGGAAGTTGTTTAAAGGATTCTAAAGTTACCAAGTAATCCAAACTGACATAAATTGCAATTAGTTAAAGTTGAATTGTAAAACTGATTCAATTAACCTATTATTAATTTATTTATTTGGAATATAAAAAGTAATGATAGAGTTAATTGAAAATTTAAGGTAGTTTAATTTGTATGTTATTTGGGATTAAGTCAAGATGGGTAGATATTAGAAGGTATATACTTAGCTCATTCAATTAATGTAATTTAATGTACATTTACGTGGAATATAATACCATGTTTAATAGATTGCTAAATTGAATATAACTAAGGAAAGGTTATTGTTGGTTGGAAACATTTATTAATATGGGAATATAATTAGACAAGCATAACCCATGCAAATGTATAATTAAGAAATGAAGCAATAATTAGTAATTATTAACCAATCCAAAAATTTGGTAACCCATTTAATTAGTGATTGGTATAGGTTATGTATTTAAGTAATAGTGCAATACCAATTTATGTATTTGCGAAATATTAATAAAATATGTATAGTATGGAATTCAAAAAAAAACTATATATACATAGAAATGTGGATTTTATAGTATGTAAACTTAGTCGATTTACAATAGTTAAATCTATTGTGAATGAATAAGAATCTAAGATAATTATTACGGTAATTTGAAATTTAGTTAAGAATGGAAATTATTTATGAATTTGAAATTTAATGAAATTATATTGAAACTTATAAACAAAGCATCTAAATTTACAATTGTAAATACGTTTAAAATGCGATGTAAATGTTGAGGAAGAAATTTATTTATTTACAAAAATCCGTAACGTGTATAATTAGTATAAAATCCTGGTGGGACCACCACCGTTTGCATGTTTATAATTCGTGCACATTCTATTCTATTCTTTTCTATTTCACTTTGTCTATTTATAGGCTGTGTAAACCCTAGCCTCCATTCTATTCTCTTTTGCTGTACGTTCTTTTCTTCAACTCCTTCTCCTCCTCAAATGGATGCAAATGTCAGATCCAATTCTATTCAAAAATCAAATAAAAATTCAAACTCTTCTAAAAATTCCAGAAAAATTATATGTTAAAGCCCTCGAAATACGTAATCTGCTGGTACTGTCCGTTTTTCGATTGGAGTTTCTGTGTGTATAGATCATGGCCAATTAGTTTCGGTCGTTCATCACCTCGTCGCAAAAATTCGTCAGATCGGGAAATCGCTTCTGGGTATTGTGGAGAGGGTCGTGGGGATTGCATCGGGAGTGTTCGTTTGGGAAATCAACGGTTGGATCGGCCTAAACAATTGAATTAGGGTTTCGGGTGCTAGGTTTTAGGAGGCGGCGGCCGGCCTTAGACACGAGTGGAGGGGAGTTCATGGGCATCATTGGATGGGCCTCGTCGAGCCGAGCTCAAAGGTGGTGGTCGGCGTGGCGATGGCGGTCGGAGGCGGCGCTGGAACTTGGTCAAAGGTCACGGCTGTAGGGGGTTCTTGCGTGTGTTCCATCGTGTACTGTTGCGTGAGTTTGGGGTAGAAGGAGATGACGTGGCAAGTATATTTAGGTAGGTTTTGTTTTAATTTAATTTTGTTTTCAATCGAAATTTTCGAATAACTTTCTCGTACATAGTCCGATTCACGCGAGATTTTTTTTGTTAGGATCGTAATTAAATTCCAGATCTGTTGACGCTGGTTTGGACCAATTCGGAGACCGTCGAATTTTTGAGTTTAAATTGAATTTAAATTCGATTTAAATTCAAAAGGTGAGTGTTTTAACCCACTCACAACTTCTAAAACTTCTTATGTCTGTTAAACTAATTTTAGATATGAGTAGAAATTTATTTATGACTGTTTGGCATGTTTTATTCATTATCTCTGTTAAATTGCATTTATTTAATTTAACTGTTAATTTATTTTATTTAATGCGTAAATTTGACAATTAGAATTTATTTATTTGCATATTAACTGCCAGTCATAGTTATGTTAGATTTTTATTTCATATTAACTGCCAGTTAAATTTACGTTTATTTTTGCATATAAACTGCCAATTAACAGTTATTAAATTTATTTTGAGTATAAACTGATAATTGATACCATTATTTATCACCTGTTATATATTGATGATTGTTTGAAATTGGATGATGGCTGTGATAAATGGATGTATGTTTAATGGATGAATGGATGATTAATTTTATTAATTGCAAGTTGCTATGCATTTTTATTTCATTCGGGATTGCGGTTTGAAATGATATATAACCTGCATTTATATTTTAAATTGCGGATTGAAATGATAAACATCCGTATCACATGACCATAGGGTAGAAAATTTTATACAGGCACCGCGGTATATATATAATTTTTTTTTGAAATGTTTTTCTATGGTTTTTGTAAAGCTATATATATATGGTTTATGGGATATTGATTTGGTTATTTATATATATATATATATATATATATATATAGTAATTTTCGGGTTTTTTAAGCTTTGTATGAATTTGATTTGAAGTATAAAATTTAGTTGATTTTCGAGATCAGTATGATTAAGAATTTATTTAAAATTAAATTTCTGGAGTTTTAAATGACTTAAAAGAGAATAAGATTTGAAGATGAATATTAAGTTAAATTGGAAATTTAATAAAAAGTTAGAATTTTTCAAGGATATGATTTTATAACTTGATTGTTGTGTAGAATGATTTAAATGAATGAATATCAGGTTTATTTAAATGAATATAAAATAAATTGAAAGATTTTTTTTCCGGTTATGTGAAGTTAAAGGTTTTCTTAAATTATATTGAATTCATTAAGTAAAGATTTCAAGTCTAAATAATAAGTAATTGAATTTAATATATATGGGATTTTTAAATGAGTTTGTTTTTTTTGAAATGGTGAAATAATTAAAGCTTTGGAACATAAGAATTGAAATGGTATTTGGAAGTTTAAATCGATATTTGAATTTGATTTGTGAAATCTAAAGAAGCTATTTTGTTTTATAAAAGTAGTTTGATATTTAACCACTTAAGAGATGGAAACTTGTTTCAAAGTTATGATTGTCAAGGTAGTATAATTTGGAAATATTATATTCAAGAGTTTTGATTTCTAAATATTTTATATTGGAAAACCCTATGGTTTTGAAAAGAATATATATTGGAAAATAAAATAATATCGTATTTATATGGGTTTTAAATGGATATTTTATTTTGGTTTTAAAAGAATTTTTTTTATGACCGCGGTGTTATAATAACGATTTGTTGTTGAAGAGACCGAGATCGGAAGTTGTCATACTCTCTGCCAACTCCGAAAACCACTTTAACAACCGTGTACGCGGTGGAGATTCCAAAATGAAGTAGGTTGGTGGCGGCGTTTCCTGTAAGGTAAATACGTGGACCCAACTCCCGTGAGTTGGCATAAGGTGGCTAAAACAGGAGCGATCGACGGGTTAATGAGGTAGCACCTCTGATCGGACACTTCCCTTCGATACTATACTATGACTTTGGATTTTATTCGGTGGCCACCTTCACTTTTGATTTCTTTGATGTGGGGAGTTTGTCCGAGGTGGGTGGCAGCTGCGCTCTGCGTGTTTCCATCGGCCCGGAAGCGTAATTGGTATATCTACCCTGGCATTGCCTAGTTGTGCCGTGTCACCTACCCTAGCGCGCCTTATCCGATTTTGTTTTGTACCATACCTATGGAGTGCCCTCTGACGACGCCCATTTCGGGGGAGATTACGGTACTGTATAGACTATGGGAATATATGAATGTGTTAAGGTGGAAAATGTAAAGCCTTAACGCTATTTAAAAGTAAGTTTATTTTACAATTAGACACTATTATAATGGCGCAATATACTACATAGTAAATAGTTTAACGGATCCTTAGGAGATGTAAATCCCGAGCATCTCTTGAGTTACTGTACTCATATTTATTTCTATTAATTTAACTCACATAAGATCTTTTAGTTCTGACTCGAGTGCTTTGTCTTTTCAAATTCGCTCGGGTCAGTCCGAGCGTTTCAGGATCGAAGACTTTAGCTCTAGAGGACGAAGATGGAGATTTCTATTATTAATATTAATTATATTCCACTACACTCATATTGTTCCGCTGCTTTGTCGTATGGTATGTGTACTCTGATATGTATTGTATACATAAAATCAAAGGTTTTGTAAAACAGCTTCATGAACTGTATATTTGATTATTATATTTTATCCTTCCGCTGTGAGATTCTGTTTAGTTTTTTTCTTTCTCTGTTTTTCTTATTTATCCCATAACTATCCGCCCTTACGTATGGTTTGAATTGGCACGTGTGCCCGTTTAAATCGTGCGAAAAGGCTGGACGTTACATCTGGTATCAAAGCTTTGGTTTAGCGATAAATCTTGGCTTTGTGGGGTTTGACTCTTTACTAAATAGGGTAGTAATACCCTATGGGAGTCGCTGAGTGTATATATATGAGAGAGCGTATTTGTTAGTGTTATAAAAAGATTTTGATATTGTGTTAATCTGTTCCGTTTTGTATTTATAAATTTTGATTGGTGCATGGGACGCTATGACATCAATAGGGATTTCTAAACAATTAATAGGACAGACCGACATAATATTTGTTTTTAATATAGGTGAATGAAATAATTTTGCCTATTATTTTTTCTATATATAAAATAAATTTTTAAATATATATATATATATATATATATATTTGGTTGCAATAGATTGGTTGTTAGGAATAAAATTTTAAATAATAGGTAAAATGAGATTGAAATTAAAATCAATGAAAGTTGGAAATTTTAGGACTTAAGTACGGGATTTTTGAAAATTTGCTTTCAAAGGATTTTGAAATATAATAATATTGTTATAAATATTTTTCCGATATAAATATTTCATTATAATTCGGAAGAATTGTTTTAAAGAAGATTTTGGAGAAAATAAGTTATGAACTTTCCTCTTTGTCGTTGGAAAATAATTTCGGTGATGGCGGCCGCATCATCGACTTCTATTTTCGAGTTTCGAAGGGGAAATGCCATTGTAGTAATTCTACTGCAGCTTTATTTTGAAAATATCTAAATTTTTAATTGTTTTAAATAAAACTAGAGGTATATAAGTTATAAGAAAATATTTATCTATTATTTCAAAATAATTTGAAAATTTAACCCGGAATTTAATTCTTAAATTTCCATTAATTAATTGTTTAAATTATTGTAGTGAAATAAAAGGTAAGTGATTAATAAATTGAAACCTCTAATTTAGGTAAGAGATTTAATGCAAAGTTATAAAGGGAAATTTGAATTTGTAACATATGAGACAAGGAGTAATATTGTGAACATTAAATTTAATTAAAAGATGAGATAAAACTTGTATAAGTTCATTTGCATTTTCTTTAACATAAATAACTTACCAAATATGAAAAGTTGAAATGTTAAATAAGAAATTGGGATAGAATATTATACAAGTAGAAATTTTGGAAATAATGAAGTATTAAATGAATTGCTATTATAAATGAGAATTTAATGTTATAAACTTAGGTTATAAATTGAAATTTTACCAAAATTAAAGGTAAGTATTATAAATAGGTGATTTTAAAACTTAAGTAAATAAAATGAAATCTTTAATAAATAAGGATTGATGTGTAGGGTTATAAACTTAAGTATGATATAAATGCTACTAGTTGAATATAATGGAAAGTAGGTAACATAAATAAATGACTGCAAACCCTAGTCAAAGAATTAATAAAATCCTTTACCTATAAGAATGGATGTTATAATGTTAAGAATTTAAGTGTAATAAAAAGGATTACTATAATTAAATATAATAGAAATGTAAGCATAAAATAAATGATTGAAAGTGAGAAGTGCATTAAATATAATACAAATAAAAGAAACTTACATGACCTAAATAAGCAAAAATGAATAATTGTAAGTAATAAGTAGAAATGAAAGAAACAACCACTGAATGAGAAGATAAAATTTGAAGTTTGTTAGAAATAAATATAAATTATAAGAAAGGAAATCAAACAAATAAAGTATGTAATGAATTTATATAAGTTAATTTGATTTGTTGGTTTGAATTGTAATTGTTTGATTTAGGGTTGGTTGGGTAAGGAAATTTGAAGTTGTTGGATGAATAAATAATCTATTTTTGTCCCATCTAAGACTGTTGAGTAAATGATGCACTGGATAGTTATTTTTCATTCCGTACCATTTCAAGTTTTGAACCCGAACAACTATTTGCTTGTTTGATTGAATAGTTGTTTTGTTTTGTTGTGTATGCTGTTTGTCAAATTGATGATTGTGTATTTATTGTTGTTAATAGTTGAAACCATGAAAATATTTAACTTTATATAAATAGTTAACCTTTTTAGATTATATAAGTGAAATGCAGGTATGGAAGCAATTGCTACTGCTTTTGGTTCCATAAATTAAGCGTAATTTGCCCAACAAATAGGTACGTTTTCGAATTACGTTTTGTAGCGCTATTTTTATATATTTTCCCGTGTTGGGATATACTATTTTGAATATTCTATATGATACTTTGTTATATTTTGGTATTATATTTTTCCCGAGCCTCTCCGTACAAAGGAGACTTTGCCAAAATTTTCCATAAATTTTGAACTTAGAAATGATTTTGAAATGTTTTCCAAAATTTGGAAATTTAAGTATAAAAGATTTAGTGGTTATAAATTGAGGTATCTTATATAAATTAATTTCTAAATTGTTATAAAGTTAATGTTTGCATAAGTTATATTGATTTCTTACTCTTCCTTTTCCCTTCCGGTTTTTTTTCGGGGACGAAAAGTTTTGAGTGGGGGAGAGTGTAACGACCCAGAAATTTAGACGATTTAATTTAGTTATTTATTAGAATTTTGTAATAAAAATTTAGTAGTAATAATAAAGAGTGATAAATTTATATGGAAATGAACGCTAATTTACCAATGGTAATTTAAGCCTTTGATTTTAATATGAATAAATCTTTCGAATATAATAGTGTAGGTATTGTACCTGAAATCAAATTAGTAGACATTTGCAATAATAAGTGAATAAATAAATAACCATAGGGGATAGCATTAATATATATTTGGTTAGAACAAATTTGAACGTGGAGGAATAAATGTGAAGCATTTAATATTAATTTATGTTGATAACATTATTTGGGGGATTTGAGGAATAAGTAGAATTTTGGTAATTAAGATATTTATACGCAAAGTATATAAAGAAAGATATATTGATTCCATTAAAATAAATTGGAGATCTAGTATTAAATATTTTCTTAATGTAAATTTAGGTAAGTTTTGATATTTAATGCTAACTCCATTCAGAATATGACCATGGGTGTAATATTTTGAATGGTAAGCAATAGTTGTAAGTTACATGTTTAATTGGTTGATGGAATTTAAATTGAAATAAATGTTAATACACTAAATAAAAGTTACATTTAATATGAGAAGTAATACCATGTTATAAGTGTCAAATTTAGGGTATTAAGACTTATAAATGGAAATTAAGAGGCGGTTAAAATTTAGTGGACTTTAATGTGTATTTATGAGAAATTTACGCTATAACTAAAGAGGTGAATGGAATAAATACAAACCAATGTGGATTGTATACATGAGATGACAATTTTTGGGGATAACGGGATTTAAACCTAAATAAATAAATTCCTTGAAAACTTAAGTTTTAATCTTTGCATAAATTGGAATTGTACGTTAATATTGTAAATTTTGAATTATTCTATAATAAATTAATGTAGGAAGTTGTTTAAAGGATTCTAAAGTTACCAAGTAATCCAAACTGACATAAATTGCAATTAGTTAAAGTTGAATTGTAAAACTGATTCAATTAACCTATTATTAATTTATTTATTTGGAATATAAAAAGTAATGATAGAGTTAATTGAAAATTTAAGGTAGTTTAATTTGTATGTTATTTGGGATTAAGTCAAGATGGGTAGATATTAGAAGGTATATACTTAGCTCATTCAATTAATGTAATTTAATGTACATTTACGTGGAATATAATACCATGTTTAATAGATTGCTAAATTGAATATAACTAAGGAAAGGTTATTGTTGGTTGGAAACATTTATTAATATGGGAATATAATTAGACAAGCATAACCCATGCAAATGTATGATTAAGAAATGAAGCAATAATTAGTAATTATTAACCAATCCAAAAATTTGGTAACCCATTTAATTAGTGATTGGTATAGGCTATGTGTTTAAGTAACAGTGCAATACCAATTTATGTATTTGCGAAATATTAATAAAATATGCATAGTATGGAATTCAAAAAAAAACTATATATACATAGAAATGTGGATTTTATAGTATGTAAACTTAGTCGATTTACAATAGTTAAATCTATTGTGAATGAATAAGAATCTAAGATAATTATTACGGTAATTTGAAATTTAGTTAAGAATGGAAATTATTTATGAATTTGAAATTTAATGAAATTATATTGAAACTTATAAATAAAGCATCTAAATTTACAATTGTAAATACGTTTAAAATGCGATGTAAATGTTGAGGAAGAAATTTATTTATTTACAAAAATCCGTAACGTGTATAATTAGTATAAAATCCTGGTGGGACCACCACCGTTTGCATGTTTATAATTCGTGCACATTCTATTCTATTCTTTTCTATTTCACTTTGTCTATTTATAGGCTGTGTAAACCCTAGCCTCCATTCTATTCTCTTTTGCTGTACGTTCTTTTCTTCAACTCCTTCTCCTCCTCAAATGGATGCAAATGTCAGATCCAATTCTATTCAAAAATCAAATAAAAATTCAAACTCCTCTAAAAATTCCAGAAAAATTATATGTTAAAGCCCTCGAAATACGTAATATGCTGGTACTGTCCGTTTTTCGATTGGAGTTTCTGTGTGTCCAGATCATGGCCAATTAGTTTCGGCCGTTCATCACCTCGTCGCAAAAATTCGTCAGATCGGGAAATCGCTTCTGGGTATTGTGGAGAGGGTCGTGGGGATTGCATCGGGAGTGTTCGTTTGGGAATTCAACGGTTGGATCGGCCTAAACAATTGAATTAGGGTTTCGGGTGCTAGGTTTTAGGAGGCGGCGGCCAGCCTTAGACACGAGCGGAGGGGAGGTCATGGGCATCATTGGATGGGCCTCGTCGAGCCGAGCTCAAAGGTGGTGGTCGGCGTGGCGATGGCGGTCGGAGGCGGCGCTGGAACTTGGTCAAAGGTCACGGCTGTAGGGGGTTCTTGCGTGTGTTCCATCGTGTACTGTTGCGTGAGTTTGGGGTAGAAGGAGATGACGTGGCAAGTATATTTAGGTAGGTTTTGTTTTAATTTAATTTTGTTTTCAATCGAAATTTTCGAATAACTTTCTCGTACATAGTCCGATTCACGCGAGATTTTTTTTTGTTAGGATCGTAATTAAATTCCAGATCCGTTGACGCTGGTTTGGACCAATTCGGAGACCGTCGAATTTTTGAGTTTAAATTGAATTTAAATTCGATTTAAATTCAAAAGGTGAGTGTTTTAACCCACTCACAACTTCTAAAACTTCTTATGTCTGTTAAACTAATTTTAGATATGATTAGAAATTTATTTATGACTGTTTGGCATGTTTTATTCATTATCTCTGTTAAATTGCATTTATTTAATTTAACTGTTAATTTATTTTATTTAATGCATAAATTTGACAGTTAGAATTTATTTATTTGCATATTAACTGCCAGTCATAGTTATGTTAGATTTTTATTTCATATTAACTGCCAGTTAAATTTACGTTTATTTTTGCATATAAACTGCCAATTAACAGTTATTAAATTTATTTTGGTATAAACTGATAATTGATACCATTATTTATCACCTGTTATATATTGATGATTGTTTGAAATTGGATGATGGCTGTGATAAATGGATGTATGTTTTAATGGATGAATGGATGATTAATTTTATTAATTGCAAGTTGCTATGCATTTTTATTTCATTCGGGATTGCGGTTTGAAATGATATATAACCGCATTTATATTTTAAATTGTGGATTGAAATGATAAACATCCGTATCACTTGACCATAGGGTAGAAAATTTTATACAGGCACCGCGGTATATATATAATTTTTTTTTTGAAATGTTTTTCTATGGTTTTTGTAAAGCTATATATATATGGTTTATGAGATATTGATTTGGTTATTTATATATATATAGTAATTTTCGGGTTTTTTAAGCTTTGTATGAATTTGATTTGAAGTATAAAATTTAGTTGATTTTCGAGATCAGTTTGATTAATAATTTATTTAAAGTTAAATTTCTGGAGTTTTAAATGACTTAAAAGAGAATAAGATTTGAAGATGAATATTAAGTTAAATTGGAAATTTAATAAAAAGTTAGAATTTTTCAAGGATATGATTTTATAACTTGATTGTTGTGTAGAATGATTTAAATGAATGAATATCAGGTTTATTTAAATGAATATAAAAAAAATTGAAAGATTTTTTTTCCGGTTATGTGAAGTTAAAGGTTTTCTTAAATTATATTGAATTCATTAAGTAAAGATTTCAAGTCTAAATAATAAGTAATTGAATTTAATATATATGGGATTTTTAAATGAGTTTGTTTTTTTGAAATGGTGAAATAATTAAAGCTTTGGAACATAAGAATTGAAATGGTATTTGGAAGTTTAAATCGATATTTGAATTTGATTTGTGAAATCTAAAGAAGCTATTTTGTTTTATAAAAGTAGTTTGATATTTAACCACTTAAGAGATGGAAACTTGTTTCAAAGTTATGATTGTCAAGGTAGTATAATTTGGAAATATTATATTCAAGAGTTTTGATTTCTAAATATTTTATTTTGGAAAACCCTATGGTTTTGAAAAGAATATATATTGGAAAATAAAATGATATCGTATTGATTTGGGGTTTTAAGAATAAATGATATCGTATTTATATGGGTTTTAAATGGATATTTTATTTTGGTTTTAAAAGAATAATTTTTTTTATGACCGCGGTGTTATAATAACGATTTGTTGTTGAAGAGACCGGGATCGGAAGTTGTCATACTCTCTGCCAATTCCAAAAACCACTTTAACAACCGTGTACGCGGTGGAGATTCCAGAATGAAGTAGGTTGGTGGCGGCGTTTCCTGTAAGGTAAATACATGGACCCAACTCCCGTGAGTTGGCATAAGGTGGCTAAAACAGGAGCGATCGACGGGTTAATGAGGTAGCACCTTTGATCGGACACTTCCCTTCGATACTATACTTTGACTTTGGATTATTCGGTGGCCACCTTCACTTTTGATTTCTTTGATGTGGGGAGTTTGTCCGAGGTGGGCGACAGCTGCGCGCTGCGCGTTTCCATCTGCCCGGAAGCGTAATTGGTATATCTATCCCGGCATTGCCTAGTTGTGCCGTGTCACCTACCCTAGCGCGCCTTATACGATTTTGTTTTGTACCATACCTATGGAGTGCCCTCTGACGACGCCCATTTCGGGGGAGGTTACAGTACTGTATAGACTATGAGAATATATGAATGTGTTAAGGTGGAAAATGTAGAGCCTTAACGCTATTTAAAAGTAAGTTTATTTTACAATTAGACACTATTATAATAGCGCAATATACTACATAGTAAATAGTTTAACGGATCCTTAGGAGATGTAAATCCCGAGCATCTCTTGAGTTACTGTACTCATATTTATTTCTATTAATTTAACTCACATAAGATCTTTTAGTTCTGACTCGAGTGTTTTGTCTTTTCAAATTCGCTCGGGTCAGTCCGAGCGTTTCAGGATCGAAGACTTTAGCTCTAGAGGACGAAGACGGAGATTTCTATTATTAATATTAATTATATTCCACTACACTCATATTGTTTCGCTGCTTTGTCGTATGGTATGTGTACTCTGATATGTATTGTATACATAAAATCAAAGGTTTTGTAAAACAGCTTCATGAACTGTATATTTGATTATTATATTTTATCCTTCCGTTGTGAGATTCTGTTTAGTTTTTTTCTTTCTCTGTTTTTCTTGTTTATCCAATAACTATCCGCCCTTACGTATGGTTTGAATTGGCACGTGTGCCCGTTTAAATCGTGCGAAAAGGCTGGACGTTACATAGAACCTGCCATGGAATGTGGCGGTAACCTGCTATTGAACTTGGTAGCTATAGTAGGCATACGATAATGGTCATATGTTGGCTAAGATTTATATCTTTACTTTCGAAATAATTTTTCTACACTATACACTAGTAATAATATCAAATGTTTCTTTTTAATGCGTATCAAGCATCTTTGACTATCATAAGGAGAAATATCCTCCGATTCTGCGTTTGCATTGTGTGTGTGTGCGGGAGGCCTTATGGTAGTCTCATTTTTGAAAAGCATTGCGAATTGACTTTAAAAATATTCCTCTATTTTGATTTTTAAAGATTAATAAACTGTTTTAGTTCTCACACCAGTCACATGACTGACTCGGAGTTTATTATTTTCCTTCCTAAACTCTGGGTGCCCACCAATTTCCACACGGGCAGTCAAGAGTAAGGTTTATCAGGATATTCTGGAATTCAGGAGTTGCTGGAGGCAAGCTGGATGGCATGGCGTATTACTAGTATATAATATTTCTTTTCCGCTGTTGATGTTGTTTGTTGTTGTACACTCTGATGATGTAATGAAATGTAATGTAATCTAATAACTGATATAGTTCTTTGTTTAAAGATTATTCATTTATTTATTATATGTTGTTCCGCTGCGAATTGTGAGATTCTGATGTTGTTCTGTTATTTCTTTCTGTTCTGTTCTATCTTTTTCTATCTTCTTCTACCTTTTCTTCTTCTTTAACCCTAACGGTATGGTTTTCCGGCCTTCGATTGCTCGACAGTTGATACAGTGGACGTATTGATGTCGGCATTCGTGGATGAAAAATCGCAAAACGTTACATTTGGTATCAGAGCATATGGTTAAGCGACAATCATGGCTCTGTTGGGTATTACTTATTAGAGATAGAGTCAGTAGCACTCTAGAATGAGTTTGAGTGTAATAATTGATACGAGTGCGTATTTGTTAGTGAATATAAAATTGTTTTATATTGTGATGATTGGTTTGTTGAGTGGTATATGGATTTTGGTCAACACGAGTAATTAATGTTGTTGATAGGGATCTCTAAACACTTGAATAGAACAATTCGACACAGTATTGTTTAAATTGGGTAAATGAAATAATTTTACCTTGATTATATTTTATATATGAAAGAATAATTTTTCAGAATTATTAAAGTATATAATTGATTGTTTGGTTGTTGAATAAGTTAAATAAAAACAAAAGCTGTAAAAGAATGAATTGTATAAACAAATGAATTATAAGTGTGAAATTATAATTAATGTAATTTACAATTGTGAAATAATCTTATATATATACAAGAAGTGAAATTATATAAGTAAAAGATTTATAAATGTGATTTATAATTTGAAAATAAAATTCCAGAGAAGTGTTTTGAAAGGATTTGATATTTTGGGAAATTGTTTTGAAGAGATGAAAGCTCTAAACTCTTTTCGGTCGCTGGAAAATAATTCCGGTGATGATCGCGACATCGTTGGTGTTCATTTTCGGGTTTCCAAAAGAGGGATTGCTGCCAAGTAATTTTAAATGAAAGTTGTTTGGAAAATTTGGGTTTGGTTTTAAAATTCAAAAAGGGAAATTGAATTGGATTCAAAAATGGTTTTGAAAGATTGAAAAGACTCTGGAATTCTATTTAAAATATTTATGGGAATGATAAATGAGTTGATAACTTATATAATTTGAGTTTTAATAGAATAAATTTAACTTAAAGGATGGAGTTAAATTAAAGGAAGTATAAGTAAATCAATAAAATCCAAGTTGAAATAAATTTGAGTTTTCATCAAAGACATGTGATTTGAAATTTAACAAAAGGAAAGTTAAATAAATTGATTTGGATTTGATAAGATGTTTGAAATGGAATATAACTTAAGTGATGTTGAATGAAGTTGATTTTTGGTGTCAAAGTAAATTAATAAGTGAATTAATGAAATGAAGTCATTAATAATTTGAACTTGAGTTATATGAATGAAATTCAACTTTATATTGTTAAAGGAATTAACAATTGAATTGATGAAAGGATGAAATATTAATCAATTGAATGTAAATAATTAGTAAGAAACAATGAATATAAGTGTTAATTCATTAAAATCTAATGTTATTGGAAATTGAATAAATTGAATGAAAGTCAATAGAATATCAAACCAATTGGAATTAAAAGTGTTGGACCAAATTGAATGTAAATTAAATAATTTGGTTGTGTTGAATATACTTGGTTGTTATTTGATTGTTGATTGATTGTATATAAATTCATTAAGTGTTAATGAAAGTGAATTAGCGAAATTAAAAGCTATGTGATTGAATCCAAATTGGAAGTAAATAAATTTGAATAAAATTGGATTTGATTTGGATTGAAGGCGAATTAATGTGAATAAATTAGTGAATGTAAACTAACTGAAATCGAATGAATGAATGTTAGTAAAAATTCCAATGTTAATGAATCAATTGGAAAACCAATTCAATGAATATTAATGAGAAGTTAATTTATATTGACTTTGGTGGTTGCATTTGTTACTTTTACTGCATTTGCTATGTTGGCATATATAGTTATTATGTTGCTATATGTTGTATATCGATACTATTGTCTATATACATGTTTCTCATCTATTTGTTGAGTGTTTATTAGGTGCGGATCGCGTTTGTTTCGCATTTGGAGCTCGCTTTCGCGCTATATTAGCCGTATACGCTCGCTAATAATATATAAGGTATATATCTCGGATTAAATATCGTACTTTTACACTTTTTTCCCTGCGGGATGCCTCATCACTTGATGAGATGTATATTTGTGATATATATACTGTCTTTTTTTTTCGGATCGAGCCGCGCAAAGGAGACTATGGCGAATTTTTCCGAAAATTTAAGGCGTTAGAATATTTTAGAGAAAATTGGGAAATTTTTGAAAACTAAAGTTTGGATTTGGAAACTTAGTAAAGATTTTGTAAGAAGTTTAACTATGGATTTTGAGAAAGTTAAACACTTAAGAGATTGGAAAAAAAAATCTAATTTGAATGATTTGTTTTGGAAAGTTAATGAATTCTGTAAATTTTTCTTACTTGGTAATTTCGAGGACGAAATTCTTTTAAGGGGGGAAGTATGTAACGACCCAGAATTTTTATTAATTGTAATTTGAATATTTAATTAATTTTAAATATTAATAAGTGAAATTTATAAGTCGAATAAATTTTATTTCGAATAATTGGATTTAATTGAACAACTAAATCGATTATTTAATAGTTGAATTTACGGAAATAATTGTAAATTGGGTTTAAATATGATTGAAAATGATTTGTAAAATTTTATTTTATCATATTGGAGTTATAACGATATTTTAGAACTTTTAAAATCGAATTAAGAGTTTATTTGTGAAAACTGAATATTTTAATATTTAATTATTGACTGTAAAATAGCCAATTTTTGAACAGTCTCAGAATTGGACGAAACTTATTCCATTGGATCCGTAATAGTTTTTTATTATCGGATTTTAATTTTCGTAGCAATCGGAGTTGTCGTTTGACCGTGGCAGCTCGAAACGCATCAAAATTGTTTTAATATTAATTTGGCGAGTTAAAATAGTCATTTTTCAAAAAGACTCGGATTTCAACGAAACTAGTTTCATCGGATCCGTAATGTGATATTATTGTAAGATTTCAAATTTCGTGTCAATCGGATTTATCGTTTGTCCAGGGCAAGCGAAAACGCCTGGAAATCGGTTTAATCGATTTAATTTAAAATCGATCGTTTATTGCCATAACTCGCATAGATGACTGAATTAGCTCCCGAAACACGTTCCATTGTGTTCGGAACGTGGGGTAAACCTTAGAAACGCCAGTAACCGCGCGTAAATCGGAGTTCGGAAAATCCGGGATGAATAGTGTTTGCGAAATTTTCTATAAAAGGACTCCACTTTCACAAATTTGCCAAAACCTAACCCTAATTCAGAGCCGCCGCCTCTTAATAATTCAATGGCCGATATCTTCTTGTCTTCTCCCCTTGATCTCTTCAAATCCACAAACATTTAAAAGAAACTTTCAACATGAAAGTTGTAGATCACGTTGCGAACTAGCTATTCAACGGTCATGATCTAAAAAGACTTCGCGAATCAACGGCAAATCGAGATCGAAGTACAGCCGTTCGCACGCAATTCTAGGATGAAGGAGGCGGCCGAGCTCTATGGGATTGAAGCCGAAGGTGGCTCGCGCGAGGCTCTGCATGATAGTGGTAGTTGATCGTCTTCAAACTACACGAGGAGGCTGCAATATTTAACCCTTGATTCGAGCTATATGGGTTCGGTTCTACTGGGAATTGCGTTTGGGAAGATGATTAGCGTGTGCGGCCTGATGTGCGTTGGAAGGAGATCTACGACCCAGGATGAAGGTTGTAATTTATATAAAGGAAAATAGTAAATGTTTATATATTAAAAGTGTACAATGTTTAAAAATTGATCTCTTTCATACGAGGTCGAAAAATTATGAAACTAGTTGCGTTGGAATCGTATGGACGAGCACTACGCAGTGGAATTGGATTGAAGTCGTTTGGAGTTAGTGAGAATTTCGGGTAAAATTAAACGCGCGTTTAATTTTATTCGAAATAAAAGCTGAAAACGAAATTGAAATCAAGGTGAGAACTTCTCACTCAATCGAATCGGTTTCGATTTTAATTTTAAATAGTTAGATTTAAAATTGTTGATTGTATGTTTGAATGATGATTGTTATCTATTGATTGTTAAAATAGACATTATGCGCCGTTAGTAAGCGGAGGTTATTTATTAAAAACATATACCGCGAATATTTCACAGTACAGTGAAATTGGTATTATTTATGTACTTGGGATTGATTTTCCCGCATTATATAGCGGATGAGACCCTATTGCGCCGTCTATTAAGTGGATAATATTTTATAAATCCTATATACCGCGATAATTCCGTACTGGAGCGGAATTGGTATTGTGCTAACATCTTTGGATGCAGGGAAACAGGTTGGAGGGATCCAACTGGATTCCTCAACTGTATTGATTTATTTACAGATATTTTGATATTTGTTGATTATCATATCGATATACGATATTTAGATGTCGTGATTGACTATTTGGTGCTGCTGCATCATCGGATCCATTTCTGAAGTCTTAAAATAATGATTTTTGATTTTAAAAGGAATTTTAAAGTGATTTTCAAAAGTATACGTTTTATTAGATTTTGAATTGTCAAAATAAATAAACGTTAAAATTTTATTTTCATAAAAGTTATGATTTTTGGAAAATAATGCTTAAGTATGATTTTGAAGTACATAAGCTTGAAATAACGATTTTTAAGTTATTAAAAGAATAAATTGGTTTAAATTGGGATTTTTGAATTATTAAAAACGATGTATATAAAAGACTTATAGAATTGATATTTTATAAATTAAAAATATTGGATTATTAAAACGAGGTTTTATAAGTGTTAAAGGTGAAATAAAGATGGATTTCATAAGTGAACGGAATTTATAGATTTATAAATTGTGAAGTTATAAAAATGAATAGATTTTGTAAAATAGAAGATTTATAAGTAATTATCTTATAAATCGGATTTTGGCATTTAAATGAGATATAAATGGAATTTGTTAAAAATGAGATTTATAAATCAAAGCTTATAAATAGAAATGGAATTTATAAACATTTTTTTTATAAATTCGAAATCAATCGAATTTGATAAATTGAATGTTGAAGTTTATTAAAGGAAATATATTCACGATTTTGGACAGTGAATACATTATTGAATAAAATTGTCATGTTTGGAAAAAATGAATATTATAAAATGAAGTTAATTATTTTAAAGATGTTTTAAAATGCATTAAATATCGAATACATAGATTTCAACATTCATTGTTGAAATAGACGTTTTCGAGAAATTGAAGGAAATGGTGGATTATAACACTGTTGTTATAGTAAATGGTTTCCGAAAGGAAAGGTTTTATATAGTATTGGGATTTATATATCTATCTAAATTTCGAATCCCTATACTAGTGATTTTGGGTTGTCGTAACGATGTTTTACGCGACATTCGTTTTGGCCCAAATAAATGTGTTTAAGTGAATGTTTTTCCTTAAAGAATGAAATATATACTTAATTTCGATATTAAGTATATTGAATATTTTCTAAGTATTGAAAATAAATGGATTTGTGAATTACTTATTAATAAAGAAATGTTTTTCCAATGTGAAATGGAACGTTTTGAGAATTTATCTTTCTGAAGACAAATTGAAAATGAATATTAGAAATCGATTTGGGAATCATATATTCATGGATATTTTGGAAGTATAAATTAACTATGGAATTTATAAAAGAAAGGGGAATTTGATTAAAAATAAGCGTTGATTTATTTTTGAAGCGTGGAAAGATATATCTAGTAAAGATATTTTGGAAAGTAAATAATTTAGGAAATTATTTTGAATTTGGTGATGTTGAGCATGCCTATTGATAGTTAAAAAATCCGACTATCAATATTTACCTTTAAATAGGTATTTGTTGTGATTTGCTTGAATTTGAATGCCACACTTATTTTTAAAATAAGCGCTCGCTATTCGGATTAGCCGGGAAAGGACCTTGGGGTCGTATAACCCATTCCGAATATGTGATACGTCGTAATGGATTGCATTTGATGACCGGTATTGAAGACCGGATATTTTTGAAAACGGAAGGATTACCGTTGAGTTACTTTGCATCGGCTGATCTCCGATATAGAGGTTTTATCACCCTTACTGACGGAAAGTCCAGACGTGATTAGAAATTATCCGAAATGCAAGGACTTCTTTGTAAGTGCCTTCGGTTCTGTTCGAGCTCGGAACAGACTTGTATGGATTGTATGTCTGACATTACAAATTGAGATATAAAGCTGATTTCTTTCAAATACATTTCTGTTGGTGGAGGAGAATTTATTCTCTTAGCTTAACACCCTTCTCTGAGACATACGAGCTCAGAGGTTATATAGTTGAAGGTTATTAGTGATATACTCCCAATTTGGTAGTGTGTCATGCTGAGTGTTGCTGTGAAATGATCATTGTTTGATCATTTGTGATATGATCATTTGTTTGATCATTTATCTTGGTGATCATTTCTATGATCATTTGATTGACCCAAAGCACAGCTTTTGTATAAAGCGTGGCTTTGTGGACGAGACTTCGTCGGACCTCACACCCCGGAAATGGTCAAAACAGGAAGGATGCAGCAAGGTTATTAGGGGATAGCGCCCCTTTAGTGTATGTCATTCCTTCTGGATAGAGGTGGTATCATGGTATGGAGCCCAGATATTTAACCTATCTTGTTGCTGCAAATTTTGTGGTTGTTGGAAATCGAGGATCCTCGCATAGATCGGTTACGATCGGGGGATGACATATTCGTGTCAGTTGTTACCTAGTTTGAAAGGTAACCCGGCCTTGTGTTGGCAGAGATCCGGTTAGGTTCTCGGGGCATCTTTCCAGAGGCGTTTCCATGTGGCAATGAGAAGTTCCTTGGCCTGACCATTTGTTGGAAATCCAAAGAAACAATACGAGACTTGTACAGTTTTAGTTGTAGAACCTGCGATGGAATATGGCGGTAACCTGCTATTGAACATGGTAGCTATAGTAGGCATACGATAATGGTCGTATGTTGGCTAAGATTTATATCTTTACTTTCGAAATAATTTTTCTACACTATGCACTAGTAATAATATCAAATGTTTCTTTTTAATGCGTATCAAGCATCTTTGACTATCATAAGGAGAAATCTCCTCCGATTCTGCATTTGCATTGTGTGTGTGTGCGGGAGGCCTTATGGTAGTCTCATTTTTAAAAAAGCATTGCGAATTGACTTTAAAAATATTCCTCTATTTTGATTTTTAAAGATAAATAAACTGTTTTAGTTCTCACATCAGTCACATGACTGACTCGGAGTTTATTGTTTTCCTTCCTAAACTCTGGATGCCCACCAATTTCCACACGGGCAGTCAAGAGTAAGGTTTATCAGGATATTCTGGAATTCAGGAGTTGCTGGAGGCAAGCTGGATGGCATGGCGTATTACTAGTATATAATATTTCTTTTCCGCTGTTATGTTGTTTGTTGTTGTACACTCTGATGATGTAATGAAATGTAATGTAATGTAATAACTGATATAGTTCTTTGTTTAAAGATTATTCATTTATTTATTATATGTTGTTCCGCTGCGAATTGTGAGATTCTGATGTTGTTCTGTTATTTCTTTCTGTTCTGTTCTATCTTTTTCTATCTTCTTCTACTTTTTCTTCTTCTTTAACCCTAACGGTACGGTTTTCCGGCCTTCGATTGCTCGACAGTTGATACAGTGAACGTATTAATGTCGGCATTCGTGGACGAAAAATCGCAAAACGTTACAGTTTGTTCATAGTAAACAAAGATAGTGGGTAGCCCCATTTATATTTAATTGTTCCCGGAGCTTCGCACAACGAAATTCGACGATGACGCATCCGTTGGCTTCGTATTGGCGAGAACTTCGTGATAGTGTGTGGAATTGGGTGCAGCGTTGACTTGGTGTGCTCGATTGTGTACAGCCATGCCTAAGGTTAGCTTTATGAGGAGCTAAAGGAGGCAATGGGCTTTGGAGATGGGGGCGTTGGGTTTCTCGTCCCAAGGCAGGTTGGCGATGACAAAATGGAGGCGTGCGACAGGGGTTGGTGATCGTGACTTTTCATTTGTCGTGTACTGGAGTGGTGACATGATTTGACAGTCGACATCGAAGGTGAAATTGAAAGTGTATTCGAGCTCAGAGCGGCTTATGGAGTCGTTTGGTGGTGGTTAGGGCAGTTCCAGTAGCCGATGGAGATTCGCGATTTTGTGAGGTCGTGGGTAGTGGCCGATGTCGCATTTTGGATAGGGGGTCGGACCTCTTGTGCTTGTGAGCATCGCGATGAGCACGCGATATGGACTGCTTTGGAATGATCGATGTGTCGAATCAAGGTTTGTTGAAGGAAAATTGTAACGGTCCTTTTTTCCGTACAATTCAAGCTGACAACAAACCACCCATGTCCAATCCAAATAAAATGAAGAGACGGATAGTTAAGCGAAAGAAAGAAGAAAGAAGAAGAGAAGAGAAGAGAAGAAGAAGAGAAAAGATACTAAAAATAACACAGAATCTCATAATCGCACCAGAACAACATATAATATTATATCAACGATCTTTACAAAAGAGAAACTATTGTATACATACATCCATCAGAGTACAACAACAATCACAACTATCAGAATAGACAGTTATAACATCTTGTCCTCATAAGTACTGATAATTTCAATAACAAAGTAGTGGAAAATAAATATATACGAGAATACGACATGAAGATCTCCAACTCGCCTTCCGAACTCCAATGCATCCTAAGCAATCTGTAAATATGCTCGTTCTGACCCGAGCATTATAACAAAATAACTCCCAAGTCGATCTGGAAAAACAATGTGAGAAAAACACACCCAATTGAACTTTTAAAGTTATAGAAACCTTTCGAAAATCAAAAGTATCTCGTAATACCACGCCGCACATAAACACAGACGGGTTTTTACTTTACGATAACCAAACCATCTCATATGAAATTCTCTGATATTATAATAGTGCCTAAGATACAAATACTTATTTATCATAGCCGAAATGGTTACATTAATTAAATTTTAGCATACTAGGCTCTACACCTAAAACCGAAGGCTCGTATTGGATAATTGATTCCAACTATGAAAGGGTAAGGGTATACCCAACGAATCCGTACACCTCGAGATAAAATGTACAGGAGGTTGCAACATGTTGCACCTCTACTACTCAAGACCGCCACTACCCGCTTCTCGAGTAGCACCGAATATGGTCACCCCTTCGTTGCAATCATCAAGCAAACAAATGAGATCCCGAAGCATACGTGAATATTGCTCTAGACTTGGGATGATCATACCATACTTGGATGCGACCCACTTAGCCCTACCACATGTCCCTGCTTTATTTATTTCCCGGGTGTAAGGCTCGAAGCTACGTTCTACCTTTTATATGGCACTTTCCACTTAGAATGCTAACACTGCCCTCCAAGCAACAATGCAATACCAGCATTCATCCATACAAGTTTGTTCTAGGACTGAATGAAACGTTTGAGAGCTCCATCTCCAATACCATCATCAACATTGCAACGAATATACTTGGATACTCGGGATTGCATTCCTTATCGAAGGCCGGCAAGGAGGGAGCCCTCAAAACATTAAAAGGCATCAGGAAGGCGCTGTCTTTTTCATGACCTGGATGGGCATGATACCAACAGCTGTAGGCATTTGAATGATATTATGGAGAATCATGTAAGGAGTGCTCAGTTGCAGCAATATGTCGAGACTAAGAATGTGGCGGTGGAACAGGAGTAGCCAATGTCTACCTCAAACAACAAGGTGCGAGGCCTTGGAATGATGGTCGGGTGGTCATCAACTGATCTGGGTGGTATGGAATAAGTAGCAAACTCTGGGCAGACAGCTAAGTCACTTACTCATGTATAGGGATGGAGATAGCCCCTAGGCATGCTCTGAGATGATGATAAACCATGATGCTTGAGTTTGTGAAATCTTTTTTTTCCTTTCTATTTTGGACATTTTCTTTTTCTGGTTTGGTTTTGGAGTTTGGTTTGGACTTTTGGTTTTGTTGATTTTCTGGTTTGAATTTTGGTTGGATGCTTGTTTTTTGGTTTGGATTTTTGATATGGATTTATGGTTTTCTGATTTGATCTGAATTTCGGATTGGATTTCGATTGGATTTTTATCTAGTTTTTGGTAAAAGGTTATCGGGTATGGACTATGCTCAACAAGGATCCAGAGAGACCAGGATTCGGGCTAGGACTAAGGCTTCATATTATCCATCATTTATTATTTCAGATCATCGAGTATGGACTATGCTCGGCAAGGTTTCGGAGAGACCAGAATTCGGCTTAGGACTTAAGCCACGAAATTACTCAGTGTTCATGGACACTGAACCAGGATCACCGCCGATCTAGAACTTATGCCAAAGCATTGCTTAATACATGTCGTCGAGTGTGGATCACGCTTGGCAAGAACCCAGAGAGGTTATGGATTCGGATGTTGACTATGAATAACTAAGGATTTGGGGATAAACCTGGAGTGGTCCCGGATATGGCAAAGGGTCCGGAGCAGTCCCTGATTTGGATATCGATCCGGAGAGGTCATGGATTTGGATATTGGTTACTGGATATGGATGGATTAGAACTAGGTTGTTGGGTTTGGATGGATATGGAATTCACTATAGATTTGGTTACTGGATTCAGAATCAGATATCGAGTCAGAACAGTCGTGGATTTGGATAAGGATATGGCTATGGCACTTGGATAAAATGGCTTGGTAATGGATTGGATTATAGATAGGATGATATGGCCATGGATGAAATATGGACTTTGGCTATCGGATTTAAAGCTATTCAAAATATGCCTTCCTACCCTAAGGTATGTTTTAGGGAGGGAAAATGTTACCCTGCCTTTTGGTCAAGGCCAGGATATCAACAAATTGGCTAAAAAGGATGGATATCGGGATTGGAGATCGATTGAAAATAAGGCTATGATTGATACAGTCAAAATTGGTTCATGCTTCAATCAAGGTGGGATCGATCGGGAATGATAAACAAGGCTCAGTGAGGCTATACTTCGAATTTCAGGTCAATCGGAGTTCATATGCTCGAGTTATGGATGGATCAATATTCCTGAAAAATTGGCTCGTATCAATACTCTCGTATCGATCACTATGGATACGGATTTGGATTAGTACATGCGCTTTAAATTTGGTTTGGATCAATCGATATTCATATCGATACATCTCATATCGATACAATTCGTATCGATTAGGGCGCAGCTCCAGGAAAGATACAGGTTGATGAATGTAGATTGATGTTTTCGTATCGATACATGCGTATCAATCAGATGGATACGACAAAGCGTGTTAAAGACCCGACACAGATTTGACTACGACTCGAGGAAAATGGTTTCGATCGATGCACTTCGTATCGATCAAAGGGGGATCGATACTAGAAATAAAGCAATCGAAGGATACGGAGGCAACTACACTTGGAAGTATTTTATATCGATCATTCGTATCGATCGATACGAAAGATGCAGTCAAAGACAGGAACGCATCGCATGGATCACAGCGCAAGACTCAGAAGGACAGACAAACGATGGAATGCTACTGATGGATACGAAACTCTTCATGGATACGAAATCAACAGCCTACATTTGCAAAGGAAATCTTGGATCGATCATATCTCAAAAACTAAACGTTGGAATTTCATGAAATTTGGAGAGCAAGGACTTTGCACTATCATCTTTTACAATGATCGATCTTAACTCGGTCTAACTTGAGGATTATCGATACAAAGGACTTATTAATCGATCCCAAAGCGTGTAGGTGGGCCATGCCGATCTGCATACGGGGCCCACATGGACCAAGAGACTTCTAGGCTGAAATTTCAGCTGGATATTTTGCCTCCTTCACTTATAAATACAGGAGGTATGGCAATAAGGGAAGGATTTTTCCTGGCTTCTCTTTATCTACTTTTTGGTTAAACTCTATCACTTTGGTGATTGATATTTTAACTATAATCACAGTTTAAAAGGAATAAAATGATCAATTCAAAGTGGACGTAGGCCGGAGATAGCCGAGCCACTGTAAATTCCTTCTTTCTTTACTTTCTTGCTCATTTTACATTTGCTATTTCTTCACTTTTACCCTCTACGTTATCTGGATCTATAGTCAATGTTGGATATTGAGGATTTGTGTGTAAATACTGGCGCTTTCACTACTTTTGGGGTTTGTGACCATTTTTGTACAAATTATATATATATATATGTGTGTGTGTGTGTGTGTGTGTGTGTGTGTATGTGTGTGTATATATACGTGTGTGTGTATATGTGTGTGTGTGTATACATTTATGTGTATATATGTGTGTGTGTGTGTATATAATGAAAATCATGTGCCTTTTCATTTACAACTAAGAAAAGTTAAAATCAGTGCTACTGCTTATTAGGATTGTTATGATAATAGTAACCGTTAGCAATATGAGAAAATTTTACCGTAATTATACTATTTGTAATTAAAAATGACAATTGATACTTTACCATTACCATTCATAAAATGATCATCGGTATACCAATAAACTAGTAAACCACTGACCGGTAATGATAATTTACCAATACATAAAACATTAATTTTTTATTGCATGAATATTTCTATAATGATAGAAATAAAAACTTTGTTACGATTTTAACTCTATTGATATTTGTATTTGCAATTTGACTTATTTTAGTTGATATAGAAAATTTTATTAATTCGTCATAAATTATTTACAATGATATGAAATAATAGATTTGCTAATATTAGACTTTGAACCTAATAAAACCAAAAGTAGAAAAACCATTATAAATAATGCTACAAACATATTCTTAAGATCTGAAAAAAGTCGATCATTACGATTAATTTAAACAAATGAGAAAATAATAATATGATTGGTAAATTTGTGTTTTCTAATAATCTTGATGTTTTTTACAGCTAAATTTACTATTGTTACTAAATTTACCGTTAACAATGGTAAATTTACGGTTACTATACGATAGCATTGGTATACCAATTTAGTCCAATATCGACTACCAATTGTTTGGTTGGATAATGGTAAATTTTTCATTAGCATAGCATAGCAGCCCTACTTCTTATAATTTAATAGTAAATCCCTAAAAACTGGATTTTTGATTTGTATTTCCCTTTGAAAAATTAACAAGGTTATCCTCTTTTTTACCTTCAATTTATATTCGGTCTTAATGTATTATTAGATTTATAGTTTACATGTTATCCAATTGGAAACGAGTACTTGAATATGTTAAACTATGATGAGATAATCGACTAGTTTGCTTCCAAAAATGCAAGAAGTTTTTCATTAATATGTACTTATATGTTACTATACTTTCTTGACATTTATATTATTAACATGCAACTTCAGCTGATCGCTATTTTGTAATTGATTTTAAGTTTTATAACATAATTTTCATTTTGTTTAAAATACATAACTATGTTATTATTTAGTAAATAATGGGTAACTAAATGAGAAATTTTGTCATGCATACTTATGATTATAAAAAATTAGTATTAGGTCCCTTCTATTTATCTTTTATAAATCACATCCATATTTTCAAAAAACATGATGAAAGTCGCGGGGGTATTTAGGTAATTAAGTTTAACATGCGTTCTTAGGCCGTCGTAATACACGTTGGATTGGCTGTTTTTAATTTGAAAACGAGAAAAGTAAAAAAGGAAATAAATTCAAAAAAAAGGAAGGTAGAAAATAGCTTCTAAAATGAAATGATATAAAACAAATAAGTTTTTTCTTTTGAAAATTCAGAAGAACCAGGTGGACCGGTAAACTCCTGAGAAGGGTATGGTAAAACCGTTCGTTGATCCAAGCTCCGTGTCTTATAAAACAAATAAGTAAAAAAAAAAAAAGGATGTGCTGTGATTTCCATCCAGAGGTTAAAAAAATGAATAAATAAATATCCCACTAGGGCATTGGACGCGTTCGGGCCAGCCCTGGCTACATCTGACGAGAAGAAACATATATACCATTTATATGCTCAGCTCACACTCAACTAGAGAAACAAGCAAATAAAACAGAGACTAACAAACAATCATACCAACGATCAATCAATAGAAATCTCTTAAAAACACTGCAAACCCTCTACTTTTCACGCGCAAAACACAATCAATGCATGAACAACCTGAAAGAAAGCACCATTCCTCTTCATAAGCAAGCAAATTCAAATCCTTCTCCACTATAACTAATCCTCCTCCATAAGAGTCTTCTTAACGTCAAAAGCTAACAATGAAGAAGATGAAAGCGAAGAAGAACGAAGAGATCCATCCATTGAAGCCAGGCTACTTCCACTCACCGATCTCCGAAATGGAAAATATATCTTACTATTACTACAACTCGGGTTCTTAGTGCACATAGCACAGCTACATAAGCGGTGGTAAGGCCTTTGTTCTATCCCTGAATCCGAAGAAGCGATCGCTCCTATGAATATTTTCAGAAACCCTTCAGCTCCAGCAGCCATTATTATTTATTTTACCTACTGACACTCTTACTGTATGGTGTATAGCTTGTTTTGAGTGTGTCTTCAGATGCAGATAACACTTTGTTATATAGACCAGTTAAAATATCAGCACCATGTTTGTTTGTAGCATTTTTAGTAAATATCACCATTTGTTGTCATAATACATATGCTTTCTTGCAAGTTACCTTTCTTTTTGTCATAGACGATACAAGTAAACCAAGTGTTTGGAGATTGGACTATAAAGTGGAGTAGAGTTAAAGATTGCATGCATTAATTATATTTTGTTGAGGTTTTTTCTAGGGTTGATGGAAGGTTTTCGACCGCCGTAATATTATTATTCTGAAATATGCTGCCTACTTGCTGTTATAATATGATTATATTGGTGCGACTAATTCCAGGAATTGAGCAGAAAAATGTTTGTTTATATTGAGTTGTTCTAAACGTATGAAAAACGTTATGGTAGGGCCCTTTTGCGACCTTTTTTTCATTCGTTAGTTTATGTCCATTTTAAGAGAATGAATTTACAGTGCCGAATGGGCATATAAAACCTAGGTTGTTAAGGTGCCGTAAGTATACCATACGAGTATCAAACAATTGTTCATCAATATTGAGCTTTATCGATATATCGACATCTTTGATATGGTAACAGTAAGGTTACCAATGTTAATGGTACATTGAACAGTAAAAGAATGTCAAAAACAGTAGTGGTAGTAAATTTATCAATAATTTTAGTTCTACTGTTTCATTATAAAATTAATCCAAATGACAATGATGTTAACGCTAAAATTTGAACGCTAACACCCCGGTGTATGAAGTGTAATTGTGAAAGCACCACCCGATAGCTCGGGAACAGATTATAAGCAGATAATAGCGGAAAAGCAGTAAACAACAGCAATTTTATAGTGGTTCGGCTTAAGGGAGAGCCTACGTCCACTTTGAATATTTTTATTGACGATTTCGTTACAAGCTGATACAATTCTTCCCAAGTATAATACACTTTGAATTACAAGACACTTTGAACGAGTAGCTCAAACTTCAATGGAGATGAGAGTCTTCAAATCCATGTTGGATGTATGTGATCTCTTCTTAAAGTTGTTTGTAGCGTTCTGCGTGTCTTGAGAGCTTCGAGTGTTGGATTGGTTTGGAATGCAGCAGAGTATCGGCGCTTGAAGAGAATGAGCCAAAAGTCCCCTGAATATTGGAGGTGGCCATGTATTTATAGGCCAATTTCTGGGTTGGAATTGTTGACCAAGTCATGTCATGAGTCGCGACCGACTCAGGATGAACCGTGACCGACTCAAGATGAGCCGTGACCGACTCACCTATCACGAGTCAGCAGGCAGCGGCATAACTGAAACGGCATTGAGCTTGTTCCTCATATGCTTAGGTCGCCAACGACTTATGATAGGTCGTTAGTCGCCTTGAGTCGTTGGAAACCCTGAGTCAGTCTGCCCCACAAACCACTAACTAGTTAAGCCACTCTGCTCCTCTAAGGCATTAACTCGTTGAGTCGTTCATCCCCATAAGTCGTGAGTCGCGCAATTCTTTAACTCGTGCAACTCCTCAGTTCAGTTGAGTCGTTGATCCACTGAGTCGTTACAAGCCCTGAGTCGTTGAGTCGGTCTAGGCCTTGAGTCATCTCATATGAGTCGTAAACTTCGTTGAGTCGGTAACTCACTGTGTCGGCCTGTCTCATGAACCGTTAATCCCCATGAGTCGTTCCATTCCTTTAAGTCGCCGTGAACCTTAACTCGTCAGCTAATTAAGTCGTAACCAGTTGAGTCGGCAACCTTATTAAGTCGGTAAGTCGTGCCACTTGTTAGCTCATTAACCCGCTTCATCAGTTAGGTCGTTGACTTCGAGTAGAAGATAGGTCGCTCCATTCTCTAAGTCGTATACCGTTTTGGACGGGGCGCTGCCCCGCACCCCGCCGGGGGCGCTGCCCCCTGGACCCCTGCGACCTGACCGGGCAGGTCGATCACCGTAGCGGTGGCGTTGCCCCCGCACCCCCACCTTGGGGGGTTGGCACCCCCCCTGGACCCCCCCTCCGTAGGGGATCTTATCTGAAAAGCCATTCAACAGAACTTGCTTTGTTGGGATGCTGAGTTGACTATTCTTCGAGATGAACTATCATTGGTTTCTCGGTCGATTTTTGATATCACCGCCATGCTGAAAAAGTGGAGTTAACAAATGACATGTTGAAGTTTGTAGATATTTGTGGTCTAATACATGATGATAAATCACATTTAGGCTATGTTTGTATTGAGTGAAAAAATGTTGAATGCTTAATCAAATCAAATAGCAGATAAGAGATTGTTAGCTTATTTGTTTTCAAATAAATACTTTTATTAAACTCTTTATTCATTAAATTGAATAAGAATTTTTTTTAGTGGTTATTTTAAGTGCATGTCACTTATTACACAACGTTTTTCAATTATACTCATATGAAACATAATACGCAGTTTTAATTATATGAAACGATCAGAAAAGTTCGAACATAACATCAATTTTTCTTCTTCAGTTTTATCTCCTTTTATGTTGAGTGATTTTTTATCATTCAGCTTTGCTTTTGATTTTACACTAACTTCCAAACACTAGAAACGAATATACAAAAAATAGTGACAAAAAATAAATGGTCGCAACCTATCACGACGTTTGCATAAAGTTTGAAGTTAAAATATAATAATTTATAAATCGGTTAATAAGAAATGAAAATTTAAATAAAAACTATAAATAAACATCAACAAGATGAACAATACCAGCTTATCTTAAGACTAATGAAAACTTAAACAAAAACTACAATGCGTATACAAAAATCAATCTATTAACTAATCATGGAAAGTTAGACAAAATTATATGATATTTTATAATATCTTATTTCGACATGTTAAACATATATTAATAATGTTGAAAATATTAATTGATAATCTAGAAACAACACAAGCATTAATTTTATTATAACGAAATGTTTTATTCTCGAAACTTTTATGAAATATATTTACATCGTCAAATTTCTATTTTTGACATGTTTTGTAAATTTGGAATTATTTAAGCATGTGTGTATTTGTTGTTTTTTATTTCTATATAAAATATAAGACTTAAGATGATTGAATTTGTTTTGTATAACAGTTGCAGGAAAGAATAATTAATTTTAACTTTAAGGGATGATATTGTTAGAGTGGTCATTTATATTCATAAAACAAATTATAATCAGAATGCAAATAAAAAATATTTTAGATATCCAGCAATCGGCATTTTACGTTCAACGTTTTAACAAATGATACTTTAGTTTATTTTAGCTTTGATTTTTTAGATAAGCAAATTATTCTTTCATGTGGTTATGTTCAGTTTGTGATGAGTAAATATCGACGTCAACTAATAAAATTAATGTATTCACATATATTCTTAGTAGATTGGGTGCGTTCGTAACCTTTTTTTGTCTCGTTGCCGTTAGTGATGCATCTAACCCTTCGGATCCCCCCGACGTTTGTAATGGGCCAACCGCCCTATTCAGATGAATGCAAATGTTTGGCCCATTTGAGTTGGAGTATTAATTATTAGATGTATATATTTTTTAAAATTTCCAAAACTGATAACTTTTGCAAATGATGTCCGTTCGAGACGATGTTTTTTGTGTTGCGATCGTATGAAGTGCTCTACATTATGAAGCTGGTTTGAATTGAATCCGAGCAACATATAGTTTTAAAATTTATTTATTTTTGTAATTTATTGATACATATTATTCATTGAAAAACAAATAATTAATTATTTAAATATGAATCAACTTTATTTTAAAATATTCATTTCAAATACTCCCCTCCAATTCTCCGTTCAAATGCCCCGTTTGCACAAACGCATTCACCGTTGAGTAGACTTCCAGCTCAATTGCCTGTTTGGATTCCCCGTTTCCGTTCCCAAAGAACACACCCTAATTATCAATAACAATTAGCTAGGTTTTTATCATTATTAAAGACATAATACAACACACTTTTTGTGTTTTACCTATTGGTAAATTTATCAGTACCGACCATCTGTATACCGGTGATCGTTTTATCTTTGGTAATGGTAAAGTTTGTGCAGTTAATGCCACGCTATTACCCCGCTATAGCCCTGCTATATCTTATAGCGGATTTCTACCGCTACGATCTTTTCATATAGCCGCAAATATAGTCTTTCCGCTTTATGCCCAACTATTTTTGCTGAATCTTATTCCTGCTATATTCTGTTTTTTCTGCTATATCCCATTAATCCCGCTAAATTTCACTACTTCCACTATATCTTATTTAAAAGAAATCAATTGAAAAACGACATACATTATAAAAATTATGAAATTAATTAATTGAATTGAATTTTTAATATATTTTTAGAAATAAAAAAACTCTAATGTTCTATTAAATTTAATTAATATTATATAACAATTTTACGTTTATTTATAATATATTGACATATGTTTTTATTTAAAATTAATTATGTATTAATTATAATTTAATTGAATGCTAATTTTTCATTTAATCACCATTTATATATTTGTAAAAACATTAAGTACAAGTTTAATATGTTAGTTTAGAGTCATCCGCTATATCCCCACTATGACTTTTTGCACCTCTACCGCATTGAATCTGCTGAGCGATTTAACTGCATAGGGTAAAGTAATGGTATCCATTTATAGTTTAACAGTAGAATTAATACGGTAGCAGTTTTTTATATCTATAATGGTAACTGTTACCATAACAGCCCTATATAAACATAAACCATATCTCTAGTACAGGGCAACAAATTCCATAGGAGTGTTATACATACAAATTCCCTATGCATGCCTACATGAGAATTTGTAGGTATGTACTTATATGAGAAAAATAATCCCCACAAAACACTGATTAATTTGGGTAATAATAATATTCAAAATATTATTTTTAATCAATAATAAAAAAAATGCTTTAGTGGTTAATACAGATTAAACATTTTGAAAGTTTTAGAAGTTTTGATGTAACGATTCAGGATTTCTATCATTTGAAATTCGTATATTTAATTAATTTTAAAAATGCACAAGTAAATTTTATAAACTGAATAGATTTTATTTCGAATATCTGGATTTAACTGGATAATTAAACTTATAATTTAATATTTGAAATTGCAGAAATAATTGAGATTAGGATTTAATGTGAATAAAAATGATTTATAAAGTTGTAATAAATTCTATCTGAGTTTGAATGATGTTAGTAAACTTTTAAAATCGAATTAAATGTTGATTTGTAAAAAATGAATATTTTAATATTTAATTAACGAGAAAGTAGCCATTTTTCTGACAGTCTCGGTTTTCGACGAAACTAGTTTCATTAGATTCGTAATGTAATATTATTGTATGATTTCAAATTTTGTATCAATAGGATTTACGGTTTGTCCGGGTCAAGCTAAAACGCGTAGAAATCGGTTTAGATAAATTTTAAATTTAAAATAGTCAATTCGAAAACCTATCTTTTAAATACGATCGAATTGGCTCCTGATATATATTCCATTGTGTTTGGAATAGGGGTAAAATATTATAAACGCCTGGTGGCACGTTTCGTTTCGAGTTCGAATTTTTTTTGGATTAATAGCGTCGTCAAATTTTCTATAAAAGGACGAAACATTTTCTATTTGCGTTAAAGCCCTAGCTAATGTTTCCAGCCGTCGTTTCTTCTAAATGGCTAAAAAACTCAGCTCACTCTTCCTCGTTTTCCTTCCAATCCGTTGTCCTATACCAAAAATTGTCAACTACAAAAACGTATAGAGTAGTGAGATCTTCCAATCCAACAGCTGTGATCGAGAACGGAGCCATGGATTGACGACAATTTGGCCACGTTCGTTCGCTGTTGGCGTGCGTTTTTCGAGGCTAAATTGCAGCCGAGTTTCACGTCGTTCTGGGGGATGGTTGGCGAGGCGATGCCTTTCGTATGATGGTGTTTGATTGACCTGAAATCGATCGTAGATGGTGCGAAAATTCGAGAAAGAATGACGGCTCCATGGGTTTATGCATGTACGTGAAACATGAAGGAGAAAGATGATTCTAGCGGCCACGATTCCATCAATCTGAATGCACGGCCCAGATTGATATTAGGTTAAAAAAAGAAAAAGAAAATTGTTAATTTATTATATTATAAATTGTACAAACTTCTAAACTGCATAACTTTGTCGTACGAGATCCGTTTCGCACGAAACAAATTAATTTGGGTTGTATGGACGTAAACTACGAGATGGAGCTAGTTTGGAGTTGATTGGAGCTAGTGTGAATTTTGGGTAAAATTAAACGCTCGTTTAATTTTATTCGGAATAAAACACTAAAACTGCTATTGGACGCAATGTGAGTATAACTCACTCTTTCTGACTCACTGATATTTTTATATAAGTGAGAAATAACTTATTATATGATGATTGATGATTGTTTGGATGATATATGATATATTGATTGGTATTTGGATATATAACTGCCTAATGGAGCAGATGACCATATATGTTCCCGTGTATGAGCAGATGACCCTTTGTACGCGCGTCTGCCTTGAAGCAGACATTGTACACATATTCTAATATGTATATTTGTTGCAGATGACCGGTTGGAGGGATCCAACTGGATTCCTCACCGGTATTGATTTATTTACAGATATTGTTATATATTCTATTAGCATATGATATACGATGTTTTGGATGCCATGATTGTTGTATTTAGTGCTATTGCAGCATTTGGCCTATTTTGATAATTTAAAAATGTTAAAGTGATGATTTTCAAATTTAGAAAGGATTTTAAAAGTGATTTTGGAAATCGATGTTTTGTTAATTTTAAATTGTCAAGTAAATGGATTTATTTTAAATAAATAAAAACTATAATTTTTATATTATAAAAATTATGATATTTGAGATATATAGTTGAAATTTGATTTTTGGAAATATGAAGTTGATTATTTTATAAAGTAGTTTAAATTGAGATTTTTTTTGGTTTATTATAAAAGGTTTATATATAAGATTTATAAAAGTGATATTTTTACAAATCAAAATGAGGAAATTATAAAAGGAGTTTTGGAAGTATTAAAATGAAGTTATAAATGGATTTTTATAAGTGAATACTATTTATATAATTTGTGAAGTTACAAAAGAATGAAAATTGCAAATAAATGATAAGCAATTAGCTTATAATTTGGATTTTCGGCATATAAATGAAATAAATGGAATTTATAAACACTGTTCATAAATCCGAAATCAATTGAATTTTATAAGTAAATATGAAAGCTTATTAAAGGAGATATATTCATGATTTTGGATAGTGGATAATCCTTTAATTAAATATGTAAAAGTGTTGAATTTGGATTGAGATTTATATTCATGATTTTGGACAGTGAATAATATATTAAATAATTGTTTGGAAAGTGATATTTTAAAATGGTGTTAAATGGTTTAAAGTTGTTTTAAAATGTGTTAAGGATCGAAACCATAGATTTCAACATTCATTGTTGAAATAGACGTTTTCGAGAAATAAGGAAATGATGGACTATAACACTGTTGTTATAGTAAATGATTTTCGAAAGGAAATGTTTTTGTTTAGTATGGGGATTTATATATCTATCTTATTATCGAATCCATATACTATTGATTTTGGGTTGTCGTAATGATGTTTTAACATTCGTTTTGACCCGAATAAATGTGTTTAAAGAGAATGTTTCCTTAAAAAATAAAATATATACTTAATCGTAATTTAAGTATATGCAATATTTTCTAAGTGTTGAAAATTAAGTGAATTGTGAAGTACTTAGTAGTAAATAAGTATATGGAAATGTTTTCCAATATAGAAGTTGAAATGGTTTTGAGAATATATCTTTTTAAAAAAGATCATTTGAAGTGAATATTTGGTAAGTAATTTAATTAATAAAAGATTAATCAAAAGGGCCCAGCGATTGTTATGGTGTGGAATATTTGTTTGATTGTTTTGATAGTTAAATAACTGACTATCAAACATTAGCCAAATTTTAGTTCCTTGACTTGATGTGGGAACTATTTAGTCGTACACTTAGTACGTAGCCTTCTATGTAGGCATAATTATCGTTTGTGTTGAGGATGTTGATTCGTATAGTGCGGAGTATTACTCCAATCTATCGAACTTCCTTCTTGGCCCGAAGGATAACAAGTTAAAAGTTGGAGACGTGATAAGTCTATGAGACTTAGTTGCTGTGTGAGGTTGAGAAACGCATTTGCGTTGTTGGCACGAAGAGAACGGGATCAGATTTATCTGAAAACCACTTCGGACCAACGTATATGCGACGATTGTGCAGGTTGCTTGTGATGATATTGATATTTTGGATTTTCATAGTGGGGGACTGCTTGTTGATCGTTTGGGGTTAAAATCCCAATATACATCCAGTAGCAGTGGTCTCTTCATTATGAAGTATCCAATGCAAAGACTATTCACTACTAATCCTAGGGATTTCCCGATAGGATGTGGTTGGAAAGTACCTTCGGTTTGTCCTGTTCCTGGACAACTTGTATGGATGTTTGTCTGACATTGCATTTCTAAAAATTACGCACATTGGTTTTTACAAGCGTACATCAATGGTGGCAGAGAAGGCAACTTCTCGTAGCTTAACACCCTCCTTGAGACGTATGAGCTTAAGAGTTGTATTTTTATGGAAGATAATTAGTAGCCAATGGAAATGGCCGTGTGGCATTCTAAGTGATGTGATTGTGCTTTATGAAAGGTAATCGTTACCTCGTCCGGCCTCATCAGCCGGAAATGACCAAAACAGGGTTAGATGCAACAAGGCTAAGTGGGTCATTCCCAAGTAGGATATGATCATCCTCTTGTAGATATATCTTCGCACGCTATGACGTCGTGTACCTGTTGTGGTTTGTATGCTAGAGGGCCCTTGGTAAAGGTCGGTAACGACCAAAAGATGACATATTCGGTACCATCTAGTTATAGAGGTGGACCGGTCTTGTGTTGGTAGAGAAACTTTGTGATGGTTTCTCGGTACATTCTTCTAAAGATGTACTGCCGGAAGGTAATCCCTTTACCTAGTCATTTGTATGGAAATCCAAACTCCACTACGTGTTTGCCATTTTGATTGTATTAACCAATTGGGCTATATGCTGGAATTTAATCAATGTAACAATTTCGGCTATGATTAATATTATTTGTATATAGTAGGCACTACTATAATATAAGAGGATTTGACATGATATGTTTTAGTTATCGTAAGGTAAAAACATGTCCGTGTTTATGTGTGGACTTGTCTTACGAGATACTTTTGTTTTGAAAACTAAGAAAAATTTTGGTAATTTAATAAATTCAGTTGAGTGTGTTTCTCACGCTGATTTACCAGACTGATATGGGCGTTCTTCCCTTTCAATGCTCGAGTCAGACCGAGTATATTTACAGGTTCAGATTTGGTGCTTTTGGAGCTTCAGTAGGAGAGTTGGAGATCTTCATTTTCGTATATGCGTATCTGTTATGATTATTGATTATCCGTTGTGCTTATTTTTGTATACTATCGACAATTGAGAGGATAGGTTATTATAACTGTTCAAGCTGATAACTCTGATTGATTGTTGAACTCTGATTAATGTGTATATATATACAGTTTTTGTTTTGTAAAGATCATTGCTATGATATTATATATTTTCCGCTGTGATGTGAGATTCTGTATTGTTCTGTTTGGCTCTATCTTCTCTCTTTCTTCTCTTCTCTCCTTCTCTCTTCTTTTCTTTCTCTTGACTTTCTATCGGTCAGTGCTTTTTGGATCGGACATGTGTGGATTATTGTCGATTCAAAGGGTACGAATTTGCGGGTCATCACATTTGAGATCCTATTGCTTTATGTGGACATGATGTTCATAATATAAATTAAACATTCTCAAAGTTTGATTTGATTCTAAATACTGTACCACTAAAAAACAAAAGGATGTGCGGTAAAATGTAATGAAAAAAATACAAGTGGGTCCTTAAACATATGTATGTATACAGACACATAGATGCCAAGTACAATAAATGATTTAATTTTTCAATATTCTTTACATGTGGGAATGCTAGGAACATGCCCTTGTTTATTATATTTCAATCCTGTTAACTTCTTATTAATGCTAATAACTTAAGGATGACCTCATAAATTGGGCTTTGATATTATTGATGGCGACTAATAGTTATGGGAATTGTGGAAGCAATAGCAATGAAAAATGTATGCAATAATTAAGATGTTGGTGAAAGAAATGGCTGATGATGGAGGAGATGATTGGCTCTTGATGGAGGAGGATATGGTAGAAATTGGGGACGAAGACAAAGTAGATAATGGTATTGGATGAAGCAATTTGATTGGTGAGGTTAGATTGCAAAGATGCGGGAATAAGTGGTGATGTAGATGATTAAAGGTGGACTTAGATTTGGGGAAAAGATGTAGTTACATCTCATAATGTTATTAAATTAGTGCGAACTTATTTATGCAATCAAGTTATACTTAATTTTTTTTGCTTATCATTTAACATTTTCTATTTTCTTGCAAGAGTATTAGTATGTTAATATTTACCTTAAGCATTCCATTCAAGCATTTCTTAATGTACAATTTTAATAAAATTTAACATCTTTTCTTTCTGAATAATAATATTTCTAAAATACGAAATTGTATCATAGTCCATACAATAAAATAGTGTATTAATATATCATGCTCACCAAAGCGACATGAAGTCAAAGCACGTATAAAATGTCACATAAATTCACTAAATAATCAGGTTATATAAATTGCAAAATCAATGTTTCACTGGTAGTTCTATATGAGCAAATATATTGTGATCTTATTGCTTAACCAAAGTATATTATTTCAGTTATAAAATTTTACTGATAAAATTCTCCCTAGTCGTATGCTCTTTCAACGAGCGAGCTTGGTAGATGTGAAATTACGGTTAAGGTATTTGCAACGGTATATTCGGATCGATGACCGAACTTTGGATTGAAATTTGCCTAAATGGATGATAGATACTGGCAAGTAGGGATAGCTTTTGATGAAATTTACAAGATAGAAAGATATTGCAAAGTTATGAACACCAGCGAAGACCATTCGCTCATATGTACCTGTATATTTGAAAATTTAATTTTTGAAACATTAAATCAATGCGAAATTAACAGAAACACTCAAGAATTTGATAACTTATAATTCGTTGAAATTTACCATGTTCGAATAATCTAAAGAAATTGAATAAATATGTGTAATAAAATTACCCTAGAATGTAACAAAAAATGTCATATATCACTTGAAATTTGAAATTCAAATGATATTGATATTTGATATTTAACTGGTAATAAACTGAATGTAAATATATCTAATCCCCTTTCGCTTGAAAAAAAGGTTAATATTTCATTAAGGTTATTGATGCCCTAATATGATTAATTTTGGTATGATTTTGATAATTATTATGCATTTTAGGATTATCAAATTTACTCTGAAATTTTTTATAGTCACTATATATCGAAATCCACGCATGAGGTAATTTTTATGATAAGAATTAAAGTAACTAAAAAGTTTATAAAATCCGGTGAATATTATTAGGTATAACTCTTATGTTTGTAGAATTGCATCCAACTGATCAGTTATGGTCTAAACGAGTCAATGTAATAGACAATTATTAATGAGCAAAAACTTTAACCATAAAATGGTTTGGTATCAAGAGAAGGTAGAAAAGTATTTGGTGGAGACACTTACCAGAATGTAATAGATAAGTTGCATACAGTGCCCGAGAAGGAAGTTCGACCTTAGCTAGATGGATCCTCAAGCGAACGAGTTAGCTTCATTATTGTCGTTGCGTAAATTGGAAGAGTTTCGAAAAAGGGTTGAAGGTGAATATTATTGCTAAACAACATAAGCATTTAACATTGGAATTCATCGAATTAAAAATGTATAACAAATATATATATGGAAAATGAATGTGTCGTCGATATGCACACTTAATATATGGACATTTAAGTGCTGGATACACATGGGTAAAATAGAGGATAATCGACCTTTTGATTAAACTGTGAACAAATAAGTTTGTAAAACCCTGTGTTTCTTATACAAACGTAAATATTTACATTTATTTTCATAAAGTGTAGCATATAGTGAAGGGAAAAAATCTTTCCATTCTATGGTGTGGTTTCACAAGATAGATACTGTGAATTGGGAAACTTATATTATTCATACTAGGCATATGTCTAACTCTTGCTGTTTATATTGTTTTCCTTATAAACTCATGGGTACTCATTTGAGCTGATTAAGTTCACGGACGATACAGATTTATCTTTGATGTACAAATAAAAGTTTTCGAGGATGGTGTAAGAGGCTTTATTATCATGTAGTTTCTTTATTTTTTTCATATGTTATATAAAGCCAAAATTTATAACTGGCTAAGATACAAACATGTATAACATGCAGTTATCATAATATGTCACATATGTTAGTTATTTGTAATATTATATTTGCACTTATACTTGAACATAGGGGAAAAATGTTATAATTGAAATTGTGTAATAAAATCGGTTATTTACCTAGCTTATCTCTATCGGAAAAATAGGGATCACTGCTTGAAAATAATCATGATAATGAGTACAATGTCATCAACATTCATTCTTGTTAGGTAAATGATTCTACTTTTTTGGTAATAACAATTATCTGACAATGATATTAATCATCCTATCATGGATCATCAGGAATTGTGGCATTCATATAGAAGAGAACTCGTGTTGCCATTAATAAAGCTCATTTAAAGCGAATAAATGGAGAATATTGCTTATGAAGCTCATAAAGTGAAGATTTTCATACTTAAAGACTCATGGTGGTATTAATAAGTCATTGAAATCAGGGTGACACTAGAAGACTATTTGAAGAGTTCAAACACACTAAAATATGTTATAAGTCAATTGTCGAGTCTTTGAAGTAAAATATTTTTAAAACTACTTAAATGTTATCTGATTCACTTCAGATTTTTCCACTCCATCCAAAATATACTCCTAGTTTTATATAACTTGTAACGATCCAAAATTTTAGTCAATTGATTTTGAAATATTTCATTAATTTTAAATATTGAGATATTAATTTTATATGTAAAATAGCTTTAATTTCATATAAAAGGAGTTGATTTGAATATATGAGTGGCGATTGATTAAAGATATTAAATAGCGAATTTAAATAATGAGAATATTTAAATAATTGAATCTAGGTTTAATGTTGATGAAAACGATGCTAAAATCCTGTTTAAATTCAGAATAAATAAGAGTGGAATAATAAACTTTTAAATTTGAATTAAAATGTAATTAAAACTTATTTTAATAATAATTCATTTCAATTAACATGTAAAAATATCATTCCAGAGCATTGTCTCGGATTTAGATGAAACCAGTGTCATTGGATCCGTAATAGTGTATTATTATATGTTAATGAATTTTATGGCGATCAGATGAATTATTTGGTCATGCGAGCACGAAATGCTTTGAAAACTAATTACATAAATTAATATAATATAACTGGGTTTGAAAAGCTATCTTCTATATATGATGAAATTAGGTCTCGAGAGCAGTTCCACTGAGTTCGGAATATGGGGTTTTAGTATAGAACGCCAGTGAGCACGCCTTGATTGGAGTTCGAGATTTTAGGATGTATATTACCCGATATTTTAAATTAAATAATGTTAGCCCATACCCTACCCATTACCTTAAACCATACCAGGAAATACTCTCTCCACATTCCCCAACCCATACACCCTTTCCCCCTTTAAAATCGTGTTTACAAGAGAGAAAAACGAGTTTGCTAAAATTTAAAATCAAACTCCTCTTAATCAAACGGCCATGCTTGAACGGAGCCAACACATACCGTTTTAGGCAAAATACCAACTACTAGGTTGTAGATGGCATCAAGCATGACTCATTCAATGGTTTTACTATCATAAATCATCCGTGGTGATCGCAGTTCGTAGTTGAATGTGAAATTTATTTTCACGAATTCCGTTGATTTAGTGAACCTAGGGGTGATGGCTTATGAAGAAGAAAGGTAGAGGGGGTTAAGGGGAGTTCGTCGATGTCATGGTGAGCCCCAAGGCAGATGTACAGAGGAGATAACGACAGTTAAATGAATAATGAGCATTTTGATTTTTGGGATCGTTTGGGGGCCACATGGTGGCGGAGGGGGCGAAGCCGAGGTAGAAGGTGCGACAAGGCTTGGGCTTGCCGTTGGTGGTGGCGCAGCGATGTCAGAATAGTTGGAGACGGTGCGACGATGGGTTGAAGGGGGCGACTTTTACGTATGTGAGCGAGAGAGAAAGGAGAAGATTGAGGGGAAATGAGTTTAAATTAAGATTAATTATGTAACTTATGAATTTAAAATATTATTTAAATAATGGATTTATTAAATTAAATATTAAATCCTTCTAGGTTCAAATCAAACTCAGTCAGTCGCGTTGCACTCGCATTGTCAAACACTATATCATGGAGTTGGTTTGTTAACGAATGGAGCTTGCTGAATTTACGTACAATTCGAACGTCGTTCGAATTCAAATAGAACCAGAACGCACTAGCAACAACAGGAATAATGGTGAGTTAGACTCACTCTTTTGGTTAACCGGTATGTTATATAGTTGGTAAAGATTGTTGATTCGATGTTTGGATGATGTACTATTTTATCAGTTGGTCTGGATTTATTCTCGAATCTGAAGTGGATGGCCTCTTATATATACCCGCTCAGTAGTGGATGACCCATATTATATAATTATATACTGTTTATGTAACGACCCGTATTTTTAACTATTTTAAATTATTAACTTTAATGTAATTATTAAATAAACATGTTTAAAAATATAAATTTATGATTTTAAATGTAAGCTATTGGATATGAACTTGAATAAAATTTTGAAATAAACTAATTTCGAACATTTAAGTAATAACTAGTATTGAAAGGTAATGTTATGTACTGAATGTGTTTACAGTCAATAGTTGGATTAAATAATAAATGTTGAATTCATTAGATGTAAGTAAAGTAGTCGACTGATGACTAAAATTCATATAAAATCTAATATTGAAATTTGATGAATATTGAATAATCAAATTATTCCAATTTAATATTTGAAATTATTAGAATAATTGAATTATGAATTTAATATGACTAAAAATGATATTAGAAGTTAATGTAAATTTTATTTAAACAATAATAAAGGTTGTTAACATTTACAATTGGATTTAAAAGTGAATAAATAAAAATTGAAAATTTTATATTATAATCGAGGCGTTAAAACAGCGATCCGGGAAATTCGACGAAATCAATTCCATTGGATCCGTAATAGTGTCGAATTTCAAATTCCGTAGCGTTGGGAATTATTGTTTGGTCGTACGGGTTAGAAACGCGTTGAAATTAACATCGAAAATTTAATATTTTAATAAAAAGATATCTTCCACATACGATCGAATATGGCTTCGAAACATGTTCCATTGTATTCAAAATAGAGTTAAAACATTGTAAATGCCTAGCGGCATGCTTCATTTGGAGTTCATCCGAAAAATATATGAAAAGTCAAAACAGTAATAAAATAATGTCCATACGTTTATAAATACGCGTTCGCACAGTAACCCTAACCCTATTATCAGAGCCACACCTCTACCTTATCACCAATGTCAAAAATGAGTGAAACTCTTCTCCTAATTGCTCGAAATCCATCAACTATCAAAGAAAACGTTCAACTAGAGAATCGTCTAGCTTCTCGAGCTCTCGACATCTATATGGCGATGATCGCTTTTGGTGGAATGTGGAAGCTTGTAAGTGTTCGTGTTCGTTAGTGTTTTGGAGGCACTTTGCAGTGATTAGGGAGGCCGAGCTTCTTGTGGTTAGGGTCTTAGGTCGAGCAGGCGATGGGCTTGCTTGGGGTAGTCGCCGATCATGTTAGAAATCATCATAGGAGGAGCTTAAATCGATAGAAGGGGGGCCATGGGTTCTTAGTCGCGTACCTAGAAAACGCGATGGAGAAGATGATAGTGGCTGCCCAGATCTTTTATACCGAATCAACGGTCTGGATTTGCTAGGTTATTATACAAAAAATCATAAATTAATTATAAATTAAATCGTGTAATCTTTTAAACTATATATCCTTTTCATACGCTACCAGAATTGCACGAAACAAGCGGCGGTGGAATCGTGGCAACTAGCACTACGTCCTGGAATAGATTTGGAGTCGTTTGGAGCTAGACAAATTTTTAGGTTAAACAGAACGTTGTTCGATTTAATTTAAAATTGAAATGCAAGGTGAGTGTTTTATAACGCTCACAACGCACTCGAATATTTTTAAGCTAGTTGAACTTGAAATTATGAAGTGATATAAATTTATTGGTCGTTGTTTGATAAATTTGATTGTCATTTGAATTAACTATTAGAAATTAAAATTGATAGTTAAATTTGGATTAGGAATTGAGTTGCTAGTAAAATACCCGATATTAATAACCATGAAATTTTTGTGACTTATATTGTCTGTTTGGATGACTGGTTCTTATGGATGCTATTGATTGATATTTGGGTGATTGGATGCTTATATATATATATATATATATATATATATATCCTGTTTTCACCATATATATTATTTACAGTATATAAACTATAAATTGGATTATTTCGAATGAATTAAGAAATAGGTTAAAACGATATATACCTATGACATTGTAATTTGGATTGAAATGATATATATCCATCCCAGTGATTAAATTGAAATAACTGATTAATTGGCCATATGATAGACAATTACGTATTGACATCGGATTGATTAAATTGAATGATTTTAGGATTTTTGATTTGAAATTTATTTAACTTGATTTGGATTAAAGAAATAAATCGAGTTTATGAAAATCGAATTATTTTCGAACTCAAGTCCAAACCGTGAGATTAAATTATGTTTAACAAAATTGTTTAAAATTTAAAGTTGATAATTTGAAGTTATAATTGAAATATGATTGAATTTCTTACATTGATTTATTTTTTTAAAAGATTGGATTTATATTCGAGTATTAAATATTGCTAAGTAAAAGTGAAATAAAACAATATTTCGAAATTGAGCTTGAACTTGAATTTTATTTGCATGACAGGGCCAAGTGCGCTAATTACCTCGAGCGGATATCCGTTCTTCGATTTCTAGACTTGGTCCATATTATTACTCTTGATGTTGGTTTGACTAGTGCACCTTGATTGAGAAAGCCTCTCTTTGACTCGATAGGTGATGGATGGACGCGGTTGGCGGTCATAGCTATGATGTGTTACCACCAGCCTTGCGACCCAAACTGGTAGTATCCTACCTTGGGCGTTGCTTCACGTGCCTTATCATACTTTTATCCCTATACGAGACCCATACGATTTTGGTTTAGTGTTGTCGTATCATGACATCCCTGTCCATCGACTGTTTAACTGGTGTTTTATATGCAAACTGTATGACAATGCTTAAAAACGCATTAAGGGGGATCAATGTAAAGCCTTAACGCTAAGAAAATATTTATTTTATTGATTAGACATTATATGTGTAGCGTATTCTACTACATATAAACATTTAAATGGATCCTTAAGAGATGGAAAATCTCATAACATCTCTCGAGTTATTGCACGCACGTTATACACTGGATATGAGATGTGAAAAACCGTAAGCATCTTTGACGCCATGAAATATTGATTTAACTCACATAAGCATATTTTAATCCTAAATTGAGTGCTTTGTCTCTTTCATTATGCTCGGCTCAGTCCTGAGTTTTTTAGCTTATTAAAGACTCCCTCTAGAAGGCGAAGACGAAGATTTGGTATATTACTACTTTCATTATCCCTGCATCATGTAGTCTGCTGCATTACTTTATTCATTCTTAGTGTATATATAACTCTGATAAATGAGTATAAATTATAATCAAATGTATTGTATAAACAACTTCATGAACTTTTTATTTGATTATTATATTTTTTCGTTTTGCTGCGAGATTCTGTGTTTGTTTCTTCTTCTTTTCTTATTTTTCTTAATTAACCCCATTGACTACCTATATTCTGGATTGTTTAAGTTGGACATGTGTGGAGTACTGTCAATTTAAACCTTCCAAAATGTTAGTCGTCGCAGTAGGTATCATAGCTTTGATTTAGCGACAACCTTAGCTTTTTGGGGTAACTCAATAGAGATAGGGTCATTAGCACCCTAGAATGAGTTTGAGTGTATTAATAGATATGAGCGTGTATTTGTTAGTGAATATAACAAAAATTTTATACTGTATTGGTTGATTTGTCGAGTGGCAATGGATTTTGGTTAATACGAGAAATTAACGTTATTGATAGGGATCTCTAAACACTTGAACAGAACAATTCGACATAGTTTTGTTTTGAAATTGGATAAATGAAATAATTTTACCATGATTATATTTTGTATATAAAGGAATAATTTTTCGAAATTATTCTGATTTATATAGCTTGTTTGGTTGTTAGGAATGATAATATTGATTATTATCATCAAGTGGTTATTGTGTCTTAATAAAAGAGGTTTATTATAAAATAAACAATGATGAAACTATTTGTGAAATGTTTTAAGAAGTGAAATTATGTAAGTATAATTTATAAATGTGACTTATAATTTAAAATGGATTTAAATTGAGGAGTTTTTGGATTAAGACCCAAATTTTTTTGAAAAAGGTTTTCAAAGTTTGGAAATAAAATAAAGTGATGTTAGTTAAAAAAATAATTAAAAAATATTTTTAAAGGGATTTTTGAAAGGAATGAATTCAGTACTCTTCTCTTCTGTCATTGGAAATTAATTTCGGCGATGACAACACAGCACCATTGATGTTCTCTTTCGAGTCTCAAAGTGGGGGAGGCTTCTGAGAAGCTTTGCTTCAAAATTGTTTCAATAAATGGGTTTTGGTTTAAACTCCAAAAGTATGATTTGATGTATAAAAAAGATATATGTGTATCTACTTATTTCAAACAGTTTGAAATAAACCCAGTGTTTAAATTTTTAAGTTCTGTTAATTAATAACCTTAAAATCATTTGGATGAAATGAAATATTTAAATAACCAGAACTTATATAATAAGAGAATTGAGAAATCTTGGCTAAATTTTTTCAAAAGCTTTAGAGTTGAAGTTTGCTACTCTTAAATTGAAAGTAAAGAAAATTTAAACAGGTTAAAATAGTGAACATTCTAATTAAATAAAATAAATCAAATTAATTTATATAATACCTAATTGCATGCTAATAACATATAATAAGATTTACAAAATGTTAAAAGTTAAAATGATGATTTAGACATGTAATAAGATATTATACAAGTAAACAAAACTCAAAAGTAACTAAAATGTATATAAATGGAAATTTAGTTGTAACAATAAATGTTACATACTTAAATATAATATGAAATGATTTAGGACTAAATGGAATAAGTAAGTGAGCTTAAGAGGTAGGCAAATGAAATAAATAATATCTTTGTAAATTAGTTATAGAATATAAATTTTCAAAGAAACCGTGAAATCGAATTTGTAACTTTTGAGATAACCATAAACTTAGATAAAGTCACATATAAGAAGTTGGACTTTAATAAATGATTATAAACTAAAGTGATGATTCATAAAATGTTTCACAAAAAATCTATTATTAAAGGAAAATTATGAAAATGAACGTGGATGAAAAGGATTGAGTGTAACTAAGAGTCAATTGGAAAATGAAAATGAATTTAATTAAATTGATAGAATGGGAATTGAATGAATATGAGTAAGTAAATGTGAACGTAATAAGTTTGAAATGAATATAGATCAAATGAAACAAATGAATCAAATAATTGAATGGAAATGAAGTAAATATAAACAAAGAAATTTGATGTAACTAAGATTTGATAGGAATAAATAAATAATTCGTATGTATATTATTTATTCGCATAACGATTTGATCCAGATTCGAGCACATAATTTCGAGATAATTTATATCGATCTAGGATTTTTCACTCGGATCTCGACGGCGAATCCTGGATATGGATTTTGTTTGGTTTTGGAATTCTCTATCATAGTATATGGCTATGCAAGAAGAATGACGGTTTTTGATCAAGGAACCAGATCTGAGGTTGTACTAAAGAGTCGGGTGAACGATACTACTTCGGAAGTGAAATTGTGTGATAGAGTGAGCGATCAGATTTGATATTGCGCATGGTATATGTACATCATACGGGCTTAAGTAAAGCAAATTTGGAAATTAAAAATGCAAAATATAAAATGATTTTAAATTATATGATTGGAAATTATTGGTAAATAAGATGCAGGTATTTAAAATCAATAAAAATTTGGATTGCCCGACAAAAAGGTACGTGTTTATTTTGTCATTTGATTTGATGGTTTTATTGTGGAGCCACTTGGCTTTTGTTGTCTCCTGTTAGTTTGGGGCCCCAGTGGAATTTTGTAGTTATTCTGACAGGCCGTGCAAAGGAGACACTCTGCCAAAATTTTCCGTAAATCCAGGTGTTAGAAATTTTTTGAAGTTTTAATTTTTTTTATAACTTGTTTGGATAATTAACCTGTAAATTTCATAAGCTGATCAGAGTAGCATAGCAGCAGCATAGTAACGGTTTTATAAATGAGATCTTGTTGTTTTATATGTTGATTATTCTGAATAAAATATATCAAATGTTAATTCTGTATTTAGTTCCTTTTCGACGACGAAAAGTTTTGAGTGGGGGAGATAGTAACGACCTGTATTTTTATCTATTTTAAATTGTTAAGTTTAATGTAATTGTTAAATAAAAATGTTTAAAAATATAAATTTGATGATTTTGAATATAAGTTATTGGATATGAACTTGAATATAATTTTGAAATAAACTAATTTAGAAGATTCAAGTAATAAAAAGTATTAAAAGGTAATGCTATGTATTGAATGTGTTTACAATCAATAGTTGGATTGAATAATAAATGTTGAATTCATTAGATGTAAGTAAACTAGTTTATTGATAACTAAAATTCATTTAAAATCTAGTATTGAAATTTGTTGAATATTGAACAATCAAATTGTTTAAATTTAATATTGGAAATTATTTGGACAATTGAATTTTGAATTTAGTATGACTGAAAATGATATTAGAAGTTGATGTAAATTTTATTTAAACAAAACTGAAGATTTTTAACATTTACGATTGAATTTAAAAGTGAATAATTAAAAATTGAAAATTTTATATTATAATCGAGACGTTAAAACAATGATCTAGGGAACAGTCTTGGAATTAAACGAAACTAGTTCTATTGGATCCGTAATAGTGTATTATTATCAGATTTCAAATTTCATAGCGTTTGGAATTATCATTTGGTCGTACAGGTTGGAAACGAGTTGAAATTAATATCGAAAATTTAATATTTAATTGGATCCAAAAAGCTATCTTCCACATACAATCGAATTAGGCCCCGAAACATGTTCCATTATGTTTGAAATAGGGGTAAAACATTATAAACGCCGATGACACGCTTCGTTTGGCGTTCGTCTGAAAAATATGTGAAAAGTCAAAATAATAATAAAATAATGCCCATATGTGTATAAATACGCGTTTGCACAGTAACCCTGACCCTAATATTAGAGCCGCGCCTCCACCTTATCACCAATGGCCGAAAGTGAGCGAAACTCTTTCCCTAATTGCTCGAAATCCATCAATTATCAAAGAAAACTTTGAACTAGGGAATCGTCTAGCTTCTCGAGCTCTCTGCATCCATATGGTGATGATCGCTTTTGGTGGAGTGTGGAAGCCTGGAAGTCGTCACGTTCATTCGTGTTTTGGAGGCATTTTGTAGTGAGAAGGAGGGGCCGAGCTTCTTATGGTTAGGGCCGTAGGTCGAGCAGGCGATGGGCTTGCTTATGGTAGTCGCCGATCATGTTAGAGACCGTCGTAGAAGGAGTGTAAATCAATTGATAGGGGCGGCCGTGGGTTCTTAGTCACGTACCTGGAAGACGTGATGGAGAAGATGATAGCGGCGGCCCATATCTCTTGTATTGAATCAACGGTCTGGATTTGCTAGGTTATTATTAAAAAAATTGTAAATTAATTATAAGTTAAATTGTGTAATCTTTTAAACTGTATATCCTTTTCATAGTTATTAGAATTGGATGAAACAAGCCGCGGCAGAATCAAGGCGACGAGCATTATGTCTTGGAATAGATTTGAAGTCGTTTGGTGCTAGTCAAAATTTTAGGTTAAATTGAACGTCGTTCGATTTAATTTAAAAATTGAGACTCAAGGTGAGTGTTTTATAACGCTCACAACATATTTTTATGCTAGTTAAACTTGAAATTATGAAGTGATATAAATTTATTGGTCGTTGTTTGATAAATTTGATTGTCATTTGAATTAACTGTTAGAAATTAAAATTGGTAGATAAATCTGTATTTGGAGTTGAATTGCCAGTAAAATACCCGATATTAATAACCATGAAATTGTTGTGACTTATATTGTCTGTTTGGATAATTGATTGTTATGGATGTTATTGATTGATATTTGATATTTGAATGATTTGATGCTTATATATATATATATCATTTATCACCTTATATATTATTTGCAGTATATAAACTGTAAATTGGATTATTTCGAATGAATTAAGAAAAAGGTTGAAACGATATATACCTATGACATTGTGCTTTGGATTGAAATGATATATATCCATCCCCTAGATTAAATTGAAATAACTGATCACTTGGCCATAGGATGGACAATTACATACTGACACTGGATTGGTAAAATTAAATGATTTTAGAATTTTTGATTTGAAATTTCTTTAAAATGATTTGGATTTAAAGAAATAAAATCAAGTTTATGGAAATCGAAATCTTTTCGAACTTGAGTCCAAACCATGGGATTAAATTGTGTTTAATGAATTTGTTCATAAATTGAAGTTGAAATTTCAAACTTATAATCGAAATATGATTGAATTTCATAAATTGATTTGTTTTTATTTGAAAGATTGGATTTATATTCAAACATTAAATATTGCTAAGTAAAAGTGATATAAAACGATATTTCGAAATTAAGCTTGAAATTGAATTTTATTTGAAGATTGGGATTTTAAACAGAATATGGAAGGTTAATTTGATTCATATGTTTAAATCGATATTTTGAAAACCGAACTTCAAATTTATACAAATCGAAGTGGTTTAAATAGAGAATTGAATTGAAATTAATTCAAATTGGAATTGGGACCGAGATTGAGTTAATTGGAAACAAAATTGGAATTGATTTGAATATGAGCTGGAATCGAAGTTAATTCGAATTGAAATCAGAATTGAATCGATATAAATGAAAATGGAAATTAGATTGATTTGAATTGAGAAGATTTGGAAATTGAATCAATTTGAATTTGAAACTAATTTTCAAATGAATTATTTAGTATAAACTGTTTAAAATCTATATTCTTTGAATATTCAAATTATTTTGGTTTTCCAAATTATTTTGCTATATAAACCAATTTAATATTTAAACAATTTTATATTAAACTATTTTAACCATTTAAACAATTTTTAACTATTTTAACCATTTAAACTATTTTTAACTATTTAGAAACTATTCAAAATATTTTAAAAAAAGAATTCAAACTGGTAAATGGTGGAATGTTTATTTTTAAATCGTGGATTTAAATACGAATGGGGTTAAATTGAAGTTATTACCCAAATTGAAATTCGAAACAATTTTGGAATCGAAATCGAGATATTAAGATGAACATGATTTTGAATTGAAAAAGAACGATGATGGATAGACCCCATCACTTGTGCTAATTTTAAATGATTAAAACAGGATGGCTTAATAGGGCCAAGTGGGATGGTGGATAGACCCCAGCACTTGTGCTAATTTGAAATGACTAAAAAAGGATGGCTTGACAGGGCCAGGTTGGCAAATTATCCCAAGCGGACGTCTGCTCTTCGATTGCTGGACTTGGTCCATATTATTACTCTTGATGTTGGTTTCGATTAGTGCACCTTGATTGTGAAAGCCTCCCTTGACCCGATACAGGATGGATGGTCACGGTGGGCGATCATAGCTTTGATGCGCTACCACCAGCCTGACCCGAACTGGTATATTCTGCTTTGGACATTCCTCACGTGTCTTATTATACTTTTATCCCTATGCGAGAGCCATACGATTTTGGCTTAGTGTTGTCGTATCACGACGCATCCCTATCTGCCGACCGTTTAACTGGTGTTTTATATGCAAACTATGCGATAATGCTTAAAAACACGTTAAGAGGGATCAATGTAAAGCCTTAACGCTAATAAAAATATTTATTTTATCGATTAGACAATATATGTAGCGTATTCTACTACATTTAAATATTTTAACGGATCCTTAAGAGATGGAAAACCCCATAACATCCCTTGAGTTATTGCACGCACATTATACACTGGATAGGTGATGTGAAAAGCCGTAAGCATCTCTTACGCCGTGACGCTCATATTTTATATGCGATATTGATTTGACTCACATAAGAATATTTTAGTCCTGACTCGAGTGTTTTATCCTTTTTATTACGCTCGGGTCATTCCTGAGTTTTTCAGCTTATTAAAGACTTCCTTTGGGGGTCGAAGATTTGGTATATTACTACTATTATTATCCCTGCATCATGTTGTCTGCTGCATTACTTTATTTATTCCTGATGTATATATTACTCTAATAAATTTTGTATAAATTATAATCAAATTTATTGTATAAACAGCTTCATGAACTGTTTATTTGATTATTATATTTTGTCGTTCCGTTGTGAGATTATGTGTTTGTTTCTTCTTTTTTTTCTTCTTTTTCTTAATTAACCCCATTGAATATCTATATTTCGGATTGTTTGAGTTGGACATGTATGGATTATTGTCAATCTAAACTTTTCAAAATGTGTCCCGTCATAGTTTATGATGCTGGAAAACTGGTTGGAGGGATCCAACAAGATTCATCACCGCTGTTGAATTTTATCTATACGTATATGTTGATATATATATATATATATGAATTAAGACGCATGGGAATAGGTTAGAGGGTACCAATAGGATTCCTTGCCATTATTAATTTTAATTTCAATAACCGTGATATGAATTATTGGATAATAAACTTGACTGCTAGCTCTACTGATTATGACATTGTTATATGTTCAAAACTTAAACCCTGTAATGAAAGAAAATCAATATCGATGTTGTTTAAACGTTGGGAAGCTACTGGCCTCAAATTAGTATTGTAAAAATACTATAAACTGCCATTTGAGTCGGAATTGGTTATTGAGATAGGAAATGATTTTAAATCTGAAATTTTGTTTGGGAAATATTTTGTTTTTAAAGGATTTAACTTCTATTTTACTCCGACTTTTTTATCTATCTTTTCTAAGTTATTTATTTATATTTAATATTTTAAGAGTATTAATATTTAATATTTTTTAAAATTATTATTTATACCTAATATTGTTTAAAAGTTATTTATTTATATTTTAACATTTTGAAAAGTTATCTATTTAAAAGACTAATTTGATTGATTACCATTAATAATGTTTTGGAAAGTTAGTCATTATTTATTATAATAAAATCGAAAAAAAATATTTTTGAATTAATGATGTTTTGAAATTATTAATTATTATTTTAAAGATATTTCGAAGTTAATAATTATTGTTTATTTATAATGTTTATGTGAATAATTTTTATTGTATAATAGAGTTCTGAAGTAAATGGTTTTTATTTATTTCTAAAAGTTTTCGAGACTTATAAATAGGGTTTAGAAACGGACCTGAGTTTTATAAAATGGTTTGAAGACTTAAAGGGAGATTATTTACAAGGTGAAGGAGTTTTATAAATGGTTAGATATTTGTAAACGAATTTTAGAAATTGGTTTATAGATTTATAAAAAGAGTTCTATAAATATCAACATGGATTTATAAAGGGTTTATAAACGACTTGAGAAATAATTTTATAAAGAGTTTATGAATGGTTTTATAGATTTATAAATAGTTTATAAATTATTTTTAGAGAATTATAGAGGAGTTATAAATGATTTTTAAATTGTATAAAAATGGAAAAGTTTACTCAGTGATTGTGAATATAGTTATATCGTTGAGATAAGTTTATGGATATTTTCTAAGTATTGAAAATATAAGGGTTTGTGAATATATCTTTGTAAAAATATTTTGATACAAGTAAGTAACAAAGTGATTTTAATCAATGAAAAGATTAATTTAAGAGGTTAGTGGTTGCTCATGTCCTTAACCAATGTTGGTTTTCCCTTTTGAAATAAATCACTGATTGAATGTTTGTTTATTTGATGGTTAAATAACCAACTATAGGATTTGGATCGAAAACGTAACTTTGAAAATATCTAGGAGAAATGCATGAGTTATATGGCACAGTCATCTCCGACGTGTTGTACTGTGCGTACAAATCTCGTTTTGTTCTCCTTGAACAAACGATAAGGAAATCCATCCACTAATGGTTAGAAGGTGATCTCCACTCTTATCTTTGTCTATTTATTTCCTAAAGAACCAGGGTTGAGTTTAGCGGAAACTATCGAATGTTGTTTTGAAGAGTCTGGGATATGATATGTTATTCGAAAACCACTTTGATTCAACTCAAGCGTTTCAAAGTGAAGAAATCTTAAAGAGAACAGAAATTGAAGATGGAGCTCTTTGAAGTGCAAGACCTATTTGTTATTATTCCTGTAACGATCCTGAATTTTGAACAATTTAAAAAATGAAGATATTTAATTAATTTTAAATTTTTGAGATAATTTTAAATTGAATTCCAATAAGACTATGAATTGACGATTAAATTTTTGAATTTAATCTATTTAAAGTTGAATAGAAATTGAATTTAACTTTGAAGTTTGAAGTTGAATATTGAATTTGTAATTGAAATTCGAACTAACGGCTTAGAAGAAAATTAATAAATTTGTGGTTAGTTTCAATAACATTTTTCATTTATTTAAATAAAATATAATAAGATTTTAAATCAATATAAAATCAATAAATAAATATACATAGTAAAAATTCAAACAACATATTTATAAAACTTTGAAAAATATAATGTAATTACATTTGAGAAAATTTAACAACATAATTTTAAACAAAATAATTGGATTTAAAATAAGAAAGAAAATAAACATAAAATAAATAAATATAAAAAAAAAATAAAAAAAATATTAAGTATACACTACCTTACCACAGACCAGATCCATTTTTCACGCCTTGTTTCACGCCGTAAACCATACCCAAATTCACGTTCTCCTCTGCATAATACACGAACCCCCCTTCCTCCATCAGTTCATACGAAAAAAAATAAAAAGGAAAAGAAAAAAATGGCGGCCTCGATTCTTCGTTCAATCCAAGATTAGGGCTTCATGGCGTTCGTCGCCGCCTCTGATTGCTCGAAGATTTCTGCTTCGATCGATTCCTCCTCTCCGAAACTAGGGCTTTCGTTCGTCTTCGATTCTTGCTTCGACTCGCGTGCTCTTCACTTCGTTTGCAAAGGTGAGTTCTTTGCTCACGATTGATTTTAATGCAAGTTTTTGTATTTGTTCGAATTGAATTTTGGTTGCATGCTATGTTTTGGGGGTTATTGGTTATCAATTGCTCGGTTAATTTATTTAAATTGATAAGAACAGATACTGTGTGGAATTTATTTTTTTAAAACTGTTAAGAACAGATGCTATTGATTTCACTTGCTGATAATTTGATTTTATTTTTAAAACTGTTGAGAACAGACGCTAATTGATATTGTTTTCTTAAAACTGTTAAGAACAGATGCTATTTGGGATTTATTTTTGAACTGTTAAGAACAGAGGCTACTGAAATGTTGTTTTAAATTGATAAGAACAGATGCTATCAATTTTGTTTTTTTTAAACTAATGAGAACAGATGCTATTAAGATTTACCTTTTTACTAGATGAGGAAAACTTTGTTGCATGAACTTGTTTTGAACCTCTGTTCGTATGTGATGTACATATGTGTCTGTAAACCCCCCATGTGTTGCTGTGTATTATGCTTGCATGGATGTGAAATTGCTTCTGCATGTTTGTTTTCCATCTGAAATACCTCTGTTCCTATCTTCATCCCTCAGTGAGTAAGCTTCTTTTAAAAAAAACAGTTTTTCTTTTTAAATCAAAGTTTAACAAATTTTACAAAACACAATTTCTTATTTACATAAATCAGAAAACTACTATGTTCTTTGTTTAAAACTGTTTACCCTCAAAATGTTAGAGTTGATGTTAGCTGTGCATGTGAGTGAACTTATATGTTTAAAATCAGTTTCCTTGTAAAAATCAGAGCTAACTTATTGAACTAAGTTTTTAAAAAAGAAATCCATCATAAACTAGTTGATATCAGTTTGGATTTGTTATAGAAATAGAAAATCTGTAGCCTTTGAACAAGTACAGCAGTCAACAAGTTCTAATACGTAAATAAGAAACTGCTCTGTGTTCTTTGTTTAACCTCAAAATGTTTTAAGTTTGTTAGCTGTGCATGTGAATATATATAGGAATAAGTATGTTGTGTGATTGTTTGTTGATGAATGTTTTTGTGTGAACATCCTATAATCTGAAAATAACAAAATTGACAAGTTTAAACCAATTGTTCGATGAAAATGATGCATGCTAAAGTTCTTGGAACCATTATGTGAATATGCATTTATGCATATGCATGTCACTGTGAGTAAACACTTACAAATTAAAGCTAAGTAGATAATTATATGGTTGATTTTAAAATCTGTGATGATAACTGTTATGTATGTATGCATGTGAGTAAGTCTGTGTTTATTTGATAAATGCTTATTTATGGTTTCTAACTTCTCTGTTCTTAGTTCAGAAACATATGATTTTAGATCAAGTTTAAAAATCTTTGCACGTGAGTAAACTTTTTACTAAAGTTTAATTAAGTTATTAGCTGTTGCTATGAGATTGTGATGATGTTACATACATATACATATGCCACTGAAGTGTTTGCAGTTTCCCCGAGTTTTTGTGCTTCTGACCCGAAGCAGGGGATTGATTGACCCGAAGTGGTACTCGGGTGATTTTGTTTTTGACTCGGAGCATAAGGTTTTAAAACCTGAGAATTTTGTGCAGGTTTTTGAGACTGTGATTTTACAGTTTTTTAAAAATCTTGAATGAAGCTCATATTTTAAAGATTGTAAATTGAATCAAGTGTAAGATTTAAACTGAATTCAAATGTAGTTTTGAAATTCAAAGTTTTTAAAAAAGAAACTTTAATGTTTAAACAAGTTTAAAATTCTGTAAAGTATTTATGTTTTCTGCAGACCTGTAAATTGTTTTGTCTCTGATGTTGTTTCATTTGGCACTAGTTGCTTTGAGCACTTCTTTGTGGTCTTGTGGCTGCATATGTACATGCTTCGAGTGGTGTTATTCGCTTGCCCCTTGCTTAGTTGTAGCTGAACAGTTCACATTGCTGTTGCATGCCTGCTTCGACATTGCTGTTTGTATTGCTTTGTCTGATGCCTTCTTGACTCTTTTATCTGTGCTTTTGTGTGGCGCATACGTGTTGGCGAGGCAGTGCACATGTGTGCAAAGTATACGTGTGTACTGCAGCCACACGGGATTGACAAGAATTAAAAATTTGAAGTTGTTAATAATAAAAATCCATAATAGATTTTAAATTGATTCATGTGAATCGTCATCTCTGTTACCATTTTATTCAGTTCATTACAAATTTATTTACTTGAGTTAAGATTAATCCTGACTCGAGTGTTTTGTGTTTTGCAATTAACGCTCGGGTCAGACCGAGTATTTTTGCAGCTTGAAGATTTTCAGGCCGCGAAGTTAGAGAGAGGGGATTTCGGCATTCACTAAAGTTTTAAAGAGATTTTTCTTGTATTTAATAAAAGATATATTCCGCTGTATAAAAATTTAATGCATTGTACAAACTCTGTATATAAAAGAAAAATTCATTTATGAACAATATTATGTTATTCTGTGATTCTGTGGCTGATTCTGTTTAAACTCTATAAACTGACTAACAATCCGTCATTTTGAACGTTTCTAGTTGGTTTAATTACCGACTAGAGGCGGTCAGAGCGGCGGGTCGTTACAAAAGTGGTATCAGAGCTTTGGTTTACACAAAGCTCGGTTTATGATGTTTAATACGAATAGTTACTAGAACCACTATAAAGAAAGTGCTTTTCAAAATTTAAAGAAGTATGAAATTGTTTTCTTTAAAATAAAAGGTATTTTAAAAGTTTGAATTATTTTGAAAATTCCTCTCTCTAAATGTGAGTTTGCGATAGTTCTCTTCGGTGAGGTCTCATTAGATTTGAGTTTCAATCGTTCGGAAGCTCATTATCGAATTATTGAGATCTATGAAAAATGAAATATGAGTTAAGTGAACTAGTGAATTAATGAATTGGTTTAAATTGGTTTAAATCGAATAACTTGAATATTTCGAGTAATAATTGTGAAATAAAATGACATGTTAATTTGCTTATAACCAAGAGAATTATTGAATTATAACTCGAGAATTTGACTCTGAATTCTTTTGAAATTGATTTCAAACGTTGTAAAGAACAAGTTAGTAAATAAATGAATTATAAGTATTTAACTTATAATATGAACTTTTGGTATATAACTGAGTTATATAAATTGAATTGAATTGAATGAATAGAAGATTTATAAATCGAAAGTTTATAAATAGAAATGGAATTTGTAAAGATGGTTTATAAATTCGAAACCAATTGAATGTGATAAATGAAAAATAGAAGTTATTAAAGGAGATATATTCGTGATTTTGGACAGCGAATTATCCTTTAAGTTAAATATTGTGATAGTAAATGTTGTTTGGGAATTTTATCCACGATTTTAGACAGTGGATAATCATTTAAATAAAAGTGTAGAAACACTGAATTGAATAGATAAGTATATTCGCGATTTTGGACAGTGAATATATTATTGACTAAAACAGATATGTTTTAGGGAAGTGATATTATGAAATGTGGTTAATGCGGAAGTTTAATTGTTGATTTAACTGTATGAATCAAACTAGTTTTGATGTGAAGTTTATATTTCAAGTTTAAAACTATTGCCTAAAATAGTTAATGTGGAAATATGAATTTAATGGAACTAAATTGATGAATAATTTACTAAAGAACTAGTTGATTATTTTTGAAATAGAAAGCAAATGTAAAGTTCAAATGAAATTTAGATTTCAAATTTGAAGTTGTCAACACGATAATCCATTATAGGTTTAAATAGATTCAGTGATGAATTTGAATTTAAATGGGCAGAGAATTAAATTAAGTGAAAAACTTAATATTGAAAAGTTTGAAATCGGTTTAAAACCAATATTGTGAAATGTATGAGGGATTCAAACTATGAACTAAGTTGAAGTTGAAAAAGTTAATAGTTTTAAAGATGTTTTAAAATGCATTAACTATCGAATACATAGATTTCAACATTCAATTGTTGAAATAGACGTTTTCGAGAAAATTAAGGAAATGGTAGACTATAACACTGTTGTTATAGTAAATGGTTTTCGGAAGGAAATGTTGTTTATAGTATTGGGATTTATATATCTATCTTAAATCCGAATCCCTATACTAGTGATTTTGAGTTGACGTAACGATGTTTTACGCAACATTCGTTTTAACTCAAATAAATGTGTTTAAAAGAATGATTTCCTTAAAGAATGGAATATATACTTAATTTTGATTCAAGTATATTGAATATTTTTCAAAGTGTTGAAAATAAAAGATTTGTGAATTACTTATTATTGAATAAGTATGGGAATGTTTTCCAATATGAAGTGAAAGGTTTGAAATTTTATCTTTTAAAGATAAATTGAAAAATGAATATTTGAAATTAGTTTCAAATGGCTAAGTGTGAAAATTATATATCTTGTAAAGATATTATTTTGAGAAATTTGAACGATTAGTTCAACTTGGAAATTTTTCAAAGAATTGAATTTTGAGTTAAATTGAGTTTAACTTTGACACCAAAAACAATATAAGTTCAACTTTGAATTTTGGATAGTCGATTGGGATTGTATGTCTAACATTGTGAATTGATGACATATCATTTGATCTCTATTAAATATATATCTGTGGTGGCGGAGAATTTATTCTTTTAGCTTAACACCCTTCTCTGAGACGTACGAGCTTAGAGGTTATATATCGATAGACATCAATTATGTGTTGAGAATTGACGATGTAACGTGAAATCCAAATCGAATGTGAAGTCGATAATGAATTGGATTATGAATGTGAATTAGGTTTGAGATAACCTTAAATTTTCAAATCGATTTAGAGGAAAATTTTAAACGTGATGGAAAATTTGGAATCCTCTATTTGTTGTGAATGTGAATTGAGTTTTCGTAACTTAAATATGTGAATATAATCGAAAACTAATCAGTTTGGAAAGTCATTATTATGAAAATCCTGTGTAAGTTTACATAGGTATGATAAGTACGAAATGTGAAATGAAGTACTATATGTATATGACATGACATATGTTTTCTAAAAACTGAGGATATGGAAATGTACCTTCCATTTATTATATGTGAAAGTGATTGGAACTCGGTGGAGTGTCCATTGTAAATCGTAGCTACGTAGAATTCCATTAGTGGAATGTCCAATGGGACTGATTTGATATCCCCCACGATGGATCATCGTGTTTGGGATTATGTGATTGATGCTGGCGTAATTCATGAGGCGTGATGCCTACAGTTACAAGCGATTCCACTGAGATAGTGGCGCAACCGCCGAGTAAACTGCGATCTGGAAACCGAAGCGAAATTCGAGGGGCGTGATGCCTAAGGCTACGAGCGATTCTACTGAGATAGTAGCGTAACCGCCGTGTGGACCGCGATCTAAGGCGATAACCATGGCGAAATTCGAGAGTGATGAGAAATCTAAGATTACAAGCGATTCTACTGAGATAGTAGCGAAACCGCCGGGTAAACTGTGATCCATGGGGGATCGGACTTTCCATATCCATTTTTAAAAAAAGTATTTTTAAAAAAGTATTTTCACTGGGAGTTGAAGCAAGTATGTTTAGTACTTGGAGATTTTTAGTCTTGCGTCTGATCAGCGTATGCCTAAAATCTGTGAGAACGACGATGGACTTGTTAAACTTTGAGTTATCAAGTATTTTCAAAAACTTTGGATAGAAAATCAATAATCTGAAATTAGAATTACATAATTCTAACTTAATGAATTAAGGAAGAAGATCTTTTTGAATATCTTGAAAGTCCACAGCTTTTGGAAAAGATATATTATGCAAATATTTAGCATGAAAGATTTAAAGTTTAAAAATCTGAGTTTTGTAAGTAAAAAAAAATTTTTTTTTTTGATAAAAGACTTTTGTGTCTTGATTATTGAAATAGATGAACAAAACTAGTGAAATGAAATAAATGGAATGAATCCTATATTTATTTATGAGTTTGAAACTGAGTGAAATTATGTAGGATATAAATATCGGTGAGATTTTAGCAAACGTTTTTCCTAACTTATAATTTCGGGACGAAATTCTTTTAAGTAGGGGAGATTGTAACGATCCTGAATTTTGAACAATTTAAAAAATGAAGATATTTAATTAATTTTAAATATTTGAGATAATTTTAAATTGAATTCCAATAAAACTATGAATTGACGATTAAATTTTTGAATTTAATCTATTTAAAGTTGAATAGAAATTGAATTTAACTTTGAAGTTTGAAGTTGAATATTGAATTTGTAATTGAAATTCGAACTAACGGCTTAGAAGAAAATTAATAAATTTGTGGTTAGTTTCAATAACATTTTTCATTTATTTAAATAAAATATATCAAGATTTTAAATCAATATAAAATCAATAAATAAATATACATAGTAAAAATTCAAACAACATATTTATAAAACTTTGAAAAATATAATTAATTACATTTGAGAAAATTTAACAACATAATTTTAAACAAAATAATTGGATTTAAAATAAGAAAGAAAATAAACATAAAATAAATAAATATAACAAAAAAAAAAATATTAAGTATACACTACCTTACCACAGACCAGATCCATTTTTCACGCCTTGTTTCACGCCGTAAACCATACCCAAATTCACGTTCTCCTCTGCATAATACATGAACCCCCCTTCCTCCATCAGTTCATACGAAAAAAAATAAAAAGGAAAAGAAAAAAATGGCGGCCTCGATTCTTCGTTCAATCCAAGATTAGGGCTTCATGGCGTTCGTCGCCGCCTCTGATTGCTCGAAGATTTCTGCTTCGATCGATTCCTCCTCTCCGAAACTAGGGCTTTCGTTCGTCTTCGATTCTTGCTTCGACTCGCGTGCTCTTCACTTCGTTTGCAAAGGTGAGTTCTTTGCTCACGATTGATTTTAATGCAAGTTTTTGTATTTGTTCGAATTGAATTTTGGTTGCATGCTATGTTTTGGGGGTTATTGGTTATCAATTGCTCGGTTAATTTATTTAAATTGATAAGAACAGATACTGTGTGGAATTTATTTTTTTAAAACTGTTAAGAACAGATGCTATTGATTTCACTTGCTGATAATTTGATTTTATTTTTAAAACTGTTGAGAACAGACGCTAATTGATATTGTTTTCTTAAAACTGTTAAGAACAGATGCTATTTGGGATTTATTTTTGAACTGTTAAGAACAGAGGCTACTGAAATGTTGTTTTAAATTGATAAGAACAGATGCTATCAATTTTGTTTTTTTTAAACTAATGAGAACAGATGCTATTAAGATTTACCTTTTTACTAGATGAGGAAAACTTTGTTGCATGAACTTGTTTTGAACCTCTGTTCATATGTGATGTACATATGTGTCTGTAAACCCCCCATGTGTTGCTGTGTATTATGCTTGCATGGATGTGAAATTGCTTCTGCATGTTTGTTTTCCATCTGAAATACCTCTGTTCCTATCTTCATCCCTCAGTGAGTAAGCTTCTTTTAAAAAAAACAGTTTTTCTTTTTAAATCAAAGTTTAACAAATTTTACAAAACACAATTTCTTATTTACATAAATCAGAAAACTACTATGTTCTTTGTTTAAAACTGTTTACCCTCAAAATGTTAGAGTTGATGTTAGCTGTGCATGTGAGTGAACTTATATGTTTAAAATCAGTTTCCTTGTAAAAATCAGAGCTAACTTATTGAACTAAGTTTTTAAAAAAGAAATCCATCATAAACTAGTTGATATCAGTTTGGATTTGTTATAGAAATAGAAAATCTGTAGCCTTTGAACAAGTACAGCAGTCAACAAGTTCTAATACGTAAATAAGAAACTGCTCTGTGTTCTTTGTTTAACCTCAAAATGTTTTAAGTTTGTTAGCTGTGCATGTGAATATATATAGGAATAAGTATGTTGTGTGATTGTTTGTTGATGAATGTTTTTGTGTGAACATCCTATAATCTGAAAATAACAAAATTGACAAGTTTAAACCAATTGTTTGATGAAAATGATGCATGCTAAAGTTCTTGGAACCATTATGTGAATATGCATTTATGCATATGCATGTCACTGTGAGTAAACACTTACAAATTAAAGCTAAGTAGATAATTATATGGTTGATTTTAAAATCTGTGATGATAACTGTTATGTATGTATGCATGTGAGTAAGTCTGTGTTTATTTGATAAATGCTTATTTATGGTTTCTAACTTCTCTGTTCTTAGTTCAGAAACATATGATTTTAGATCAAGTTTAAAAATCTTTGCACGTGAGTAAACTTTTTACTAAAGTTTAATTAAGTTATTAGCTGTTGCTATGAGATTGTGATGATGTTACATACATATACATATGCCACTGAAGTGTTTGCAGTTTCCCCGAGTTTTTGTGCTTCTGACCCGAAGCAGGGGATTGATTGACCCGAAGTGGTACTCGGGTGATTTTGTTTTTGACTCGGAGCATAAGGTTTTAAAACATGAGAATTTTGTGCAGGTTTTTGAGACTGTGATTTTACAGTTTTTTAAAAATCTTGAATGAAGCTCATATTTTAAAGATTGTAAATTGAATCAAGTGTAAGATTTAAACTGAATTCAAATGTAGTTTTGAAATTCAAAGTTTTTAAAAATGAAACTTTAATGTTTAAACAAGTTTAAAATTCTGTAAAGTATTTATGTTTTCTGCAGACCTGTAAATTGTTTTGTCTCTGATGTTGTTTCATTTGGCACTAGTTGCTTTGAGCACTTCTTTGTGGTCTTGTGGCTGCATATGTACATGCTTCGAGTGGTGTTATTCGCTTGCCCCTTGCTTAGTTGTAGCTGAACAGTTCACATTGCTGTTGCATGCCTGCTTCGACATTGCTGTTTGTATTGCTTTGTCTGATGCCTTCTTGACTCCTTTATCTGTGCTTTTGTGTGGCGCATACGTGTTGGCGAGGCAGTGCACATGTGTGCAAAGTATGCGTGTGTACTGCAGCCACACGGGATTGACAAGAATTAAAAATTTGAAGTTGTTAATAATAAAAATCCATAATAGATTTTAAATTGATTCATGTAATTCGTCATCTCTGTTACCATTTTATTCAGTTCATTACAAATTTATTTACTTGAGTTAAGATTAATCCTGACTCGAGTGTTTTGTGTTTTGCAATTAACGCTCGGGTCAGACCGAGTATTTTTGCAGCTTGAAGATTTTCAGGCCGCGAAGTTAGAGAGAGGGGATTTCGGCATTCACTAAAGTTTTAAAGAGATTTTTCTTGTATTTAATAAAAGATATATTCCGCTGTAAAAAAATTTAATGCATTGTACAAACTCTGTATATAAAAGAAAAATTCATTTATGAACAATATTATGTTATTCTGTGATTCTGTGGCTGATTCTGTTTAAACTCTATAAACTGACTAACAATCCGTCATTTTGAACATTTCTAGTTGGTTTAATTACCGACTAGAGGCGGTCAGAGCGGCGGGTCGTTACAATTCCCAAGGGTAATTCCAAAATGGATGTAGTAGAAGTAGTGCCTTTAGTTCATCATCTCCTAAATTACTTGTATGAATGAATGATGACATTGTGTCGTCGATTGAAAGAGAATGTAGCATTCCAAGTAAGAAGTATTATATAAAGGTAAAACGTAGTCTCAAGCTTCACCACTCGGAAATGATAAAAATCGGGCAAGCAGCAAGGCCATGTGGGTCGCTCCCATCAGGGTATGGTCATCCTAAATCTAGATCGATTGCTACCTAGTCATGTATGCTTTGGGGCCCATTAACAAAAGTGGTGATCATATTCGGTACTACTATTCAAGTGGTAGGCTAGTCCTGTGTGGAAAGGGTATAAGATGTTCTTGTCAGACCCCGATGCACGTTATCTAGAGATGTACCATCAGAAGGTAGTTCCATACCTTGTCATAGTATTGAATCCATTCTCCAATAGGAGCTTTACGGCCTTAATTGTGCCCAACTTTATTGAAATGTGAGATGCAAACATTTCAACTATATTCATATTTTACTTTGACCCTTAGACGTTATTCTAATATTAATGGATTTTGTATAGAAAATGTTTTGATTATCGTAAGGAAAAAACCCATCCGTGTTTATATTCGGCATGGTCTTATAAGATACCTTTATTTGAAATGTTTTTTATTAACACGAAATTCCATTTGGGTGTGTTTTCTCATGCTAGTTGACTAGACTGATCCATTCTTCCCTTCCAATTATAGGGTCAAACCAAGCATAATTGTAAATTGCTTTGGATGCATTGGAGCTTTGGAGATGGATTGCAGGTCCAATATGTATCAATGTATTTCTTTGTGTTCCATTGTGTTGTTTGTTGTTTGTATTTATCAGCAATTGTAATATTAGGCTGTTATAAATGTTCGAGCTGAAATAGATTAGCATACTCATATTGGTATGTGCATATTACATTTTTATTTGTGTAAAGGTTTGTTGTATATTATAGATTATTCATTCCGCTGTGAAATTCTGTATTGTTTAGTTTTCTTCTTCCTCTCTTCTTCTTTTCCCCAACTGTCCCCTCTTCCGTTCAGTTTGAGTGGGTCATGTGTGGTTGATTATCCGCTTAAACTATACAGAAAATTAGGTCATTACATTTTAGTATCAACGCCGAAGGTTAAGCGAGAACCTTGGTTTTGGTGGGGTACTCATTATAGATAGGGTCAGCAGCACCCTGGAATGAGTTTGAGTGTGCGTGCGTGTCTGTGTGGATAAGTGCATATTTGTTAGTGACATAAAAATGTTTTACAAATCTTGATTGATCTATTAATTGACTTATGGATTCTGGTCAATACGAGTAATTAATGTTATTGTTAGGGGTCTCTAAACACTTAAATAGAGAAAATTGCCTCGCTATTGTTTTGAAATTGGGTAAATAAAATAATTTTACCTTGATTATATATAATATATAAAATATTTTTTTATAGAAATTATTATAGTATATATGGTGTGTTGGGTATTAGAGAATGATAATATTTGATTATTATCATTTGTTGTTTGTTGTTTGTGTTCTAGTAAAAGTTGTCATTATTATAATATAAACAAAGATAAACAATTAAGGAATGGTTTCATATAATCAAAGTGAAATTATATATAAGGAAAATTGATAGATATGATTTGTAAATAAAGGGATTCAAAAGCTGTGGATTTGAGAATTCAAATCCCGTTGATTTTGAAAATTGTTTTCAAAGTTCAGGAAAAGAATAATAATATTATTTGGACAATATTTTTGAATGGAAATATTTTAAAATGGAATTTAAAAGAGATAGAAAGCACTGAAACTCACTTCGATCGATGGATAATAGTTTCAATGTTAACTACGCTATCGTCGGCATTAATTTTGGAGTTTCTAAGTGAACAGAGTTGCTACCAAAGGAGATTTGTTTTGGTAAAACAAGTTTTATTTATATCCCAAAAATATGGGTTGTTATACAAAAAGAGATATATATTATATTAGGTATTATTTCAAAATAGAGTTCAAATAAAATAGATTGTTTAAATTTTGAACTTTTTTATTTAATTTTTTTGTTGAAATTATAAGAAATTGGTTTTTGTAACTTATAAATTGAGGAATAATAAGTTAAAATAAAGTTTTAAATTGTTGAATATGAATGTTAAGGAATGAAAATTTGAAATAAAATTCAACTTAAGTTAAGTTAAATGAAATGATTTCTGAATTGAAATTGACTGTGATTAGAAATGAACTAATGAAATAAATTATTAAATTGAACATGAACTTAAGTCACAAAGTGATTTGAACGTGAGAAGTGTTGTATAAAATATCAATATTAAGCTTAAGTAAAATCTGATGGAATGGTTCTTAAATGACATTAAAATTGAAAGAAATATACTAAGTAATAAATGAATGTGAATAAAGCAATGTGAATAATGATTGTGAATAAATGAATGTAAATAAAAGAATCTAAATAATGAGAAACCAATTGAAATAAATATGTAAGTTGTATGTATATTATTTTTTCACATAACTTTTTGATCCCGATTCGAATACATAATTTCAAGATGATTTACATCGGTCCGAGTTAGAATTTTCACTTGATTCTCGACAATGAACACTGTATATGGATTATTAATTGATTCTGGAGTCATTATATGGTTATGCAAGGAGAATGGCAGTTCAAATCAAGGAACCGGATCAAAGTCCGTACTAGAGTAGCCATGTGGACGATACTAGTTTGGAAATAAAATTGTGTGATCGAGTGAACAATCATGTGACAACCAACCTTTCAGACCCCTAGGAACGATACTTAACACATCCTCGGTGTACGTGTGTCTTTGCCCAAGCATTGGAAAGATTAATCGTCGTAGGGGTGAAATAATGAACAAATTAGAAAACCTCAAAAAGAGATTATAAAATAGACCATAATAATCAATAGTGCATCAAGTTACTCCTTAACAGGGAGCTATCAGAGTTACACAAAGTACTACAAAACAGCTTAAGCAGTTGTAACATCATGCCTTTACATATGCTCAAACAAAATATACTTACACAAAAAAGATAATACAGCGGAATAGATAAATAAGAAGGTGAAAGTCTCATGCTCCGATGTCGTCTTTAAAAGAGCCCAACAAAGACTTGTTACTCTCGGACTACTCAAATAAAATGAGTACCGAGAGTTTAGGAGAAACATACAACTTGGGTAAAACAATATGTCTGGTATAAGTAAACTTTTAAGACAATGGGGGTGAAATTAAACACAAACATGTGTGACCACGCCGCTGAACATAGAATGGGTTTATTCCCCTATAAATCAATGTCGAGACGTAAAGAATGGGTAGATAGTTAAACACCACGAAGGTGGTTGAATCTTCCCATTGCAAATAAAATTTAAAGGTTTGAATCAACTCAAAAAAGGAAAATCTCCAACAAATGACTACGAGGGTGCACCCCCTTAAAGTATATCTCTAGAGATGTAATATACTTCTACGAAGCTCATTTACTCTATGACACTTATCGAAAACCTCCAAGTCGGAACCCACCAAACATTATCGAGTATCAAAATATTTCACATCCAATAGCGCTACCGAATCTAATCGAGATGAGATGTAATAGTATCTTAATGGGAGCAACCCCACATAGCTTGGCCCCCTCTCGCACTTTGGTTTCAGTCATTTCCAACAAAGGATATCAAAGCTCAACGGAGCAATAAATCATCTTAGGATGACGATAATAAAAAGCCGAAGTAACCGATAGCTGAGAAACCAATTATTGAGGATATAAAATGATTGTATAGGGATTTAAGTTTTGTATACTTTCCACCACTCATGGAATTCAAACTTGAACTATTTCTTAGCTAACAATAATACTGTGCAAGTGAAGGTAGCGTTACCTCAAAGTCATGTCTTAAGATTATTCTTATCTTTCAAAATAGCGACAACCTACTTCTTTGATGTTTAGTGGTAATTATATAAATAAATCGTTTCCATATAAGTGAATCACTTTGTGGAAATAATTCATTTCCGTAAACGAATCAAACATTTTCTATTAAAAAACCAAACTTGTACTTGGCTTCACATTATAAGCATTAGCTTATAAAAGAGTTTACTAACTTTGAAAAATCATTACAAAAAAGAATTTAACAACTTAAAACATCCTTATTTCATTGATTAATTAACTTTTAAAACTTCGTTAATTAAGTTGATGACTTAACTTCAATAGCCTTTAATTGAAAAGGGTAAATCACCATTAAAACATCATTGATTCAATTAATTAATTATACAATTAATTTAATTAATTTAATAATAATTAAATATCATTATGTAAAAGTCATTAATTAATTTAAAAACTTTTTTAAGGAAAGATTAATCAAGGTTAAACCGATTTATTAACCTTTAAAAGTCATTACTTAAAAGTATTAATTAATATTAAAAACATCGTTAATTAATAAATTAATAAATCTTAGTCCATCGTTATCCAAAGATTAATTAGCCTTAAACATCATTAAATAAAATGATTAATTAAATATAAAACATCATTAACTAAGTAATTACTTAATTTTAAAACACATCATTAATGATTTAATTAGTTAACTTTATCCTTATAAATTAAAAAAATAAAAATATAATTAATTAACCATTATTAAAATAATTAATTATTTTTAAAATTTAATCAAAAACTTGCTTAACATGTAAAATAATTCCAAGCACGATAATGAAACCAAACAGCTTCGATAAAAGTTAGTTTTCCAGAAGTGCCGATATAGCAACTATTGCCATACGAGCGGTTCGGAATTCAAGCATATGACATTTGCAACACAACCATACATCACATAACAAAGGAATGATCATACATACATGATGATTTACAATAATACAACATATATCAAGCATTTATTTGCAACGAAATTAGTTTAATTATTAGATTTTCGTATAACCAATGATTCGCTTACTAACTTTCCAAAGCGACTAGCTTTCAAGCATTAAACCAATCCAACAACTAAACCATTATCACAACTATACCATAAGCATTTAGTAGTTACAAATATGAGCACAAACATAGTTTAACTTTATGGTTTAAAGATGGATGCTTCGCTCACCAAAACACTTACTACTTGAAACGAAATCGCACTAACTCTTCGAACAACACTAGAACAAAGCTTTCCTATGCACTTGACTTGATTTAGTGGACTTTTATGGGCTTTTGGGCTTGTCTTAGATCATATAGAGCTTGGCCATGGTGGAAATGTGAGTGTATAGGGTCTTGTTTAGTAGATAATGGTTTTTGGAAGTGAAGTAAGTAGTTTGCTTGATTTTTAGTAATATATTCACTAGATTTTGACTTCGGAAATAGGTTAGAAGCCATGGAAGTGTTCATGTATATGAAGAGAAAAGAAACGAAGATGGGCATGAATAAGTGTAGTGGAAAATGTGTGAAGATGGTGGGTATTTATAGGCAAAGAAGTGGAGTATTATTTAAATTAGCTTAAAATTTTAAATAATATAAATGTTATCATGTAACATGGAAGTCATGCCTCTCCACTACCCTTAATACACATATTACCCCCCTTAGGTCCACCTACAATATGCTTTAGGTCCTACCCTAGGTAGTTTAGGTGATGATTAGGTTATTTAATTAATTTCCTAAGATTATCATATATATTTTGTGCACTTTATGTCAAATCAAGTTTTATACTTAAACTAAGCTTGATTATTAACTTGAATACATTGATTATCTTATCACATGACATATATGCACGTGTTGCATGTGTATATGAGTGATACAAAAATGTGCAACATTTTCGATGACTTTCCAATGCCGAAAAGTTGAAATTTCGGGAAACATTTTTTGGTCACATTTTCTATTTTCGTTTGAACTAATTATTTTGGTAAAAAGAACTTAAAAATGATTTTAATATTATTAACTAATATTTAAAATTTGTTTTTTTGTTATTAAAATCCATTATTTAAATATTTAAAAATTGTTTAAAATATTCAAATACAAAGTGATTAATTTACGGGTCGTTACAGGTCAGATTTGATATTATGTACGAATAATATATGTACATCATACGGGTTTTAATAAATTAAATGTTAACATTAGAAAATGTATATTGATATGGTTATGAATTAATGGGATGGATATTATTTTATTGATGGTTTCTCTGGTTACATTTGTTACATTTGCATAAGGTTATTGTATAGTCTATGTTATATATTGATATTACTTTCTATATACATGTTCTCATTGGTTGTTGAGTGATTATTAGGAGCAGATGGTGTATGCTCCACATTTGGAGCTCGCTTTTGCATTATATATTGATTGTATATGCTTGCTAATACTAGTAAAATGTACGCATCTTAGATATATACCGTATTTTTATATTTTTCCCTACGGGATGCCTCATTCTTGAAGATGAGATGTATATTTTTGATTATATATGTATTGTAAACTTTTCGATTGAACTGCACCAAGGAGACGCTGCCGAAATTTTATGAAAATTTAAGAGCGAGAAAAATTTTGAGAAATTTTTATAATTAAAATTTAATTTTTGGTGCTATAACTTGGAATAATATTAGTTAGTATCGGTGAATAAAGTTAAAGACTAAAAAGAATTGGTAATCTATTTCCAGCTAATTAATTTTGAAAAGTTAATGGGTTTGGGGCATTTTTCTTACTTGCTAACTTCTAGGACGAAATTCTTTTAATGGGAGAAGAATGTATTAGTCAATTTATTTTGAAATATTCAATTCATTTTAAATATTAAGATATTAATTTTATAAGTAAAATAGCTTTAATTTCAAATAAAAAGGGTTTAAATATAAGAATGGTATAGTGAATTTAAATAATTAGAATATTTAATTAATTGAATCCGTGGTTTAATGTTGATGAAAATGATTTTAAAATATTATTTAAATTCATAATAAACAAGAATGGAATAATAAACTTTTAAATTTGAATAAAAAAGTGATTAAAACTTGTTCTAATAATAATTCGTTTTAATCAACGTGTGAAAATATCATTCTGGGGCAGGGTCTCGGATTTGGACGAAACCAGTGCCATTGGATCTGTAATAGTGTATTATTATACGTTAATGAAATCATGGTGATTGGATGAACAGTTTGGTCATGCGAGCTCGAAATGCTTAGAAAACTAATTACAAAAATTAATATAATATAATTGGGTTTTAAAAGTTATCTTTTGCATATGATCAAATTAGGTCTCGCGATTAGTTCCATTGAGTTTGGAATACGGGTTTTTGGCATGGAATGTCAGTGAATATGCCTTGATTGGAGTTTGAGATTTAGGATTTATACTACCAGATATTTTAAATAAAATAATATTAGCCCATACCCTACCCATCACCTTAGACCATACAAGCCATACTCTCCCCAAGTTCTCCAATCTATACCGACTTTCCTATAAAATCGTGTTTATACTAGAGAAAAATGAGTTCATCAAAATTTAAAATCAAACTCGTCTCAATCCAATGTCCATGCTCGACGGAGCCAATCCATGCCATTTCAAGCAAAGTCACTAACTACAAAGTTATGAATGACGTTGAGCTCGACTCATTCAGAGGTTGGATCGTCGTAAATCGTCGCATGGTCACCATACTCCGTAGTTGAATGTGAAATCTATTTTCATAAATTTTGGCAATTTGGTGGACCAAGGGGTGATGGCTTGTGAAGGAGAAAGGTAGACGGGATCTAGGGGAGTTCGTCGATGGTTGGGGTAAGCCACTAGGTGGTTGGACGACGGAGATAATAGCAGTTGAACAGATAATGAGGCATTTTGTTTTTTGGGCTTGTTTGGGGGCCATGTGGCGGCCGAAAGGGCAAGGCCGAGATAGGAAGGTGCGCCGGAGCTCGGGCTTGCTGTTAGTGGTGGCACGACGGTATCAGAGTGGTTGGAGACGGCACTGTGATGGGTTGCCGGGGCGGCATATACGTACATGAGCGAGAGAGAAAGGAGAAGATTGGAGGGGAAAAGGTGTTTAAGTTAGGGTTAATTATGTAATTTTTGAATTTAAAATATTATTTAAATAATGAGTTGTTAAAATTAAATATCTATTCGTTTTAGATCTAAATCAAATGCGCTATGTCGCGTTGCGCTCATATTGTCAAACACTATGTGACGGAGTTGGTTTGGCGACCAATTTGTACTTGTTGAATTTTATGCTGAATTCGAACGTCGTTGGAATTCAGCCGGAACCAGAACGCGCTAGTAACAACTGGATTAATGGAGAGTTAAACTCACTCTTTTGGTTAAACAGTATGCTATATAGTTGGAAAAATATTTGTTTGATGTTTCGATGATTTATCGTTTTGTCAATTAGTGTGGATCTATTCCTGCCCCTGGGGTGGATGACCTTTTATATATGCCCATCTAGTAGTGGATGACCCATATTATATTATTATATAGTGTTTATGATGTAGGAAAATAGGTTGGAGGGATTCAACATGATCCCTCACCACTGTTGAATTATATATGTGTGTGTGTGTGTTGTGTTACTACACACACACACACGCACGCACACACACATATATGAGTTGCGATGCAGGGGAACATGTTGGAGGGATCCAACGGGATTCATCACCATTGTTGATTTTGATTTTAATAATATTCCTATCATAGATATTAAACCTGATTGTTTGCCCTTTTGATTATGACATTGTTATATGTTCGAAACTTAAGCCCTGTAGTGATAGAAAATTAATATCGATATTGGTTAAATGTTAGGTAGCTATTGGCTGCAAATTAGTATTTTAAAAATAATATAAATTGCCATTTGTGTTGGAATTGGTTTTTGAGATAGGAAATAAATTTAAATCTGAAATTTGGCTCGGAAATATTTTGTTTTTAAAGGATTTAACTTCTATTTACTCCAACCTTTTTATCTTTTCTAGTTATTTATTTATATTAAATAAATATTTAGGAGTATTAATATTTTATATTTTTTTAAAAACTATTTATTTATACCTAATATTGTTTAAAAGTTATTTGTTAACATTTTAATGTTTGAAAAATTATCTATTTAAATGACTAATATGGTTGAAATTATTATTGATAATGTTTTGGAAAGTTAGTCATTATTTATTATAATAATATTGAAAACAACTATTTTTACATTAATGATGTTTTGAAATTATTAATTATTATTTTAGAGATATTTTGAAGTAAATAATAATTATTTATTTATAATGTTTATTGTTAATCATTATTATTCTATAATAGTGTTTTGGAGTGAATGATTTTTATTATTTATAATGTTTTCAAGACTTAAAAATAGAGTTTATATATGGACTTGAGTTTTATAAAATAGTTTGAAGACTTAAAGGGAGATCATTTACAAGGTAAAGGAGTTTTGTAAATGATTACAGATTTATAAACAAATTTTAGAAATGGGTTTATAGATTGATAACAAGAGTTTAGAAATAGTTGCACGGATATATAAAGGGGTTATAAATTACTTGAGAAATAATTTTATAAAGAGTTTATGACTTGTTTTAGAGATTTATAAATAGTTTATAAATGATTTTAGAGAATTATAGAGGAGTTATAAATGATTTTTGAATTGTGTAAAAAGGAAAAAAAAATTCTCAGTGGTTGTGAATATACTTGTACCGCCGAGATAAGTATATGGATATTTTCTATGTGTTTAAAAATAAGGGTTTATGAATGTATTTTTCTAAAATTTTTCCGATACAAGTAATTTACAAAGTGATTTTAATTAATGAAAAGATTAATTTAAGAGGTTACTGGTTTCTCATGCGTTTAACCACTGTTAATTTTCCCTTTCGAAATAAATCCCTGATTTGAATATTTGTTTATTCGATAGTTAAATTACTGACTATCGAATTTGAAACCAAAACATAACTTTGGAAATATCTAGGAGAAACACGTGAGTTATATGGCACAGTCATCTCCGATGATGCTGTAATGTGCTTATAAATCTTGTTTCATTCTCTTAGGGCAAACGATAAGGAAATCCGTCCACTAACGGTTAGCAGGTGATCTCCGCTCTTATCTTTGACTGTTTATTTTCTAAAGAATCAGGGTTGAGTTTACCGAAATCTATCAATTATTATTTCAAAGAGATTGGGATCAGATATGTTATGCAAAAGGCACTTCGATCCAACTCAAGTGTTTCGAAGTGAAGACATCTTAAAAATGACGAATATTGAAGAAGGAGCCCTTTGAAGTGCACGAGTTGTTTGCTACTTATCCTAAGGGTGACTCCAAAATAGATGTAGTAGAAGTAGTGCCTTCGTTCATTCATCTCCTGTGCGACTTGTGTGGATGAATGCTGACATTGTGTTGCCGACTGAAATACATGTAGCATTCTAAGTGGGGAGTGCTATATAAAGGTAAAACGTAGCCTCAAGCCTCATCAACCTTGAAATGACAAAAATCGGGTATGCAGCAGGGCCATGTGGTATTCCCATCATGATATGGTCATCCAAAATCTAGATCGATTACTATCTACTCATGTATGCTCTTGGGGCCATTAACAAAAGGGGTGATCATATTCGGTAGTACTAGTTAAGTGGTAGGCTAGTCCTGTGTGGTAGGGGTACAAGATGTTCTTGTCAGACCTCGATGCATTTTATCTAGAGATATACCATCGAAATGTAGTTCCTTACCTTGTCATAGTATTGAATCTATTCTTAAATACGAGCTTTACGGACTTAGTTGTGCCCAACTATGTTGAAATCTGAGATGTCAGTTTCTCAGCTATATTCATATTTCACTTTGAGCACCAAACATTGTTATAATATCAATGGATTTTCTATAGAAAATATTTGGTTATCGTAAGGTAGAGACTCGTCCGTGTTTATGTGCTATGTGGTTTTATGAGATACCTTTACTTGAAAGGTTTTTGATAAACATCAAATTAATTTGGATGTGTTTTCTCATGCTGGTTCACTAGACTAATCCGGGCATTCTTCCCTTTCAATGCTCGGATTAGACCGAGCAAATTAATAGATTGCTTTGGATCCATTGGAGCTTAAGAGACGAGATGGTGGTCTAGGATGTATCTATATATTTCTTTGTGTTCCGTTGTGTTATTTATTGGTTTTATTTACTAGCAATTGTAAGGATATGCTGTTATAACTGTCTGGGCAGAAATAGGTTAGTGTACTCTGATTGGTGTATGTATATTACTTTGTATAAAACTTGTTGTATATTATAGATTATTCGTTCCATTATGAGATTCTGTATTGTTTAGTTTTCATCTTGATTCCTTCTACTTTTCCATAACTATCCAGCTTTCGATTCAATTTGAGTCGGTCATGTGTGGTTGATTGTCTGCTTATACTGTACGGAAAAGTGGGTCGTTATAGAATAATTACGAACTTTCTAGAGTTTGCAAGAATAGTTTAAAATAATAGAAGTTGCAAACATTCTGAAAATATGGTTAATACTCAATTTTTGCACTAATCGGTCGAACTGTATGTGTACAAGCAGGCGATTGGTTAACGATTAACCGATACAACGATTATAGTTCAAGAACATTGCAACTTTCCAAAATTTTATCATTTATTCCTCCTTTCTCTCTGCTTTGAGTCTATCCTCTTCACTACTCCATTTTTGAAAGTTGCAACATTTCTCCTGTTAACCCACCTTTTGGCAGGCAAGACACATGTGGATTTAACCCTATAGACATGATGATCATAAAGGCGAGAAGCCCAGAGAAACATTTACCAAACTCGAAGATGAGCTATAAATGAAACTATGGACGATTGTCAAGCGAATACGGATCTGATCCCTAATTTTTGTCCTAATCAAGGTGCAATTGATATGAAGTGATAAGGAAGCCCTCATGAGGCTACATTTAAAATTTCAAGTGGATTGGAGTTTGTATGCTAGAGTTATGGGCAAAAGAAGAGGGATCAAATCATATTCAGCTCAATGGCACAACTCAACGATGATCGCTCCATAACTCAACAACCACAAGGCTGATTGAAGTGGAACTTTGGAAACAAGATGAGAGGACCTAGGGATTCTACCCTAGGGATCGCTGATATTTAGAGAAGTTGGAGGGATCAACATCTATCCTTCAATAGGGATCGGTACCTATCCCTCTTAGGGATAGGCTAAGCCTAACTTCAAAACAAGGATCAATCAATATCTCAACATCTCCACATTCAATTGACATGAAAATTGGAGGAAAAGCTAATTAGAATATCTGGAAGACCCCATAGGGACCACATAACATTTGGAGCAAGTTGGAGGTGTCGGCACCTATCCCTCCATAGGGATCAGTTATAATCAGCCTTAACACCATATTGCGATAAGAATCCGTCAATAACTCGAGTTCTACTAATACAACTGGCACGAAATTTGGAGGCTAAGCGTAATGAACATGGAGAAACTCCCATAGGGCTTGCATAGAATTTGGAAGAAGTTGGAGGGATTGGTACCTATCCTTCCATAGGGATTGACATAAGTAGGGATTTAAACAACACTACTTCACAGAAAACACGATATTTCACAAATCATAAGTTGAAATGGCACAAAATATGGAGGAAAAATAGCTAACATCATGGGAAAACCACCAGAGGGATCTCACCCCATTTGGACACAAAATAAGGAACGATACCGATCCCTATTGTGGGCCTAATGGGTCTAGGAATTTTTGGGTGGCCTTGTCTTGGTCTCCTGAACCTTCTGTCGAAATTTCTACCTGGCTCGACCACGTCTTCCCCTACAAATACAGCAGACATGGCGTCAAAAAAGTGATCTTATTTATGATTATCTTTGCCTTCAACCCAGGCTACGCTTTATCAATTTTTTTCTTGGATTTCGAGTTGTAATAGTAAATAAACTTTAGTATAATAAAAAAGATTATTTGGGAGTAGACGTAGGCAAGAGTTAGCTGAACCACTATAAATCTAGTCCCTTTTTACTTGCTTTCTAATTGTTTTCATTTTATTCTTCATTTTTCTCTTCACATTTCGGCGATTGGATTGTATATTGGAGCTTTTTCATAATTGGTTGTTGGTGGCTAATTTTGAAACCAACACCCTAATACCCTATCTCATATATGTGTACCTTCTTCTAAGATCCAGTCACTTTTCTACCTTTCTTTGAATTTTTTGACATGGAACTTTTGATACTTTGCACATCTCACTTTCTTAATCAAATCTCCCTTAGTGATGGGCTTTAAACCCATTTAAGCACATGCCAAAATTCTACGCAATTAAATCTAATTTAATCGCTTATCGATATCGTATATCGATTGGTACATTTTTAACTATTATAAATATATAACAATTTTTATTTACCAAACCGTATTCAAATTTTATAATTAAAATTTGATATACATTAATTAATTTAATTTATTTATAACAATTATAAACTAATTAAATCATTCAGTCTAAAGGGAATTCATCATTTCAGTTGTGTAACTCTTGGGTGTAAATTTGATCAGCAATTAACATCAAACTATTCTAATGTCAATGTTCACAAGTCACTTAGTAGGTGTTGTAAAAATATGGCCAAATTTTCACTTACTCATTTTTGGTAAAAATCCAACTTTAGTTTAATAAGTGTTACCCGGTTGTGACATTTGTTTACACCAATTTTCTTCGTCAAAACTATATCACTTTGGACTTATAGTAATTTGGTAATGGTCAAAATTCCAACCTCATCTACATTTAACTTTATAGTCCAAATACAAAGTCGTTGGTTCAATAATAACAATTATTATTAACTGAAATGCTCTGGCCAGAGATTTTGACTTTGAGTTGACTTGAGTTGATTGTGATACTAACCGCATATAACTGACGAGACAAATCTTCTCTTGTATAGTGCTTCACTTCCAATACTTCCACTCGACCAAACTATAGTCACTCGATGGATGCTATGCCATGATATGGTTATAATCAAAGAAGAGCTTTCATATTGAAGATCCACAGTATTCCCCAAGTCGAGAGAACTGTGTAAATCAGTTACGTCGATATTTTCTGTTTGACCTTAGTTATATTAACCAATAGAAAACTATCGAGTGAGTCATTCTATAGTTATCCAATAACAATTAGTACGTAACTCCTAGGTGCCCCAACGGTCATGAGTAATAGACTACCCAACAGTTGAAGAGCGTTACATACTCCAGTCTCAATGGATACATCGATATCCAGTCTTAACGCATCTAGACTAGGAACATTAAAATGGTATATTGGTTTCGTTGTGATAAATTACTCACGGTTACAACATTTTGTAACTACTATCACAAAATATACCATTTATGGATTTTTTTATTAAATATACTTTTAATTAAGTTAATTAGTTAATATAATCAAATTATATCAAGTATATAATAGGAAGAAAATACCTTTTATTTCGAACAAGATTGGTCAACGAGTTAGATATATGTAACAAATTACATAATTTCCCCTAGGGCATACCCCTAATTCTATCAGGAGCGGATGCTGAAAAGACATGAGGAGATGATGCAGAATTTGCTCCTAAAGAATGGAAAAGCTGGAGCACACAATCAAGGATTGAAGCATTAGGAATCGCTGGAAATCAAAACCGAGAACATGGAAATGGAGCCAATAGACAAAGGAATGGAACAGAGTAGCCGAGGGAAATCCTATGCCATCCTAGAGGGATCAACACTGATCCCTCAAGAGGGATCGATAACGATCCCCAAAGTCTATAGGCATGCCCTCGAGTCTTGTTGATCATAATTTTGGAGGATCTGCGGTCAATCCCATGGAGCTTGTTGTGAATCAAAATTTGGATGCCTTTCAAAGGAATACGTTCTTGTATTCCCTTGTAGACTCGGGGAGCATCTTGGGCATGGTGACAGAAGACTACCACTGGAGGACAAATGATAGTTTGCAGAGATGATAAGGCGAGATTTGCATCGAGGATGGGTGAACGGGGATATCAAGGATGTAAATAGAAGTCCATTCTTTCATAATATCAGGAATTCTAGGAATCCACCAGAATTCAAACTACCAACAATGGAAGCTTATGATGGAAAGTCGGATCCACCTATGAATATGATGAAGTATATATGGCACAAGGAAGTATTGGGGGCATCGGAAGAAGTCTTGGAATGGTGCTTCCCCTTTGTACTTAACGGATGTAGCTGCGGTATGGTTCAGACAGTTAGAATGCAGTTCTATTAGCATATGTATAGAATTGGTCGAAAGATTTATGAAGCGGTTTCGGGTTCACATTACAAGACCCAAGAATGTAATGATATTGACATCAGTAAAGCAACGGTCAGGAGAATCGCCTAAGAATTCCTTAACCAGGTTCAATGCAGTAGTTGTTATGGTGGATCGAGAAGATCATCAATGGTTTTGATTGCGACATTGTCGGGACTTACAGATAATTCAGATTTTAAGATATCATTGATATGGGATCCATCATTGGATCTTAAAGAATTCTACCATGAAGTAGAAAAGTTTCTATGATAAGAAGATGCAAAAGATGATAAAGAGGCAATGGAAGTAATAAGGTACAAGGTGGAGAACCGCCCGATGAAAGCTCATGAAAGGACAAGAGTAAACATAACATTTTCAATAGCTTGGATGGATCGAAGTAATAGAAGAGAGAAACCAAATTCTCTTCTTACTTAGAATTGAATGAAACCCTAGAATGGATATATCTGGATACTCAAGGACGCCTTGTATATCGAAGGCCAACAAGGAGGGAACCCTCTGAACGCAAATGGACATCAGGAAAGCATTGTCTATTCCATAAGCTGGATGGGCACAATACAAATGACTGCAGACATTTGAAGGATATCAATGAGTAACACATGAGGAATGGTCAGTTACAACCATACGTAAGGACTCGGGCTACGATAGTAAAACTGGAGCAACCACCATCCACCTCGAATGAAAATGGCATTGGATCAAGGCATCATCATCAACTTGTCATTAATTGATCGGGATAACATGGAATAAGTAGAAAACTCTACAATAGGACGGACAAGTCACTTACACATGTACGCAATCGAGGACGGTCCCTAGGCAAGCTTTGAGATGATGATAAGCCATAATGCTTGGGTTGTGAATTTTTTCTTCTTGTTTTTCCAGTTTTAATTGGCCTCTAAACATAAACAGACATTAGGAAAGTGCTGCCTATTCCATAAGATGGATAGTCACAATATAAACGACTATAGATATTTGAAGGATATCATTAAGGAACACGCAAGGAATGGTCAGTTATAATAATACGTAAGGACAAGGGCTGCGGCAGTGGAACATGAGCAGCCACTATCCACCTTGAAAGAAAATGGCACTGGATCAAGGAATCATCTTCACCTTGTCATCAATCCATCGAGGTGGCACAGAATAAGTAGCAAACTCCATAGTAGGATAGCTAAATCACTTACACATGTATGTGATCGAGGACGATCCCTAGGCATGCTCTAAGATAATGATAAAACATAATGCTAAGGTCTGTGAAATTTGTTTTTTCTTCTTATTTGCTTCGGACTCATGTTTTTATAGTATTATTTGAACTTTGGTTTATTGGTTGTACAAAATCTTATTTTATGGACTTAGGATTGCTTAAATTTGGGAAAATGTAATGGATAATATAAGTCATCAAGTATGGATTATGACTGGCAAGTGGCAGGCCGCTTCGCCCGAATGCAATGGATCGACCTACAAAGGTCATCGAGTATGGATTATGATTGGTAAGGATCCGGAGAGATCAACGTCGTTAGCAATGGATTACACTTAGCAAGAGGTAGGTCGCTTTGCTCGAATGTGATGGATCGAGCTACTCAAGTCGTCGAGTATGGATTTTTCTTTGCAAGGATCCGGAGAGACCAAGGTCGTCGGGTATGGATTATTCTTGGCAAAGGGTAGGTCGCATTGCTTGAATGTGATGGATCAGCCAGCTCAAGTCATCGAGTACAAATTAGGCTCTGCAAGGATCCAGTGAAATCGAGGATTTGGATTCGGATAACAACCTAGTGACGTTATGGATTTGTATATCAGCTTCGAACAACTATGGATTTCGATATGGGCCCGTAGCAGTTTGGGATGTGGTAAGGACCCAATGATGTCGAGGATTTAGACAAAATGATCCAGAGAGATCGCGGATTCATAATGGGATATTGACTTGGAATGGTCACGAATTTCACTAAAGATTCGGAGAGATCGTGGCTTTGGATTGGCAACGATTGGATGATATGGCTATCGATAGATTATGGACTTTGAATTTTGGATTTATGGAAATTCAAAACACACCTTGCTATCGCAAGGCATATATTTGGGGGCAAAGTATTAACCCACCTTTTGGCAAGATAGTACACAGATGGATTTAATCCAACGGACATCTAATCATCAAGGTGAGAGGCCCGAAGAAACGGTTACCAAACTCGGAGATCGGCTACAAACGAGACTATGGACGATGGTCAAGCGGATTTGGATAGAATCCTTAATTTTTGTCTCAATTAAGGTGAAATTGGTATGAAAGCGATAAGGAAGGCCTTGTGAGGCTACTTTTCAAAATTTGAATCGATCGAAATTTGTATGCTAGAGTTATGGGCAAAAGAAGAGAGATCAGATCACATTCTGCTCAGTAGCACAACTCGACAATGATCTATCCATAACTCAACAACCACAAGGAAATTTGAACTGAAATTCAAAAACAAGATGAGGGGACCCTAGGGAGCCTACTCTAGGGATCACATGACATTTGCAGAAGTTGGAGGGATCGACATTTGTCCCTCAATAGGGATTGGCTAAGACCAACTTCATAACAAAGATCGATCAATATCTCAACATCTACAAATCCAATTGACATGAAACTTAGAGGACAAGCTAATTAAAACATGTGGAAGACCCTATAGGGATCACATTGCATTTGGAGTAAGTTAGAGAGATCGGTACTATCCCTCCATAGGGACCGGCTATAATCAGCCTTAGCACCATATTACAACAAGGATCGGTCAAGTCTATGGATTTTTTAAAAATCCAAACATCTCAGAGATAGATATAGAGGTAGGAATTTGTTGAGCGAACCGCACTCCTTCGTATACGTCAGGAGTCCATTGATGAAAAGGGGCTGGGGAAAGCTTGAACCCAATTCCTACAGTGATGGATATAAGTGCAATTGAAATTCCTGGGGAGTTATACATTTGTGTATTGATAAGACCATTCACTATTTCTTGAAGCTCGATCTCCCCCCCAGATGAACCATATAGCCAAGAGAAACCATGAACCAGAATAGAAGAGCTTGCCCCATGAAGAACATAAGCTAGATGATGGAACAGGGAGACCTAGGATGTAGAAGATCATACATGAGTGATTCGGCAGATTTGGATTCCTATATATCCACTCATGTGGTACTTCATCATACGATTCATATAAGATAAAGATCCATCTGTCTAGATATCATCATATACATCTAGAAATCCGGATCTATGCTTATTTTCAACTCCCCGAAGCATTTCGTCGCTTGCTACGCCCTTCCTCGTCTCTGGGTTCCTAGGTATCCACCGTAAGCCTTTCCTCGTTTGAACCTCGCCATTAATGTTAAGGCTATGCCATCCTAAATCGAGTTCTACTATTCATATTGGCATGAAACTTGGAGCCTAAGAATAATAAAATATGAAGAAACTCCCATAGTGATCCCTCCATAGGGATCGGCAAAAGTCGGTATTTAAACAATGCCATTTCATGGAAAATGCGATATCTCACAAACCGTAAGTTGAAATGGCATGAAATTTGGAGGGCAAGTAACTAACATCACAGGAAATCTCCTAAAGGGAACACACATCATTTAGACACTAACATAAGGATCGGTTTGATCCCTATTATGGGCCCAATGGCCTTAAATTTTTTTGAGTAGTGTTGTCTTGGTCTCTTGGACCCCCCTTTGAAATTTCAACCCAATCCGTGCACGTCTTTCTCAATAAATATGGCAGACATGGTGTTAGAAAAGGGATTCGCTTTCTACTTCTCTTTAACTTCAACATAGGCTACACTCTATCAATTTTATTCTTCGATTATGGATTGTAATTGTAAACACACTTCGGTATAATAAAAAGGTTTATTTGGAAGTGGACGTAGGCCAGAGTTAGCCGAACCACTAGAAATCTTGTCTCCTTTTACTTGCATTTTAATTGTTTTCATTTTTTTCTTCATTTGTTTCTCTTCATATTTCTGTGATTGGATTGGATAATGGAGCTTTTGCATAAATGGGTGTTGATGGCCAATTTTGATGCCAACACCCCAATACCTCATCTCATATATATGTACCTTATTCTAAGATTCAGTCACTTTTCTACCTTTCTTTGATTTTTTTTGATATGGAACTTTCTATACTTTACAAATATTTCTTTCTTAATCAAATCTCCAAAAGTTCAATTTTAAATCTTATATAAACTAAGATTATATCCTTGAATATTCAATTTCAATTGATCTTGGTTATATGGTTTTGTATAAGAATCGAAGGCAAAAGATTAGACATATTATTATCGTAATTTTTACAACCAATGTGTAGTCCCGTGTAATGTCTCAAGCGAGTTGGTAAAGTCTTTTTTTAAGGAGATCCGATGGTTGTGTAAAACGTACCTTTTGGTAGAACAAGGGAAAATTTGTTGGAATTTCCAAGGGAGTTCTAAGACTGGATATTGGATGGAAGTCCGAATCGGTATAAAGATTATGATGTGCCTTTTCTAATTATTTACCTTGGCTCTTAAGTTAGTTTTTAAAGTAGCTACAGAATCGATCAAACGCTATATCCATATTTGATATTAGAGAAAATTAGTTTAAAAGTAGTATTATTATTTCTAAACAGTATGGCTATGAGTAATTTTTTTAAAGATGAATGCACCACTCGTCTCCTTTTGTTTACTAGATCTAAATATGCTTATTTAGCTACTATGATGCATATTTACATTATGACTAGGTCATTTAAACTCGCTACTGGTTTTGACTCATGGACTATAGAGCGGAAAATTATAGTGGAAAGTAACTCTAAGGCGACAAACATTTTATTTATGCTATACATAAGAATGAATTCAAAAAGGTTAGTATATGTAACTTTGCTTCCGAAACATGCTATACTTTACAAGTTAATCATGAAGTAAGTAGCAAATATTGGATAATATCAATGATATATCACCAATCTATCTCATATCATTCCTTAATCGATATTTTTTTCAAAACATTACTTAGAATATCATTATCGATATATTGCCATGTATTTTTCGATATCTTACTCCAATATTTAGTGTAGATTACCCGATATCACTTAAGAATATCGGTTATTATTGTTGGTGATGGATCAAATAAAATTACAAAAAATATCTTCACATTCTCCATGATTGTTTTTCCTATACGGTGAATGGCAACATGTAGAACATATCGAAATCCTATGCATAAATTTTTTAGTTTTAAACCATATTTTTCTAGTTTTCTACATTAGTCTTTTAATGAAGAAACTCTTTTTTCCCATTATTTTGTATGTTTTATTTTGTGTGAATATTTTACCACTAAAATAAGATCATGTAAGAGCTACCGGTTTAGGTATGAAAATATTTTCTGTTTTAGTTATTCCCATGTACCAAGAACTAAAAGCTTAAGAGCTGTAAAGTTACATGTTTGGCATATCGATAAGGGATGGGCTAGGTGTAGCAATCAATATCAAAACAACATTGCTTGTTCGATAATTTAAGCAAAAATGAAAACAGAAAAACTATAAATATGAAAAATATATTAATAAATAAATAATATAATAAAAAAGAAAGAAAATAATAAAGAAGCACGTTATATGAATTTCTTGGTTATTATGAACATATATTATGACTTGTATTTTTTAGAATATCCCGTAGACAAACTATAATCTGTAAAAAATATGCACTCGGTCTTTAGCAGTAATTTGGAAATATGATCCAAAAGTTTGAAAACTTAACATCATCATTACTTTATAACATAGCACAATATCATTCATAACACGTTCTAGAGATGTCCGATATTATATTGATATTATTGTGATATTTTAAAATATCTCATTTTGGTACTTGATCGATATCTATCTAATACTGATATTAACTACTTAACTCATGAATTTTGATATTAGTTACTTAATACTTGATCTTTTATGTGCTTGATCATTTAAAGATATCACTCAAGCATTAAGTGGTTTGGAAATCACCCTAATTGATTTTGAATTTGTACCAAAAAATATGAACCCATTGACTAATGGATATGAGAGAGAGTCCAAGCTGCAAAAGAGGACAATGATCCCTCTAGGCTCAAACTCAATGAGCTTGTAGGCAATTTAATGTCATACAAATTGACCTTGCAAAACAGGAAGGAGCAAAGCCAATGAAAAGAATACAATTATATTTCAAGCCAAGAAGGAATTCAAATTTGATTTGAATGAAGTAGAATGTGTTTTCAAGAATATAAATATATTCACAAAAAACTAAAAGAAGGCGAGCAATGAAAATAGTACATCTATATAGGTAAATGAATGCAATAAGAGTGGCTACATCAAAAAGGTCCATCTCGAGCTAAATAAAGACAAAATGAGATACATGAATTAGGAAGCGAAGTCCAAACCGAGAAAGAAAGCTTTTCAAGTTATATGGGATGATTCTAGTTCTTCTTCTTCATCATCAAATAGAGAAAGTGATTCTTAACCATCAAACATTTGTTTTATGGTTTTCAAAAATGATGTACACAATGAATTTATTATGACGATCTATCAAAGTTAACATAGCCCTAGCTAATAAATATAAGACCAGTAAATGTGATTATAAAGGCTTAATTCCTAAAAGTAATATTTAAATTTAGAAGCTGTAATGTTAAAGGATGAAAAGTTAATTCTTTAAGAAAAGTTACGAAAATATCAAAACCCTTGTGATGAACTAACTTCTCAAAACCATTTGCTTAATGATGTATTAAAGATATATTAGGATGAGAATGTTATACTATCCAAAGAGAATTACTATTTGAAATTTTTTTTGACGCTGGCATAAGAAATGGTAAAAGATTTTGGAAAAATGGAAATTTTGAATAGTAATGTATCAAAGTTTAATAAAGAAATAGAAAACTTTTCAAACTTTACTAATAGATGAGAACCCTCTAACAATAGGAATGGCTTAGATTTAAACCAAGGGTAGATTAACGGCCTCCTAAAAGACATGCTTCATTATATTTTAAGTTTACGAAACCAACTAATAGTCAAGCAAAAAAAAAAATACGGGCTCTTAAAAGAAATAATAACTTGATTAGGAGAAAATATATTACTAAGGGTCATAATAGCGAAAATTTCATTTTTATAGATAACACCAAACCATCATGGGTTTGGTTTCCACCTTTCACTTTATCCTCGGGTCCATGAAGTAGGAAGTGGGTATCAATGAAATTTACGTATTACTTGTAAGTTCACGAAAATAAAAAGGAAAGATGGGTTTTTGATAGCAAGCATTCCAAACATATGACAGACAACGTGGTTATGCTAGTAAACATACAATACATGGATGGAGGCATAGTAAACGTCACTGACAGCTTTAAAGGTTATTTTGTTGGAAGAGTAGACGTCTATAACTCTAGTAATCCTAATTCACCTATCATTGTGAATGTTCTATTAGTAGAAAACTTAAAACATATTTTGTTTAGTATACATTAATCATGTGAAAGAATTCAAAATAAGTCATGAAAAAGTTAAATGCAACAATTTTGAGCAAAATGAAAAATTGATTTTGAAGGTATTAGAAAGAAAAATACCATTTTAAACATGAAAGTCAAGCATGATATCGATATGTAATTATTTAGCCATCTTAATAATCCATGGATATGGCATAAAATATTTTATCTTATTAACTTTATGTCATATAATAAGCTTTAAGAAAAATGAAATTATCAAAGGTTCACAAAAGATCAATATTGAATTTAATAATTTATGTGATGCATGTCAAAGGGGAAAATCAAAGATATCTCTTTTAAATCTATTAATGAAATTGCAATTAAGGAACCACTTGAATTTCTTCATCTTGATTTATTTGATCACATTTAGGTTAGATCTATAAATCGTAGTAAGTAAGTTTTTGCAATTATAATGATTTTTCGTGCTATATTTTGACGTTATTTTTATGATATAAAAGTGATAGTTTTGAATTTTTTAGCTAAAAATTACAAAATTGAAAATTTTCAAAATAAAATTATCCATATAGACCGTGGTAGAAAATTTGAAATTGGTATATCAATGCAAATGAAGAATAGAAGTTATTGTTTTTCATTCCCATGGACACCACCAAAATGTTATAATAGAAAGAAAAAATATGACCCTAAAGGAATATGCTAGGACATTACTCTGTATAAGTGCTTTACCATAAAATTTCAAGTCTAAGGTAGTTGTCATTGCATGTTATGTCCTGAATCATGTTACTATAAGGCCTTTTACTAAAAACACTCCTTACGAGCTATTTAATAGCAAAACTTCGAAAATACCTAATTTTAAAGTTTTTGGTTCTAAATTTTTTATTCTCAATACAAATGACCAATAAAGTAAATTTGACCCGAAAGTCAATGAGTGTATCTTTTTTTGGTTATTCGAAGAGAATTAAGACATACATGATTTACAATGAAGAGAAAATATTATATAAGAAACTTTACATGTATCTTTTGATAAAAATTAAAAGTTTTGGAAGATGTGCCTGAAAGTGTAACTATAAATCAATGAACAACTGTTGTGCAAAATATTTCACAAAATAATCAAAATGATCATATTTTAAAATCACATCAAGGATTTTGAAATACCATCCCATTGAAAGTATACTTTGTGATATTTCTATAAAAAGTATTAATATGAAGATAGTTATATATAATGGGTCATACTGCAATTATCTTAAGTCTAGAACCTAAGACTTATGAAGAAACAATTAAAGATGAATATTAGATTCCTGCTATGCAAGAAGGACTAAACCAATTTAAGCATAATGGCATACCGACCAATCAGTTATTATAACTAAATGAGTTTATAAAATAAAAAGGTTGAAAATGATGAGAAAATAAAAAACAAAGGTAGATTAGTAGCACGAGGGTATAATCGACAAGAATAGATTGACCATGAAAAAACTTTTGTTCCTTCAGTATTTTAAAAGCAACAAGAATACTATCAGCTTTTGCATGTCATCATTATAATAAATTATATCCAACGGACGATTAGAAGTGCTTTTCCTAATATTTTTATTCAAGAAAACATCTATGCTGAACAAACACTATTATTCAAACGTGAGAAATATCTAGTCACATGTACAAGCTTAAAAAGGCACTACATGGCCCTAAGCAAGAAGCATGTGTTTTGTGTGATAGACCAAAGAGTTATCTATTAAGCTGGGATTTGATATCGAAAAAGTAAATTCTACAATTTTTGTTAAAAGGATTTACTTTTTGTATAAATCTTTGTTAATGACATCATTTTTGGTTCAACTAATGAGCAACTTTGTCCAACATAATAAAAAATGAGCTTAAAATATCACATATATTAAATCTAAATTACCTTTCATGTTTACAAGCAAAACAAAAAAAGTAATAAAACCTTCATTTACTAAGAAAAATACTATAAAGATTTAGTATTTTATATGGAACACGCTACTTGTAAACCTACATTGATGAATACAAGCCTACACTTAGATCGTGAATAAAAAACTAAAGATGTTGGCCAATCAGTATTACTTTATCTAATAATAGCCAACCAGGAATAATGATAAGTGCTTGTATATGTGCATGTTCAAGCTAGTCCTAAGAAATTAATCCTAAGAGCTTTCAAATGTATACAGCATCACTTAACCGAAACTAAGGAATACAATTTCTGCTCCCTAATGGCTGTCTTTTTGACTTAATCTCATATGGTGTGCTAACTTTGGAAGTTGCAATATGGTTAGAAAGAGCACAACAGGGCACACGTCACTTTATATGTCAATCCATGGTCCCCCTATTCAGTATGAAACAAAATTGTGTGTTCTTATTTACGTGCAAATCTGAATGCATATCGGCTGCATTAGCTTATGCATTAACAAATGTAAAAATATTTTAATGTAAGCTTAACCAAATCTCCAACATACCGTGATGATACTAGTGCTATAAATTTATTAAAGAAGCTAGTAATCACTTACATACTAAGCATATTGATATACTTCATCATTTTCTACGCGATCATGTTGCTCAAGAAAACATATCTCTGGACTGCATAACTCGTGATAAGTAAGTTGTGAACATTTTTACAAAACCATTATGCAGAGCTACTTACATTAATCTAACAGAAGAATTATGAATATGCCTCTTATATGATTTTAACAAACAAATATTTACTTGTCTGTTTTTTATATAACAAAAATGAGAATTGAAAATTTCAAAATTTGAATTTAAACTATAAAAGAGGGGACAATATCTTTGTACTTGCCTACGTTCTCTTCTCTTTGTCTGCGAGTGCATCGCGGTGGAAAAGAAGGCTTAGGTTCTGCTAAAAAGACTCAGGTTCGATTCCTACCATGTGCCTCAGGTTCGATTCCTACCATGTGCTTCCTTATCCTATATAAATTTACCGAAGGGCGTGGATCACCGGATGACTTTACTATACCCTTCTCGAGAGTTTACAGGCCCTCCGAGTTCTCCTAGATTTTCAAAAAAAAAACTTTCTCTTCTGTTATTCTTGATGATAAAGAAAGAGAAGATATAAAAAATTAGCCGATGATCGCCAACTATATCTTCCCTATCCCACGATCATGTAGATAACCACATTGGTCTCCACGTAAAGGAGAATAGTCGACAACATAGTGTCCATGTCTTGCACGGTTTGGAAAGCGCCTTCTAAGTTCCCTTTCATAAAGGTCTATTTGTCAATCTGTTATGTATCCTACTAAATGCTTCATATTTGATCCGACCCCTGCATGAAAATTCCAATCCAGAACAAGGGCATTTGAATTTAAATTATTTCCCTATACAAAATGTCTAAGCGTTCGATATGGTTTTGAAATGAATATTCCATTTAGTACCAACCGAACGTTTTATTCAGCTTCTTGCCAACTTTTATATCTTCTATATACATTAGATAAGCTACCATTAGAGTGCCCCAATGAATCTCTTCTTTGCTGCTATCTACATGAATGGGATCCTTAATGCTATTCCATTTCTTGATCGGCTAGCTTTTATTGATGCAATTGTTAGGGCCAACTTTATAGGGTTTAAAAATATCAAATATATAATTATATTACCAATAATTTCAACAATATCTTACAGGTCTTGTAACAACCCGAAATGCAATCTGTAACAACCCAGTATTTTGTAATTATTTTAATTGTTTATTTTAACTATTTAAATTGAAACACTTGATTTAAAAACTTTATTATATTTCTTAAAATGAATAAATTTTGTTATTTTAAGAGTATATTTTGATTTTTGTGTGAATTATAATTTCAAACATGAATAAATAGGACATTTCCTAGAAAAAGTGGATTTTGGTCAATCTGGTCAAACTTTGACTTTTAAATTTAAAATTTTAATTTTTTAATTTTTTAATTTTATCTTTTATTATGAAAATAAATTAAATTTCAAGAATACTGCTATACATTTCGTTGAAATCCGATTTATATTGTGAAAGTTGTGTTTTTTTTACAATATTGGGTGTAAATTGATTTATTTAATAAAACGATCTTTTTTAATTTATATAAATAATATTTCTATTTGTCAAATCATGCTCTAATATGTGTTATATGAAATGTTAGATATATTTTTTATTTTAAAATATTTTTAAAGTGATGTTATAATTTTTCCATAGCTTAGTGTATTTATTTTCAATTTCTAAAGCCTAGTTTCCATTTTTCTGCTATTTTCTTCATTTAATTATATTTAATTAAAATTTATTTATTTTTATGCATTCATTTTATTTTTGCATTTTTATCTTTATTTATAAGTATTTTTAGGAACATAAAAAATTTCCAAAATTTATTGCATTTATTTTCAAATTTTTAAGCCTAGTTTCCAATTTTTGCTATTTTCCTAATTTAATTATATTGATTAATATTTATTTATTTATTTTATTTACTATAGTTTCGTGTTTTTATCTGTATTTATACATATTTTTTAGGTATTTAAAATTTCAAAAGAATTATAGAAATATGATGAGTTTTGTGACCTTTTATATGCTTAGACCTTTTGTTTTCTTGCGTTTTCATTTTCAATCAACGTCGCTTCATTTTGCTGCCATAACTCCCATGCTTCAGCCGACTTCTCCGTTCATTTCTCACGTGAAAATTTTCTTCTCAAACCTAAAAATATTCGGCCACCATCCTTGCAAAAGTTTTGGTAAAAACTTCTTCTTTCTTTTCACTTTTTATTGTTTTGTTGTGATTTTTGCACTTGTTCCATTTTCTTCGTGTTAGGCCTGCCGCCTCCATCACCTTGGCCGCCTCCATCACCACCTATTCCAGCCACCATACCCTCCTCTCAACTTCCATTCCTGAGCCGAGCCATCCTATGTTGAAGATCCACCTAAAAATGCACAAAAACTTCACATATACAACCATAGCCGATCACTACTTGTTGCAACCACTCCACCATCATGCTTGGCCGACCAAACACCACCACCACCACAAACCTGAGCTTCGGACCTTGCCACATCTATAGTTGACCCTCCAAGATCAGACCGTGCCCAATCCATGCTTGGCTGAAGTCATTTAGGCCTTGTAATCCATGTTGTTGCTTGTTGTTGCCTTGTTTTGTGAATTCAAGCACACATATGCCTTCATCTCCTTTGTATTGCTTTGGCCGACCCCTACATGACCTCAACCTGACCTTAACCTGATCCAAAATCCTCCTATTATAGTGCCTTTCCAGTCCATAGCTGAAGCATCGGTGGTTGAATGCAAGTGCAAAAGTTTAGCTATGTATTGTAATTATATTTCTAGCTTTGTTTATGATAGTATGGTTTGAAATTTACATATTGTACTTTGTTTTGTTTGTTATGAAACAAGGCTATTAGCTTTGGCTCTCCCACACTCGAATCATTATCGTGCTATGGTGCCTTTATGGATCTTAGTTTGTGTACTTTGGTTGTTGTCTTCAGCTTATACTAGTGAGTAATTCTCAGCGGACAGTATTTATACTTATATGACTAGTAAACCGATCATATTTGAATCTGTAAAATATATCACCATGCTATATTTGCTATGCTATGATCATATGATGTTCACCCATGCTTATTTATCTGTCATAACATCTGTTACTATTATATAATGCTATTTGTTATTTATATCAGTTATCACACTGCAAGTTCCCTTTAGATTAGAATCACCATGGGTTGAAATGATACATACCCGAACGGACTTTAGAATAGGGAAAAATCGTTATGGGCTGAAATGATAGGCCTGAGCAATTTTTATTTATTTGCATTTATTTGGGATTGCGGGTTTGAAATGATAGAACCCGGATTTTTCCTTTGTAAATTACGGATTAAAATGATATATTATCCATATCATTGGACTTAGATTAGAAAATTTTATGCAGACTGTGGTTAAAAATATATTTTTCTATAAATTTTAAAAAAATACAAAAATTTAAATATTTTGAAATTTTGACTTAAATTTAATTAAAATGATTTTTGTAAACTATTATTGATTTTCTAAAAATTTATAAGTGAAATAAATTAATGGTAAAGTTAGAAATTTGAAATATAAGTTATCTTGGAAATTTTGATTTGGTTATAAATGGAATTTAAATTAAATATGAAAATATGATAAATTTATGATATTTTGAATTAAAATGAATTTAAAATGATTTTATAATATATTAATGATTTTGAACAAATTAAGATGTGAAATAAATGAATATTTAAGTTGAATTTTGAAATATAACTTAAATTGGAAATTTGTGAATTTTGTTTAAAAGTGAATTTTAAGTTAAGTAAATAAGATGAAAAATAAGTTATATTTTAAAATTTAAAATTAAATGTTATGTTAAAAATTTAATTTAATGAATTGAAATTTAATGCTTGAATTTAATATGTGAATTATTATTAAATTTTGATTTTTGAATGAATATTTAACTTTATAAAATCATGAATATAAGGATAATTAAATGATTGTTTTAAAAGTGAAAATGTATGATTTCATAAGTTTAAAATGATTTAAATAAAAATTTAATTGTTTATGAAAGTATAGTGAATATTTGAAATTTAATTAACAACATTTTTGAAATGCTATTATTTCTAATGTAAAGGATATTACAGCATTTGTAAATGCTGTAGTTGATAGAAATGAACTAAATGGCTAAATTTAATTAAGGGCTATTATAGCACTTTGTAAGTGCTGCCGTTGATAAATTTAACTAAAGTTTTATTTGAACTAAAGTGACCCCATTACAGCATTTTTAAATGCTGTCTTTTGTTAAATTGAACTGTTTTAAACATAACTTTCTGTAGCATTTTTTAAGTGTTGTGAAAGTTGAATTTTCACTGTTTTAATGGATTTAGTGAATAAATGAATTTTGAAAGGGCTAAAATTTTGGGAATTAAATATTTGATTTTGAATATAACGACGTCAAATTTTAATGGTTTAAATGAAGTAATTTGATTTGAAATATAAACCACTTTGAAATGTGACTTGGAAGGATATTTGAATGGTTTTGGAAAGATATGATATTTTGATATTTGACATGAATCTGAAATGATATTGAATTTTGAAATTGATATTTGATTTAGAAGTATAAAATAACATTTTTGAATTTTAACCATGAGATGTATTTAATTTATATTTTAACGGATCCTTAGAGGATGGGCGGTCCTAGGCATCCTTTAAGTTACTTGTATCTTTATTACAGTTCACTAGAGTTGGTTTACATTACATGAGTATATATATGTCCTGACTCGAGTGTTTTGTGTTTTACTTGACGCTCGGGTCAGCCTGAGTATTTATAGCTTAGCTTTGGATTTCTTATCTGGAGATAGGAATCGTTAGAGATTCTGCTTGTCTAGTTATCTATTCCTTTTTTGTTTCAGTTGTTCTATTTCAACTATGGTATTTATAAACTTTTATGTATTTGAGATTTCTATTGTATATGTTTTCAGGCTGATATTATATATTTGTTTGAGAGTTTGTTATGATAGCTTCATGAACTACTATGGTATTTCAATTTCCGCTGCGATTTATTCTGGTATTTCTATGTCTGTGATTCTGTGATTGTATTTCATTTGCTCCAAATTTATTCACAACGTGGTATTTTGAGCAATTCAAGTCTGGCATGTGTGGATGCGAATGACTAAAAATATCGGGTTGTTACATTTGGTATCAGTGCTTTGGTTTTAGGCAAACCATAGCCTACGGAGCGAAAACTCATTAGAGATAGGGTAGAAATACCCTAGAATGAGTGAAATCAATCTCAGAATCATTTCCTTATGAGAGAGCATATTTTCAAAGTATAAAATAATTTCCAAATGATTTTTAAAGGATTTTCAAAGATTATTGTGGTATAAAAATTTTCTTTTTTTGAAACCAAGTTTTTCTAAACTTCATCTCTTCGGTATCCACCTCGTTAGAAATCTCTTGGTTATGATTCTTGTCGATTAGGATTCCTTGAACTTTGGAACGCTCCCACTTGTTCTGAAATCCAGCCTTGTCTTCCCTATTTTAACCTTTTGATCTTGCAGCATTCCATAACTCCACATTTAAATGACCTCTCTAAAGATAGGTGATTCCGCCAATCTTTGAATGATTTGTAAAGGGGTGAAACTCCTTTACAATTGGCATTAATTCACCGGAGATTTCTATATCATCGGTTTACGATGCTATCTATCTCCTGCTCTACCTAGATTCTATCACTGACAATCGAATGTCGATTTGCCTTAGATTTCGAATTGATTATATTCCTGAATTCACGGTTGACCCGGTTAAGGTCACCCGTGATTTATATAGGCTTATCCATCTTCTATTTGGTAATAAAAAAAATTCATCTTTGTTCGAGCTTATCTTCAAACCGGAATTCTATTTGATTAGAGTCTTCTAAATTTAAATTCCTGTTTGTTTGAAATCTATCCTTGAATCATTCTTTGGGAATATGTATTAAGTTATATTTTGGAATTTGTTCATACATAAAAATTATTATTTTGATAAGGATGACCTTATTTTGTGTATAAAAGCGAAATGTTTTCGATAAGAATTATATACCTTCTAAATCAAGAAATATGAAATTTTGAAAGGATTTGAAATTTGAAAATTTATAAGAATTTGATATATATAAAAATGATTTAAAACTGAAGGGTTTTAAATTTGAATTTTGAGGAATCGAACTCCGGTGTTTTGAAATCGGTTTTAGGATTTTGGGAAAATATATAATAATAATAATATGATTTAAAGATATTTTCTGAATAATAAATGTTTAAAATGTATTCGAACGAATTCCAATGATTTCTAAGAGATTTCAAAGAAGTTTCAAGAAAATAAACGTCTAGAACCCACTTATGTCGCTGGAAAATAATTTCGGTGATGAATGCATGCATCATCGACATTGGTTTTTGAGTTTCTTAGTGGGGGAGAGGCCATTCTAGTAGCTTTGCTATGCGATTGGTTTTGTGAAACAAATTTTGATTTCAGATTTCGAAGTATGATTTAATGTTCGAAAGATGTGTGTGTGTGTGTGTGTGTGTGTGTGTGTGTGTGTGTGTGTGTGTGTATGAAATGATTTAAAGTAAGCCGGTGTTCAGTCCTCAGGATTCAGATTTATTTTGGTATAACCCTATCTTTTGGAATTGGTTTACTGATTTGTTGGCGATTTTCAATTCCTGGACTTAAATTATGATTTCTTTGACTATTTTTGAGGTTCGAGCACTTCCAAATCAAGGTTAACTTTTCAAAGCTAAGTAATTTCAAAAGGTATAAGGTATTTGATAAAGTATATAAGTTTAGTTTGGCATGATTAAAGTATAAATTAATATGATTTATATAAGTTTGAAACTGTTCGTTGAGTGAAATAAATAAGACTATTTTGAATTATACTGGTATGAAATATAGATTTGAAATGTTTTGAATAAAGTATATATATAGAATAATAATCTTTCCAATGGAAAATTTGATTTTCATATAGAAATAAATAGTTTGAAGGTTTTAAAATGGGATGGTTTTAAACTTAATAACCATTTTAGATATTTTGATGATTGATATGGTTTGGAAATGATGTAATCTTTATTTGATAAAGAATGTGAATTTGGAATGATAATTGATTTTGATAAATGAATATTTGAAGTTTATATTTATATGAAAGGATATTTGGTTTACTTGTAATTTGAGTTTATTTAAAAATAATGGATTTATGAAATTAATATTTCAAAACGAATTAATAATGAAGTAAAATTTGAGATATGTGAAATAATAAAATTTAGTTTTGAAATATGGTATATTTAAGTTTCGAAATATATTAGAGATCGAATAGTTTATTTTATGGATCAAATCTTTATTTGAAATTGATAATATTTGAAATGGTTTTGTTGGAAAACTAAATTAAATTGAAACTGATGGTTTGAACTGAATTAAAATTGGAAGTTTTAGATTTGGGTTTAAGTGAATAAATTTGTGAAATGTAAGGAATTAAAGGAATCTTCTAATATTTCAAATGTATGATTTTGAAAGGTTATGACTTTCTAAGTGTAATGATTTCAAGTATTTGGTTTCGAAAGATTTATAACTTTGAAAGTATTATGATTTTTTAAAGTGAATATATGTTTGAAATGGAAATGAATTTGTTTGACCTAAATTTTGTACATTTGGAAAATTGGATTATTTTCTAAATCTATTGTTTTAAGAAACTTTGAATCTGAATATATGTAATTTGGAAGAAATGATTTGGCATAATCATATATGATTTTGAAAATGAATTGATATTGAAAGGAATTGAAATCGAGAACCTTGTTTATTTAAATACTTTGATTTGGGAGTTATCGAACTTATGTAAAATTGATCTGTATAAGTATGAAGTGATTTGAAACTATTGATTTGTAAAGGTACTTAATTTGTAAATTGAAATCTTATATAATTGAAGTCTATATAAGTGTGATTAGATGTACTATTGATTTTGGAAAGTATTCGATCTGAAATGAAATCTTATATATAATGGACTTTATATAAGTATGATATTTGAAAGTGATTTTGAAAGGTACTATATGATACATATTTTCTAAATAAAGATATGGAAAGTGCCTTCTTCTTGATATCCGCTTTGTGGCCATGCTATGGATTCATTCTATCGATATTATTCTCTCTGATTTGGGTTTTCCGGATATGATACTCGAGTGTCCATCGAATTCCATGGCGATCTCCATGGTCTTACGAGCGCGGCTGCATAGCGTAATTCACAGGGGCTGCGAGAGCCTAAGGGTACAGATGTTTCTTGGGGGATTCAGGTGTAACCATTGTGTATTTGTGATCTAATGGGTCGCTTGGTAGCGTAATCTGCAGGGGCTGCGAGAGCCTAAGAGTACAGATGTTTATTGGGGGATCCAAGCGTAACCATTGTGTATTTGGGGTACTACTAGTCTTCATGGCATAATCGCAGGGCTACGGTAGTCAGCCTACGGGTACAGATGTTTCCTGGGGGATCTAGGTGTAACCATTGTGTATCCGCGGTCCATGATCGACATGTTTGGTTTGGTTGATTTGTTTGGATTGTACTTTCCATATCTGTTTTTTTAAGTTTTTCCAGTATTTTCACTAGGTGTTGAAACAAGTCTACTAAGTACCTGGAGAATTCTAGCTTTGCGCCTGATCAACGCATATCCAGAGTCTGCAGGAACGAAAGTAAACTTGTTAAGACATCGAGTTATAAAAGTATTTTGATAAAGTATTATATAAAGGATAATTTGATCATTTATTTCACCTGTCTAAATAATTTTAAAATTTTTAAACGTTGTTTACTTCGAACTAACAAATCTGAATCAAATGACTATTCATAATATTATAAAATGTATAAAATATTATAAATATAAAATTTTAAATTAAAATGTATATGATTTTAAAATAATGGTCCATCCTTGTCTTTCAACCCACTTTCCCTTCGAACTATTTCTACCTTCTTCCTCTTCGAGGGTCCTTTCCACATTGTGGAAAGAGTTGGTTCCTTGGCATATCGTCTGGATTTGCCGAGAAGCTTTCTGGAATACATGATGTATTCCATGTCTCACATCTTCCCTAGTATTTTCATAACTCATCTCTTACTGTTTAGCCTTCCGCTTGTGATAGTTTGGATATTTAGCTTAATCTGACTGTCGAGAGTAAGCCACTTCGCATTGTCGATAGAGGTACGAAGCAGCCAAGAAGGAAATCTGTTAGTCTGATCAAAGTATAATGAAGTACTGATGATTGGGATTGTACCTGGGAGACGGAGGAGAGCATTCGTACTTCGAATCCAAAATTGTTTTTCCAGGTACTATTTGTTGTCCATCTTGCTTTTCCTTATTTTCCTTGGTCGTTCTTTTCGAGGACGAAAAGATTTGAGCGGGGGAGAGTGTAACAACCCAGTATTTTGTAATTATTTTAATTGTTTATTTTAACCATTTAAATTGAAACTCCTGATTTAAAAACTTTATTATATTTCTTAAAATGAATAAATTTTTTTATTTTAAGAGCATATTTTGATCTTTGTGTGAATTATAATTTCAAACCTGAATAAATAGGATATTTCCAGAAAAAGTGGATTTTGGACAATCTGGTCAAACTTTGACTTTTAAATTTAAAATTTAAATATTTTACTTTTTGAATTTTAACTTTTATTATGAAAATAAATTAAATTTCAAGAATACTGCTTTTCGTTTCATTGAAATCCGATTTATATTGTGAAAGTTGTGTTTTTTTACAATATTGGGTGCAAATTGATTTATTTAATAAAATTATCCATTTTAATTTATATAAATAATATTTTTATTTATCAAATCATGTTCTAATATGTGTTATATGATATGTTAGATATATATATTTCATTTTAAAACATTTTTAATGTGATGTCATAATTTTTCCAAAGCTTAGTGTATTTATTTTCAATTTTTAAAGCATAGTTTCCATTTTCTGCTATTTTCTTCGTTTAATTAAAATTTATTTATTTATTTTTATGCATGAATTTTATTTTTGTGTTTATATCTTTAATTATAAGTATTTTTAGGTACATAAAAATATTTCAAAATTTATTGCATTTATTCTCAAAATTTTAAGCCTAGTTTCCAATTTTTGCTATTTTCCTAATTTAATTTTATTTAATTATTATTTATTTATTTTTGTTTATTTACTATATTTTCATGTTTTATCTGTATTTATACATATTTTTTAGGTATTTAAATTTTCAAAAGAATTATAGAAATATGATGAGTTTTTTGACCTTTTATATGCTTAGACTTTATGTATTCTTGCCTTTTCATTTTCAATCAACATCTCTTCATTTTTGTTGCTATAACTCTCATGCTTCAGCCGATTTCTCCATTCATTTCTCATGTGAAAATTTTCTTCTCAAACCTAAAAATATTCGTCCACCATCGTTGCAAAAATTTTGGTAAAAACTTCTTCTTTCTTTTCACTTTTTATTGTTTTGTTGGGATTTTTGCACTTGCTCCATCTTCTTTATGTTAGGCCTGCCACCTCCATCACCTTGGCCGCCTCCACCACCACCTGTTCTAGCCACCACACCATCCTCTCAACTGCTATTCCTGAGCCGAGCCATCCTACGTTGAAGATCCACCTAAAAATGCACAAAAACTTCACATATACAACCATAGCCGATCACTACTTATTGCCACCACTCCACCATCATGCTTGATCGGCCAAACACCACCACCACAAACCTGAGCTTCAGACCTTGCCACATCTTTAGTTGACCCCCCAAGATCAGTCCGTGCCCAATCCATGCTTGGTCGAAGTCATTTAGGCCTTGTAATCCATGTTGTTGCTTGTTGTTGCCTTGTTTTGTGAATTCAAGCACACATATGCCTTCATCTCCTTTGTATTGCTTTGGTCGACCCCTACATGACCTCAACCTGACCTTAACCTGATCCAAAACCATCCTATTATTGTGCCTTTCCAGTCCATAGCTGAAGCACAAGTGTTTGAATGCAAGTGCAAAAGTTTAGTTATGTATTGTACTTATATTTCTAGCTTTGTTTATGATAGTTTGGTTTGAAATTTACGTAATGTGCTTTGTTTTGTTTGTTATGAAACAAGGCTATTAGCTTTGGCTCTCCCACTCGAATCATTATCATGCTATCCTTCCTTTGTGGATCTCAGTTTGTGTACTTTGGTTGTTGTCTTCAGCTTATACCAGTGAGTAATTTTCATCAGACAGTATCTATACTTATATGACTAGTAAACCGATCACATTTGAATCTGTAAAATATATCACCATGCTATATTTGCTATCTATGATCATATGATGTTTACCCATGCTTATTTACCTATTATAACATATGTTACTGTTATATAATGCTATTCTGTTATTTATATCAGTTTATCAAACTGCAAGTTCCCTTTAGATTAGAATCACTATGGGCTAAAATGATACATACCCGAACGGACTTTAGAATAGGGAAAAATCGTTATGGGCTGAAATGATAAGCCTGAGTGATTTTTATTTATTTGCATTTACTTGGAATTTCGGGTTTGAAATGATAGAACCTGGATTTTTCCTTTGTAAATTACGGATTAAAATGATATATTATCCGTATCATTGGACTTAGATTAGAAAATTTTATACAGACCGTAGTTAAAAATATATTTTTCTGTAAATTTTAAAATATTACAAATATGTAAATATTATGAAATTTTGATTTAAATTTAATTAAAATTATTTTTGTAAAGGATTATTGATTTTCTAAAAATTTATAAGTGAAATAAATTAATGGTAAAGTTAGAAATTTGAATCAAAAGTTATCTTGGAAATTTTTATTTGGTTATAAATGGAATTTAAATTAAATATCAAAATATGATAAATTTATGATATTTTGAATTAAAATGAATTTAAAATGGTTTTATAATATATTAATGATTTTGAATAAATTAAGATGTGAAATAAATGTATATTTAAGTTGAATTTTGAAATATAACTTAAATTGGAAATTTGTGAATTTTGTTTAAAAGTGAATTTTAAGTTAAGTTAATAAGATGAAAAACAAGTTATATTTGAAAATTTAAACTTAAATGTTAATTTAAAATTTTAATGAATTTAAACTTAATGCTTGAATTTAATATGTGAATTATTATTAAATTTGATTTTTGAATGAAAATTTAACTTTATAAAATCATGCATATAAGGATAATTAAATGATTGTTTTTAAAAGTGAAATGTATGATTTCATAAGTTTAAAATGATTTAAATAAAAATTTAATTGTTTATGAAAGTATGTGAATATTTGAAATTTAATTAACAGCATTTTTGAAATGCTATTATTTCTAATGTAAAGGATATTACTGCATTTGTAATTGCCGTATTTGATAGAAATGAACTAAATGGCTAAATTTAATTAAGGGCTATTATAGCACTTTGTAAGTGTTGTAGTTGCTAAATTTAAACAAAAGTTTTATTTGAACTAAAGTAACCCTATTACAAAAATTTTAAATGCCGTCTTTTGTTAAATTGAACTGTTTTAAACATAACTATCTGTGGCATTTTCTAAGTGCTGTGAAAGTTGAATTTTCACTGTTTTAATGAATTTAAGTGAATAAATGAGCTTTGAAAGGGATAAAATTTTGGGAGTTAAATATTTGACTTTAAATATAATGACTTCAAATTTTAATGGTTTAAATGAAGTAATTTGATTTGAAATATAAACCATTTTAAAATGTGACTTGGAAGGATATTTAAATTAAATAAATTGAATTTGGTTTTGGAAAGATATGATATTTTGATATTTGAAATGAATTTTAAATGATATTGAATTTTGAAATTGATATTTGATTTAGAAGTATAAAATGACATTTTTGAATTTTAACCACGAGATGTATTTAATTTATAGTTTAACAGATCCTCAGAGGATGGGCGGTCCCAGGCATCCTTTAAGTTACTCGTATCTTTATTACAGTTTACTTGAGTTGGTTTACATTATATAAGTATGTATATGTCTTGACTCGAGTGTTTTGTGTTTTACTTTACGCTTGGGTCAGCCTGAGTATTTACAGCTTAGCTTTGGATTTCTTTTCTGGAGCTAGGAATCGCTGGAGACTCTACTTCTCTAGTTATCTATTACTTTTCAGTTTCAGTTGTTCTATTTCAGCTCTGGTATTTATAAACTTCTATGTATTTGAGATTTCTATTGTATATGTTTTCAGACTGATATTATGTATTTGTTTGAGAGTTTGTTATAGTATCTTCATGAACTACTATGGTACTTCAATTTCCGCTACGAGTTATTCTGGTATTTCTGTGTCTGTGATTCTGTGATTGTATTTCATTTGCTCCAAATTTATTTACAACGCGGTATTTTGAGCAATTCAAGTCCGGCATGTGTGGATGCGAATGACTGAAAATATCGGGTTATTACATAATACGTAATAATTAACTCGTTAAGTAAATAAAAAATAACTTTGTGAAATTATTAGAAATGAGCGATGGAAGTTATACCATTGTGTCCGTGGTAGTTTTCTGCTCAATTTCCATATCTATAACGTTAGAATCCGAGCTAATATGAACGAGATACAAATTAAACAAGAAAACGACAAATAATAATAATAATAATAATAATAATAATAATATAATAATAATATTATTATTATTATTAATAAAAGGCTAGGTTGACTGGCCGGTCGACCTGGGCACAAGGGAGGTCGATCACCAGGTCGACCTGCCTGCCCATTTGGTCGAATGAACGAACGTTCGTTCATTCGAATGTTGATGTGTTTTGCATCTTCAACTCGATCTAGTTCTTCCATTCATGCATCCCATGGCTCCTATTCAGCGTATGACGTGGTTGCATCATATTCAATCCCCAAATCCAACGGTCTAAGATCCACTTCTACCCTTATAAAAAGAACCCTAGGCCTAACACCTTTTCTCATTCCAAGATTTTGTCCAATTGGGTCCACTTATTCAGCAAGGACCCTAAGCGGAATAATTTTCCAAGGAGAAATTGTTTTAAATAAAAATATTTAACAACCCAAAGTGGATCCGGGAAGGCCTAAAGGGAAGAGCTAAGGACCAAAGGTGAGTGATCGTAATTATTTTTAGTTTCTTTAAGTAATTTAATATAATAGGGTTTCCAATAGTTATAGTTTAATACGATTTTTGGAGTAACCTTTCTAGTAATTTATTTACAGTTTTTTGAATTATTTTCAGTCTATTTCTTCTAGTTATTCTTTTCAATTAATTTCAGTTTATTTCTAGCTTTCCATTTATTTACAGTATTTTAGTTTATTTACTATTATTTATGCATTATTTACATCTTCTTCTTATGCCTTAGATTTCCTTCTATTTTCAGTTTTTTTATTCCTCCCTCTTCTTCATCGCGTATGGGTTATAATAGAATTAAGCGAAATTGGATTAAATTATAAGAAATCTAAAATAATGGAATATAAGATGTAAATTATAAGACTGCAATATAAATGGAATTGAATTGAAATGATGCCTAATTATGGTATTACTTGGACTGAATTATGAAGATTGACCTAGTTATAACCTAGAATTATAACTAAAAAGAATGAAAGAAGAAAGAAGCTTATTTTCACACTTAGAAATTAGGTTAAGTAATAAGCATGATTATAACGTAAGTTATAAATTGATAAACTATGGAAACTATGGTGCTTATTTTAAAACATAGGATAAATTAATAAACAATAATAGCAGTTGATAAAAATAAAGGCTTATTTAAATAATTTATCTAAGTTAATAAGCAAAGATAAGAAGTAGGACATGTACCAAATAGCATTCCCCTAATATTTCTATGGTTACGGTATTTCACATAATCCTAAAGTGAGACGAGGTGCTTCACATAATCCTAAAGTGAGGCGAGGGGTACGCTTATGTTATAGTGGTAGTAAACGGTCAATCTATGGTAGTTCAAGTCAAGGAGATTTGAACAAGGGGCGTAACTAGATTTTTGTTTGATAGGGACCAGTACAAATAGCATTTCTCTTATTTTTCTATGGACATAGTGTTTCACATAACCTTGAAGTGAGCCGAGGTGCTTCACATTATCCTGAAGTGAGGCGAGGGGCATGCTTATGTTGTCTAGTGTAAATAAAAGGTTAAAAGAGGGAACAACGGGAACACTTGCTTAGTGGTGGTCATGCATGCGGCTTCTAGTGATGGCTCATAAATCGTTATGAGTTCCAAGCGCTTAGTAAGTATGTCTTTCGTAGACACCAAAGTCTATTGTGTAGGGATCCAGTCCACAGTAGATTATATAGAGTAGCAGGCCGATCAAATGGTTGAATTAGGACTTCAGCCTAATCAAAGCAGCTATTAAGGATAAGTGCAAACAATCAAAGTTAACCTATCTTATTAATTGAGCAACAGTTTAATCATATTTATTTTTAGTTTTATCTTTTTCTTATTTCCTTTATTTCCTTTTATATACTAGAACTATTGAAGGGTCTATTATTTTTACTTTGCTTAAAGATCATAGTATTACTATCATTCACCAGACTTTTAGTCTAACCCACTCCTCTATTTTCCCTTTCCCCTCATAGGCAATCAAGGGAGAGGACAGTGGATTGCGGTTACTCGGAGGATTCTTGGAGAAGATTTCTACCATGTATTTCTTTTTTCTAGCTTTAGCTCTTTCCGTGTGCTGGCTTATTATGGGGGATATTTGTACTCCAATTTTTGTCGAGACTACGAGCTTTTATTTCATGAGACATGTTGGGTTTTGAGACATGTATGTTGTTTTGGATTTTGATTTTTTTGGTTTATGAAGCTTTTGTTTTAATAAGCTATTATTTTAGTTTCCGCCATTTTTACTTATTTTTGTCTTGTGAATCTTAGTCTTTGTTAATTTCAGTTATACCTACAACGCATCATACATTTTAATGTGTCCTTTTGGGTATATTAAGGGGTGTGGGGTGTTTCACTTGGTATCAGAGCTTAAGGTTATAGGATCCTTAAAAAATTATTTTTAAAAGTAAAGTATTTTTTTGAAACAACTTGTTTTAAAAAGTATTTTTTTAGAAAAGAAATCTTAGAAATGTTTTTCTGAGTATAGAAGAGTTTTTATTAAAAAAAATCCCCTCATAAGTCCAATTCAATTTCCCTTTGACTCTTTCCTAAACTATCTTTTCCATTTTCTTAGAATGGCTAATGTCCCGAACCTTCCCAAGGGCATTCCAGTCCCAATCTGGTATCATAGGTATCTACAAGCTACGACTCCAGGGGTGCAAGGGCAAGAGCCCAATCTAGAACCAGCGGGTGGGAATCCTATCAACCCACCAGCAGTAGTTAATTTCTCTAGGCTTTGTAAGGATTTTGCAAATTTGGATGGAAAAACCTTTTCAGGCATGAAGACTTTTGTGGAGGCTCGGGCTTGGCTAAGAAACACGGAGAGGATATTGGGACTATTAGGATTGGATGATCAGCAGCGAGTTCAGCTAGCATCTTGGCAGCTGAAAGAGGAGGCTTCTTACTGGTGGGAGGCTATTGATTCGGAAGGTAGAGAAGTTACCTGGAATGGGTTTTGGGAGCAATTTGATAGAAAATTTTATCTCAAGCCGTAGAGAGTGTTCAGTTCGAGCGGTTTATTAATTTGAAGCAAGAAAGCTTATCTATGAATGAGTACATCAATCAATTTAATGAATTGTCGCAGTTGGGAATAGAATTGGTGAATACACCACACAAGAAGGCTTTGAAGTTTGCACATGGATTAAATCAGCCTCTTCAAAGTTTGTTGTTGATTCACGTACCTATGGGAGATACACATGAGTCACTGGTAGAGATGAAAATGTTTGATGCAGCTAAGGAGGGGGAGCCTAAACAAGCCGTTAGGTGGGAAGATTCAAAGTGGAAAGTAGAAGGCCCTCAGAAACGGATCAAGAAAAAGTGCAAAAGTTGTAGGATGGATGGACATTTAGACAAGGACTGCAAGAGAGGGAAGACGAAGGGAAAGTGCTATAATCATGGACAACCCGGTCACATTAGTAAGTATTGTCCCCATAAGACAGGGCAAGAAGGCGGTGCACCAGTGGCACAGATTCAGGCTTTGGAGGTTGCACCCTCCTGTAGTAGACGAAATCGAGGTAGGAAAATTTGATCTCTATTTCTGATTTTCCAATTGGGACTCTTTTCAATTCTGCGGTATCACACTCTTTTTTTATCTCTATCTCTCATGTGGATTGTTTGTACTTAGATATTTCTTTAGTAGTAGACCCCATCTTTGTTTCAAACACTATATGAGGATCGACATTCTTGTCTATGATTTGTAGGAGTTTGAATTTTTTTATCCTAGGCGTAGAATTTGTCTGTGACGTTGATGTTTTAGGATTTTTGAGGTATGAGATTATTTTGGGAATGGATTAGCTATCCACATCTGGAGATATATTAGATTACATAAGGAGAGTCGTTAGACTAGAGATATGCATTAGTAGGACTCTCATGATTTCTTACGACATGCAAGGGTCAGTTATGTTGAGCTTCCTTTAATCCCCCGGTTCATCATCATCAGAGTTAGATTCGGTTCCTATCGTTAGAGATTTTCTAGACATCTTTGACGAGTTTCGAGGACTACCCCCCTAAGAGAGGTATTGACTTTAGGATTTATTTTGCTAGCCAGTAGCATTACCCATAGGGCATATGGCGCCTAGGGAAAGGAAGGGATTGTGGAAGCAGATCCATGAGCTTTTGAGAAAGGTTTCATAAGAAGACACATATCGGAATAAGGAGTGCCAGTCATCTTCACTACCAAAGCAGGTGGTTCTCTTTGACTTTGCAATGATTATGAAGAATTGAATAACTCATAAAGAAGAACCATTATCCACTCTCTAAGATAGATGATCTTTTCAGTTAGCTTGGCTCTTTAATATTCTCTCGGCTTGGTCCAGCTATTGGACTTCAGCAGCTTAGGGCAGCTGATAACAGCATTGATAAGACCACATTTAGGACACCCGATGTTCTTTGAGTGGTCGATTATGCCTTTTGGGCTAACCAATGTCCCAACCAGTTCTATAGATTTGATGAACCATATTTTTAGAGAAGTCCTAAAATAAAGCTCGTGGTAGTATTCGTGGTCGACATTTTGGTATTTTCCAAGAAGTATGAAAGAGCATGTTATTCATCTAAAGGAGGTTCTTCGTACGCTTCGTCTTCATCAAATGAAGACAAAGTTCTTGAAGTATCACTTTTGAAGTGCGTATTTTGGGGCATAGAGAATGTCTACACATGGTAGGGATTTAAGAAACAGTTCTATACATTAAAGATCATATAGTGGAAATCTAATGAGAGGCAGGAAAAGATTAAGGGATGTACAATATGTTCAGTTGATAAGAAAAGATGAAAATCCTGTGTAGATGAAAGACTTTAGTAAGGAAACGGAATTTCCAAGGTTTGAGAAAAGTACTCCTAAGTTAGTAAGGACAAAATCTACTTTATGCCAATCCCAATAACATGTAATAATTAGAGTTGAAAATTTTCATTATTAATATTTTCTTTTAGAAAATAAATATGAAGTTTTTGATGAATGATATGAAATTTAAGTTGGTTTTTATATAATGAAAAATAGAAACTCTTTTTGAAGAATTATGGAGCATATATATAACTCACTAGTTTCATTGTAAGTAAACAAATATTTTAAACATAAAGACCTAGAGTGTAAAAAGTATCTAAAATGTAGATTACAACTTTTATTGTTGTAACAAATGTTTTCATGAAAAATAAGTGGAGCATTGTCTATAACACTACTGTTATAGTAAGTGACTCCAAAGAATTTTTTTTTACACATAGGTATATGAATTTATTGGTATTTATTTGATTGAATCCATATACTAGTATTTTTTTGGGTTGTAGTAACGGTATTTTACACAACATCCATTTTAACCCAAATAAAAACGTATTTTAAAAGGTAATTTTTAAGCATGGAAACAAAATGGTTTGTAAAGTACACTTATTATTTTTAATAAGTATAAGGAAGTGTTTTTGCAGTTATGAAAATATTAAAACTGTTTTGAAGATAAGTTTTTTCGAAATGAAAATATGTAAGTTAGATATTAGAAAATATTTATCATGGTAGAATATAAATTAAACATAATTTAATCTATTGAAATGAAAAGAGTAATGGTATAATTTTCTATGAAACCAATAAAAAAAAATTGTGCAAGTTACAAGGAATACACGAAAGAGATATACAAGCTATGAAAAGCACCATATTTTGTTTAGCCTATTTTGAAAAATATAAAATAAGTTTCTTGTAATCTCACATAAACGTGAAATTCTCTTTTAGAAGGTTCGTAGAAGAGTTTAACGTTTATAATTTCTCACTTGAGAAAGTTGTTCCAATACATTAAGGTATGAGACCGTGAGGTATAATAAGAAGATGTTTTGAAATACATAAAAACAGCTTAAAGATATTTTAAAAGAAAATGGTTCGGTGAAAAAGTTAGTAAGTTTTTGGAAATGAAAAAAAAACTCAATAAAGGTAGAATTTGAAGATTCAAATTTTTATAGAAAACTAAAAAGGTCTTTGAAAGCAAACGAGGAATTAGTTTTGGAGTTAGAATTTGAAAGTTTTTCCATTTAAGTTGGAAAATAGTGTTAAGTAACCATGTATTTGTGACGACCCGCCCTTCTACTACTAGAAAGACGTATCATCATTAAGAAAGAAAGGGATAGAAATAGAAAGAAAGAGAAAGGAAGAACAACAACATCAGAATCTCACAGCGGAACGGAACAAAATATAATATATCACATAAATAATACATAGTTTTTACATATACCAGAGTTATACAATATCAATATATATGACAGTCATACATACATCTATCACTAAATATATCAGAGGTACAGTCCATATCAATTAACACAGCGGAACTACATAAATAGCTATATACGTCTGGAATCTCCTGCTCCAAGCTCCTCCAGTAATCAAAGTCCAAAACCTATCACTTGGCTACTCATAAAAATTTGAGTACCCAAGATTTCATGAAAACACAAAATATAAACTCCAGGTCAGACATGGGTCTGGTATGAGTAAACGGTTTAAAGTTGTTTAACTTTGAAAAACATTTGAAAATAAAGGTATCACGTAAGACTTCCCACAAATAAATACGGGTAAGTTTTTACCTTACGCTAACCAAAACATTTCATAGGAAATCCAGTGATATTATAATAGTGTCTAGGGTTTTCAAGTAAATAGAAAATATCCGAAATTGTTACATCTATTAAATTCCAGCTACTAGCCACAAAAGTGGGTAATACAAATCAAAACCGTAGGGTCTCGTAGGAAAAATGGATTTCCAACAATGGCAGGGCTACTGGGGTACCGCCCGTCACAGTACGGGGCCTAGATTACCGTACCGAGGATCACTCCCGACCCCCTGCTACACAAGGCCGGAACCATTCCTTACTGAACAGTCCCGAACAAGATAAACCCTACGGTTGTAGCTAGCAACCGCCCACACAGTCGAAAAATAAAGGGACATCTAGACAGGGGAAATATCTTGTCCTGCTTGGGCATGACCCACCTAACCTTGCTGCATCTCCCCTATTTTAGCCATTCCCGGTTGATGAGGCTTGAGGTTACGATTACCTTTAGAGAACATATATTCTTAGAATGCTCATCGTCCGCCTGACGATGTGCTGAAAGCATTCAATCCATACAAGTTCGTTCCGGGTTCGAACGAAACCGAAGGCATTATCTCGTTACACTCATTTTGGAATCACCCTCAGAGTTAACGACGATAACCCTTGCATTCTGAAAGCACCATCTCAATCTTCATTTCAGGGTTCACGACCTAACGTTTAAATTGGATCGATGTGGTTTTCCGAGAATCAAAATTGATTCTTCCGATCCCGGTCTCATCGAATCCAACCGCCATTTTAAGGGCCAAGTTGTCTAATTAACTTAAACAGTTTAAATAATTTAAATTTAACAATTGAATTAACATAGCATCTATCATAGATAGACATATACAAGCATCATAGGTATAACACAGCATATCACAGAGTAACATAGAATACCAACACATAAATATCACAATCAGATATTCAATCACAACAGTCCATAAGCAGTCACCTTTAAATCTTATTTGTAATTAATTCAATTTAGAATTAATTACTTGAGAGTTAATCACTTAACTCTATTTAATTAATCATTAATTAACAATTTATTTCCCATTTCATTTCAAATCATCTGATAAATGATTTCTTAATCAACTATTAAGTCTTAATTACATAATTATTTATTTCACACTATCAATTACTTAATTTCTTCTTAATCCAGTTATTTTCTTCAATTAATCATTTAATTAATAGTCTCAATTATTAATTAAACTTAATTATCCATTTAATTACCGCTAATTACTTACTTAACCATTTATTTACTCTTAATTAATTTACTCGACTAATCAACTATTAATCATTCATAAAATTGACTTCAAGTAATTGATTCCGAATTTACCCCTTTTCTTAATTATTTACTCGTTTTCTGATTTTAAAGTGATTACTCCCAATCACTTCCCAAAATAATTAATCTATCGCTAATTACGTTTTTAAAAGTAATTGTTCTTAATTTTTTTTAAAACAATTTATTTATCTTATATGTTCAACTTGATTAAACATGTAAAAGTTTTCTTTTAATTTTGATAATCAATTATAGTATTAACTTCAAACCTTAATTATTAGTTAACTTAGTACTTAATTTAAATTAGTTCCATAATTTTAAATAGAAGCTAAGAATTTTGAAACATTGAGAAACGTTAATTTCATAACTAAAACAGTATTAAATTTTATCTAAATTTTGTAAAACATTTCCACTGAATACAGCAGATCAATGTACCCGAGACTTCCCACTAAAAACCCGAGAACAACCCTATCCTCACTCGAGTGTTCCTTCGAGTTTCCCACGCAACTACCCGAGTCACCTCTGAACAACATCTTCTTCTTCATATTTTTATTTCTTCTTTCAGTAATTAAGTTTAAGGTAAACTAAAATTAGCATCAGGCCCCTTCACTCGAACGCGAACCCGGAGTAAACCCAGCAACTACACGAGCACGACTCAGGTGAGTGATCACGCGACCGTTATGGCCACTGCAACCGGACATCCATCACCACCGTGCACGTGCACAGTGGTTCGCCTTGCCTCCGGCGACCCACGACAGTCCCCACAAACTCCATTTCGACCTCTCATATGAATACAACACCCAAATCATCTCGATTCGGTCGAAGGCAAAGAATTGCCTGAAGCTCGATCATGCGGCACCAACCCCTTCCCAAAATTTCCCTCGTGCGGCCTCACTCCATCACCGGAGGTGATGAAACTCCACCAAAATCTTCGCCCACATCACCCCTAACTCCACCTAAAACCGCGACCCACTCGATTCCCTGATGATGCCGAAACACAATTTTTACAGAGCATCAAGAGTATAAGCACTAAAACCCCACTTTTGATTCAAACTCACAATCCCTTCATTAAATAATTTTTTTAGCATTTTTCTGGTGTTAAATGGATTACACACTTACTTCATATCAATTTACAGAATTTAAAATTAGCTTGATCATCCAATTTTGACGAAAATCCATTTTTGTTTCATTTCAAAACTGCTCTTAGTACTCTTGCGTAAAAATTATAATTCTTATGTTAAAAATCACAATTATGTGTATGAAATCTAATTATGTTACTGAACTTACAAATTTAAACATTCGAGTTTTAATCATTTGATTTCTTCACCTGTAACTTAAAATAGACAGTGTTTATTCCTTACTGTAATGCTTCAATTTCAATCCCAAGCTTCAATTTTCAGTTAAACAATCTGTACTACTTACATTTCTAGGTTTAAAATTTATTTAAATGGATAGGTATTAATATCCTTTACTTCTTTTACTCAGAAACTTGACAATAATCACGAACAGAAGCTTCCAATGCATAAATCAATACAGGTCCATATGTTTTCCATTTATTTTCAATATATATATATAGCAACACAAAACATCAGAAAGTTAATTATCATACTTAAGATTTAAGGAAGTATGTTTGCTCACCAAGTCACTAGCTTGAACAGAAAACAAGGTGTATTGAAGAAATTGCAGTGGAATTCCCTGAATCCTTCTTTTGTTTTCCTGTTTTGAGTTAATATGTGTTTGCAAAGCAGATAAATGTTTCTTTTTTTTTCCAGGTTTGCTTTTAGTTTAAGTTTATGTATATGAACTGAAAGTTTATAGGTGGATATATATAGATGCTTGACAAAACAGGTGATAACTGGACAGTTTATATGTTTGCATTGCCATTCTTCTTCTTATTGGCTAAGTAATTATACACTGCAGTATGAAGTGATATAGGGATTTCGGCTGTGTACTATACTTAAACAAGATGTTATGCTATTAAATGTTTATGCTTTTAATTATAATATCAAGTAATTAATGGTCTGTTGATAGCTGTAAATTGGTACAAAGATATTTGTTTTATTGTTGAACTGGGTACTTGTCTCCTTATGCATATAAAATCTTCACTGCAGCAAATATATTTAATTTGTTTCTTTGTTAGTTTACATGTTATAATTTTTGACTTGCTGTACATATAGATATTTGTATAAAATTAATCATTTTGTAGTTATCCTATGGCTTGTATATGAAGCTACTTATTTATAATATTTGCTTTATATAAAAGCTTGTTTTATAAAAGCTTGTTTTATAATCTTCTAGCTTAATTAATTCATGTGCATATGTGTCTGATTTACTGTTTATGCCTTGACTGATTTTGTTTCATCCATATTTATTTGGTTTGATTTGAATAATATGCAGGTTGTAATTATGGTTTTTCTTATGTTCACACACTTGTATTTATATAGTTCAAGTGATAACTTATATTCGTATATTTATTACTTTAGTTACATTCTATAATTTATGATTATGTTTTATACTAGTTTTATGTTTATATTTATAATCATTTATTTTGTTTTATATTTATGTGTTAAATTTCCATGTTTATGTTCAATATTACTACGTTTGTTTATTTTTAAACTTATGTGTTAGATTTCCATGGTTATATTTAACATTTTCTATGTTTGTTTGTTTTAAGCATTATCATTTCCATTTCATTTTATAGGTATACTAGATTAAATATCAACCATATAAAATCTTTGATTTTAGTGTAAAAGACATATTTTGTTTTAAATGGTTTCCAAAGCATTTTATTTTAAAATTTTCAAATCAAAACTTTCCTTTATAAAACATATAACTGTTAAATATCCAAGATCTCATCAATTAAAGCATTGACAAGCTTATATTAAATTTAAATTAGATTAAATATTCATTAAAATATGCTGTCAAAAATTCCGGGTTGTTACATTCCTCCCCCCTTAAAAGAATTTCGTCCCCGAAATTAAAACAATAGTTAATTCACAAGCTTTATATTAACAATCCAAACATATGTATCATTCATACAATAGCAAACAAACAAACAGCCTATTCTAACAAACAATACTAGTTATCCGAACATGAATCTGGATAACCTTCCCTAAAAATGTCGAGAGTTTGTTTCTCGATGATCAACAATCCAAACTGGATTTCTGACCACAGTTAAATTTGATTCAACTTCCAAATTCCTGAATTACTAGTTTAACAACTAATGCGGAATCATGAACAAATTTCCTTTGATGAGATATATGGAATACACAATGAATTCCAGACATCCGTTCTAGCATTTCAATTCTAAAAGCTACAGTAATAACTCTTTCCAAATTTTATTGACCTCTTTACAGAATTTCAATATTTATTCATTCAAGCCCGTACGATGTACATATACCATTCGTACGCAATATCAAATTCGATTGCTTGCTCGATCACACAATCTCACTTCCGAACTAGTATCGTCCACCCGACTTCCTAGTACGGACACAGAACTGGTTTCTCGATCAGAACTGTCATTCTCCTTGCATAGTCACAATTATGATAGAGAATTTTCAGAATCAATCAAAATCCATATTCATGGTTCGTCGTCGAAAATCGAGTGAAAAATCCCAACTCAGATCGATATAACTATCTCGAAATTCTGTGCTCGAATCTGGATCAAATTGTTATGCGAATAGAATAATATACGTACATCCTACGTATTTATATCCATTGATTATCAACTATATCAATTTCTTTTATTCACATTATTTTGATTTCTATCCACCTAGAAATTTTCTCAGTACCAAATTTTACTTAAAAATTTCACCATTCATTTCTTAAGCTTAATATAAGCATTATATATACTCTTATATTATTACTCTGCCACTTAAGCCTTAATCTTCTTATTTAAATCTGAATTACCAATTCCATATGAATTCAACTTTCTTAACTCTGAATATTGAACCTTTATTTACTATCTCCATTTATAACTGATTCCTATTATTATTTTTAAATTAGTTTCATCCACTAGTTTGCTTTTTATTTCCAATTTGAAATTGTTTTGTTGCTAAATTTTTTTTTCAAATTCTGAAAAGTTTTGACAGAGTTTCCATTCGTTTAGCATTACATATTTTCATAAGCACATATGTAAGGTTCCAATTCTCGTCACATTTAATTTCAATCAATTCTCAAACCATTCCCTTTTAGTTAAATGAAATTTACAACTTACTTGCTTATGTAATCCATTTAAGCAAAACAAACACATATTCACAATCATCCTATTTTTGCTTCCAATAATTTATAGAATTTTATCTAATTCTCATTTACTTCAAAACAACTCATTTCGATATGCAATTTAACAATATCATTGTGAATAAATAATCACTTAAGCTTTATAACAAATCTTAAATTGATTCAACTCAATTTACACTCGACTCCACCATAATTAACTTATTCACAATCCTTTCATTGCATTTCCTTTCATTTCAACAGGTTTGATTCCAAATCACTTTATTAAACTTGACAACCCATATTTTAAATTAATCATCTCACAATTTATTTAAGTCATTAACGGTTTCACCTAATAACTTAAGTTATTCCACCAATTCGCATTCAAATCTTTGATTTGATTTTCCTTTAATCAAATCCCAATTATTTTACCGATTAGTTTATTCTCTTATCCATTTTTAAATTTATATTAACATTAACAATTCATTATTGAATTTATTCATAATATGGTTATTCAATTTATACTTGAATTAAATTTGTTAACAATTCACACCATTTCTATTTAAATCCAACTCAACACTTACGTTGGTTTACATTTACTTATTTACATAAGAATTTTATTTCATTCAATATTATTTATGACTCGATTGAATTCATCCAAATACAATCTTATTTCAACTCAACTTCAGTTAAATTTAGCTACTTACCAACCTTTTAAATTTTATCTCTCAATATATGAGTTCAAAGCTTATTTGTTTACTTAAAAGCTTATGTTGCTCATTCGAGCCATTTCACCTTATAATCACAATCATTTTTCCTTCAATTTTATATCCAATTAAGTTCATTTTGGACTTCAATTCCATTCAACTTATCTCAGGTTAAACTCAAGTATATTTTCTTATTTCCATTTACTTAAGTTAAATTTTAATTCCGGCATTAAATTTCCCGATTTCTTCTTATTAATATCAACTTTACTTTATATGTTCAATAGTTGATTTATTCATACCTTTCACATTATTAAAGAGAATTCTTAGAATTCAATTGCCCGGTTTTCATTTCCAAAACCATTTTAAAATTATAACTACACATACCTACTTGGTATATCAAATCAAATTTCCAACTTCCTAACACTTGTTTTCATCAAAACAAATTTCTCTTTTGAAATTTTTTAAACAACTTGCATACCCAACATTCCCAAACAATATCATAACCAACTATCCTGGTAGCAATCTATCACTTTAGAAACTCGAAAATGAATACTGATGATGTGGCCATCATCATCAGGATTATTTTCCAGCGACTGAAGTGAGTTCAGTGCTTCCTTACTTCCACAAATTTTTCCCAAAACAATTTCCATTCAACAATATTTTCCAAAACAAAATTCCATTATTTCCTTCAACTCTTTGGAAAAACATTTCAAACATACCAAAATTTTTAAATTCCCAAATCCTTTTTTTGTTTAAATTCATTTAAATACCTTTCAAATTTCCGGGACTTATATTCTGGTTTAACCAAAATTTAGTTATATTCCTTTTTATTTAAAATCATTCTTAAATAATTTTATTTGGTTATAAACCAGTCACATTTAAATTTTTATTTGATTGTACTATTAACAATCAAACATCTAAGTATATATAGTTATTTCAGAAAAATATTTCTTTTATATCAAAATATAATTTTGGGTAAAATTATTTCATTTACCCTACTTTTAAAAACAATACTGTGTCGAATTGCTCTATTTAAGTGTTTAGAAACCCCTTCGATACAGTTTTCGAGGCCGTGCCGACGAAAGTTCATATACCACTCACTAAATCAATCAACACCATTTTATATTCACTAACAAATACGCGCTCATATCTATTAATACACTCAAACTCATTTTAGAGTTCTACAAACTCTATTTTATGAGTAATCACTACCAGAGCCAAGGTTATCACCAACCTACGCTCTGATACCAACTGTGACGACCCGCCCTTCTACTACTAGAAAGACGTATCATCATTAAGAAAGAAAGGGATAGAAATAGAAAGAAAGAGAAAGGAAGAACAACATCAGAATTTCACAGCGGAACGGAACAAAATATAATATATCACATAAATAATACATAGTTTTTACATATACCAGAGTTATACAATATCAATATATATGACAGTCATACATACATCTATCACTACACATATCAGAGGTACAGTCCATATCAATTAACACAGCAGAACTACATAAATAGCTATATACGTCTGGAATCTCCTGCTCCAAGCTCCTCCAGTAATCAAACTCCAAAACCTATCACTTGGCTACTCATAAAAATTTGAGTACCCAAGGGTTTATGAAAACACAAAATATAAACTCCGGGTCAGACATGGGTCTGGTATGAGTAAACGGTTTAAAGTTGTTTAACTTTGAAAAACATTTGAAAATAAAGGTATCACGTAAGACTTCCCACAAATAAATACGGGTAAGTTTTTACCTTACGCTAACCAAAACATTTCATAGGAAATCCAGTGATATTATAATAGTGTCTAGGGTTTTCAAGCAAATAGAAAATAGCCGAAATTGTTACATCTATTAAATTCCAGCTACTAGCCACAAAAGTGGGCAATACAAATCAAAACCGTAGGGTCTCGTAGGGAAAATGGATTTCCAACAATGGCAGGGCTACTGGGGTACCGCCCGTCACAGTACGGGGCCTAGATCACCGTACCGAGGATCACTCCCGACCCCCTGCTACACAAGGCCGGAACCTTTCCTTACTGAACAATCCCGAACAAGATAAACCCCGTGGTTGTAGCTAGCAATCGCCCACACAGTCGAAAAATAAAGGGACATCTAGACAGGGGAAATATCTTGTCCTGCTTGGGCATGACCCACCTAACCTTGCTGCATCTCCCCTGTTTTAGCCATTCCCGGTTGATGAGGCTTGAGGTTACGATTACCTTTAGATAACATATTTTCTTAGAATGCTCATCGTCTGCCTGACGAAGTGCTGAAAGCATTCAATCCATACAAGTTCGTTCCGGGTTCGAACGAAACCGAAGGCATTATCTCGTTACACTAATTTTGGAATCACCCTCAGAGTTAACGACGATAACCCTTGCATTCTGAAAGCACCATCTCAATCTTCATTTCAGGGTTCACGACCTAACGTTTAAATTGGAACGATGTGGTTTTCCAAGAATCAAAATTGATTCTTCCGATCCCGGTCTCATCGAATCCAACCGCCATTTTAAGGGCCAAGTTGTCTAATTAACTTAAACAGTTTAAATAATTTAAATTTAACAATTGTATTAACATAGCATCTATCACAGATAAACATATACAAGCATCATAGGTATAACACAGCATATCACAGAGTAACATAGAATACCAACACATAAATATCACAATCAGATATTCAATCACAACAGTCCATAAGCAGTCACCTTTAAATCTTATTTGTAATTAATTCAATTTAGAATTAATTACTTGAGAGTTAATCACTTAACTCTATTTAATTAATCATTAATTAACAAATTATTTCCCATTTCATTTCAAATCATCTGATAAATGATTTCTTAATCAACTATTAAGTCTTAATTACATAATTATTTATTTCACACTATCAATTACTTAATTTCTTCTTAATCCAGTTATTTTCTTCAATTAATCATTTAATTAATAGTCTCAATTATTAATTAAACTTAATTATCCATTTAATTACTGCTAATTACTTACTTAACCATTTATTTACTCTTAATTAATTTACTCGACTAATCAACTATTAATCATTCATAAAATTGACTTTAAGTAATTGATTCCGAATTTACCCCTTTTCTTAATTATTTACTCGTTCTCTGATTTTAAAGTGATTACTCCCAATCACTTCCCAAAATAATTAATCTATCGCTAATTACGTTTTTAAAAGTAATTGTTCTTAATTTTTTTTAAACAATTTATTTATCTTATATGTTCAACTTGATTAAACATGTAAAAGTTTTCTTTTAATTTTGATAATCAATTATAGTATTAACTTCAAACCTTAATTATTAGTTAACTTAATACTTAATTTAAATTAGTTCCATAATTTTAAATAGCATCTAAGAATTTTGAAACATTGAGAAACGTTAATTTCATAACTAAAACAATATTAAATTTTATCTAAATTTTGTAAAACATTTCCACTGAATACAGCAGATCAATGTACCCGAGACTTCCCACTAAAAACCCGAGAACAACCCTATCCTCACTCGAGTGTTCCTTCGAGTTTCCCATGCAACTACCCGAGTCACCTCTGAACAACATCTTCTTCTTCATATTTTTATTTCTTCTTTCAGTAATTAAGTTTAAGGTATACTAAAATTAGCATCAGGCCCCTTCACTTGAACGCGAACCCGGAGTAAACCCAGCAACTACACGAGCACGACTCGGGTGAGTGATCACGCGACCGTTATGGCCACTGCAACCGGACATCCATCACCACCGTGCACGTGCACGGTGGTTCGCCTTGCCTCCGGCGACCAACGACAGTCCCCACAAACTCCATTTCGACCTCTCATACGAATGCAACACCCAAATCATCTCGATTCGGTCGAAGGCAAAGAATTGCCTGAAGCTCGATCATGCGGCACCAACCCCTTCCCAAAATTTCCCTCGTGCGGCCTCCCTCCATCACCGAAGGTGATGAAACTCCACCAAAATCTTCGCTCACATCACCCCTAACTCCACCTAAAACCGCGACCCACTCGATTCCCTGATGATGCCGAAACACAATTTTTACAGAGCATCAAGAATATAAGCACTAAAACCCTACTTTTGATTCAAACTCACAATCCCTTCATTAAATAATTTTTTTAGCATTTTTCTGGTGTTAAATGGATTACACACTTACTTCATATCAATTTACAGAATTTAAAATTAGCTTGATCATCCAATTTTGACGAAAACCCATTTTTGTTTCATTTCAAAACTGCTCTTAGTACTCTTGCGTAAAAATTATAATTCTTATGTTAAAAATCACAATTATGTGTATGAAATCTAATTATGTTACTGAACTTACAAATTTAAACATTCGAGTTTTAATCATTTGATTTCTTCACCTGTAACTTAAAATAGACAGTGTTTATTCCTTACTGTAATGCTTCAATATCAATCCCAAGCTTCAATTTGCAGTTAAACAATCTGTACTACTTACATTTCTAGGTTTAAAATTTATTTAAATGGATAGGTATTAATATCCTTTACTTCTTTTACTCAGAAACTTGACAATAATCACGAACAGAAGCTTCCAATGCATAAATCAATACAGGTCCATATGTTTTCCATTTATTTTCAATATATATATATAGCAACACAAAACATCAGAAAGTTAATTATCATACTTAAGATTTAAGGAAGTATGTTTGCTCACCAAGTCACTAGCTTGAACAGAAAACAAGGTGTATTGAAGAAATTGCAGTGGAATTCCCTGAATCCTTCTTTTGTTTTCCTGTTTTGAGTTAATATGTGTTTGCAAAGCAGATAAATGTTTTTTTTTCCAGGTTTGCTTTTAGTTTAAGTTTGTATATATGAACTGAAAGTTTATAGGTGGATATATATAGATTCTTTACAAAACAGGTGATAACTGGACAGTTTATATGTTTGCATTGCCATTCTTCTTCTTATTGGCTAAGTAATTATACACTGCAGTATGAAGTGATATAGGGATTTCGGCTGTGTACTATACTTAAACAAGATGTTATGCTATTAAATGTTTATGCTTTTAATTATAATATCAAGTAATTAATGGTCTGTTGATAGCTGTAAATTGGTACAAAGATATTTGTTTTATTGTTAAACTGGGTACTTGTCTGCTTATGCATATAAAATCTTCACTGCAGCAAATATATTTAATTTGTTTCTTAGTTAGTTTACATGTTATAATTTTTGACTTGCTGTACATATATAGATATTTGTATAAAATTAATCATTTTGTAGTTATCTTATGGCTTGTATATGAAGCTACTTATTTATAATATTTGCTTTATATAAAAGCTTGTTTTGTAAAAGCTTGTTTTATAATCTTCTAGCTTAATTAATTCATGTGCATATGTGTCTGATTTACTGTTATGCCTTGACTGATTTTGTTTCATCCATATTTATTTGGTTTGATTTGAATAATATGCAGGTTGTAATTATGGTTTTTCTTATGTTCACACACTTGTATTTATATAGTTCAAGTGATAACTTATATTCATATATTTATTACTTTAGTTACATTCTATAATTTATGATTATGTTTTATACTAGTTTTATGTTTATATTCATAATCATTTTTTTTATATTTATGTGTTAAATTTCCATGTTTATGTTCAATATTACTACGTTTGTTTATTTTTAAACTTATATGTTAGATTTCCGTGTTTATATTTAACATTTTCTATGTTTGTTTGTTTTAAACATTATCATTTCCATTTCATTTTATAGGTATACTAAATTAAATATCAACCATATAAAATCTTTGATTTTAGTGTAAAAGACAGATTTTGTTTTAAATGGTTTCCAAAGCATTCTATTTTAAAATTTTCAAATCAAAACTTTCCTTTATAAAACATATAACTGTTAAATATCCAAGATCTCATCAATTAAAACATTGACAAGCTTATATTAAATTTAAATTAGATTAAATATTCACTAAAATATGCTGTCAAAAATTCCGGGTTGTTACAGTATTTTTGAATTTAATAGAAACCCAAAAATGACACTTTTTAAAGACAAAGTTTTTAGGATTTGATATTTTAAAAATTTAGAAGTCTTAGTTTTTGAAATAAGTGGATAAATACCAAACCAAACTCTTAAAAGTGGAATAGATATGAAACATTTCCCAGGCATAACAGAAAAAAGGGTTAGGCTACAGAGGAGACAGTATTAATTACTTTTGGAAGTGATAATAGAGTTTTCATAGAATGTATAGGACCCTAGTGAGAACCTAGGAACGTTGATTCATGTGAGCAGGTTAATGAAGAACGGTAAAATAGAGTTAGTAAAATTGGAAGACACACATGTTTGAAAATGGATATTCTTGATTTTGGAAGAACTTGGGTAAAGCATCTTCCTTTAGTGGAATTCACATATGATAATAGTTCTCGAGCTAACATTAGAGTGGCACCTTCTGAAACTCTTTATGGAAGACCATGCAAGTCGCTTTCGTGTTGGATAGAGTCTACAGAGGTTAAAAAGACTTCGAAGAAGATTAAATTGATTAGGAGAAAATGTGTACTTCTTATCCACATCTCTCTTTGACAGTAAATTTCGATTTTTCTATTTCCATCTTTAATTTTGAATAGGTTCTTTCCAATATTATCCTTTGGGAGGGTAGAACTTAGGATTTAGCCTATGGATGGTAGGATTTGATGTAAATATGTTAATTAAATATGTTATGTGTAACGACCCCTAATTTACGATGATTAAAAAGTTAATTTAATAAGGTTTTATGATTTAGTGTTAGAAGAAATAAAAATTTTGAGATCTATGAATGAAAGTAAGAACTAAAATAAAAGGTAACCATGTTAAATAAAGTTAATTATTGACAATCTTAATGAAACTCCAATTTATGGAAATAACGTAAATGTTATAACTTGGTTATAAATTTAATATAAGGGAACAAATGTAAATTTGAATTAATGTTTGAAAAGGATAATAAATGGAAATTGAATAAAAGCAGTATTACGTAAGCAATGATAACACTTGTTTGTAAATAATAAACTTATAATGTGATTAAAAGTTAATGGTAACAATTATCATAAGTTACCTATTAATTAGTCTATATTATTAATTGGAAATCGGTTGAAATTAAACATAAATAAATGTTGCATTAATGTGAGTTAAGGCAATAACTGTAAATTATGAATGTAATAAAATGAATAGAAATGTTAATTATATTCATAACGTAGTAATTGATTTAATAGAATAGTGAAACCAAGATAAATAAATCAATTTAGGATTTTAAATTTTATTTAATATGTGAAATTGACAAAATTCAATATAATTAAAATATAGTAGCTAATACAAATAAAAGTTAAAGATTGGAGGATATTACTGTAATGAAATGTAAAACAATGTTAACTATGTTTATAGAATAACAATTGATTTAAATAAAAAATATTGAAACCAAATAAAAATCAATTTATTGGAATTAAACTATAATTTATAGGATTAATGGTAGTTGAAGTGAACATCATAATTATTGAAATAATTAAAACTGAAATTGATATGTAAATTTACTTTAAATTATTCTAAATGCCCAAGCAATCAAAAATGATGGAAATTATTACTTATTAACTTTAAAAATAAAAAGGCGATTTAATTAATTTAATTATTAATTCATTTGATTAATGTGAAAATAGCCATTTAAGCCATTGACTCGGATTTCGATGAAACCAGCTTTATCGGATCTGTGACGGTGGATTATTATAGGATTTCAATTTTCGTAGTGATCGGACTTGGCATTTGATCGTACTAGCTCGAAACGCCTAGAAATAAATTTAATTGAAATCAATTTGAAATAAAATGATTTTAACATAACTTCTTCATATGATGGAATGTGGACTTGAAACCTGTTCCATTGAGTTTAAAATTATAGAAAACGTCCACTTTGATATATGGGAGATCCATTTCCGTTTTGGGAACAAAACGAGCTTTTCGGGTCATTTATCCTTCAACTTTCAAATAAATCTTGTCCATTCATCTTATGTCAGATCTGCCTATAAATAACCCATTATAAACCTTGGCAGTCTTTCTATTTCTTATTTTTGTACGTACATTTCTCTATGGCTTCTACTTTCCAATGGTAGAAACAAATTCCAATTCCCAAACCCTCAAATTCAATTTCAAATTCAAATCCAAAATTTAAACTCCTCAAAATATATCAAATTATATATCGATTTGAAGCTCTCGACGAGCGCAACCTAGACCTATGTTTCTTTTTTGATTTGGATCATGGTTTGATCGAAAATTGAGCCTTTATATCTGGTCGTTCATAGGTGGTTACGGGTTTGGATGATAGATCTTTAGCGATGGAGCGATCAGAGGTGATTAATGCGTAGGGACGTCGAGCAGCCCAGATCCATGTGGCTAATTGGTCGAAGTAGTCAAGGTTTTTGCCGCGATTCAAGGATGGACGCGGTTGGCCATTTGCGTTCGAGATAGGCCTTGGGGTGGCCAGGGGTGACGCGACGGTCGCCATAGAGGCGCCTCGGCCTGGGGAAGCGTATGGCGAAGGTGGATCGGGCCCTAGGCCATTGGAGAGGTAGCAAATCCAGGAGAAGTGGGTGGAATCTCTTAGGTTTTACCGTGAAGGAAGGTTCGAGCATGTGAAAATGGCAGAGGACGTGGCTCGTTCTGGTTCGTCTTCTTTTTATTATTATTTAATTTAAAATTTAATTTTCTGAATGTTCTAACTCATATAACTGTTACATACAAGGTCTGGTTCACGCGCGGTTTGTTCCGCTGGGATCGTACCGAAATTCCAGACATTGTGACGATGGTATGGATGAATTCTGAGCCTATCTGAATTTTAGGCTTATATAGAATTTCAAATCAATTTAAATTCAAAGGTGAGTGTTTTGACCCACTCACAACTTCTAAAATTCATTTTGTTAGTTAAATTAAATTTGTGATGAGATTTGGAATTTATTTATTTCTATTTGGTATATGTAAATTTTCATCTCAGTTAATTTGAATTATTTGAATTTAATAGCCATTTATTTTATTATTGAATTTAAATTACCAGTTAAATACCTGTTACTGATAATTTGTTAATTGTTGATAATTATTGATTGAATTGGATGGTGATTACGATGGATGTTTGGTTGTTGATATTGGTTGATTAGATGTTATGTTTGATTTATAAAAATGTTATCACTCTGCAAGTTTCTTTAATTATTATTATCTGGAAATCGCTATGGGTTGAAATCATATACACCGGAACAATCTGTAGTTAGGGAAAATTCGTTATGGGTTGGAATAATAGACTCGAGCGGTTTTATGGATTTTAATATTATTTCGTGATTGCGTTTTGAAATGATATATAACCGTAAAATTTCAAATTTCAGATCGAAATGATAAATATCCGTATCACTTGACCCTAGGGTAGAGAATTATATACGGACATTGGATTGGTTAAATTAATTGATTTTAGAACCCTCGGTTTTTGAATTTAATTGAATGATTTTTTTTTTGAAATAAGAATTAGATTTATATAAATTGGAATTATTATGAAATTCGAGTTTTATGTTGAAATTGGAATGGTTTAAAGGAATTAAATTTGAAATCTTAAAGTTGATTTTGAAGTATAATGGAAATTTATCAGAATTGAGTTATTAAAATTGTTTGAAATATAAATTTGAAATATATTAAAATTGGAGTAATTTAAATTGATATTTAAAAACATGGATTGGAAGCGGTATTGAATTAAATATTTTATTGAGAATTTGAATTGGAAAATTTGAAATTGGATTTCGGAAATTAAAATGGTCCTAAGATGTATGAATGAAATAAATAGTTTAAATCAATATGAATTTCAAATTTAAGTTTTTAATATAAACTGTTTTAAAAATATATTATTTTAAAGATTCTAAGTTTTAAGATTTTCAAAAATTTTAAACTATTTTAATCTATACTAACTATATTAAATCATTTAAACCTATTCAAAACCATTTAATTTATTTTAAAACTAATTTACCCATTTTAACTTATTTTAAATCTAATGATCTATTTTAAAGCTATTTAATCTATTTTAACTATATTTAATCTATTTTAAACCTATTTAACTATCTTAAATCAATTTAAAAGTATATTAACCTATAATTAAACTGCTTTAGAGTATTTTAACAATTTCTATCTATTTAAACTAATTTCTAAATTTCCAGACTAAGTGAAGTGAAGCGTTTATATTCAAAATTCATTGGTTAAAAGCAAATAAGGTTAAATATCCTACATTGGAATTTAAATGTTAATTAATTTGATATGATGATTTTGAAGTGAGGATTTAGCCTAATTGGAAATACGATTTTTGAAAGAAATTATGATTTTGGAAACGATATGATTTAAAGGGTGAATATGATTTCAAAGTGAATATGATTTCAGAAGTGATATGATTTTGAGAATATGATATTTTAATATCGATTGTGAATTGACCTTTTGAAATGCAAGTGAAATAAGCGTTTGGTTGTTATAGAGACCAGGATCGGATATTGTCATAATCACTGTCAATACTGAAAACCACTTTATAACTGCGTACGTGGTGGAGATTGCAGAAATGAAGTAGGATGGTTTGGTGAACGATTTCTGTATAATGTATGACGTGACCCTAACTCCCGTGAGCCATCTTAGATGTGACTAAAACAGGAGCCACACCGGGCCAAGTGATGTCATTCCTCCTATCGGACACATTTCTTCGATACCATATCTGTTACTTTGTGATCAATTTGGTGGCCATCCTTTGATTTTTCTTATGGGAGTGTGTTCTGAGGTGAGCGGTAGTAGCTGCTATGCATTACCACCAGTCCAGATCCGCAATTGGTACAACTACCCTGGCATTGCCTCAAGTGCCATGTTCACATGCTCTAGCGCGCCTTCTACGAGTTTGTTTTGTACCATACTTATGGGGTGCCCCTTGTGTAAACCTCTCAGTGAAGCGTACGGTACTGTATAGACTGAGAATATATAAAATGTGTAAGGGGGATATGGGTAAGGCTTTAACGCTATTTTAATACTTTTACTTTACTGTAGACATATTATAATAGCGTATTGTACTACATAGTAGATAGTTTAATGGATCTTTAGGAGATGTAAATCCTGAACATCTTTTAAGTTATTGCACTCAAATTAGGCAATGGATAGGAGATGTCAAACCTTGTAAATATCTCTGACGCCATTGCACTCATATTTACCATGATCGAACTTACATAAGATCTTTTAGTTCTGACTCGAGTGTCTTGTCTTTTCAATTCGCTCGGGTCAGCCTGAGCATTTCAGGGTTGAAGATCTTATTTATGGAGGATGAAGACGAAGATTTATACTATTATTTATTTATTTATTTATTCATGTTTATGTAACTCTGTTACTTGTGTTGTAAAGAATAATCAAATGTATTTATAAACAGCTTCATGACCTTTTATTTGATTATTATATTTTATCATTCCGCTGCAATATTCTGTATTTGTCTTATTTCTTTCTATTTTTTTTATTTACCCCATTACAATCTGCCATTTTGAATGGTTTGAGTTTGGCATGTGTGTCTACTTAAAACATCCAAAATGGCAGATCGTTACATTATGAATGATGTATGCTAGCGATTGCAAGTGTTTGCTAGTTAATGCTAATGAATGCATAAAAGTACACCAGGCATACTATTCTTTAGGGATCCGCCTAATTAGGACACTAGAGCATGTGCATATGGATGTGTGTGCATTTTTATTTTTCTATGATTGCTATAAATGAATGTTTACCACATGATTGTTGCATTTGGATGATATTTGTAGCATGTATATAGAATTATCAGTTATCATTAGGAAATTTTCGCATTCATTTGGATATGTGGCACAGACATGATTGCATAAAAGAAGGTCAACTGAATCAGTGGGCCGCTTAATCTTTTGCATTAGTGAGAGATATTCACACTACACTAATTGCATAAGTATCATAAATTGCATTAAAAAACTTAAGAACAATGGATGAATGGTAGATGATTGAGTAGTTGGTTGTAGAATTGGATGAAAACATTTAGTACATTCTTTTATCCTCAAAGATTTAGGGGACGAAATCCCTCAAGGAGGGGAGAATGTAACCCGTAATAATTAATTCGTTAATTAATTAAATTATAAAATAAATTTGTGAAATTATCTGAATTGAGCCTGGGGAGTTGAACCATTGTGCCCGTTGTAATTTTCTGATCAATTTCCATAGATAGAACGTCAAAATCCGAACTAACATGAACGAGATACAAATTTAAAAAGAGAACGAAAAAAAATAGGCCAGGTCGACCCACCTACCCATTTGGGAGAATGAACGAACGTTCGTTCGTTCGAATGATGACACAATCTGCATTCTTCAACTCGATTTGGTTCTTCCATTTAGGCATCCGATGGCTCCTATTTAGCCTATGACGTGGTTGCATCTTATTCAATCCCTAAATCCAATGGTTTGAGATCCACTTCTATGCATATAAATAGAACGCTAGGCCTAACACTTTTTCTCAGTCTAAAATTTTCTCTAATTGGGTTCACCTATTTAGGAAGGTCCCTAATTTTCCAAGGAGGAAATCGTTTTATATAATAATATTTAACAACCCCAAGTGGATCCGGGAAGGCCTAAAGGAAAGGGCTAAGGATCAGAGGTGAGCGATTGTAATTACTTTAATTTACTTTAAGTAATTTAAAATAATATGGTTTCCAATAGTTATAGTTTTACTATGATTTATGGAGTAACCTTTTTAGTAATTTATTTACAGTTTTTAGAATTATTTTCAGTCTATTTCTTCTAGCTACTCTTTTCAATTAATTTCAGTTTATTTCTAGCTTTTCCATTTATTTACAGTACAGTATTTTAGTTTATTTACTGTTACTTATGTGTTACTTACATCTTCTTCTTACGTCTTGGATTTCCTTCTATTTTAAGTTTTCTTTTATTCCTCCCTCTTCTTCTTCGTGTATGGTTATAATAAAATTAAAGCGAAATTGGATTAAATTATAAGAAATGTGAAATAATGTAATATATGATGTAAATTATAAAGACTGTAATATAAATGGAATTGGATTGAAATTATGCCTAATTATGATATTATTTGGACTAAATTAGGAAGATTGGCCTAGTTATAACCAGAATTATAACTAAAAAGAATAAAAGAAGAAAGAAGCTTATTTTTGCACTTAGACCCTGAGTTAAGTAATAAGCATGATTATAACGTAAGTTATAAATTGTTAAACTATGGAAACTATGGTGCTTATTTTAAAATTTAGGATAAACTAATAAGCAGTAATAGTAATTGAAAAAAATAAAGGCTTATTTAATTAATTTATATAAGTAATAAGCAAAGATAAGAAAGTAGGACCTGTATTAAGTAGCATTCCCCTAATATTTCTATGGTTATGGTGTTTCACATAATCCTGAAGTAAGGCAAGGTGCTTCACATAATCCTGAAGTGAGGCAAGGGGTACATTTATGCTTATAGTGGTAGTAAACGGTCAATCTATGGTTTATCAAATCAAGTGGATTTGAACAAGGGCGCAACTTGATTTTTGTTTGATAGGGACCAATACAAACAGCATTTCCCTTATATTTCTATGAACACAGTGTTTCACATAACCCTGAAGTGAGAAGAGATGCTTCACATAATTCTAAAGTGAGGCGAGGGGCACGCTTATTGTAATGACCTAGTGTTTCTGTCATTTGAATTTGGAATATTTAATTGATTTTAAATATTCAAAAATAATCCTAAAGTGAGGCGAGGGGCATGCTTATTGTAATGACCTAGTTTTTCTGTCGTTTGAATTTGGAATATTTAACTGATTTTAAATATTCAAAAGTAAATTTTGTAAGTTAAATAATTTATATTTCGATTAGTGATTTATTTGGATAATTAAATTATTTAATTTAATATTTGAGATGATGTGAATAATTAAACTTGAATTTAATATGAAACGAAAATAATTTCTAATGTTGTTTTAAATTTCGTTTGAATTAAAATAGAGATATTAAACTTTTAAAATTGATTTAAAAGTGAATTTATAGAAATTGAAAATTTTAATATTTAATTATCGTGTAAAAATAGTCATTTTTGACATGGTCTTGGATTTCGATGAAGCTAATTTCATTGGGTCCGTAATAGTGAGTTATTATAGGATTTCAAATTTTGTGTCAATCGGACTTACGGTTTGCTCGTGCGAAGCTGAAACACCTAGAAATTTATTTAAGTAAATTTTAATTAAAATAATTTGATTCGAAAACGTATCTTCCAAATATGATAGAATTGGCCTCCGATATATATGATGTGCACATAAATGTGCATATATTTACATCCATATTTTATCTCTTTTTATTTAAATAAACATCATATTTGGGCATTTTAACATGTTTAAAACCAAAATTCAATTATTTTCAAACCATCATATTTTCATCTTCATTCAGGGGCAAAACGATCATTTTTGTGCATGTGTCAATATAAGAATTTTTTCCTTGGACAGTTATTATGATTTTTATAGGATATTTTGATGCATATGGAAGAGGGATTCATGATGATATATGCATGCACAAGGAACTACAAAGGAATGAAGAGGAAATAATTCAAGTTCAAAATCATGGAGGACCCCACCCACTTACCTTGATTTTCAATTAGAAGCTAAGTACATGCTAAAAGGTCACTAAAGCTTCATGTACATTTAAGTGGGGGATTAGTGGATGTTAATGATTACTTGGTGGCCACACTACCTCAAGGGTACTTTGGGAAGCTCCAAAAAAAAGATTTAGGGTTTTATGCATGTATAAATAACTCTCTTATGTACAAAAGATTATCTGGTACTTTCATATATGTTTACTTAGGAAATTAGCAAGTTGTAAAAAAAAATCAAAGTGAAATAAAAATGGCTTCCAAGCCTCTTTCTTCTCTCTTTTCTACATGTTTTTCTTTGTTTTATTGTTAATGTTTATTACTATGCTCTCTTTCTCTTTATGTTCATAGCTTAGATTTACATTCATGCGAGTAGTGTAGTTTATATTTTTATGTAAGTATTTAGTAGCTAATCTCTTTTGATTTCTTTGCTTACTTTATATTTTCTTCTCTTTTTAATGTTGAAATTTACTTGTGTTGCTTCAATGCCACAAATGAGTAGCTAAACCCCTTCAATTTAGGGGTAATGAAGCTCTCAAATATTATGTAATTTCAACATTTCTATGGTTTATTATCTCATTTGATTCATGCTTCATGAATTAAATTCTGATGTAAGTTTATACAAGTGGATTTGATTGCTTATATTGCTTATGCAAATGAGTTAATCTTATTCAACATAAACACAATTTACATCATCATTTGCTAATTAATTTTTGATTTTGAAATGAAAGTAAAAAAATGAAATTTGATGATTTATATTACTAGTTACAATAGTAAATAGATCATACTTAAAATAACTTTTGCTTTGGCTTCATTCTCATGAGAATTAAACGTGGTATAATTGTTGCATTATAGTTTGATGGTTTGAGTTATGTTAATTAGTAACATAAACAAAGCATACTTATGATAAATGCAATGATTATTTCACTTAATATCAAAGTTAAAGATCATAAATTATTTATTTGTCGGTTTACAAAAATTTGAGAGTGGATTTGCCTCTAAATTGTTCTTTAGTCTAATAGTTTTTAAATCACATTTTAATTCTAGTTTTAGCCTCATTTATTTGTAGCTAACAATTCCTCCTCCATTTGGTGTAATTTGATTGAATAGATTTTTAAACTCTAACATCTCCTTATGGATCGACCCCGTACTCGCTACGTGCTACATTTGTACACCGTGCTGCGGTATATTTATTTCGAAAATTTTCGACTATTTTCTAAACCAATAAAAAATTAGCTGATAAACAAGTTTTTGACGCCGTTATCGGAGAATCGTTTTGATTTTATTTTCTATTCTTCGAATTATTTTAGTTTGAATTTTTGTGTGTTTTATTTTGTGTGTGCAATGCATTTAAAAAAAATTGTGTGTTTGATTTTTGTGTGCATTTGTTTGTGTGCTGATTTTCTAGTATTTTGTTCATTTTGCATTTGCATTTGCATTTTATTTTTATTTTACTTTAAAGAAAAAAAGAAAAAAAAAGAGATACACAACTTCACAGAATTTTATTTTATTTTCATTCACTTTTCATATTACAACTTCAATTTTCATATTACAACTTCATGTTTTTGGCGCCGTTGCCGGAGTAATGTTTTGATTTGATTTTCTATTCTTTGAATTATTTTCATTTACTTTTTGTGTTTTAATTTTATGTGTGTTGCATATTAGAAAAAGAAATTTGTGTTGTGTGGTTTTTCTTTACGTTGTGTTTATGTTTTGTTTTCTTGTTCTAGTTGCATTTTGCATTTGATAAAAAAAACACCATAAACATTTCTCGAATTTGCATTGTGTTTCATTTCTTATTGTAAAATTTTACATTGCATTCTCATTTTTCAATTACACTCACATTTCATCGATCTCTATTTTCTATTTACATTTTACACTTCTCTGTTTACACTTCTCTGTTTACTGTTCTCTGCATAGTGATACGAGCCGTCACCATCTTCATACAAACATAGTATACAACCAGACCACTGACTGTTGCCACTGCCTACCCTTCAAAACTTCTAACATCACACCCAACTCCCCTTATAAACAACCACAAATCTGTCAACAATACAACCTATAACACCTCCCCACACTACAATAGTGCCCAACCACTACACTTCCCATTTCTACCATAACTTACTTCATCACCAGTTCAACCTGCTTACTGTTGCAAAAACTCACATATATCCCTGACCATCTGCCTGTAATTCAACCGCCATCCTCATCAGTTCTGCTATAACTCCTCAAATCCACCATCATACCAACCTCCAAACCTCTCTGTTATCAACTGCAAATCTATTATCAACATCAAAACTGCATATCAAAAGCATCATCAGCAACTACATTCTGCCCATCACCTCCACCACCCCAAAGCCGAATCGAACCCAATAGAAAAATCACCTCCAAACTGCTGTGTTACTGCACCACTGCAGACTGCACACTTCCCATTACTTTCACCTTCATCAGAAAGCACGCAACCAATTGCTCAACCAACCCGTGCTCCTCTACACTTCAACCCTTACCTCTTCCAATCACTTCCACAACCTTACATTCCACTTACATACAACCATCTACAAGCTACAGCAGCAACTAACATCGCCGCTTCTCACACTCCAATCATCATCACTTCCACTGAATAGAAGAGCATAACTCAAAATTGCAACCACCCCAATTCCTACGAACTGCTTCACATCTCCAACTCTCTGCAAATCACCGCCTCGACCTACGAAGTCCACAACCGCTAGCCAATACAAATTCACCTTCTATCATACCCAAACCACTCAGACCCACTACCAAATTCTCACCAGAGCAACCTCTTCATTACTGCAAGCAGCCACCACTCGACAACTCCACAGCCACCTAATCTTCATCGCGTCGCCAAATCCCCTCAAACAAAAACCAACATCACTGATTCGAATCGCGGCTTCGACAACTTCCAGTAATATAACGCCATTGAAATGCGAAACGATAAGCTGATTCAAATTTTGATTCCGAAATTGGGAGTTTGAATTGCTTGCGTAAATTACTGAATTGAGAAGAATGTATGTTTTTAACTGAGAATTGGGAAACATCTATCTTAGCAGGCCGGGTTAGGACTTTCAAGGCCCGAGAATTTTTTTAAATTAGTTTACATTTTTTTTAGTTTTTTTTGAATTTGTTTTTTGTTTTAATTCTTTCTTTGAAAAAAGGGGGCTTTTTAAAAAGGGAAAATATTGTTTGTGTTTTAGATTGTTTTGTTTTTGTGTGGCTAGCGATTGTTTTGGTTTTTCTTTATAAAAAAAAGTTGTTTTCAAGTGTTTTTTTAAAAAAAAATTCGTTTGTTTTTGTCTCATCTTTGATATTTATATAAAAAAAGAAGTATATATCTTGTTTTTCATTTCAGGTTGCCCCAGAAGAAAATAAAGAAGAATCATTTTGTTTTGCTTGCTAAAAAAATCGCTGCTTCAAAATAATTTGCCAACAATCTGCACGCTCTGGTATTGTGCTTTTTTCTCTTGTTTTTATTTGAATTTCATTGTTGGTTGCTTGCATTTGCATATATACATACATACATACATATATATATATATATATATATATATATATATAAACTTCAAAATTCAAAAACAGAAACAAACTTCATTTTAGTTGTATCGTAAATTCACGTTTAATTTCTGCTTTACATTCTTTTCATCTTATTTTATTTTCTATGGGCAATTCCCCAGTTCACATAAGGTGAGGGATTTCAACACCTTTTCCTTAGTCCACAAACGCATTTCATCGTAGAATTTGACTAATAATAAAGGTTAGACGTTGGACCTAAGGGTGTCAAGAGATCACTTAAGGCTTAATTGTATCTTCACAATTGTTTCATTTGAACAATTTTATTTCTTGGTGTCTAGGCTATGGCAAAATAATGACCGGTTATAAAAGAATTAAGGCGATTCGTAAATATTATACTGGTTGTTACTCTGAAGGTTGAAGGTACTTAAACCTTCGGCTGCATTGCTATGGCGACTCGTTGTGCACCGATAACCCCTGTCCGTTACCTGACCGAGAAATATTTTTGTTGATTTAAGACAATGTGTGATTATACAATTTTGGGTTAGGGGTTACTAAGGACAGAAAATTGTAATTAAGTTCTTTGTATTCATTTAATTGCATTAGTTCATGCATATTTAAAAAAAAACAAAAATCCAAAAAAATTATAAATTTTACTTAACTTAGTTTTTAATCCAAAAAAAAAAAAATCCTTTTTTTCCTTTCCTTTGAAAATTTTCAATCAAAAAAACCCAAAAAAATATAAATTCTTTTCAAAAACAAAAAAAACAATTTTCCATTTTCTAAAAACAAAAAAATCCTTTTGGTAAATATTTGAAAATTCAAAAAAAAAGAAAAAACATATAAAAGAAATTTGAAAAACCAAAAAAAAAAAAAATCAAACTTTTCTATTGAAAATAAATCTCATTTGGCAAATAGTTTTCTTCCTTGTAAAAAAAAGAGAAAATTAAAAAAACGAAAGTAAAAATAAGTTTTCAAATCTTCTTTCATTCTCTAAACTCGATTCTAACTCCTTTCTCTTCTCGACTTTTACTTGTGCATGAGTACTTGGACTCGTGACACAACATCAAGTCGTTGGACACGCGACTCAACGACTAACCATTTAACTCGAATAGACGGTCCTCCCGAAATGGCAAACGAGAACCCCCTCTAACTCTTATGGATGGAATCTTTTTCGATAGAGTTTCTATTCCATTTTGCATCACGTTACCTGTCCCTACGAGTAACCATTTCGAAATTCACTCAAATCATATTGCCACACTTTCGAAATTTGGCAATTTCGAGCATGATGACCCATACATTTTCTTGACTAAATTCGAACAAGTTTACGCAACCATTAAACTCCAACAACTTTCTAATGATGGAATCAAATTTCGATTAATCTCATTTGCTCTTATTGATTATGCTGAAAAGTGGTTGTATAGCTTACCTTCAAACTCGATTAAAACTTGGGAAGAATTCATAAAAGCTTTCCTAAAAAAGTTCTACCCTTTGGAAAAAACGAGTAGATATAAAAATGAAATTGTAAATTTTCATCAATTTAAGGGAGAACCATTTGGAAAATATTTTGAAAGATTCATGGAGCTTTTGATAAAATGTCCACACTATAACTTCGAAAAATGGATGATTTGCTAAATCCTATACGATGGACTTGGAAACAGCTCATGAACCATGCTCAAATCAATGTGCTAAGGCGACTTTCTTGCCCAACGTCACGACGATGCTTGGCAATTTCTTGTAAACCTCGCAGAAAAGTCGTCCCAATGGGAACGTTCGAACGAAAAGTCAATTTACTCACGATCAAATGTAAACTGAATAGGATCTTCATTTGCTATGGAAGTTAAGATCGACGCAATGATTAAAAAATTTGATAACGTTTTCTCATCGAATCAAATGAACCAAGCTTCCCGACCGATGTCTTACCGATGCAACGATCCTAATCATATAGCCGATCAGTGTCTCAATTCTATCGAATAAATCAATGCTTTCAATAAAGCCAAAAACGACCCATTTTCTCCAACGTGCAACCCTGGTGGGAGAAATCATCAGAATTTTGCGTGGAACCAAAACAATCCCAACATGAATGCGATTTGTCCCAATTTTCAAGCACTCTCGAATAATGCTTCGAATCCTCCCTTTCAGCCCAACAATTTTCAATCAAACTTTGCGGGTCCGTCCCATAATCAACCGCAACAATTAAATTTTCAACCAAATTCTGCTAATCCTTCATAAACGATAAATGTTTAACTTTGCTTGAGAAAACTCTTGGAACGTTGGCTAAAACAACTACTCAAAGTCTTCAATCAAACAACAATTTGCAAAATTTATTGACCTCATATATGCAAAACACAAACCAATCAATTGCAAAAGTCAAAATGAAAATGAGTCAACTAGCCCCATCTGTAAGTGAATATGAACGAGGAATATTCCCAAGCCAGCCCCTTCCAAATCCCAAAAATCAAAATGCAAATTCAAATCAAGCCTATGTTGTTCAAGATAGCAACGTCACCCAATTAAATGCTATTACAACTCTTCATTACAGTAAACAAATTGATAAAAGTCGTTAGTCCAAATGATTTACCGAAAACCTCTCTCGACACTTCTAAAACAACGAACGAATCTAAACAGAACATGGAGCCAAATGTTGAATTGAATGCTAATCAGAATTCTTCTTCTACTCGAGTAGACCCGCCTACCAAGTATCGTGTTCAATTTCCACATCGTCTTCGACCAAAGAAATACTCAGACCAAATGGAAAAAATGTTGGAAAATTTTAAAAATGTCAAAGTTAACATTCCGCTTCTTGGCATTGTTCAGCAGATCCCCACATATGCGAAATTTCTTAAGGACTTGTGCACCCAAAAGTGACACACTCAAGTGCCTAAAAAAGTCTTCTTAGCCGCCAGTCTGAGCGAAGTCTTGTCCCAATCCATGTCCGTTAAATACAAAGATCCTGGCTGCCCTACGACTTCGTGTACAATTGGAGACAAGACGATTAACAAATGTTTGATAGACTTAGACGAGAGTGTCAACTTATTCCATACTCCATGCATGAAAAATTAGGCTTAGGTGAGCTCAAACCCACAAAAGTCACGCTTCAATTTGCCGATCGCTTGATTAAGAAGCCTGCGGGAGAAATCGAGGATATGCTTATTCGAGTAGGGCAATTCATATTCCCCATTGACTTTATCGTTCTCAAAACACAATCTGTAACAAATTCCATGATTCAAATTCCATTGATTTTAGACCGACCATTCTTAGCCACCTCAAATGCCTTAATCAATTGTCATAACGGTTCGATGAAAATCTCTTTTGGAAACATGACTTTGGCTCTTATTCAATCTTGAAAGCTAATCGAACGAACCTCATGACCAAACTTTGGAAGTTAGTGCCATTCACGAAAACTTTGAAAATGAAATTGATGAACGCAAGGCCAATACGAAAATTGCATAACGAAATTCCCAACGAGATTGAATAACTCTTCCCTTTGAATCGCTTCAAGTTGAGTCCAAATCTCAACCCAACTCATTGATCGAAAAAATCCTGAAGTTGGACCTCAAACCACTTCCCAATCACCTTAAGTACGCATACTTAGTGAAGACGAAACGTTGCCTGTCATAATTTCTAACGATCTTTTTCTTGATCAAGAAACCTCGTTACTCTTTGCTCTTTCGAAAAACAGAGAAGTAATTGGATGGTCGATTTCTGATATAAAGAGAATTAGTCCCGCTCTTGTTCAACATCGCATCTATTTAATCGACGATGCCAAGTCTGTTCGTGATGCGCAACGAAGACGTAATCCCAAAATGAAAGATACGGTGCATGATGAAATTCTTAAACTTCTCAACAATGGAATCATTTACCCAATCTCTGATAGTTCATGGGTAAGCCCAATTCATAAAAGTCTGGGCTAGTCGTTGTCAAGAACGATTCAAACGAACTTATTCCAACTCGTAGACAAACGGGTTTGTGTGTTTGCATTCACTATTGAAAACTAAATGCCGCAACAAATAAAGATCACTTTCCTCTTCCTTTCATCGATCAAATGCTCGAACGTTTAGCCGGCTACGAATTCTACTGTTTCCTTGATGGTTATTCCAGCTATAACCAAATTCCAATCGCTCTCGAAAATCAAGAGAAAACGACTTTCACATGTCCATTCGGTACCTTTGCTTATCGACGTATGCCATTCGAACTTTGTAACGCTCCTGCGACTTTCCAATGATGCATAGTTGGAATCTTCTCTGACATGATTGAGCGCTTTCTAGCAGTTTTCATGGAAGATTTCTCTATCTTTGGCGATTATTTTTCCCAATGTTTACATCATCTCAAGTTGGTTCTAAATCGATGTAAAGAAAAACATTTGACTTTGAATTGGAAAAAATGCCACTTTATGGTCAAACAAAGCATAGTCCTTGGACATATCATCTCAAATAAAGGCACTGAGGTAGATAAAGCGATAATCGACGCAATTGCAAACCTATCCATTACCAAATCTGTTAAGGACATACGATCATTTCTAGGACACGTTAGGATTTACCGACGCTTTAAGAAAGGCTTTAGCAAAAGCGCTCGTCCTTTGACGACTCTTCTCCAAAAAGACGTTCCATTCGATTTTAACTCTTAGTGTATCTCTTCTTTTGAACGTCTTAAAAATGAACTTATTTCTGCTCCAATCATTTGCGCACCCAATTGGGATCTTCCTTTCGAAATAAAGTGTGACGCTTCTAACTTTACGGTTGGTGCTGTCTTAGGACAACGCATCAACGAAATTCTTCATGTCATTTACTATGCAAGTATGACTTTGAAAGACGCTCAACTCACTCAACTACACATCAACCGAAAAGGAGCTTCTAGCTGTTGTTTTTGCTCTCACAAAATTCCGACCATACTTGATAGGTTCACACATCACTTTGTACATGAACCACTCTGCGATTCGACATCTCTTCGCTAAAAAGGATGCTAAATCCCGTTTGATTCATTGGACCCTTTTACTTCAAGAATTTGACCTTACAATCAAAGACAAAAAAGCATCCGATAATGTCATAGTCGATCACTTGTCTCGTCTTTCAAATGCACCATCTTCTTTGTCGATCAATGAAAACTTTCCCGATGAACAACTTCTTTTGATTTCTATCAATCCATGGTACGCTGATATAGTGAACTACTTACTCACTAAAGAAACTCCCTCATCTCGGTCCAAACAAGACAAATTCAAATTCATGTCCCAAGTGAAATATTTCTATTGGGACGATCCATACTTTTTCAAATATTGCCCCAACCAAATCATCCGACGTTGCATTCCGGATAATGAGATCAGGAGTGTTCTTTCATTTTGCCACGATTAAGAGTACGGTGGACATTTCGATCCTCGAAAAACAGCAAAAAAGGTGCTTCTGTGTGGTTTCTATTGGCCTTCACTTTTCAAAGACACGTTTGAATATTGTAAAGCTTACGATCGAGGTCAAATGCTTCGACGAATTTCTCGAAGAAATTTGATGCCTCTAAATCCCATTCTTACGATTGAAATCTTTGATGTTAGGGTATCAACTTTATGGGACCTTTTTCCAATTCTTTTGGAAAGTTTTATATTCTTCTCGCTGTCGATTATGTCTCAAAATAGGTCGAAGCCATTCCTTGCAAAACCAACGGCCATGGAATTTTAGTGAAATTTCTCAAAGAAAACATCTTTTCAAGTTTTGGCACATCTCGCACAATAATCATTGATAAGGCGACCCATTTTTGCAACCGTTTCTTTTAAAATTTTAATGAAAAAATACTCAATAACCCACAAGTTATCCACTCCATATCATCCTCAGACTTATGGCCAAGTTGAAGTTTCAAATCGATAAATAAAACAAATCTTGGAGAAAACTGTTAATAAAAATCGAAAAGATTGGTCTCAGAAATTGACCAAGGCACTTTGGGTTTATTGTACTACTTTTAAAACTAACCTTGAGATGTCCCCATTCCGTTTAGTTTAAGGTAAAGCTTGTCATTTACCCATTAAAATCGAACACAAAGCATTGTGGGCAATTAAGAACTTAAACTTTGATCTTGAAAACGCTGGCGAAAACCGAAAACTACAACTCAACGAACTATAAGAACTTAGGAACGACGCGTATGAAAACGAGAATATTTACAAAGAAAGAACCAAAATTTTCCATGACAAGTCAATCTTAAGGAAAATGTTTTCGCCTAACCCAAATGTTCTTTTATACGACTCAAGACTTCATTTATTCGCTGGGATACTTAAATTAAGATGGACCAGACCATTTGTGGTACGAACAGTTTTTCCACATGGTGTCGTAGAAATAGAAAACCCCAGGGATGAATCGATTTTCAAAGTTAACGGTCATTGTTTGAAACTTTTCTTGGAATTTCCCAGTAACCAAGAGGAGGAGCTCATGATCCTTCATGAGCCAGGCTATGTCTAGTAAGAATGTTAACTCTCTTTTGTAAATATATACATATTTTCCTCCATTACACTCATCATATCATGCATTGATTGTGGGGACAGCCAAAATTAAGTGTGGGAGGGAGTCTCATTTCATTTTATAGTTTCACGGCATTTTTGAATTTTCATTTTCTTACTTAAAAAAATCTCAAAATTCCTATATCTCAAAAACATTTTCTTTTTGGAATTTTGATTTTTTTAAAGAAACACAATAGGATAAGTATAATTTTGGTTGATAAATTGAAATTTTTGAAAATTTATTTGTCTTAACAAAAATAAAAATGAAGTTTGATTACAAATAACAATGGTTTAACTAGTATATAGGAACGTTCATATGTGTTAATTATGAAGTATGTTATAATTGAAAATCTTTTTTTAAAAAAGTGGTAAATTTATAGTAAACGATATAACATTTTTACCTTCTAAGTTAAATAGTGCTAAGATGATTTTGCAAAACTCTCTCTTTCTAACCAATTCTCAAAATAAAAAAACATTTGTGTATATGTAAATATTTTCTATTAACAACTACAGTCGATAGGTGTACACATTTGTGTGTGCACTCGCCATACTTTGTACCTTTCTCACATAAGTCCGAAAGGCAGTGCACGATTGGTATATTTGGCCTCAGTCTATCCGAGCTAGGTGTATGTATATATAAATTCTTTTATTAATAATTCTAGTCGATAGGTGTTCACATTCGTGTGTTCACTCGCCATGCTCTGTATTCCCCTCACATAAGCCCGAAAGGCAGTGCATGGATAATATATCTGGCCTCAGTTTACCTAAGTTAGGCATATGTAAATATTGTTAATATCAATAAAATTTTCAAATAAGAGAGAGTAAGCAATTGAAACCTAAGCACCATTTAAACCTGTTTGATTTAACTTTTTATTGAAATGAAATGAAAATACCACTTTAATAAACTTTGATAATCAACTAAGTATCTATTTCATAATTACATTGTGCTATCAACCGAAACAACTAGCCAAACTATGGTCTATCTGTTATGACAACTTGACTTCTATTGGAAAATTTGACAAGTAACTGACTTAAATTTTCAAGACAATGACCAAAACTTGTATTTAACTTATTTGTGTCCATTTAAAAGTAAACTTTTCATTTGTAAATATTTTCAAAAACTCGCAATCATCTCTCGGTAAACAAATCTTGCATTTTGTAAATATTATTCAATTTGCATTTCGATTTTGTGGGTAGTATCCACTGAAAACCCTCACCAGACAACACTCATCCTACTGGGGACATCTAGAGGTTTAACAGCTTGTTGCATATGCTCAATGCAATCGTGCTCCCTACGAAATCAGATTATCTTAGTTTTCCTTTATTCGAGGACGAATAAAGAGATAAGTGTGGGGGTATTTGATGTGCACGTAAATGTGCATATATTTACATCCACATTTTTTCTCTTTTTATTTAAATAAACATCATATTTGGGTATTTTAACATGTTTAAAACCAAAATTCAATTATTTTTAAACCATCATATTTTAATCTTCATTCAGGGGCAAAACGGTCATTTTTGTGCATGTGTCGATGTAAGAATTTTTTACTTGGACAATTTTTATGATTTTTATAGGATATATTGATGCATATGGAAGAAGGATTCATAATGATATGTGCATGTACAAGGAACTACAAAGGAATGAAAAGGAAATAATTCAAGTTCAAGTTCATGGAGGACCCCACCCACTTACCTTGATTTTCAATTAGGAGCTAAGCACATGCTAAAAGGTCATCAAAACTTTATGTACATTCAAGTAGGGTATTAGTGGATGTTAATGATTACTTGGTGGCCACACTACCTCAAGGGTACTTTGGGAAGCTCCTTAGAAAAATAATTAGGGTTTTCTGCATGTATAATTGACCTCTTATGTACATGAGATTATCTACGACTCTCATATATGTTTACTTAGGAAACTAGCAAGTTGTAAATAAAAATCAAAGTGAACTAAAAATGGATTTCAAGCCTCTTTCTTCTCTCTTTCCTATATGTTTTTCTTTGTTTTATTGTTAATGTTTATTTCTATGCTCTCTTTCTCTTTATGTTCATAGCTTAGATTTACATTCATGCAAGTAGTGTAGTTTATATTTTTATGCAAATAGTTAGTAGGTAATCTCTTTTGCTTTATTTGCTTATTTTCTATTTTCTTCTTTTTTTAATGTTGAAATTCATTTATGTTGCTTCAGTGCCACAAATGAGTAGCTAAACCCCTTTAATTTAGGGGTAATGAAGCTCTCAAATATTATGTACTTCCAATATTTCTATGGTTTATGATCTTATTTGATTTGTGCTTCATGAAGTAAATTTTGATGTAAGCTTATACAAGTGGGTTTGAGAGCTTATATTGCTTATGCAAATGAGCTATTCTTATTCAACATAAACACAATTTACATCATCATTTGATAATTAATTTTTGTTTTTTAAATGAAAGTAAAAAATGAAATTTGATGATCTATATTACTAGTTACAATAGTTAATAGATCATATTTAAAATAGCTTTTGCTTTGGCTTCATTTTCATGAGAATTATAAGTGGTATAATTATTGTATTATAGTTTGATTGTTTGAGTTATGTTAAACTTATAGCATAAACAAACTATACTTATGATAAATGCATTGATTTTTTCTCTTAATATCAAAGTTAGAGATCATGAATTATTTTTTTGTTGATTTACAAAAAATTGAGAGTGGATTTGCCTCTAAATTGTTCTTTAGTCTAATAGTCTTTAAATCACATTTTAATCCTAGTTTTAGCCTCATTTATTTATAGTTAACGATTCCTCCTCCATTTGGTCTAATTTGATTGAATAGATTTTTAAACTCTAACATTTCCCTACGGATCGACCCGTACTCGTTACGTGCTACATTCGTACACCGTGCGCTTGCAGTAAATTTATTTTGAAATTTTTCGACTATTTTCTAAAATGATAGAAAGTAAGTCGATTAACAATATATTCCATTGTGTTCGAAATAGAGGTAAAATATTATAAACGTCGAGCCACACGCTTGGTTTAGAGTTCGAAAAATTTCTGGATGAAAAGTGTCATGAAATTTTATATAAAAGGACCTCAAACATCACCATTTTCAGAAATGAACTCAAACCCTGACCCTAGCCGCCGCTTTGAAATCAATGGCTAGGAAATTCCTTCTTTCCCCTCAATTTTCTCACAATCCGTAAGCAATCAATCAAAATGTTCAACTGCAATATTATCGACCTTATCAAGCTCTTCACATCCATACGGCTATGATCTGGAACGACGCGATGATCGAGGCTCAGCAGGGCAATGAAGTGCCCGTGTTCGTAAGCAGTTTTCTTGGGCATAAGGTAGTCAAGCTTGACCGCGGCCAAGCCATGGATGCGTGTTGGGACGAGCTTCATGGTGGTGGCGTTAGACCTTCGTCTCGAGTGACGTCGGAGATGCAACAAGCAACTTGGAGCGGCTGCTGATATGGGTTTCACGTACTTAAATGATGAAGGAAGATGGGGGAAACGCGGCCGAGATCTATATGTCTAGAATGGACGGCTGTGATTGTTTACGGGTAAAATAAATAAATAAAATTTTAAATTAATTTGTATTAAAATTGTGATATCTCGTAAAATGCCTAACTTTCCCTACGAGGTCAGATTTGGAACAAAAGAATTGTATTGGGTTCGTATGGACGAGCACTACATTATGGAGCTGGTTTGGATGGATTTGGAGCTAGTGAAAATTTTGGTTAAAATTAAATGCTTTTTTAATTTTAATTTGAATAAATCTCTATTATGATGACTACAACCAAATTAGTACAACTCACTCTTTCTGGCTCGCTTTTATTTTTATATAAATGAGAATAAACTTAGTTTATAATGATTGATGATTGTTTAGAAGAGATATGATATTATATATACATATTGATTGTTTGGATATGCTCCGGCATATTTTAGAAGATGATACCCTATACGTTCCCGTGTATGAGCAGATGACCTTTTATATGTGCATCTACCTTGAAGCAGAGATTGTACATATTTCTATTATGTATATTTGTTGCAGGTTACATGTTGGAGGGATACAATTGGATTCCGCACCGATGTTGATTTTATTCACAGATATTTGTTATATATGATGGTTGGATGCCATGATTGATATGATTGATGTGAATATTTAGTAATGTTGCAACATTGGGCCATATTTTGGAAATTTAAAATATTTAAATGATGATTTCAATCTAAAAAGGATTTAAAAGTGATTTTGAAAATCTATATGTGTTTAATAATTTTTGAATTGTTAAAAGAATGGATTAATTTTAAATGCATAAAACTTATAATTTTTCGATGTAAAAATTATGGCTTGCTGAAATATAATTGGAATATGATTTTTGAAATATGAAGCTTGATTTTTGTGAAATAAGTTAATTGAGAATTTGAAATTTACTATAAATGGTTTATATATAAGATTTATAAAATTGATATTTTATAAATAAAAGTAATGGAATTATAAATGGCGTTTTATAAATATTAGAAATGGAATTGTAATCAAATTTATATATGTATTTGCCATTGAAATTTAGAAATGAACTTGTAATGGGATTTACAAATAGATGACCAAAGAATGAACTTGTAAATATAAGAGATTCATATGTAAATTAACTTATAATTGGATTTTGACTTATAAATGAGATATAAATGGAATTTGTTAGTATAGGAATTTTGTATATGGAAGCTTATAAAATATAAATGAAATTTATAAACATTGTTTTATAAATCTGAAGTCAATTTAATTTGATATGTTAAATATGAAAGTTTATTAAAAGAATTATATTTATGATTTTGGACAATGAATAATCATTAAAATTAAATGTATAGAAGTAATGGATTTGGTAAAAGGAATTATATTCATGATTTTGGACAGTGAATAATCCTTTAAATTAAATGTGTAGAAGTAATGAATTTGGCAAAAGAATTATATTCACGATTTTGGACTATGAATAATCCTTTAAATTAAATGGATGTTTTGGAAAGTGATATTATAGAAAGGGAATTTAAATGGTTTGATTATAAAATAAATATATGGGAATGTTTTATAAATATCCAATAAGTGAAATGGTTTGAATATTATCTTTCTAAAGATAATTTGAAGTGAATAATTGGAAAGTGATTTTATTTATAAACGATTAATAAAAATCAAGCCCAGTGATTACTTTAGTGCTAAATTTTGTTTGTTGCTTTGATAATTAAATAACCAACTATCAAATTTGGCCATTTTAGTTCCTCAACTTGACGTGGAACTAATTAGTCGTACACTTAATACGTAACTGACTGTGTAGGCTTAATTATCGTTTGTATTGAGAATTTTAATTCGTATAGTGCAAAGTGATCACTCAAATTTATCGAGATTCCTTCTTGGCCGAAGGATAGCAAGGTGAAAGTTAAAGACATGATAAGTCTATGAGATTTGGTTTATGTGTGAGTTTGAGAAACGTTTTTGCGTTGTTGGTGCGAAGAGACTGCTATCATATTTATTTGAAAACCATTTCGGACCAACATTAATACGACGATTGTGTAGGTTGGTCGACGATGTTGGTACTTAGGATTTTCATAGTGAAGGACTGCTTGTTGATCGTTTGGGGTTAAAATCCTAATATACATATAGTAGCAGTAGCCTTTTCGTCATGAAATATGCAATGCAAGGACTATTCGCTACTAATCCTAGGGATCTCCCGATAGGATGTGGTAGGATAATACCTTCAGTTTTTCCTATTCTTAGACAACTTGTATGGATGAGTGTCTGAATTGCATTTCTAAGATTATGTACATTGGTTTTTATAAATGTACATCTGTGGTGGCAGAGTAGGTAACTTCTCTTATGTTAACACCCTCCTTGAGATGTATGAGCTCAAGGGTTGTATTTTTGTGGAAGGCAATAAGTAGTCAATAGAAATGGCAAAGTGGCATTCAAAGATGAGGTGATATATGGTATGTGAAAGGTAATCGATACCTCTTTGGCCTCACTCCTCAAAAAATAACTAAAACAGGGATAAAATAAGCAAGGCTAGAAATGGGTCGCTCCTATTAGGAGATGTCATCACCCTTCTAGATATATCTTTACACGTTATGACATCGTGTATCTGATTATTGTTGTGCATACTTGTGGCCACGGATTTTAGGTCGGCAACGACCGGAGTGATGATATATTCGGTACTATCCAGGAATGAGTAGGCCGGCCTTGTGTTGGTTTAGGTGAGCAGTATCTGCTCCCTAGGTACATCCCTCTAGAGGTGTACTGTGTTGGTTTGGAAAGGTAGTCCCTTTACGTAGTCATTTGTATGGAAATCCAAAATCCAATATGTTCCTGCCATTTTCTATTGTAGAAAGTCTTGTATTACAAGGTGTATGCTGGAATTTAATAATGTAATGATTTCAACTATTTTAATATTATTTGTATAATAGACACTATTATAATATAAGAGAATTTGATATGAAATGTTTTGGTCATCGTAAGGTAAAAACCTTGTCGGTATTTATTTGCGATTTGGTCTTATGAGATACCCTTTTTTTGATAAAAGAAAAGTTTTGGTAATCTTAAAACTTAAAAGTTCTATTGAGATGTGTTTTCTCATGCTGGTTTATCAGACTGACCTGGACGTTCTTCCCTTTCAATGCTCCTGTCAGACTGAGTATATTTATAGGTTTAGATTTGGTGCTTTTAGAGCTTCAGCAAGCGAGCTGGAGATCATTATGTCGTATACACATATTTGTTTATTTGTCCACTGCTTTGCATTGGTATTATAGTAAATTATCAGCATTTGTGAGGACATGTTATTATAACTGTCCAAGCTAATGATTACTTATTGTGTGCTCTGATATTGATTTATTTATATTAAAGTTTCTCTTGTAAAGATTATTGATCTATATTATTTGTTATTCCGCTGCGATGTGAGATTCTGTATTGTTTTAGTTCTGCTTCACTCTTCTTCTTCTTCTTCTTCTTCTTCTTCTTCTTCTCTTCTCTTCTTCTTTCTTCTCCCTTCCTTCTCACACTCTCTTTTATTTCTCATGATTATCTGGAATCAGTGCGCTCCGGTTCGGACGCACGTGGTTTGGTGTCGAATTTAGAAGGTGCCAAGTATGGGTCGTCTACGCGTGGTATTAGAGCTTAGGTTTAGTATACTCCTAGGCATTGATATGTACTCAGTATAGATAGGGTCAATTGAGCCATAGATTGAGTTTGAGTGTATTATACATATGAGCGCGTATTTTTTAGTTATATAAAATTGTTTTATATTGTTTTGATTGAGCTGTTGAGTGGCTTATGTGTTCTATCATTGCGTCCGGCTAACATTATCGATAGAGATCTCTAAGCACTTGAACATGGAGATTGGACACAATATTGGTTTTGAAATTAGGTAAATTAAATAATTTTACCTTGATTATATTTTATATAATAGTATATAAATTAATTGATTGTTAATGAATGGTAATAGTTGATTATTATCATTTGTTATTTGTTGCATTTAACAATAATAAATGTTGTTATTATTATAAATCTAAATAAGATAAATAAATTTGAAATGAATTTATATAAGTAAAGTGAAATAAAAAAATTATATAGGTATAAATCAACAAATGTGATTTACAAACAAATGGATTTTATAAAGAATATAAGGCACTGAATTCACTACGGTTGCTAGAAAATAATAAGGGTGATGACTGCAGCATCATCTGTATCATTTTCAAGTTTGTGTATGATTGATTTCCTACCATTAATAAATTAAAAGTTTAAGATTTGTTGCAATAAACAAATTTGAACTTAAAATACAAGTTGAAATTGATAAATATTAGAAAATGAGTATACGAGCTTATAAACTGAAATGGTATAGGAAATTTAAATTGAGACATGGTGTCAAAATTTGACTTAAGTGAAGTTAAATAAATTTGAGTTAGTGTAATAAAATATATGATTTGAAGTTTAACTAAAGAAAAGTTAAATACATTTAATTGAATTTTAAATGAATTAGATAAATATTTAAAATGAATCAAATAAAAATGAATATACATTGAAGATTGTAAAGTGACTATATAACCATGAAACTAAATTATAGAAGGTGAATAAACTAAAGTATACATTCATGAAAACTTAAGTAAATAAGTTTATAACTTATAAATTTAGGATAGTAGTTAATTTTTTTTTCTATTTGTTAAATGTTAAGAAAGCTAATTTAAATTTGAATTATGAATTGAATCTAAGTTAAATAAAATGAATGTTGTAACAGAATTAACTTAAGTAAGATTAAATGAAGTTGATTTTGGTATCAAAGTAAATTGATAAAGTGAATTATTGAAATGAATTAAATGAATGAAGATTAAATTAAGTTAAATGAATTAAATCAGCTAGGTGAAGAAATTGAAATGAATATGAACTTGAGTTAATAAAATGAATTCAACTTAAACATATAAATGAATTGAATATAAGTTGAAATGTTATTGGATAAAATTGGAAATATTGTTGTTAGATTTTGATAAACTTAAGTTGTGGATTGATAATAAACATTAGAAATATTGTATAAAAATGTAAATTGAACTTAAGCAAGTGATTTAGAAAATAAGTCATAAGTGTTATTAGTATTATAAGAAATATACGAAGTAATGAATGTAAATGTAAATGAAGTTAAATGTACATAACAAATAGGTGTTAATAAATTTGAATTAGATTTGATATAAATTAGTTGAATGCAAATTAAGTAAATATGAATTGAGCCTAAAGTGAATGTACATAAATTGAATTCAATCTAAATTGAACATAATTAATTGTGATTAATGAATATGAATAAATTGAAAACCAAATCAAGTGAATGATAATAAAATTTTGGATGAATATTGATTTGGTTATGAACCAATTTGGTTGTAAATTTGTTGATGGTTATTAGTCGGATGTTAGTTGTTTGATGATAGCATATGTCGCATATATTTCATTTCAAAATGATAGTTGTATAGTATATGTTGTATATGCTGATATTACTTTCCGCATACATGTTTCACATTGATTGATTTAGTATTTAGTATGTGCGGACGGCGTTGCTTCGCAATTGGAGCTCGCTTTCACGCTATATTAGTCGTATATGTTTTGCTAAATACATAAGGTACATATCTTGGATTACACATCATTTTTAAACTTTTTCCTTATGGGATACCTCATCACCGAATGAGATGTATATTTGTGATATTATATACATTGTGATTTTACTATGATCGAACCGCACAAAGGAGACTATGGCAAATTTTTAGAAAATTTAAGGCGTTAATTTTTTTTGGGAATTTTGGAAAATTTTTGATAGCTAAAATTTTGATTTTTAAGTTATAAGTTAAAATGATATTAAATGATTTTTGAAATGGAATTAATTAATAACTATAAATGAATTTGAATACTTAGGAGAAGTTTTTATAAAAAGTTTTAACTAATTGATTTTGGAAAGTTAAGCACTTAAAAAAATCGATAATCTATTTCAACTAATTTTTTTTGAAAAGTTAATGGAGTTGTTGCATCTTTTCTTACTTAATAATTTCGAGGATGAAATTCTTTTAAGGGGGAAGAATGAAACGACCCAGGTTTTTCAGTCATTCGAATTTGAAATATTTAATTAATTTTAAATATTCAAAAGTAAATTTTATAAGTTAAATAAATTATATTTCGATTACGGTGATTTATTTGGATAATTAAATTGTTTAACTTAATATTTGAAATTATGTAAATAATTAAAACTTGAAATTTATACGAATGGAAAATAATTTCTAATGTTGTTTTAAATTCCATTTGAATTAGAATAGAGATAGTAAAGTTTTAAAATTGATTGAAAAGTGATTTATATAAATTGGAAATTTTAATATTTAATTAACGTGTAAAAATAGTCTTTTTTGACAATGTCTCGAATTTTGACGAAACCAGCTTTATTGGATCCATAATAGTGAATTATTATAGGATTTCAAATTTCGTGTAAATCAGACTTACGGTTTGTTCGTGCGAAGCTGAAACGCCTAGAAATATTTTAACTAAAATAATTCGATTCGAAAACCTATCTTTCAAATATGATAGAATTAGTCTTCAATATATATTCCATTGTGTTCAGAATAGGGGTAAAATATTATAAATGCCAAGCAGCATACTTCATTTGGAGTGCGAAAATTTTAAGGATGAATAATGTCATTAAATTTTATATAAAAGGACCTCAAACATCACCATTTTCACAAACGACCTCAAACCCTAACCCTAATCGGTGCCTTGAAATCACCAGCCAGGAAATTCCCATCTTTCCCCTCAATTATCGTTCAATCCGTAAGTAATCAAGAAAAATGTTCAACTGCAATATTGTCGAGCTTGTCGAGCTCCTCACATCCATACGGCTAAGATTTGGAATGGCGCAATGATCGAGGCGCAGTAGGGCAATGAAGTGCCGATGTTCGTGAGCGGTTTTATTGGGCATAGCGTAGCCGAGCTTGACCACGTCAGGCCATGGGTGCGGGTTGGGACAAGCTTCATTGTGGTGGCGTTAGATCATCGTCTCGAGCGACGTGGGAGGTGCGGTATGCAACATGGAGCGGCGGCTGATATGAGTTTCATGTACATGAATGATGAAAGAAGAAAGGGGAAACATGGCCGTGTTCTCTCTATCGAGAATGGACGATTGTGATTGTTTAGGGGTAAAATAAATAATAAAATTGTAAATTAATTTGTATTAAATATGTGTAATCTTGTAAAAAGCATAACTTTTCCATACGAGATTGGATTTGGGTGAAACGAATTACGTTGGATTCGTATTGAAGAGCACTAAATTATGGATTTTGTTTTGATGGATTTGGAGATGGTGACAATTTTGGTTAAAATTAAACGCTCGTTTAATTTTAATCGGAATAAATCGCTATTATGACGACTACAACGAAAGTGAGTACAACTCACTCTTTCTGACTTACTTATATTTTTATATAAATGAGAATAAACTTATTTTATGATGATTGATGATTTTTTGGATGATATATGATATTATATATATATTGATTGTTTGGATATGTTCCTGCATATTTTAGCGGATGAGACCTATACGTTTCCGTGTTTGAGCGGATGACCTTTTGCCCGTGCGTCTGCCTCGAAGCGGACATCATACATATTTTCTATTATGTATATTTTTTTTGGTTACATGTTGGAGGGATCCAACTGGATTCCTCACGGTTATTGATTTATTTCCAGATATTTGTCATATATGCTATTATCATGCGATATATGATGGTTGAATGTCATGATTGATATGATTGATGTGAATGCCCTTATTTAGTACTGTTGTAGCATTAGGCCATATTATGGAAATTTAAAATATTTAAATGATGATTTCAATTTAAAAAGGATTTCAAAATGATTTTGAAAATCTATATGTTTTTAATAATTTTTTAATTGTTAAAGGTATGGATTTATTTTAAAATGCATGCAAGTTATAATTTTTCATTGTAAAAATTATGGCTTGTTAAAATATAATCAAAATATGATTTTTGAAATATGAAGTTAGCATTTTGTGAAATAAGTTAATTGAGAATTTTGAATTTATTATAAATGGTTTATACATAAGATTTATAAAATTGATATTTTAAAATAAAAGTAATGGAATTATAAACGGTGTTTTAAAATATATTACATAACCCACAGGTCCCAGGATCGAAACCTGGCTCTAATACCAATGCAATAGCCCGCACCTCACTTAACGTAGATATTGTCCCTAACTTAGTCACCTTCGCCTCATGGGCCAAGCGAAGTTGTGGGGTTTTGTTCCTCAAAAGGCCTCGACGTTGTTAGGTGAGGTGCGAGCTATTACATTGGTATCAAAGCCATACCCAATCAGAATTGTGGTTTGTACGTGTTACAGCCATGACGCCTGGGTGGTGTTGTGTTCATGAGCCAACGTGGATGTTGCACTCTAAAGGGGGGGGGGGAGATTGTAACACCCCTTCAAAATGTGAATAATAGTCCCACATCACGGAAAAACACTATGAAGTGGGTGCTTATATACCAAAGCCTACATCTCATAACAACGTCGAGACCTTTTGAGGAACAAAACCCCACACCATGGCTTGGTCTGTGAGGCGGAGATGACTAAGTTGGGGACATTATCTATGTTAAGTATCGTGCGGGTTGTTACATAAAAGTAATGGAATTATAAACGGTGTTTTATAAATATTAAAAATGGAATTGTAATCAAATTTATATATGTATTTGCCATTGAAATTTAGAAATGAATTTGTAACGGGCTTTATAAATAGATGACAAAAGAATGAATTTGTAAATAAAAGAGATTTATAAGTAAATTAACTTACAATTAGATTTTGACTTATAAATGAGATTTAAATGGAATTTGTTAGTACAGAAATTTTGTATATGGAAGTTTCTTAAATATAAGTGGAATTTATAAAAATTGTTTTATAAATCTGAAACTAATTAAATTTGATATGTTAAATATGAAAGTTTATTAAAGGAATTATATTCATGATTTTGTACAGTGAATAATCCTTAAAATTAAGTGTGGAGAAGGAATGGATTTGGTAAAAGGAATTATATTCACGATTTTGGACAGTGAACAATCTTTTAAACTAAAGTGTAGAAGTAATGATTTGGCAAAGGAATCATATTCACGATTCTGGACCTTGAATAATCCTTCAAATTAAATGGATATTTGGAAAGTGATATGATAAAAATGGAATTTAAATTGTTTTATTATAAAATAAGTTGTAAATTCACTTATTATTAAAATAAGTATATGAGAATGTTTTCCAAATATCCAATAAGTGAAATGATTTTGAATGTTATCCTTTTAAAGATAATTTGAAGTGAATAATTGGAAAGTTATTTGATTTATAAACGATTAATAAAATCAGGCTCAGTGATTACTTAAGTGTTAGATTTTGTTTGTTGCTTTGATAGTTAAATAACCGACTATCAAATTTGGCCATTTTAGTTCATAACTTAATGTGGAAACTAACTAGTCGTAGACTTAATATGTAACCGACTTTATAGGCTTGGTTATCGGTTGTATTGAGAATGTTAATTCGTATAGTGCAGAGTGATTACTCCAATCCATCGAGCTTCCTTCTTGGCCGAAGGATAACAAGGTAAAGGTCAGAGACATGATAAGTCTACGAGTTGAGAAATGCTTTTCCGTTGTTGGTACGAAGAGACCGAGATTAGATTTATTAGAAAACCACTTCGGACCAATATTTATATGACGATTGTGAAAGTTGGTCGATGAAAATAATTTTTAGGTTTTTCATTGTGAAGGACTTCTTGTTGATCTTTTGGGGTTAAAATCCCAATATATATGGTAGTAGTAGTCTCTTCGTTATGAAATATTCAATGCAAGGACTATTTGCTACTGATACTAGGGATTTGCTGATAGGATGAGGTAGAAAAGTACCTTGGTTTGTCCTACTCCTGAACAAATTGTATGGATAAGTGTCTAACATTGCATTTCTAGGATTACATACATTGGTTTTTTACAAAATTACATCTGTGGTAGCGGAGAAGACGACTTCTCTTAGCTTAACACCCTCCTTGAGATGCACAGCCCAAGGGTTGTATTTTTATGGAAGGCAATTAGTAGTTAATGGAAATTGCAATGTGGCATTCAAAGACGATGTGATATGTGAAAGGTAATCGATGCCTCTTTGGCCTCACTCCCCGAAAAATGACTGAAACAGGGATAGAGTAGCAAGGTTAAAATACGTCGCTCCTATTAGGAGATGTCATCACTCTTCTAGATATATCTTTACATGCTATGACATCGTGTCTCTGATTATTGTTGTGTATGCTTGTGGCCATGGATTTTAGGTCGGTAATGACCGCAGTGATGACATATTCGATACTATCCAGAACGGGGTAGGTCGGTCTTGTGTTGGTTTAGGCGGGTAGTATCTGCTCCCTAGGTACATCCCTCTAGAGGTGTACTGTATTGGTTCAAAAAGGCAGTCCCTTTACCTAGTCATTTATATGGAAATCCAAAATCAAATACGTGCCTATCATTTTCTATTGTAAAAAGCCTTGTATTGCAAGGTGTATGCTAGAATTTAGTAATGTAACAGGTTTAGCTATTTTAATATTATTTCTGTAATAGACTCTATTATGATATAAGAGAATTTGATATGAAATGTTTTGGTTATCGTAAGGTAAAAACCTTGTCGGTATTTATTTGCAATGTGGTTTTACGAGATACCATTTGTTTTGATAAAAGAAAGTTTTGGTAATCTTAAAACTTAAAAATTCAGTTGAGATGTGTTTTCTTACGCTGGTTTACCAGACTGATCCAGACGTTCTTCCATTTCAATGCTCGGGTCAGACCGAGTATACTTACAGGTTCAGATTTGGTGCTTTTGGATCTTCAGCAGGCGAGCTGGAGATCTTCATGTAGTATACACGTATCTGTTTATTTTTCCGCTGCTTTGCATTGTTTTTGTTGTAAATTATTAGCACTTGTGAGGATATGTTATTATAATTTTTCAAGCTGATAATTACTTATTTTGTACTCTGATATTGATTTATGTATATTACAGTTTCTTTTGTAAAGATTATTGATCTATATTTTATGTCATTCCACTGCGATGTGAGATTCTGTATTGTTTTGGTTTTTCTTCTCTTGTCTTCTTCTTTTCTCCTCTTCTTTCTTATCTCTTTCTTCTCACCTCTCTTTTCTTTCTCATGATTATCTATGATCAGTGCGCTCTAGTTCAAACATGCAGTGGTTTGATGTCGGATTTAGAAGGTGCTGAGTGTAGGTCATCATACTTATGCCGTCTATTTTAAATAAAAGGTCAAAAGAGGGAACAATAGGAACGCGAACTTAGTGGTGGTCATGCGTGCGGCTTCCAGTGATGGATCGTAAATTGTTATGAGTTCCAAGCGCTTAGTAAGTGTGTCTTTCGTAAACACCAAAGTCTACTGTGTAGGGAAACGTCTAGTCCATAGTAGATTCTATGGAGTAGCAGGGCGATCAAAGGGTAGAATCAGGACTTCAGCCTAATCAAAGCAGCTATCAAGGATAATTGCAAACGATCAAAGTTAGCATATCTTATTAATTGAGCAATAGTTTAATCGTATTTATTTTCAGCTTATCTCTTTTCTATTTTCTTTGTTTCCTTTTATATACTAGAACTATTGAAGGGTCTATTACTTTTACTTTGCTTAAAGATTCTAGTAGTTACTATCATTTACCAGATTTTTATTCTAACCACTCCTCTATTTTCCCCTTTCCCCCCATAGGCAATCAAGAAAGAGGACAGTAGATTGCGGTTACTCGGAGGATTCTTGGAGAAAATTTCTACCATGTATTTCTTTTATTCTAAATTTAGCTCTTTCTGTGTACTGGCTTATTCTGAGGGATATTTGTACTCTGATATTTGTTAAGTGTATGAATTTTTATTTCATGAGACATGTTGGGTTTTAATACATGTATGTTGTATTTGGATTTTGACTTATTTGGTTTATGAAGCTTTTGTGTTAAATACGTTATCATTTTAGCTTCCGCAGTTTTTACCTATATTTGTCTTGTGAATCTTAGTATATGTTAGTTTATGTTATACCTATAATGCACCATGCATTTTAATGTGTCCATTTGGTTATATTAAGGGGTGTAGGGTGTTTCAGGTTTTTGAGTGGAATTTTGAATTCTGAAGAGCTAAAAATGAACTGGGATGTTCATTGGAACGTACAAACATGCATAAGCCACAAATTTGAATATGGCTTTGTATTATTGACTATAGACTTTACTAAAAGCTTTTAAACATCTATTATACATATACATGTTTTCCCTGCATAACATAAATTTTTGAATTTTTTTACTAATTTTAAAATGATCCGAACATTCAAAAATATAACATTCTATTATCAATAGGATGCATCAATGTAAAATTGTCAATTTATCGACATAAACTTGAATATCTTAACTCGTTAATAGTTTGAAAAATAGACCATAAGACAGGTAACGTCTTGGACAACATAAGCCAACACTACAATAAATTTATGTCGATACAAAATATATTGGTCGACATATTTGTGAGAATAGGTCGACACAAAGACCTCGGGACAAAAGTAGGTTGAGTTATTGTTAGCACATTTGTAACGTCCCATAATTTAGTCACTTTTAACTTGAATAGTTAATATGTTTTTAGGTGATTGAATAATGGATTTTATATCTAAAATAAAATTTCGGGCAAAGCGCCCTGAATTGATTTTTAAAACTATTGTAAGATGTTAGTTTAAAGACAGTTCGAGTTATAAGGCGGTTAGCGATATTGATTTATTTAAGAATAATTTACCTAATAAACCAAATGAGAATGATTACTTACGGAAAAAAATTGCCTAGTCAAACAAGAAAGAATTATTAACCTTGCCTATTAAAACAAGATAGTATAATTATTTGCCTAGTAAAACCAGAAAGAATTATTAACCTTGTCTATTAAAATAGAATAGTATAATTGCTTGCGTAATAAAAAAGAATTATTAACCTTGCTTAATAAAACAAATAGTATAATCACTTGCTTAATAAACAAAATAGCATAATGATTATTATATTCCACACGGATGGTTATCATTAGATCAAAATATGGTTGAATCAGGTTATGTCATCCAAACGGTTGCCATTGGACCAAAATCTGGTCGAATCAGGTTAGGCCATAGTTGATAAGGAGGAATCCTATTGGACCAAAATGTTATCGAATCAAATTAAGCCATAAGGATGTTTTCTACTGGACCAAAATGTGGTAGAATCAAATTAGGCCATAAGGCTCATTTCTATTGGACCAAAATCTATTCGATTCAGGTTAGGCTATAGGAAATTGCTAAAGTACCCTTCTCCTTACCTATAAATAGCCAAGTCCATATCTCATTTTAAACTAAAGAAAAGAACTAAATTTCACTATCAATGGCGAAGTATTCCAGGTCTCTAGCAAAGCAAATAGGATGTTAGTATATTCCTTGTTTTCATAGTTTGGTGGGTATAACTTATTCCATGAGTATAATTTAATTATTTTACAGTGAATGTAATCTTAATCTCTTTCCTTTGAATCATTCACATTTTAAGAAATGTTGTGTTAACTATTGATTGTAAATTGTTACTAATAATGGGTCGATTATTATTCTTGTTTGGTTGTTTGATTTGTGCTCGGCCAGTTTATGAGCAATAACCTTGATGTTTAGTTAAAAGGAACTTACACCACCTTTTAACTTAGGATTGACATTAGTGATTTCTTGGTCACCCCTTTTAGCTTTCTCATTTGATTAAGAGGGAGCTTCACCCCTCTTGGTCGTATTCTCCTTTAAAAATAATGGGTTTAAGTTATGATTTGAATGGAAGTTTTAAATCTCGGTTTAATGTATTTAAAGAAGCTTTGAAATTTATATAATGATTTAAATGGGTTATTTATGGAAAGTAAGTAGTCCTATACTTGGCTCTCAAAGCCGATGAGTAGATTGATCATCTACCTGTGAGATCTAGAACCAAAGTTTCTAGGCAAGGCTAGGAGAAACTAGTGCCTTGACTTATCTGGCTTTGTTTTTAGACGAGGGATAGAGTAAGTCAAGAATATTGGAAATGTGATAAGTGTAGGAGATTTAATTTCCATAAATGATCTTTATAATTATGATGGTACAGAAAATATTCGCCTTTCTTGTCGACAATTTTTTTGACCCATTTAAGTATGCTTTTGAAATATGAAATCCTCCTAAATGTTTTGTGAATATACTTATATCGATGAGATAAGTATGTGGATATTTTCCAAGCATTGAAAGAGTATAAGATTTAGTTTCCATATACGATTGTTTTGTTATCTCCGATGGTTGATATCTTGACTATCGATTTTAATACCCTTCTTCCTTTTATTTTTGTTTTTCCAATCTAAGATGATTTGTTGCTTATTTAGAGCATTGATATTCTTTATTGGAAATGACTAAATAAAGAGCGAGTATGGGCCAAGCTATGTGGGGTTGCTTCCATTAGGATATTGTCACATCTACTCTACATTTGTTTCGGTAGTATGCGCACGGAGGTGTGAAATGCTTAGATACTTGATAAGGTGGCAGGGTCCGGCTTAGAGGCTTTCGAGAGCCATCGTAGTTCTCAAGTATATTTTTTAGAGGTATAATTTTGATAAGGTGCACACCCTCCTAGTCATTGTTGGAAAAATTCATTTTTCTTATTTTTTATTCAAATCTTTTGATTGATTCTTTCTTAATTGCATCAGGAAGCGTCTTGCGCTCTTCGCAATATTTAATTATTTATATCCATTCTATTATGCTTCGATGTTGTCCTTAGGAGGGGAAAACTGTTCTGCGTTTTTGCCACGTGGTCTCACCGGTTATTTTGTGTGTTTTATTTTTTTATTTGGAGTTTACTTATACTGGAATTATTGTCTGACCCAGATTATTTGTTTTCCCTAAACTCTTGGTACTCATTTACGTTTAAGTTGTCTGGAAATGACAGGTTTCTTTGGGCTCTTTTAAAGATGGTGGACGAGCAGGAGGCTCTTTATCTATCTAGCTATTTATTTTCGCTATTATAAGATGTTGGCTCTATGTATATATATTTAAAGGCAGGTTGTCATAACTACCCAGACAGATATTAGTACTTTTTTGTAACTCTCATAACTCCATATTGAGGAGTAACCTAATGTGCTGTCTTATTTTTATGTTATATTTAACCGTTCATTGTGAGATTATTGTTCTGTTCTTATATTTTACCCCATGACAGCTCATCTTTCAGGTACTTGGGCAATGGCACATGAATACCATAGATGTATTAAGTGTCATTCTCAGGGGTCAAAAAGGTGGGTCGTCACAGTTGTTATCGAAGCTTCGATTGAGCGAACTACTTAGCCTGATTGAGGTACAACTTATTAGAGATAGGGTAACTGATGCCCTAAAATGAGTTAATCTTGAGAAAGCATATTTTATAATAATAATATTTATCCTCTAAAGTCTCATTTTAGATCCTTTGGTGTTATTTCCTTAAACCATTTTAATCCTATTTTTGTATTCTAAAGATTCCTATTATTTGTTCAGATAATAGAAGCAGAATACAAGAAGAGGAGAAAGGTAAGGATTTGGAACTAGCACGACTACCAATGGCAGGGTACCTATAAATGCTACTATGTCAGTTGTAGATATGGCAGAGGAAATGGTAGTGCAAGTTCAACCCTCTATGAACTTTGCGGCTTTTTGTAAAAAAATTATCACTTTGGGTGAGAAACCATTCTATGGAACTTGAAATATTCTTGGAGTGCAGATGTGGCTTCGAACTTGTGAAAGAATATTTGGAGACCTTCGGTTGGAGGATGCGTAGAAACGGCTTTTTACATCGCGGCAACTTCAAAAGTTTGCGATGGATTGGCGAGATTCAAAAACAACTAGTACTCCTGAGGAGGATTTCTCTTAGGCCCAAATCAAGGAAGTTTTGAAATACGGTTTATTCCGGAAGCCGAAAGAACTCAGTTATTTAGAAGTTTCATTGACTTAAAGCAGGATGATATAATGGTGTTACAGTATGAGAATAAGTTTAATGCTTTGTCCTATTTTGGACTTGGATTGATAGACACACCACTCAAGAAGCATAGCATAGCTTTGACCAGAGTTCCATCGTGAAATGACCAATAATCTTATGGGTACATTCACCAACATTATTAGCATAGCTTTGAGATTTGAGGCTCTTGATATTAAGGAAGGAGTCCAAAAGGGTGTAGTATCAGTAGTAAGTGCCAAGCCTTTTTCAGTTATACCATTTAAAGGAAATCCAAACTTCAAGCATAAGTTTAAGGGATAGAAGCAGGGTGTAGGGAAGAAACCCGAAGTTGTCGTTCTAGCACAAAAGAAGTAGACCAACTTGGCCAACATTCTTTGTTTCGAGTGCAATAAGATAAGCCACTTTGCAAATCATTGCCCAATTGACACATGTTTTAATTGCGGCCATCCAAGACGTATGAAGAATGAATGCCCTTTCCTAAAAAGGGATCTCAAGGACAGACTTTTACCATTTAAGAGATACCAACCTCTTCTTCGGATCAAAAAGGAAGCTAGTGTGGCAAGGTATATTATCCATCTATGATATTCCTGTAAGCGTGTTATTTGATATAGGTGCTTCTCATAGTTTATTTCTTATAAGACAAATTAAACCTTAAATATGTTATAATAAGTAATCCTCTTTGTGTGTTAAACCCAATTGGAGGTCCGACAAATCTTGACACTATGTGTCTAAATGTACCTTTTTCTTGTCGAAATCATCTCTTTCCTTTTGACTTCTTTGTTCTTGGGTTCATGGGTTTTGGAGTGTTGTTCGGAATGGATCGGTTATCTATGTTTAAAAATATCTTGGATATTGGAGATGTTGATGTTGATATTAATTGTGATGAGCCTAGGAAGTTAATAAGCAACTTTCTTTATTCACTCGAAGTGGCTAAAGTTGGAGCTAAGGGAAGTGCCGGTTGTTCGAGATTTCATAAATATTTTTGATGAGGTGCAAGGTTTATTTCTTTACCATGAAGTCGCGTTCTATATTGATTTGGTTCTAGGAGTAAGACGTATTGTACAACCCATATAAAGGATGGCTCTAAAAGAGAAGAGGTAGTTAGAAAGGCAGACTTATGATTTTTTGCAGAATGGCTTGATCCGATGTAGTACCTCGAGTTGGGGATTGCTAGTCATCTTTATTACAAAGGCGGATGGTTCTCTAAGGTTATGCGTAGACTATCGGGAGTTGAACAAAAGGACCATCAAGAATAAATATCCTTTGTCAAGGATCGATGATATATTTAACTAACTCCACGGTGCTCGGATATTTTCTCAATTAGAACTTGCCACCGGTCACCATCAAATAAGAGTGGCAAAGGATTGTGTTCTCTTAATAGATTTTCAAACTCCAAAAATTCTACGAGTGGTTAGTTATGCCGTTTGGATAGACTAATGCACCCGCTTAGTTTATGGACTTAATGAATCGAGTGTTTCGAGATATTCTTAATAAATTTGTTCTCGTCTTTATTGATGAGGTTCTTATTTATTCAAAGATAGACGAGGAACACAAATATCATCTTCGTATCGTACACGAAACCTTAAGAAGCCATGTGTTGAAGGCAAAGTTCTCCAAGTGCCATTTATGGAAAACCGAAGTTAGGTTTCTAGGGCATGTTATTTCAGGAGAAGGCATACCGGCGGACTCAGCTAAAGTTGTTGCGGTTCAAGACTGGAAGAAGCCCAAAAGTGCGATGGAAGTTAGAAATTTCTTGGGATTTTCTGGTTTTTACCGCAGGTTTATCAAGGACTTCTCGAAGCACTACAAGAAAAGTTATCTTTTATAACACAAAAAGATAACGTGCTATCTCAAAGTGTTATTATTTATTCTATTTTCATTTATTCAAGCAAGGACCAGGTACGTAACGCATTTGGATAAAGTGGTCTTGCACGATAATTTTCTTGCCCGCCTCTTCCTCAAATTATTTTCCACTTCCCTCTTCATTTTCGTTCCCTTCTTTTTTCTAGCTCTTAAAGAAATCTTAATTCTCTCATGCAAACCCTAAATATCGGATCCGGTTCAATAGCAACCTTCGCATACTTTGCATGGAAAAGCTGATGAGAGCAAGCATGCTATTTTGGGGCTGAGTCTGGATCTTTTATGTTTCTCCTTTTTATTTATCTGCCGATTTGCTTTAACTTTTAATCGATTTATGCAATAAACTATTGTCGTGTTCTGATTATTGAACATCACGTTGTTATAATCTGTTTCCGTACCTGATTTTGCAATTAGGTTTTATGATTCTCAATAGATCGATGTACCTTTTTTTTAATTGATGCTTCGAGTATGGTTGAAATGATTGGCAGCTCCAAGTATTATCGAAATGATCTGCGTGCTTTCTTTTAATCGATGCTCTGAGTATTATCCAATTGATGCCCTGAGTGTTCTCTCCCACTCCCAACTTTCTGATTAAATTTAATCACTTAAATAATAATTTTTCTCTATCTATGTTGCTTCAACTTTTTTCACAAATGGCAATGGATTAATTTTTGTTTTCCTTTTACATTCGCAAATCACTATATTTTTGCACAATTCAATTTCTTCTTAAGCAAACTCAAAAATGCAGATTGTGATAGCCATTTAATAATTATTTTTTACTCACAGTAGGTGAATTGATATGTTGAACTTAATTGTTGAAACTATTGCCAACGGTGGTGTTCTATTTTTCCATTGAAGTTGTATTTCCAAATTTAGTAAATGATAACCCTGACAAAGATGGTGAATTCCAGAAGAAGGTTTACTCATGAATTGCAATAGAAGATGAGAAAATGAACTTTATAGAATTCAAAGCCGGAGGTGAGCAAGATTATTTTAGATTGTTGGTCTGTAGTAAATTTCCTTCATGCACATCCATTCCAACATTTTCTTTAGAATAAACAGTGTATCTTTCATGATGCATATATTCTTCTTTCAATTGTTTAGATTCGTAACTGGAGTATGCAATTGTAACTGCGTTCATCTAAATTTCCTTAAAAGTCCCAATGTTCCATATAATCGCAGGTTAGCTTCGTTTGAATCAACTGATATTCGTCTATACACTAATTGTTTTGTGATTGTTGGCTGATGCCATGTTTTTATGTTAAAATACAGGTTGACAATGATGGACATGTTGAGAAGCATCAGGGTACTTACATTGTAAATGTGAATATGCATTAAGAAAATATAACCCACTATAAGCTTATTATTTGATAAAAACATGGTGAGTATTTTATGGAAACCCTTTTAGTTATATTATACTTCATTAATAAATCCTAAATGATTAGCTTAGTTTGGCAGATGTACTATATTTGAAACTAGAAGGAAATAATATTAATACAAAATAAGAGGAATTCTGTCATAGACAGTTGATGTGCTGCGTAAGAAGGCTAGAATTTTGAGTACAAGTAGCATATTTATACGAAGTCCGACCTTTAGGTTTAGATAAAGTTTACATGTCTTTTAGATATGTACTGTTGGTTTGATACCTAAAGAACTTCTCGTCAAGGTTGTTATGTAGCCAAATATTTTTATAATTGTTTCTTACATAGCTCAAATGGTCTGGATTTGCAGAGGTTGTAAGTAGATGGACAGGCATTCCAGCACTAGGCCAAAACGAAAAGGAAAGACTAATTGGTTTGGTAGAGAGGCTACACAAGAGAGTGGTCGGTCAGGATATGGTTGTAGATGCAGTGGCTGAAGCTGTTTTTAGATAAAGGGCCGGGCTTGGTAGGCCACAGCAGCCTACTGGCTCATTTTTGTTCTTGGGGTCCTACCGGTGTTGGTAAAACAGAGCTTGCAAAGGCACTTGCTGAGCAGTTGTTCGATGATGAGAACCTTTTGGTCCGAATCGACATGTCTGAGTACATGGAGCAGCATTCTGTGTCCAGGCTGATTGGCGCACCGCCTGGGTATGTTGGCCATGAAGAAGGTGGCCAGCTGACTGAGGCTGTGAGAAGAAGGCCCTACAGTGTGATATTATTCGATGAAGTTGAGAAAGCACACGTTGATGTGTTCAATACGCTGCTTCAAGTTCTGGATGATGGTAGACTTACGGATGGGCAAGGCAGAACGGTTGATTTCACTAACTGTGTGATAATATTGACATCGAATCTAGGTGCTGAATACTTACTTGCTAGCATGGTGGGGAAATATTCGGTGTAGATAGCAAAGGAGAGAGTGATGGAGGAGGTGAGGAAGCATTTCAGACCAGGGCTGCTGAACAGGCTTGATGAAATAGTGGTGTTCGATCCGCTGTCCCATGAGCAGCTGAGAAAGGTAGCTAGGCTTCAGATGAAGGATGTTGCTGTTAGATTGGCGGAGAGAGGGGTCGCTCTGGCTGTCACTGATGCTACCTTGGATGTGGTTCTCTCTGAATCTTATGATCCTGTAAGTTTTTCCACTTACATGAAGATATTGTTCATGTTACATAATATCATACTATTGCTGTGTGTGTGTGTGTGTGTGTGTATATATATATATATATATATATATATATGTACAGAGTATGCTAAACTTGCATGATAATGTGATCATCAGGTGTATGGTGCAAAAGGCCAATAAGGAGGTGGCTAGAGAAGAGAGTGGTCACTTAGCTTGACTTTGCAGTTACAAACTTTAAACCATCATTTACATGTACATCAGATATTTCAAATAAAATAATTATACACTAAAAAGTTTTGATTTGGTCTGATTTCTACAAATGGCAGAGGCCTTGCATCCTAAAGCATTGGTGAATTTCATATCTGAGAAGCAAATTTACATCAGTATTGCCAGTACATTAAGAGATGTTTGCATGCATAATCCTGATAGAGGCGTTGACAGCCTATTTCCACTACAAAAATAGGATTTTTTTTTAATAAATTTTCAACAAAGCCTATTTTCACAATAAGGTTTCTTGACGAGCCCATATTTAAAATTTATCATTCTTTTTTTATTAACAGGCATGCACAGAAAGTCAAGATTCTACTATCCAAGCTCTTGGATTTGAAAGCCTTGCATATTTGTGTGGAACAGATGTAGTCAATAACAAACATTAGCTGTCTAACTTATTTATTGAACACCATTCTATTTATCTAACTGTTCTCATGCCCATCGTATTCACCAATTTGCTGTTGAGTTGCTTTATCTGTTTTCTATTCTCAGTGCAGCTACCTTAAAGGCCATAGTTCATTTTTAGCATTTATTTGTTGTTTAGCTTTTATCATAAATCTTCTTGATGTGCATGTTCCATATGCACCTTGGGGTTTGAGTTTATTATGGCCAAAAAGAAAAAAGAAAAAAAAACTTGAAAATCGAAAGGATGTAAATCGTCGATGTAACTGAATTGTAAACTGGTAGTTATGCATGATTAAAAACAGTTGTGCCAATCAAGGACTGTTATTCAAAATTTGTGGAATTTGGCCACATTAGAAATTAAAAAAGGATAGAAGATTGTAATTTGTAAATTTTAAGTATGAAGTACTTAAATTCCAGGTAGAAGATAATGGATGAATGATATATCACGGTGACATGGACCAATGTGTTTGTGTGTGTATGTATGTGCATATGCAAGCATGTGATGCTTACTTTCCGGACCATGAGGAAGAACAAGGCACTCAGATACATAGGTTACTATATTTATATGTTATGCTTTATAATATTGCTCGATTTTAGCATATTTATTTGTTGCAATTGCTTTATGGCTTTTCAAAGATGCTCTTTCATATTATCCGAGCGTTCTCTAGGAAAATACTAATCTCACTGATAAACCAAATCTGAAGCGATCAAATGTTATGTTTTATTCACTACAATTCTGAATCACTTTATAGTAATATTGACCTTCATTTTATATTGATTCGGCTAAGATATAATGCTTATGTATTGATGGAGCCTAAGGCTATTATAACTATGATCATTTTGCAGCAAAATACATCAATGGTACTGCAAAGAGGCGTCATCTACCTTTGCATTGTAGCGAATTGCAGGATCAGGTACCCTTGCTTTAGTAATTTTTGGACTCAGCATAGTTTGCTTGATAATGTATGTGTTTGTAGCTCAACTGCAATGAAATATGACATGTTCTGAATTTTACTTAACTTTGCATCTCGTATTTATTTATTTATTTATTTATTTATTTTACGCTTTCAAATGCATGACAAAAGGTGGTTCCAGAGAGTGAAAAATCCAAGAACAGAGGTTGAGAATTCGCATAAGAGATCTAGAAAGGAATAGCTTGTGGCAGGCTTTAGTTGCACGTATGATTTGTTTTGTGTAGGAGGTGGTGATGGTGATGTGTAGGATGGGTACTTCTGACTTGTTCCGTGGTTTTGGAAGGCAGGAAGCTATGCACAGTTATGTGGTCAGTGAAAGCAATGCAACAGTGCATTTGATGTTTGGTGGTCTTGTTTTGATGGTTGGAATAGAAGTTGATGTGAACTGTTGATGGTGGAGGGTGTTGACAGTTTGTTCTGTGAAATGTAAAAGTGGTAGGAAAGTTATGGTGGATGAGAAGTGTGGTATGCTCTGTAGTGGATGGGTTATGGGTGCACCAGATTGGTAATGACTGTATTGCTGATGAGGCAGGGAGGCTGTCAGGCAGTTTTGTATGAATTGAGGTGATTGAGTGATGTTTGTGGAAGAATGCCAGTAAGGCAGTAAGGTGAAGACAGTTATATAAGCTAGTTGAATTTTTCTTGGTTGAAGCAGAAAGTGAGGCAGTGCTAGATGGTGAAGTGGTGATTTGTATTGGAGGGTTGGGGATTGGGATTGTTGATGTGGTTATCAGGGTGGTGTGCAGGTGCGAAGGCTGTGCAGTAGCAGTAACAGAGGGAGGGGGGTTGAAGGAAATGCACAGACAGTTCTTTTTGCCAATCAAGTTTGTAAAAGAAATTGAGTTATAAATTGGATTGTAAATTGTAATTGAAAATTGAAATGTAAATTGAAAAAATGCAATGCAATTTTTTTATTTTCAAATGAAATTGTGTATAATTTTTTTTAAAATTAGAAATGCAAATGCAAATGCAACTAGTGAAAAAGCACACTATAACATGTTGATTTAATAGCGCGAAATGACCGCTATTGAATAAATATTTTATAGCGGCAAAATGGTGTTATAAAGATTTCCAATTCCATTGAGATTTAGCTGTATTATAGCGGATACAATGAGCTATTGAATAAATATTTTATAGCGGCAAAATGGTGTTATAAAGATTTCTAGTTCCGTTGAGATTTAGCTGTATTATAGCGGCTATAATGAGCTATTGAATTAGCGTACCATAGCGGCGAATTTGTGTTATAAAACTAAGCTCAACCATAGCGGCATATTTTGTGTTATAAATATTCAACAGTTTTTTATAACATGTCGATATACAGCGCTTATCAAACCGCTATGGTTGCGATTAATAGCGGCTATATGCCGCTATGAAAGACACTTTTTATTGTGGTGAAGATTTCTTCTCATTTGACTAAGAAAAGAAAGATGTTAAGTTTTTTTGAACTTCTAAATGTGATCATGCATTCAATCAATTAAAAGAGAAGTTGACTAGCGCTTCTGTTTTAACCTTCTAGATAGAAGCGAAGGTTTATCCGTGTATATAGATGCTTGTGGAACTGGAATGGGAATAGTTCTGATGAAGCATGGGAAAGTTATTGCCTATGCGATTCGACGCCTAAAGCCGCATGAGATAATTATGCTATGCACGATTTGGAGCTTTTAGTCTATTATCTTCGCACTAAAGATGTGGAGGCATTATCTTTTGGGTGAAAGGTTTGAGTTATACACGGACCACCAATCCTTAAAATACCATTTTACGTAGAAAGATTTGAATTTTGATGCAGCAGAGATGGTTGGAGTTTCTCGCTTCTTATGATCTAGAGGTTCTTTATACCCCTAGAAAAGCAAATACTGTTGCTGAAGCACTGAGTAGGAATGCAGCAATGGTTGCAAACCTAGAAGTTAAGCTAAGTTTATTAGAGAGAATTGCATCCACTTAAGAGGCAGATCCTATTTTCGCTCGACTTAAGAAGGATGTTAAAGAATGTGTTGTTTCTAGCTTTGAGATTGATCTTCGGGGAATATTGAAAATGAATGTGTTTATTTGTGTTCCAGACTTTGATGGACTTAAGCAAGAAGTTTTAACCTAGTGCCACTATTCAAAGTTATATTTTCATCCAAGAGTGACCAAGATGTTCAAAGATATAAAGAGGGTATTCTGGTGAAAGGTGATGAAGCAAGATATTTCAATCTGTGTGAGTCATTGTACAAACTACCAACAGATTAAGAGTGACCAGAAGAAAACAGTTGGACTGCTTTAGCCACTTGAGACCCCAAAGTGGAAGTGAGAGCAGATCTCTACTGACTTTATTGATGTGCTTCCTAGGTCAAGAAGAGGTAACGATGGCATTTGGGTTATAGCCGACCGATTGACCAATTGTGCCCATTTCATTCCTATTAAGCTGACCAGGACTGCTACGAGTCTGGCGAGTTCGTTATGAAGGAGATTGTGAGACTCTATGGGGTTCCTCATAGTATTGTAAGTGCCCAAGACGCGATATTCACTAGTAGGTTCTGGGAGGAACTGGTTTAGGGATTGAGCTAAGTCTAAGTACAGCTTACCATCCCCAAAAAGATGGGCAGAAGGAGAGAGCGAACCGGATCTTGGAAGATTTATTACGAGCATGCATTCTAGACTTCGGGTATTCTTGAGAAGATCATTTGCTCTTAGTCGAATTCACTTACAATAACAGTTATCAAGCAAGCGTCGGTACGGCCCCTTTCAAAGCTCTTTATGGTCGTCCATGTCAGTCTCCATCGTATTGGGTCGAATCTGGAGATGGACTTGTTCTTGGACCCGATATAATTAGAAGCTAATGAGAAGGTAGCTGATACTAGAAGAAATATGAAGGAAGCACAAGATCGGCAAAAAATTTATGCAGATCAAAGGCATAGGGATCTCGAGTTCTTAATCGGAGACTTGGTATTTGTAAAAGTGTCATGAGATTTGGGAAGACAGGGAAGTTAGCCCCTTGATATATTATCCCTTTTCCCATACTAGACCTGTAACGACCCGAACTCGATGTCCAATAAACAACATCAAATTCGTATCGCCGGAGCTTGCAACAACATTAGATGATAAATAACACAGTGGAAACAAAGATGATATCATTGATACAACGTGAATACAATATCCGATACATCAATTTGATACAATGATAATCATCAACATCAGAGAGCATATAACATAAGATATAGCGGAACACGACACAATATAAGATAAGTCTTCAACAGAATCAAATACTGCAACTCCAATCCAAAACTCCAAAGCCAAAGCTTTAAAACTCCAAGCTCAAAACTCCATTAAGGTTGCACAAAGCTAAGCATATGCAGTCGTTGACTCCAAAGACTCCAAAATGTATCAAACAAAAAGCTGAAGGTTACCATAACGATATCTACTACCTGACTATCTGAAAAACCAAACTCTAGACTGCCCGTGTGGAAAATTGTGGACACCCAGAGTTTAGGAATGGAACAATAAACTCCAAGTTAGTGATGTGACTGGTGTGAGAAAACAACAACATTTGGTCTTTAAAAACAATCGAAAGATTTTAAGTTTGAAATCCATAATGCTTTTTGGAAAATGAAACTACCATAAGGCTTCCCGGCACACACACACCATGCAATCGCATACTTGGGGGAGATTTCTCCTTATCGTAGTCAAACATGCTTACTACGCAAAAATCTTTTTGATAGTATTATTAGTGCATAGTGGAAAACGTTTCGAAAGTATAATATTAATCCTAGCGAGCATAGGTACCATTATACTATGCCTACTATAGATACCACCTGAGGTGGCAGGTAATACAACTGCAATCATAAAGGGCTCATCTTGGATGATTGGATTTCCAACAAATGGTCAGGCTAAAGAACTTTCTATTACCACATGGGAATGCCTCTGGAGGGATGCCCCGAAAACCTACCTGGCTCTTTGCCAACACAAGGACGGTTACCCACTTCCCGGCAAGTAAAACCTAAGATATGCCACCCCCGGTCGTTTGCGACCTTTATCCGAGGATCCTCTACACCAAAAACATCACACAGTAATAAATATACTACAATGTCCACATGAGTAAGTATTTTGGCTCCATACCATGATACCACCCTTTTCCAGAAGGAATGGTCATACGCTAGGGGAGCATCCCCTGAAACCTTGCCGCATCTTTCATGTTTCGACCATTACCGGTTTGTGAGGCTCGATGAGGTATCGTCCACAAAGCTACGCTTTTTCACAAATTCATGCTTTGATTAACAAATGATCAGCAGCACTTCGTATGCCACATTACCAAATTGGGAATGTATGACTAGTAACCATCAACTACATAACCTCTAGGCTCGTACGTCTCAGTGAAGGGTGTTAAGCTAAGAGAATAAATCTCTGCCACCAAACAGAAATGTATTTGATAGAAACCAGCTTTACATCTCAAAGTGTAATGTCAGACACACATCCATACAAGTCTGTTCCGGGTTCGAACAGAACCGAAGGCACTTCCAAAGAAGCCCTTTCAATACGGATATTCATAGTCCTGATTGGACTTACCATCACTTAGGAAATCTCTATACCATAGCTACTCAGTGCAGAGACAATCGATAGGTCATCCTATCGTTCTCGCAAATACTCGGTCTTCACCACCGGTCTTCAAATTCTATCCATAACGACGTATCATTATTCGAAATGGGTTATATGACACAAAGTCCTCTCCCGACTAAACCGAATAATGAGCGTAAATTTAAAAACATATGGATATGGGATTTCAATTAAGTCACAACTCTAAAATTCAAAATTTTCTTTCAAATGGTTTAAACAAATTATCATTTTAAATCTTATAAACAAAAAAGATTCATTTCACAAAGTTAACCAAGTTTCACAAACATCCATTCACGGATTTCAAAACAATTTCCATTTCAATTGGATTAATTCATTTAATCTTTAAATAAAAGATTTAATTTATAGCCTCCAAAACTGTTTCCAAAGATTCATTCATAACTTGGAAAATCATTTCATTTCAAATTTGAAATCCCTTTAATACAAATTGGAAATTCCTTTCTTATATGAAGGCTTTTATTATTTGAAATTCCTTTTCAAAAACTTTTCACTTTAAACCAAATCAATTTCCTAAACCATTTGGATTCAAAAATTCAATTTTTTGAAATTATTTATTTTAAAAATCTGTGACTTAACCGATTTCCACGTGAAATCGATATTTGTGTGTGTATAGCGTAGTCCAGGGGTTTTACCCAATAATGCAACAACTCAATTATTACAATCCAAAAACAACAATATCGATAAGCGGTATAATCCTGTAACGCTTATCATCATTCACAGATTCATAGATAAATGTATCATAGATAAATGTATCGCAGATAAATAACTAAATAAATTACACACGGCTTAATTCACAGAACATAATATTACAATTCTGAGATAACAATCAATTCAAGGCATTTCATACAATACAAACATTCATGAACAATCCAAGCATTCGATAATCATTTATAAACAGGATTAATTGTTTAATCCTAAATTAAATCAATTTAATTTTCAATTAAATAACTTACTCAATCTTGATTAATTAATTACAAATCATTTAGTATTAATTAATTTATTAGTAAATTTATCTTTAATTATCCATCTTAATTAATTGCCCTTAATTAATTAATTAGTCCTTAACTAATCACATTAAATAAATCAAGTCATAATCACTAGTTAATGATTTTAAACAAATTCATAATTATTAATTATTCACTAATTACTTGTACTAAGTAATTTACATAATATTAATTAATTAATCTTATCAATCTCATAAAGTGACTAACTAATTAATAAATTTTATTAATTAATTGTCTTTAATTACTTCCATTTCTAATTGATTAAAGATAACTTCTTTTGTCTAAATATAAAACTTAATCACACCATTTAAACTTATTAGAAAAATATTTAGAACAAATATAATTGAAAAATGTATAATTTACTTTAACAAAATGAACTAAAGCATTTAAATTATCAATTATCATCCTTAAACTTGTTCAATTTTAATTAATAAATTTTATTTTATTTTAAAACTTGATTATCAACTCCTAATTTAAAACTTAATTAAACTTGATTAAATATTCTTCTTTGAAATCAAATCATTTTATTAACTTTAAAACTTGATTAAATTCTTTACTTTGAACCATGAATAATTTTCAACTTGGAAAATTTGTTGAACATTCTTTACCTTTAAAACTTAATTTCCCTTACTTCAAAACAACTGTTCTTATTAAGCTTTATATTTAAAAACAAATCTGGAAGCAATTCTACAAGATTAAAATCAACCCGAGACTAAAATAAAGAATACCCGAGCCAACACAAACTTTCCTCAAGCCAATCTTACTCACTCGCACACCCCCACTACTTCGAGAAAAACTCCAGTAATCTCGAGTCATACCCAAACACGAGCATCTTCCCCAAACTTGCAAACAAACCCAGATACAGCAATGGGCACGGTGCATGTGCACAGATTCTCCGGCTACCTTTGGTCTATACTACGACCATCAACACATTGACGCTGATCATCCTAAACCTATCGATCATCCAAAACCCCGAATCAAACACAGAAACAAGATCGAGCATTCCCACTCAAAATTGGAACCCACCTCCGTCAGTAAATCGCCTCACCATGTCACGTCGAGCCACCGGATGTCATACAATCACTACCCAAGCTACTCCGATAAACCACGAGTCGTTTCCCCCCTGACCGATACAACCCGATGCGACATTGATGTCGCAGCAACCTATTTCCTCATATCGATCAAAACTAGGGTTAAAACACTAAATCACGTCATAACGCCACGCCGACCCTCGATAAATTCAATAATCATTTTTCTGGTGATCCCCTACCTGCAATCCTCCTTCCACCATGATCGCGATGTTCAATTTGCCGTTAATCGACTGAAATCAACCAAAACAAGTTTTCTGTTCAACCCATAAATTCTACCTTGAATCAACACTAAAAATCTTGAAATTATTGTCTAAATTCATCATTTTACAATACGATTCTGGCTATATATTCAAAACAAAATATTACCAACATTAATTTTATGGCTTTAATTACATGTTACAGTAATATATTATGCTCGAGAAATACACTGAGTATTTTCACTCGCAATTATTTTTGAAACTGAAACTACATTGTAGTGATCAACTTCCTTTTTAAAATCTTAGCCTAACATTGATTATTCAAAGAGAATTTGAATCGTTTTCTTAATTTTGAAACCTATATCTACAACAGGAGTCTGTGCATATATATAATCCAAACATGCTTGCAAAATTTTCTACATTCATGCAAAAACTTTCACATCATATCACAATGACCATCACAAGCATCAGGTTAATAAACAAATTTAGGTTTCAAACTAGAGGTTTGCTCACCTGTATATACACAGAGCAGAGAAGCTTTAATTTTTCCTAAGTATTTTACAAATCTTGCTTAATTTTTTTTTCTGGTTTGAAGTTAGTTTCAGCTTCTTTTTTTTCTGTTTTCCAAATCTGTTTCTCAGGCTTTGGTTGTTGAACGAACAAGAATAGAGTAGAGGTATATATAAAGAAGACGGTGTTTGTATAGGGGGTTGTCTTCTGGTGCAAGCTTATTTCTTTGTTTTCATTACTTTGGTCAAATTTTTTCTTTCTTCTGTTTTCTTCTTTGACTAAACTAAATTTTATTTCAACTGAAATGATTTTCTTACATTTCGAATGACTATATTTGTGCTGAGAATAGATGGTATTAAATGCTTATGTTTCCTATTTGGTTTACAGCCTATCCTATTCTTGTACGTACTCCTTTGTTTAGTTGATATTTTTGTTTCTTCTTTATATGTACATTTATTATCTTCTTGTTTGCATACACAATTCACATACAAATGTTTATTTTAGCCTTGCTTTTATTTTCTTGCATACACAACTTGTCATGTTTTGCATAATATACGTACAAACAAATCTAGATTTTCTTTATATTAACACATATTATTTAAAAGAGAATGATTTGAAATTAAGAACATATCAAATAAATTACATAAATATATTCTTATAAATTCAAATTATGTTTAAACATTTACTTAAAATTTAAATTTAAATTAAATATATATATATATATATATATATATATAAATTCAAATCCACTCATATATGCACATATACATATATATTCACATATATATAAGATTTAAATTCAAATGATTTTTAAAACATTTATTACTTCAATCAAAAGAAATTGAAGTTTTATTCATACAAATTAACACATATTTTATTTGTTTTGAAACTTTTCAAATTAAATTCCCAAAAGTTCAAATAAGCTACCAAATTTAAATTAATAAATTTTGGGATGTTACAAATATCCCCCCTCAAAAAAATTTCGTCCTCGAAATTTGCTAGGGAGACAACTAAGATAGATGATAGATAAAGAAATGATTGATCAGATCAGATCAAACATTTATTCTGCATTCGGTTTACCAAATCATAATATCGACAATAGATATGAGAACAACTCAATCAATTACGAAACAATTGGGTTATTTGATCTACGAAGTATACAGGGGTATTGGTTAGTTCGAAGGGATAACTAACCGTTCGTAGATTATATCGAAACAAATAGAAATAGATTCGACTACGATCTCAGATTCAGATTTAACTTAATTACGAATTGTTGAAATAATACTATGGGTAGTTCTCATGTCGAACGAACTCGAAAAACTTAATCGTAAACGAGAAGGTTACCTTATAAAATCTCTTTTCCTTTATCAGACTTTGAGGTTGAAGAATCATCTTTGATCGCATACAACCTCACTACTAGAGCTTGCTTCTTAGCTGGACAGTCCTTGATCCTATGTCCTAGCTTGCGGCAGTAATAACATCCCGTAGATTCCTGATCTGGCCTCATAAATGGCTCTCTCATTCCTGGCTTCCAAGGATTCTTGCATTTATCCAAGTAGTGGCATTTCTCCAAGCAATTGAGACAAGTAACATCTTTCACCATTTTCTTTTGTATATTCTTCTTTCCTTTATCTTTCCTCGGTTTCTTTCCGCCAAACTTTCTATTCCTCCAATTTAGATTACTTGTATTTCCATCCTCCTATGGAAATTCCTGCTTATCCAGAGTATAGTATCTATAACCCATATCAATTAATTCAAAAAACGATTCCTTTACGTGAGTAGTCATCCTCTCCTGAAATTCCTTTTTCATTCCCCGAATAAACTTTTCATTCTTCTTTAACGTTGTATTCACCAATTCTGGACCAAATTGAGATAACTCATTAAATTTGTTCAGGTATTCCTCAAATGATAAACTTCCTTGCTTCAAATCCATAAACTCCTATACATTCTAGAGATACTAGTGGATGGAATATATCGCTGCTCGAACACTTCCTTGAAACAACTCCAAGTAAATTCATCCACCGGCTCATCCAATGTAATAGTTTCCCACCGTACTAAAGCCTCTTCCTGAAGTTTCCAGGAAGCTATCAGTCGCATCTGATCATCTTCCAACTTTAGTCCCTTGAAAATCCTTTCGCACGATCGGATCCAGGCTTGTGTTTTGATAACAGATTCTTTGCCAGTGAATGGCTTTCCACCAAGTCTAGAAAAGCTCCGATATAGATCAAGCAGATTTGATTGAGATTGGATGGGAATATCTGTTGTTACATGGCTTTGACCAGTTAAAGTGGTACTTCCTTGTCCATTATCTCGTCCTCTTCTTCCACTCATTCTTACTATCTGTAATAGTAAGAAAACCGATTTAGGCATTCGGACGAAATATCTTAGATAATAACAACAGATAAAGAGAATATAATGAGAAGTTTGGATTTTGGTTTCACTGGTTGTACTCATTCTAGGGTATAATTCACGCTATCTTTAATGAGCCATCTAATGTGTTACACTCCGTAGCCAAAGTTCTTAATCAACCTTTAGCTCTAATACCAAATGTGACGACCCAAACTCGATGTCCGACAAACAATATCAAATTCGTATTGTCGGAGCTTGCAACAACATTAGATGATAAATAACACAGAGGAAACAAAGATGATATCATTGATACAACATGAATACAATATCCGATACATCAATTTGATACAATGATAATCATCAATATCAGAGAGCATACAACACAGGATACAGCGGAACACGACACAATATAAGATAAGTCTTCAACAGAATCTAATACTGCAACTCCAATCCAATACTTTAAAGCCAAAGCTCTAAAACTCCAAGCTCGAATATCCATCAAGGTTGCACAAAGCTAAGCATGTGCAGTCGTTGACTCCAAAGACTCCAAAATATATCAAACAGAAAGATGAATGTTACCAAAATGATATCTTCTTCCTGACTATCTGAAAAACCAAACTCTAGACTGCCCGTATGGAAAATTGTGGGCACCCAGAGTTTAAGAACGGAACAATAAACTCTGAGTCAATCATGGGACTGGTGTGAGCAAACAAAAACATTTGGTCTTTAAAAACAATCAAATGAATTTAAGTTTGAAACCCGCAATGCTTTTTGGAAAATGAAACTACCATAAGGCCTCCCAGCACACACACCATGTAATCGCACACTTGGGGGAGATTTCTCATTATGATAGTCAAACATGCTTACTACGCAAAAATCCTTTTGATATTATTATTAGTGCATAGTGGAAAACATTTCGAAAGTATAATATTAATCCTAGCCAGCATAGGTACCATTATACTATGCCTACTATAGCTACCACCTGAGGTGGCAGGTAATACAACTTCAATCGTAAAGGGCACGTATTGGATGATTGGATTTTCAACAAATGGTCAGGCAAAGGAACTTCCTATTGCCACATGGAAACGCCTCTGGAGGGACGCCCTGAGAACCTACCTGGCTCTCTGCTAACACAAGGCCGGTTACCCCTTCCCGAAAAGTAAAACCTAAGATATGCCACCCCTAGTTGTTTGCGACCTTTATCCGAGGATCCTCTACACCAACAACATCACACAGTAATAAATATACTACAGTGTCCACATGAGTAAGTATCTGGGATTCATACCATGATACCACTCTTTTCCGGAAGGAATGGTCATACCTTAGGGGAGCTACCCCTGAAACCTTGCCGCACTATCCTGTTTCAACCATTACCGATTTGTGAGGCTCGATGAGGTCTCGTCCATAAAGCTACGCTTTTTCACAAAGTCATGCTTTGATCAACAAATGATCAGCAGCACTTCGTATGCCACATTACCAAATTGGAAATGTATCGCTAGTAACCATCAATTACATAACCTCTGAGCTCGTACGTATCAGAGAAGGGTGTTAAACTAAGAGAATAAATCTCCGCCACCAAACAGAAATGCATTTGACAGAAACCAGCTTTACATCTCAAAGTGTAACGTCAGACACACAACCATACAAGTCTGTTCCGGGTTCGAACAGAACCGAAGGCACTTCCAAAGAAGCCCTTGCAATCCGGATATTCACAATCCAGATCGGACTTCCCATCACTTAGGAAATCTCTATACGGTAGCTACTCAGTGCAGAAACAATCGATGGGTCATCCTATCGTTCTCGCAAATACCCGGTCTTCACCACCGGTCTTTAAATGCTATCCATAATGATGTACCATTATTTGGAATGGGTTATATGACACAAAGTCCTCTCCCGACTAAACCGAATAATGAGCGCAAATTTAAAAACATATGAATATGGGATTTCAATTAAGTCACAACTCTAAAATGCAAAACTTTCTTCCAAATGGTTTAAACAAATTACCATTTCAAATCTTTTAAACAAAAAGATTCATTTCACAAAGTTCACCCTGTTTCACAAAGATCCATTCGTGGATTTCAAAACAATTTCCATTTCAATTGGATTAATTCATTTAGTCTTTAAATAAAAGATTTAATTTATAGCCTCCAAAACTGTTTCCAAAGATTCATTCATAACTTGGAAAATCATTTCATTTCAAATTTGAAATCCCTTTAATACAAATTGGAAATTCCTTTCTTATATGAAGGCTTTTATTATTTGAAATTCCTTTTCAAAAACTTTTCACTTTAAACCCAATCCATTTCCAAAACCATTTGGATTCAAAAATTCAATTTTTTTAAAATTATTTATTTTAAAAATCTGTGACTTAACTGATTTCCACGTGAGATCCATATTTGTGTGTGTATAGCATAGTCCAGGGGTTTTACCCAATAGTGCAACAACATCAATTATTACAATCCAAACACAAAAATATCGATAAGCGGTATAATCCTATTACGCTTATCTTCATTCATAGATTCACAGATAAATGTATCATAGATAAATAATTAAATAAATTACACATAGCTCAATTCATAGAATAGAATATTACAATTCGGAGATAACAATCAATTCAAGGCATTTCATACAATACAGACATTCAATAATCATTTATAAACAGGATTAATTGTTTAATCCTAAATTAAATCAAATTAATTTTCAATTAAATTAATTACTCAATCTTGATTAATTAATTACAAATCATTTAGTATTAATTAATTTATTAGTAAATTTATCTTTAATTATCCATCTTAATTAATTACCCTTAATTAATTATTAGTCCTTAATTAATCACATTAAATAAATCAATTCATAATCACTAGTTAATGATTTTTAAACTAATTGATAATTATTAATTATTCACTAATTACTTGTACTAAGTAATTTACATAATATTAATTAATTAATCTTATCAATCTCATAAAGTGATTAATTTATTAATAAATTTTATTAATTAATTGTCTTTAATTACTTCCATTTCTAATTGATTAAAGATAACTTCTTTTGTCTTAATATAAAACTTAATCACATCATTTAAACTTATTAGAAAAATATTTAGAAATCAAATATAATTGGAAAATGTATAATTTTCTTTAACAAAACGAAGTGAAGCATTTAAATTATCAATTATCATCTTTAAACTTGTTCAATTTTAATTAATAAATTTTATTTTATTTTAAAACTTAATTATCAACTCCTAATTTTAAACTTAATTAAACTTGGTTAAATATTCTTCCTTGAAATCAAATCATTTTATTAACTTTAAAACTTGATTAAATTCTTTACTTTGAAACCTTGAATAATATTTCAACTTGGAAAATTTGTTGAACATTCTTTACCTTTAAAACTAGATTTCCCTTACTTCAAAACAAATGTTCTTATTAGACTTTATATCTAAAAAAAATCTGGAAGCAATTCTTCAAGATTAAAGTCAACCCGAGACTAAACTAAAGAATACCCGAGCCAATGCAAACTTTCTCCGAGCCAATCTTACTCACTCGCACACCCCACTACTTCGAGAAAACTCCAGCAATCTCGAGTCATACCCAAACACGAGCATCTTCCCAAACTTGCAAACAAACCCACATACAACAATGGGCACGGTGCACGTGCACCGATGCTCCGGCCACCTCTGGTCGACACTACGACCATCAACACATTGACGCTGATCATCCCAAACCTATCGATCATCCAAAACCTCGAATCAAACACAGAAATGAGATCGAACATTCCCACTCAAAACTGGAGCCCACCTCCATCAGTAAATCGCCTCACCACGTCACGTCGAGCCATCGGACACCATACAATCACTACCCAAGCTACTCCGATAAACCACAAGCTGTTTCCCCCCTGACCGATACAACCCGATGCGATATTGATGTCGTAGCAACCTATTTCCTCATATCGATCAAAACTAGGGTTAAAACACTAAATCATGTCGTAACGCCACGCCGACCATCGATAAATTCAATAATCATTTTCCTGATGATCCCCTACCTGCAATCCTCCTTCCACCCTGATCACAATTATTTTTGAAACTGAAACTACATTGTGGTGATCAACTTCCGTTTTAAAATATTAGACTAACATTGATTATTCAAAGAGAATTTGAATTTTTTTCTTAATTTTGAAACCTGTATCTACAACAGGAGTCTATGTATATATATATAATCCAAACATGCTTGCAAAATTTTCTATATTCATGCAAACACTTTCACATCATATCACAATGACCATCACAGGCATCAGGTTAATAAACAAATTTAGGTTTCAAACTAGAGGTTTGCTCACCTGTATATGAACAGAGCAGAGAAGCTTTATTTTTTCCTGAGTATTTTGAAAATCTAGCTTGATTTTTTTTTTCTGGTTTGAAGTTTGTTTCAGCTGCTTTTTTTCTGTTTTCCAAAACTGTTTCTCAGGCTTTGGTTGTTGAACAAACAAGAATAGAGTAGATGTATATATAAAGAAGACAGTGTTTGTATAGGGGAGATGTCTTCTGGTGCAAGCTTATTTCTTTGTTTTCAATACTTTGGTCAAATTTTTTTCTTTCTTTTGTTTTCTTCTTTGACTAAACTAAATTTTGTTTCAGCTGAAATGATTTTCTTACATTTCGAATGACTATATTTGTGCTGAGAATAGATGGTATTAAATGCTTATGTTTCCCATTTGGTTTATAGCCTATCATATTCTTGTATGTACTTCTTTTTTTGGTTGATATTTTGTTTCTTCTTTATATGTACATAAACACTTCGTTATATTATCTTCTTGTTTGCAAACACTATTCACATACAAATGTTTATTTTAGCCTTGCTTTTATTTTCTTGCATACACAACTTGTCATGTTTTGCATAATATACGTACAAACAAATCTAGATTTTCTTTATATTAACACATATTATTTAAAAGAGAATGATTTGAAATTAAGAACATATCAAATAAATTACATAAATATATTCTTATAAATTCAAATTATGTTTAAACATTTACTTAAAATTTAAATATAAATTAAATATATATATATATATATATAAATTCAAATCCACTCATATATGCACATATACATATATATTCACATATATATAAGATTTAAATTCAAATGATTTTTAAAACATTTATTACTTCAATCAAAAGAAATTGATGTTTTATTCATATAAATTAACACATATTTTATTTGTTTTGAAACTTTTCAAATTAAATTCCCAAAAGTTCAAATAAATCTAGTTTTGCTTTATATTAACACATATTATTTGAAAGAGAATGATTTGAAATTAAATACATATCAAATAAATTACATAAATATATTCTTATAAATTCAAATTATGTCTAAACATTTACTTAAAATTTAAATTCAAATTCAATATATATATATATATATATATATATATATATATATATATAAACTCAAATCCACTCATATATGCACATATACATATATATTCACACATATATAAGATTAAATTCAAATGATTTTTAAAACATTTATTGCTCCAATCAAAAGAAATTGAAGTTTTATTCATATACATTAACATATATTTTATTTGTTTTGAAACTTTTCAAATTAAATTCCCAAAAGTTCAAATAAGTTAGCAAATTTAAATTAACAAATTTTGGGATGTTACAAGACTGGATTGGTAAACTTGCTTATAAAGTGGAGTTACTAGATCGACTATCAGATGTGCACAACGTATTTCACGTATCTCATTTTCGTAAGTATATACACGACCCTTTGATGATAGTAGAACCGGGACAAGAAGTTGATTTGGAGGTTCAACCTAACCTAACCATTCTTAGGCATCCTATTCGTATTGTTGCTCGAGATATAAAGCGATTAAGGAAGAAGGTTGTAAATCTTATTACGGCTCAATGGTGGAGATGTTACAGATTGTACTTGGGAAACTAAGGACTATATTAAGGATTCTTATCCCGAGTTGATGTAGTTGTTTTTTGTATTTTGTTGTTTCTTTTTAGTGTACTCCCTAGTTGTGTTGAGGTCACTTTCCTTGTATCTTTGTATGGTATATATGATATCATTTGGATTTCTTTGACATCTTAAGTTTATCCGATTAATTTCGAGGATGAAATTTCCTTTAGGGAAGGGAGGATGTAACTACCCATAATTTAATCACTTTAAACTTGAATAGTTAATATGTTTTTAAATGATTACATGATGGATTTATATCCAAAATAATTTTTTGGATAAAACGTCTCAAATGGATTTTTAAAACCAATGTAAAATCTTGTTTAAAGGCGGTTCAGTTATAAGGCAGTTAGGGATACCAATTTATTTAAGAATAAGTTTGCCTAATAAACCAAATAAGAGTGATAACTTGAGAAAAGAACTTGTCTAGTAAAACAAGAAAGAATTATTTACCTTGCCTAATAAAACAGAATAATATAATTACATGCCTAGTAAAGCAAGAAATTATTATTAACCTTGCCTAATAAAACAGAATAGTATAACTACTTGCCTAATAAAAAAAAATATTAACGTTGCTTAATAAAATACTTTCCTAATAAGACAAAATAGCATAATGATTATTATATTCCACACGGATGGTTTCCGTTGGACCAAAATTCGTCGAATCGGGTTATGTCATGCAGATGGTTACCATTGGACAAAAATCTGGTCGAATCAGGTTAGGCCATAGTTGATAAGGAGGATTCCTAATGGACCAAAATATGGTCGAACCAAACTAAGCCATAAGGATGTTTTCTACTGGACCAAAATGTGGTCGAATCAAATTAGGCCATAGGGCTGGTTTTTATTAGACCAAAATCTGGTCGAAGCAGGTTAGTCTATAGGAAATTACTAAAATACCCTTCTCTTCACCTATAATTAGCCAAGTCTATATCTTATTTTAATTCATACACAAATTAAAGAAAAGAACTAAATTTCATTATCAAAGGCGAAGTATTCCAAGTCCTCAGCAAAGCAAATAGGATGTGCGTATATTCTTTGTTTTCATCGTTTAGTAGGCATAACCTATTTCACGAGTATAATTTAATTATTTTACAATGAGTGTAATCTTAATATCTTTCCTTTGACTCATTCACATTTTAATAAATGTTGTGTTAACTATTAGTTGTAATTGTTAATAACAATGGGTCCGTTATTATTCTTATTTAGTTGCTTGATTTGTGCTCGTCCAGTTTATGATCAATAACCTTGACATTTAGTTCAAGGGAACATACACCACGTTTTAACTTAGAATTAACATTTAGTGACTTTTTGGTTAAAAGGAAATAACACCCCTTTTATCTATCTCATTTGATTAAAAGGGAGCTTCACCTTTCATGGTCGTATTCTCCTTTAAGGATGATGGGTTTAAGTTATGATTTGAATGGAAGTTTTAAATCTTGGTTTAAAGTATTTTAAAGGAGCTTTGAAATTTATATTGACTTAGATGGGTTATTTATGGAAAGTAAGTAGTCCTATGCTTGGCACTAAAAGCCGATGAGTAGATTGATCCTTTATTTGTGAGATCTAGAATCGCAGTTTCTAGGCAAGGCTAGGAGCAACCAGTGCCCTGACTTACCTGGCTTTGTTTTTGGGTGAGGGATAAAGTAAGTGGAGAATATTAGAAAGATGAAAAGTGTAGGAGATTTGATTTCCATAAATGATATTTATAATTATGATGGTATGTAAAAAATTCGCCTTTCTTGTAGGCAATTGTTTTTGACCCATTTAAGTATGCTTTTGAAATATGAGATCTTCCCAAATGTTTTGTGAATATACTTATACCAATGAGATGAGTATATTATATTTTCCAAGCATTGAAAGAGTATAAGACTTAATTTCCATATACGATTATTTTGTTATCCCCGATAGTTGATACATTGACTACCGATTTCGATACACTTCTTCCTTTTGTTTTTATTTGATAATTCTAAGATGATTTTTTTCTCATTTAGAGCACTGATATCCTTTATCGGAAATGACTAAAAAAAGAGAAAGTGGGGGTCAAGCAATGTGGGGTTTCTCCCATTAGGGTATTGTCACATCTGCTTTAAATTTGTTTCGGTTGTATGCACGCGGAGATGTGAAATACTGGATACTTAGTTAGGTTGGCGGGGTCTGGCTTGGAGGTTTCCGAGAGCCATCGTAGTTCTCAAGTATATTTTCTAGAGGATACTTTCGAGGGATGGCACACCCTCCTAGTTATTGTTGGAAAAATTTCTTTTCCTTATTTTTGATTCAAATCTTTGGATTGATTCTTTCTTCATTGCATCGAGAAGCGTCTTACGCTCTTTGCGATGTTTAATTATTTGTGTCCATTCTTTTATGATTGATGTTGTCCTTACGAGGGGAAAACCGTTTTGCGTTTTTACAACGTGGTCCCACCGATTATTTTGTGTGTTCTATTTTTTTTGGAGTTTACTCATACCCGACTTATTGTCTGATCTCAATTGTTTGTTTTCCTTAAACTCTCGAGTACTCATTTATATTTTAGTAGTATGGAAATGACAGGCTTCTTTGGGCTCTTTTGAAGATAGTGGACGAGCAGCAGGCTCCTTATCTATCTAGATATTTATTTCCACTATTATGAGATGTTGGCTATATGTATATTTAAAGGCAGGTTGTTATAACTACACAGACCAATATTATTACCTTTGTTGTAAAACTTTGATAACTCCATGTTAGGGAGTAACTTATGTACTGTCTTATTTTTATGTTATATTTAACCGTTCTTTTGTGAGATTATTGTTCTTTTCTTATATTTAACCCCATGATTTAGATACTTGGGCAACGACACATAAGTACCATAGATGTATTAAGTATTGTTCTTAGGGGTAAAAAAGGTGGGCCATCACAACATTCCTCGAGGTGAAGTGAGAGTGTTTAGAATTGTGAAATATGAAGAAAAAGCTTTTAGAATGGAAGTAGGACATGTTTAGAACCATGTATAGATCTTTGTTTTATTTTAACTTATCGTTACTATTTGATGACTAAGTTTTCTTCCTAAACCCATGCTTAAGTTTTTACATTATAAGTCTTAAAGTAGCTAGGTTATTTCATATAAAATTCCACCATTCCTTCTGCTGATACAATGGAAGCTATCATAACACACATTGAGAGTTCATAACGTAATTTTGAATAATAATTCCCAGTAAATAGAACAATGCTTGATGTAGACATTACTTTATAAGAGGGTGTCACATACTATACACTCAAAAGTCGTCAAGTTGCAATCCCTTCAAACCCTTCCAAACTATGCCCACCACCATTGCATAAACATTTTGAATTTCACATCACTCTTAGCATGAACTCTCACATGCATTGTCAATTTACATCTACCAATGTCGCGTATTATCATATACTATGACTTTTGATATCTTTTTAATTTTCATATGTTCCAACATCAATTTTAATAGTGAAAATAGAATGTTCGCTCGATTTGGCGAGAAGTGAAGAGCATGAGGGTCTCATTAGACAAGGTCGATGATAGTAGAGTAGAGTTCCCCTAGGAATCTATATGATGATCATTCTACCATGACAAATGTGTTATTATCAACACTTTGAGAGCACAACATGTCTACCTAGTAGTCCTTACAATATGTAAAGAGAAAAACAACAATATATAAATAAGTCGATGTATCTATGTGATAAAAGTAGAGACATGCACTCATCTACTCCTTAACCAGAGAAGCATATTGTTGTAATTTCATTGTTTCAAAGGGAGAATTTTGAAAAAATTCAATGAAATGTATTGAGGCTCTTTGATTCTACATCAGGAAATTTAGAAATAAATTAGCACACAAATAGATATATAAATACCACTATATTGGGTTCTTTAGGCACCTAATGTTTTTATTTTGGTTGAAGAGTTGAGTAATGCTTGAACATCATATGCATGCACATGCCATTTGCCTAATCGACCGGCTGAATTCGACTAGGATGTGGTGTGATGAACAATTTATATTTTGGCGCAAAATTATTTTAAAAATCATAATCATTTCATGCTTTTTTGTTAATGCAGTAAAATGATATCCAAGTTAATATTTGCCAGATTACTTTACTATTGCATAGATCTAGTTTTTCCCTTACTCACTAAACATTCCTACCTTCTTCTATTAGAAAGAAAACTTTTTTATTCAATTGATGAATATATAGAAAATCGAGATGTAACGACTTGATATTTCAACCATTCGCAGACACACATGTCTGATTTGAATTGCTTAAAATATCAAGTTGTAAATTTATATTCGGCAAAACTCAGCATATACATTTATCACAGAATCACAAACGCAGAGTACTATAGCAATAATGTAGTGGAAACAAAAGAATAGTAGTTCATAAAGCTACTATTTATAAATAAAGTTAAATAAGATACAACGGAAGTCTCAAATACAATATTCAAATACAAGATCAGAACACATCACTGGAATCAACTGAATATCTGAAAGCTGAATAGATAGCTGGATCTACAAGCGAAGCTCCAAATCCAAAGGTAAGTCTCGAATACTGGTACACTCAGTCTGACCCGAGCGTAAAGCAAGACAAAAAACACTCAAGTCAAGATTAACATTCTTATATCAATAAATCCAACTCAAGTAAAATAACAACTGAAATACAAGTAACTCAAAGGATGTTTGGGATAACCATCCTCTAAGGATCCATTAAACTATCTATTATGTAGTAACATACGCTATTATAATAATGTCTAAAGTAAAGTATAATATATTTAAAAATAGCGTTAAGGCATTACCTATATCCTCCTTAACACATTTTATAGTGCCAATAGTTTATACAGTACCGTCGTAGCTCCAGATTGGAGGCTACCATAAATACTCCATAGGTACGACACAAATCAAACTCGTAGTAATGCTCGCCATGGTAGGTGACACGGTACAACAAGGCAATGCCGGGGTAGATACACCAATTACGCATCCGGACTGGTGGTAATGCGTAGCAGCCACAACCGCCCACCTCCAGCCATACTCCCAAAAAAAAACCCGAAGGTGCACCCAATCAATCACAAAGTAATAAAATGGTATCGAAGGAATGTATTCGATAAGAGGAGCTACCTCATTGTTCCGGAACCGCTCCTGTTTTAGCCACCTTATGCTAACTTACGAGAGTTGGATCCACGTATATACCTCAACAGAACGTCGCCACCATCCTACTTCATTCTGGAATCTCCACCGCGTACATAGTTGTTAAAGTGGTTTTCAGAGTTGGTAGAGAGTATGACAACTTCCGATCTCGTTCTCTTTAACAACCAAATAATACTATAACATCGCGGTCATTTCTAGGTAATATTGTCTGCTATTGTGGAGAACAAGGCTGGTTAGGACCGACCATCTATAGAATTGTCTTAAATATCTACTGAATACATCGGTTAGTGCTTTATTTTTTTCCTTTCTCAAGTGGATCAACATATCCAATAAATGCTTAATATAAAATACAGGTGGCTATAAGATTTATTAGAACAAAATGCAACTCAAATGCATAGCTCATCATAAAACAGCCAACAGATACACACACACACACATATATACTGATACATCCCAATACAATAAAAATAATACATCATAAGTGGTATAATGACCATAATGTACGCACGAGTCAAAACATTATACATATCAGAGTAGGGACAGAAAGACTACAACAAAAAGGGCTAGTAGATAAGTCCATGCAGAAGCAGAATAGGCTAAGTCCATAAACACTCATAGGAATATACATATGTGTGTATATATGTATGTCTGTATTATACCCTAAATTTCCAAAACTGAATATTGAAGGTCCAACAGTGCAAAGTTATCGAAATTCGACAATATAAAGCTGTCACATATTAAAGAATAAAGCTGCCATATTTGAAAGATGAAGCTATCTCCTATTGATTAATGAAGCTATCACATGTTGAAGAATGAATCTATTACATGTTGAAAGATAAAGTTATCCCGTATTGAAGAATAAAGCCATCACATGTTAAAAGTTAAAGTGATTACATATTGAGGAATAAAGCTATCGCATGTTGAAGAGTGAGGTTATCGCATATTGAAAGATGAAACTATCACATGTTGAAAGATAAAGCCGTTGCATGTTGAAGAACAAAGCTATTGCATGTTGAATAATGAAGAAATCACATTTTGAAAGGTGAAGTTATTGCATATTATGGAATATAATTATCGCATGTTGAGAGATGAAACTATCACACATTGAAGCAATAAAGCTATTGCACATTGAGAAATAAAGCAATCATTAATGCAAAAGAGTTATCAAAAATATAGAAAGAAATTCCATAGAGAAGTTAAGGATGCTACCGTAAGATGTGCTTACTAGAGTATATTGGTGGTTCCACATTAAACAAATCAGTCCAAAATATGCTAAAATTGAAGATACGGGTGACATCAAATGCGAAAGGGTTAAAATAAATCATGTGAAGAGGTGGTGCATCAATATGAAGAAAGCTATATGTAAATGCACCTATATACAACCATACCACCTTTGTTACTACCACGGCCTAAATAGCAATCAACGTAAATAATTTGAATCTCGAGACCATGACATATAGCACATCAAATCCATCCATCTTGCTAAGTTGTTAATCTACATCAACTGTAATTGACCAATATGAGCAAGTTATGCTCCTTTCAAACTACTATAAATAGGGACCACCTCCATATAATAAGGAGCTTCTCTCTTCTTTCTCTTTGGTAGCACAAATCATTTTCTAGGACTTAACATTTCTAAGCTCTCTAAAGAGCTTGAGATCTCCTTTAATGGTCGATGAAGAAGAGGATGACCCAAAATTTTGAACATAAGGATCTTTAGAAATAGAAAATTGCATATTAACATTATTCTTCATAGTTTGGACTATAACGAAGGAGGTGACTTGTATCTTTTATGTACTGACCATCAGACAGTGTATATTGCGTATGTACTCGAATTTTATATTATTTGTATATGAAAGGAATATGACTTGAACCTTAGACATTTTAGACAATTCACATTTGATTATAGGCATGTTTGAATTTTATTTGAATTGAATATCATTTTAGAGTTTTTTGAAGTTAGATCAAAAATTAGTTTAACATTTTGGTTCTCTAACAAAGAGTTGAAATCGGGATATATTCAAATTGACCATATGCCCGTAATATAAAAAATTTGATTTTTTTAAAATAATTTTGAAAAACAGTAAATATTTTTGCAATCACAATGGTCGAATTTTTTCCGAATTCGATCATTTTTGAGGAAGTTATAAATTATTGAACATTTTGCAAAAATAATATTATGTAGGTGCTATCGCAAGTTGACTATCAATAGCTTCCTCAATCTTCCATCCTCGACATGTGATAGCTTCTAGGGCATTGATCCTCAACTTGCAATAGCTTTCCATCAATCTATGATAGTCCAAATTCTTCTATCTTTAATCTATGATCACCATAGAAGCTCCGAATAAAAAAAAATTGATATAAAATACGAAGTTCACTTACAGCGACAATTCTGATCAAGGTGATTACCGTTGATTAAACGTGAGTTAGATGGCAAGAAACTATCAAATGGAAGATTGGATTAAAATGAATGTAATCCCCAATATTTAAACCATTAACTGACCATAAGTGGCCATTAAAAAGAAGAACCCACTATGTTTTTGATCAGAAAAGCAGGCGATGATCGGAGGCCAAATTTGCATCATTCATGGCCTAAAAAATTCAATGAACCCTTTGAAACTTAGCATCCCCTCCATCCTACAACCGTAACACGACAGCCAAGAAATCGACGATGCATTCGAAAAATTCAAGAAACGATATCCTTTATCGAGATTTCGAACCAATTTCCAACGAATCCTAAAGAATTAAGATAATTAACCACTGTAGATTAATAGCATTCGACGAAATGCACAAGCCTGTTTAATCAACTGAATGGAAGAGGTTATGAATTGAAAGTTGCAAATCGACGGTCATGATTGACCAAAACTATTCTTAAAAATCAAAGTATGGGTATCTTTTGATAAAACTAGTATCATTGGAAAGCTACCAAGAACATATAAACAATGGTGTAAACCGTTCACTTATATCCGTTCCTATGTAAGAGAAATTGCTAATTAAAATTTGAAAAACTGAATATTGATCGATTCCAAGATTAAGCTGTGACGCTCCACCTCTATATCCACGCTAGCCAAGGACACCGCGGTGTAATGCCGTCAACTAGCATGGAGAATAAGGCTGTTGAGGAGCGACCATCCGTGTAATTGCTTTGTGCGAGCACCGATATGCCAGATAAAATATAACATGTATTTCGTCTCAAGAGGAAATCCGACATACCGACGCAAACTCAAAGCTACTACACAGTGGCTATATATATTCTTCAGAAACAAATACAGAAATAAACATAACACAAATCAGTCACAGGCAATTCATATCACAAAGGCGGAAATAGATACGAATATTACACATAAAAGTGTATATCAGAGTAGTGGTCAAATAAGATCCACAACATCACAAAAGAATAGATACAAGTGCTAGACAAAAGAATATACATACATCAAGGAGTCTATTTCTCAAATGCATACAACAAAAACTACCAAACTAAAGTAGTTAGCCAAAAGATCATATGATGGTCCGATAAGGTGGCAAGCAGAAGCACCTGTAAAATCTCAGTCTAACCCGAGTATTATTTAAGAAGAAAATAATAAACGGATCAGTCTAGCTATAATTATCAGATAAGATGAGATATAAGAACAGATGTAGTAAAAACGTATGATAACCAAAAATGTCATACTGCGACAAGCATACATAGAAAAATCAACAAAGGAAAATCATACAAATATCTCAAGAATCTCATAACACCAAAAGAATGTCATATTCTTTATTTCATTCACCAAGCCACATAATTGACATACATATCAATGCCAATCGTAAAAGTTGGTGAAACCTAAATTCCAGAAATCACAAGAAAAGGATGGCCAATCCCAAAAAAATGAGCCGGAGCTCCTCCAGACGGGGTATAGTCCCCCATTGCGGACTTTGAGCCGAACCTCCTCCTGGTGAGTCAAAACTCCTCCTGACAATGTATAGTCCCCCATTGCGGACTTTGAACCGAAGCTTCCCCTGGTGAGTCAAAACTCCTCCTGACAGGGTATAGTCCCCCATTGCGGACTTTGAACCGAAGCTCCTCCTGGTGAGTCAAAACTCCTCCTGACGGGGTATAGTCCCCCATTGCGGACTTTGAGCCGAAGCTCCTCCTGGTGAGTCAAAACTCCTCCTGACAGGGTATAGTCGCCCATTGCGGACAAAGAGACGTGTGAGTCGAGATCACACAGATGAGGTCTAGTCTAGCCTCACAGACAAAGAGACATCGCACAATTGCTAGTCTAAATCACAAAAAATGATCGTCATGATCACAAAGAAGTGTCAATTACAGTAAGCTATTAAATATATGAGCTTAGCTTCATGTCCCATAACCATTAGCTTAACTTAAATATTTACGAACAAATTATAGATCTCCACTAGAAAATTGTCACAAGAGTTTCAATCGACAAGTCCAAGAATTAACCGGCGAAGTAAACGCAAGCGTTTCATACCACTTGTTTTACTAAGTCGTTTAATTTGATTTTTAATACGAGTGAGGTAAAGGTTTGTATATACTAATAGATTGGAAATCGGTTTGAGAAAATAAGCTTTGTTATAAAATAGTATTGAAATCATTTGAAGAAAGAGTTTTGATATTTACTACTAGTATAGAAAACCTTTATATTTTTAAAGTGCAAATCACAAAGAAGATTGTAGGAACAATCAATCACTAAAATTCGCATACGAAGACGTGAATAAAATCCAAAAAAATCGATTACGGAATCCATCGAAATGGATATTGCCAAAATCACGAAGAAAATGTCATCAAAGTCGATAATAAGTGATAATAACAAAAAGGAATCAGCACGAATCGATTAAAGTTGGAATTCTCAAGCAAATAGGAAAATAGGCAAAAAGAGTGCAGATTCAGACGTATGAAATCAAGGATTCAGACGTCTGAATCTGGAAAATAAATATTTTCCAAAAACAGAATTCAGACGTCTGAATCCTTGAATTCAGACGTCTGAAATAGGCACTTTTTAGCCTACTTCCTTTTTGGTTCCAAATGAACCAATTCAGACGTCTGAAATCATATATTCAAACGTCTGAATCTGGGAATAGAAATCTTCCCAGAAAAATATTCAAACGTCTGAATACTACGTTTCAGACGTCTGAAACTGGGGTTCAGGGCATTCCCTGAACCTAGGCCAATAATGGCCAAATGGATACCGGAAGCGATCGATCGAGCGATAACGACTAAAGATTTACGCCAATCGACAACCCAGCTTTAATGGCTATTCGATATGCCTCAAATATCAATGTCCAAATATCCATAATAGGATTTTCATAAATTAGACCAAAACACCAAAAATTGGATTATACACAAAATCGATCCAAACCAAAATCAATTGCACAAGAATAAGTGTTAGGAATTCATACCTGACAATTGAAGATAATTATAGACAAAGATGTGAGATAAAAATCTCACCTTTGAACCCAAACAAATGAAGAAGAAGCTCGAAAGCAAAGGGAGAATCAACCTCTCTTCAACACAACTCAAACGAGCTTGAATCTATGCTCAAAAAGAAGAACATTCCCAAAATTAGGTTTAGGAATTTCTGAAATTCAAGAGAGAAGGAGTTGGAGAAAATGAAGAGGAGGCTTACCAATGGGTTCTTCTTGAATTTGGAGCTAGAAGTTGGATTTGCTAATGAAGACTAGGGCTTGGAGTTTTAATTTCCTCTTCCTTCCCTCATTTTTGCTTTAGCTTGAAGTGTTAGGAAATAAGGAATGAAGTAATGAAGAGGAGAGGGCGTTGGGACTGAGTTAGTAAGTGATTAAAGGGTTCAACCCAAACTAAAGCCCTAAGTGAAAAAGTAGCAAAAATCAACTTACTCCAAACATATCGAAGCTTATACTCAAAAAGGTTGCAAATGGTATTTTGAACTCAATGGGAGGGGTCTCGAGTCCTAATTCGACTGTTTGCAAAAAGTAGGTTTTCGGACCAAAATCCGACGAACGATGAAATATTTAAATGAAATATTTAAATACACAACCGATAAATATGCGGGTTGTTACAGACTCCCCTCCTTAAAGAAATTGCGTCCTCGCAATACTTACGAAGAAAATAAAGAGTAACAACCATAAAAGCATATCGACACAAAAGAAAATTTGAAATAGGAAGTTCACCATAAAAAGCACGAAAGAGTAAGTCTGAACGGGATCGCTCGATGAATTTCCAGGATTCCCAAGAGCAATCCTTAGGATCTGAGAGCTATTGAACTTTCATAAGAAGAACATCTTTACTTCGAAGGCGCTCAACCTCCGAAGTAATGATGCGAATAGAATGTTGCTCATAAATCAAATCTGGTGAAACTTCAATTTCATCAATAACACCGGGCTCAAGAATAAAAATAGGAAACCTAAAAGCATTTCCATAGTTAAAAGACGTAGAAAACGTCAAGAGTAGAAGAAAATTGAGCCAATGCAACGGCGTAGTATAAAAACAGTACGCCCAATGAACTTGGTAAAAAGGTAATTTTATTTGGCCATCAACAAAGAAACAACCACCTGTTGCTCACGACTAAGTGCATAGGCAACACGATTCTCCTTTCGGGGAGTATAAAGAATATCTAGATCATAAGATGCAAGGAACTCAATCGACATGAAGTTCCTTATGAGAAAATAAATATTCCAAAGATTTATGATCGAGGTGGAGAACAAATTTCTCACCCAAAAATGTTGATGCCAAACTCTAAAAGCGAAAACAATAGCCGCGAGCACTAGATCATGAGTGGCATACCTAGTCTCAATCAGCTTTTAATGATTTAGAAGCACAAGTGATAGCGCGTCATCTTTTGCAAGAGAACGACATCCAAACCAATACGATTAGCATTGGTACAAAAGATAAAGTCTTGGTTCCCAACGGGAATCACAAGAATAAGAGTATCGAAAAGAAAGAACTTCTTTTAAATAATTTTCTTTCCCGAAAAGCTAAAACTTTCAAAATCACAATTATCTCAATGTAAAAATCTTTCTAGAAAAATTTACATTTTACAAGTCAATATATCGTGTCTGATTGTCTCATCAAAGCGTTTAGGAAATTCCTATCGATAACGTTGATCAAGCGCATCGACCAAAATTCTTAAAACACTAAATGGGCAATACAATCACAAAATCATCTTTTATAGGATAAACATGTTTCTAAAAACTTTTTGAAAATTCTCTTTGTTCGTTTTAAAAACAGTAATCCTATTTATACTTATAAACAAATCTTATGAAAAAGATTTGCAAAAATTTTAAATTGCTAATTTCATCCAAAATCAATAAACACAAGAATGGTCTCATCGAAATACTCATAGAATACTCGGCTTATAAAATGGATGAAATAAGCTGGACAAACTGAATAATATAATAACTCATTCATAAGAACCGTAACGAGTGCGGAATGCGGTAAGTGGAATGCTAACTCCCGCAACTCGTATCCAAATGAAAATCGATGGCAAGATCGAACTAGAAAGACCTTAACACCACACAAAAGATTTCTTAGGTGATAATCCTAAGACAAACTCAAAATTACCAGAAAATTCTCAAACTACATGAATGAGAGAGACAAACTTTCTTCATCATGCGGGCTTAAAGAATAAAATGATGTCATCAAGTTGGAATCGAAACCACAAAGGAGAAATAGAAATCTGCTCAACAGATTAAGAATGTCAAAGATAAATAGTCCACTAGGGACAAAGGATATGGCTTCATAATGAATAAGCCAATCCTTTAACACAAATCAATTCCGAAGCCTAAGTAAAAAATATCGGATCGGAAAGAAAAATCATATAAAATAATTTCGACATCAATAAAAAGAAACAAATTAAGGGTTGCAGATCTACCATCCGGATTCGCAATCCTCAAAGAAGTCAACAAGCCCAGAAATGTTTGAAGGAAAAGAATCAACAAGTTCTTTTGGTTTAAAAATAATGAGATGAACCCATATCAAAAAGAACTCAAATAGAAAGATCACGAAATAAAACAATAGCATCAAGGATGGAATGTAAATACCTTGACCAAGAGAAGTGTCACAAGGGGCTTGCACGACTTTCAACTTTCTCTCCCTCTTGCTAGGGAGTTTGGGACATGTAGATAAGTAATGACCCGAGCCTTTGCAATAGCGGCAATAGAGGGGTTTCGGGCACTTAATTACATAATGGTCCGTGGAACCACAATTGTAGCATTGTTTACGACTTGGGGTAGGAGTCTTGGCTACCGAAGTTTCTTGTTCCACCTTCTTCTTGCTTTGAAGTATGGGGCAGACAGAAATATGATGACCTGTATTTTTGCAATAGCGACAAAAGTGTGGCTCCGGACACTCCTTTGCATAGTGGTCCATAAAATTACAAGTGTAGCATCCTCCACGATTAGGAATTGGAGTCTTTGCTACAAAAGTAGTTTGCTTCACTCTCTTATTGGGATTAAGGCTCTTGAACTTAATTTGCCTCTTCTTGGAAGTCCCAATATCACAAACACTTCCTTTACCAACCTCTCCATGAAGAAGAGTAACATCCACAAGCTGATTGAAAGAAACTTCAAGTTTCAAAGGTAGAACCATTTCGGGGTTCTTACCCAAAGCACAGATAAACTCTTGATTCTTTACAAGATCCAAAAGTTGTTGGGCAGACAAGAATGCGCCTTCCAGAGAAGGGCTACTGGATTGACCAACGCTAGGACTGCTAGAACTAACCATTTCTCTTCCTTTAGAAAAGAAAGAAGGAGAAAAGTTATTCTCAAAATAAATATCAAGCAACCTTGATAGATAAAACATGGAATCATAAAAGAAATTAGGATAGGATGGTACAAAGACCCGAATAAAATCCTAAAGCACGACTCCTAAGATGGACTTAGGACGATGATCCTTGTTAAATTATTCTACATTGTTCCAAAGTTTGGCTCTGATACCAAGCTGTGACGCCCCACCTCTATACCCACGCTAGCCAAGGACACCACGGTGTAATGCCGTCAACTAGCACAGAGAATAAGGCTGTTGAGGAGCGACCATCCGTGTAATTGCTTTGTGCGAGCACCGATATGCCAGATAAAATATAACATGTATTTCATCTCAAGAGGAAATCCGACATACCGACGCAAATTCAAAGCTACTATACAGTGGCTATATATAATCTTCGGAAACAAATATAGAAATAAACATAACACAAATCAGTCACAGGCAATTCATATCACAAAGGCGGAAATCGATATGAATATTACACATAAAAGTGTATATCAGAGTAGTGGTCAAATAAGATCCACAACATCACAAAGGAATAGATACAAGTGCTAGACAAAAGAATATATATATACATCAAGGAGTCTATTTCTCAAATGCATACAACAAAAACTACCAAACTAAAGTAGTTAGCCAAAAAATCATATGATGGTCCGATAAGGTGGCAAGCAGAAGCACCTGTAAAATCTCAGTCTGACCTGAGTATTATTTAAGAAGAAAACAATAAACGGATCAGTCTAGCTATAATTATCAGATAAGATGAGATATAAGAAGAGATGTAGTAAAAACGTATGATAACCAAAAATGTCATACTGCGACAAGTATACATAGAAAAATCAACAAAGGAAAATCATACAAATATCTCAAGAATCTCATAGCACCAAAAAATGTCATATTCTTTATTTCATTCACCATTAGAAATGACATACATATAAATGCCAATCGTAAAAGTTGGTGAAACCTAAATTCCAGAAATCAACCATTAGAAATCCAGAAATCACAAGAAAAGGATGGCCAATCCCATAAAAATGAGCCGGAGCTCCTCCAGACAGGGTATAGTCCCCCATTGCGGACTTTGAGCCGAAGCTCCTCATGGTGAGTCAAAACTCCTCCTGACAGGATATAGTCCCCCATTGCGGACTTTGAGCCGAAGCTCCTCATGGTGAGTCAAAACTCCTCCTGACAGGATATAGTCTCCCATTGCGGACTTTGAGCCGAAGCTCTTCCTGGTGAGTCAAAACTCCTCCTGACAGGGTATAGTCCCCCATAGCGGACAAAGAGACATGTGTGGGTCGAGATCACACAGATGAGGTCTAGTCTAGCCTCACAGACAAAGAGACATCGCACAATTGCTAGTATAAATCACAAAAAATGATCGTTATGATCACAAAGAAGTGTCAACTACAGTAAGCTAGTAAATATATGAGCTTAGCTTCATGTCCCATAACCACTAGCTTAACTTAAATATTTACGAACAAATTGTAGATCTCCACTAGAAAATTGTCACAAGAGTTTCGACCGAACAAGTCCAAGAATTAACTGGCGAAGTAAACGCAAGCGTTTCATACCACTTGTTTTACTAAGTCGTTTAATTTGATTTCTCATACGCGTGAGGTAAAGGTTTGTATATACTAATAGATTGGAAATCGGTTTGAGAAAACAAGCTTTATTATAAAATAGTATTGAAATCATTTGAAGGAAGAGTTTTGATATTTACTACTAGTATAGAAAACCTTCATATTTTTAAAGTGAAAGATTGTAGGAACAATCAATCACTAAAATTCACATACGAAGACGTGAATAAAATCCAAAGAAATCGATTACGAAATCCATCGAAATGGATATTCCCAAAATCACGAAGAAAATGTCATCAAAGTCGATAATAAGTGATAATAACAAAAGGGAATCAACACGAATCGATTAAAGTTGGAATTCTCAAGAAAATAGGCAAATAGGCAAAAAGAGTGCAGATTCAGACGTCTGAAATCCAGGATTCAGACGTCTGAATCTGGAAAATAAATATTTTCCAAAAACAGAATTCAGACGTCTGAATCCTTGAATTCAGACGTCTAAAATAGGCACTTTTTAGCCTATTTCCTTTCTGGTTCCAAATGAACCAATTCAGACGTCTAAAATCATATATTCAGACGTCTGAATCTGGGAATGGAAATCTTCCCAGAACAATATTCAGACGTCTGAATACTACGTTTCAGACGCATGAAACTGGGGTTCAGGGCATTCCCTGAACCTAGGCCAAAAATGGCCAAATGGATACCGGAAGCGATCGATCGAGCGACAACGACTAAGAATTTACGCCAAGCGACAACCCAGCCTTAACGGCTCTTCGATATGCCTCAAATATCAATGTCCAAATATCCATAATAGGATTTTCATAAATTAGACCAAAACACCAAAAATTGGAATATACACAAAATCAATCCAAACCAAAATCAATTGCACAAGAATAAGTGTTAGGAATTCATACCTAATAATCGAAGATAATTATAGACAAAGTTGTGAGATAAAAATCTCACATTTGAACCCAAACAAATGAAGAAGAAGCTCGAAAGCAAAGGGAGAATCAACCTCTCTTCAACACAACTCAAACGAGCTTGAATCTATGCTCAAAAATAAGAACATTCCCAAAATTAGGTTTAGGAATTTCTGAAATTCAAGAGAGAAGGAGTTGGACAAGATGAAGAGGAGGCTTACCAATGGGTTCTTCTTGAATTTGGAGATAGAAGTTGGATTTGCTAATGAAGACTAGGGCTTGGAGTTTTAATTTCCTCTTCCTTCCCTCATTTTTGCTTTAGCTTGAAGTGTTAGGAAATGAGGAATGAAGTAATGAAGAGGAGAGGGGGTTGGGACTGAGTTAGTAAGTGATTAAAGGGTTCAACCCAAACTAAAGCCCTAAGTGAAAAAGTAGCAAAAATCAACTTACTCCAAACATATTGAAGCTTATACTCAAAAAGGTTGCAAACGGCATTTTGAACTCAATGGGAGGGGTCTCGAGTCCTAATTCGACCATTTGCAAAAAGTAGGTTTTCGGACCAAAATTCGACGAACGATGAAATATTTAAATAAAATATTTAAATACACAACCGATAAATATGCGGGTTGTTACAGATTAAACAATAGTTTGAAATGATTAAAAATTCAATACAATCAAATGCAATATGAAATATAAAATAAAGTGAGGGGATCAAGTAAACTTCAAACAACGATTATGTATTAATGGTGACCTTAGCCCATTGTAATAAATAAAAACACAAAACGATATCATAATAAAACGAGTTCAATATAAAGTGTGTTAAAAAAAATTATAAAATCTATGGAATGCCTAAAGCTATAAACTGCATACATTTATCAAGTAAATGTTTATTATTGAATTATAATTTTGATTCCCTTCGTATAATAAACTAAGAGTACATGCAGGTCATTCGAATTGAAAATATTTTAATTCATTAATCAGGAGTTCAAGTTTCTTTGTAGGTAAAAGCAAGGATTATGTACGGTTTAAGGCCATAAATCTCATCATTAACAATGGTGCAATGCTAAGAAATTCTGGATTTCATTGACCGGTACATATGACTGATTGATAATGAAGCTTGGGATATCATCCACTGAATTATTGAATTAAGTAAAATCTCAATCTTCTATTCCTGAGTATGGATTCAGATTCCCTGTCAAGTAGTGATGGACTTCTTTATTGGATGGGTTTTTGGTCTCCCTTATTATTATCAAATAATGACTTACTATCAAAATAAATTCTCAAAAACAAAAAAAAGGAAAAGACTATATATGATTTGGAGCTATGGACCTTATCATCAAAGGAGAAATCTATGATATTCTGGCTCCATTTATCAAGTATGAATCATTATTTAATTACGAAGAAATAAAATCCCAATCTCCTATCTCAAGGCTTGAATTTGAGACCAATGGTAACAACCCTACATTCTATAACATATAAATAAATAAATTCAATTAAAATAAAATTGTTTGAATTTATTATTCGAAAATTAATATTTTGAAAATAAAGTTTTTGTTAACTAAATTCTATTTAATATAAAATTTTGATTTAATGAAAATTTAATATAATTAATAAAATCATTTCAAACTATTTAGTGAAATCGATTAAATTATTTTAATTGAATATAAAATCCTTGTAAAGTGGAAATTATTTTTATGTGACTAAAATGGAGAGAAATGAAACAAGTGGGCATTGATTTGGAGAAAATTGTGTAGTTATTGAATAATAATTCAAAATTATTAATCAAATTAAATTAGGTTGGAAATTATTAACAAATAAATAAATGGAGTTATTAAAATAAAAGAAGGAAAATAAATAATGATAATGGGAAAAACCAAAGTTTTAAAGCAGCCTTAAGAAAACAAGACCCAAGCCCATGTAGATACAAACAACCCATCTCCCTTGCTCTTTCATTATGGAACATCCCATACCAATTCCATAATTCTCACAACAGAAACCAAAATCTGATTCCCTTAGTCTCCATGTTGCCCTAGAAGCCTAAGTCAAAATCAGATATAAAAAAAGATTCGCGTATGAATCGCGAATGAGGCTTGGCATGGTAAGATGTCGTAAGCGAACTTGGGTAGCGACTGGTAATTGGAGGTTGATGTCGCAATTAAGGAAGGCGATGAGGAAAAGGTCAAAAGGTAGGCATGACTTGGGTGAACAGAAAATGGAGAAGACATGAGGTTGATTGGTGACCAAGGTGTCTCACTTGTGTGGTAAGAGTTGGTGATGGCTGAAGCTATGTGGGTGTTGTGTGTGTTTGGAAGAGGAAATAAGGCTTTAGATCGAGCGAATTTATTCTTCCCGCATCATTTCAGCGAGTAAATTCTATTGACTCACAACTATGATCATATGTTTTATTTACATGCTTTTAATGGGTTGTTGCTTTGATGAATTTAATTTAATATGGATATGTTTGGTTGGAATTGTAATGTTAGTGTTATTGGATGAGATTGTTTGTCGTTAGTTGTTATTGGTTAAATTAGTGTAGTATACATTGATTGGACTTTCTTGAGTGTAGTATTGATTGATTTGGTATGGACATTAGTCGAACAAATATTTAAGATTGACTGGAAAGAGGTCAAATAAATTCAAAAGCTGAGATTTGAAATAAATAAATTATTTTAAACATAAATAGATTATTTTGGAAATAAATAGTGAATTTTTGAATGATTTTCTTATTTGATATTGAGGATATAGACAATTAATGAAACTATGAAAGTTGAAAGATTTTGAAAAAAAATATAAAAGTGGAATAATTTTGAGGATAGTATGAATAGAATTTATTTGGTAAATGAAGAGTTTTGGTATTTTATCAAACAAGTGAATTTTTGTAATATTTTTATTTTTAATTATTTATCATTGATTGTAAAAATATTTAAAGGGTGTTTGTGAAATAATATTTGAAGTTTATATTTTTAAATTGATAAGTTAATTTCATTTGGATTTAATCGATTGAAAGTTTATAAAATAATGTTTTGAAGTAATAGTAAGTTAAACGCTATTTATCTATTGAACGATAATTAACATTTATGATATTTGTTATATATATTGATAAGTGAATTTTTGAAATTAACATTTTATTGTTTTTTATTATTGAATTATTTTAGGAATGTATTATATAAGGTAGAATTTTATTTTGATGGATTACTTCTTAGCAATAATAGTTTTGAAAGATTTGAAAGTAATATAGATCTTAAACACATCGGTTATGGAATTTTATATTGTGGCTTTGGGAGATTATTTTTAATAGAAAATCATTATTAGAAAGTAGAATTATTTAAATTCGTTTCAAAAAGGAAATCATGAATTATAAAAATTATTTAATATTAATATTATTTACGATCATTGAAGAAGAACTTAAAATGTAGGAATTATTTTTTAGAAGGAGTTTTAAGGGATTTGGAATTGAGTGAAATTTAATTTATAGATTTCCTTGTAATTAAATAATAGATGTGAAAAATTTTATTGTACATGGATTTTGATAAAAGATTGAGAGTTTCATAATTTAATTTTCATATGGCTGAAAATTGATATTTGATCTTAGAATAGAAGATTTTAGAAAATGTGTATTTTAAAACCTCTTTCGAATCAATTAAACAAAGTATGATTTTGATTTCTATGTAATGAGGAATCAGAATAAATGAAATTATTGTACTGTCAATCAGAATAAACGAAATTATTGGACAATCTGGTATATGACTTTAGGTAATATATCTTTGGTTATTCTTTGGACTTGTTATATAGAATAATATTGTATGAAATTCTAGATTACGAGGAAGTCTAGTAAACTGATTAATAACATTTCTTGTATAAAATATTCTGCAACACCCCATATTTTTAATAACATTATTTAGGATATTTAATTAGTTAAATAAAATAAAATAATGTAAGTTGATTAGTGGGTTGAGATTTGTGATTAAATAACAGGTAGTCGTGCCATGTAAACAATGAACTAAAGAATAAATAGAGAAGAAAAGGGTTTGGAAATATGCATGGGAAAAATAGGAACAATACATATCCTTGTACCCTAAACCCCTTAAGAATTCATTCTACACGTTCATTTTAATTTCACATACAAAAATAGAGGCAAGGTCAGCCACCATTAGGAAGAGCAAAGAAGAAGAATTCCAGAGGAAGAATCAAATCACTTAATCAAGAACAAATCTTACTTCCTAAATCAAAAGGCACAGGTGAATAATGAATACATCTCAATATTTCAATGATTTTCGGTTTTAGAATGAAATCCGAATTATTTGTAAGTGTTTGCCATGTTTGGATGATAAAATGTCTATCTATACGTTGTTGATGATTTTTTCACATAGATTTTGTGATATTTTTTGATATGAAAACACTATTATGTGACATCCAATTGGCTTGTGAATTTAGATTTAGATTAGAAATGATAATTTAGAAATGTATTTCAATTTTCATAATTTTCTGAATTTATGTGAATTTTATATGTATCTTCTAGTGAAGAAATTCAAATTAGGGTTTAAAATTAATTACGGCCAAATTATTAGGCCTGAAATTTATATATGTTAGAAACATACTGAAAATGATTTTTTGTAATTTTTGTAGAATTTTCTGAAGTATTTTAATGGATAAAATTATTTATGGTATGTGTAACGACCTAGAATTTCTATCATTTGAAATTGATATATTTAATTGATTTTAAATGTGCACAAGTAAATTTTACAAGTCGAATAACTTATATTTGAAGTATCTGGATTTAATTGGATAATTAAGCTATTAAGTTAATATTTGAAATTGCAGAAATCAATGGAAATTGGATTTGATGTGAATAAAAATGATTTATAAAGTTGTATTAGATTATATTTGAATTATAATGATGTTAGAGAACTTTTAAAATTGAATTCAAAGTTATTGTAGAAATTGAATATTTTAATATTTAATTGATGAGTAAAAATAGCCATTTTTCAAACAGTCTTGGATTTTGACGAAACCTTTTTCATCGGATCTGTAATGTTAAGTTATTGTAAGATTTTAAATTTCGTGTCAATCGGATTTACGATTTGTCCGGGGCAAGCTAAAACGCGTAGAAATCTGTTTAAGTGAATTTTAAATTTAAATGATTCGATTCGAAAACCTATCTTCCAAATACGATCGAATTGCCTCCCATTATATATATTCCATCGCGTTTAGAATAGAGGTAAAACATTGTAAATGCCAGGCAGCATGCTTCGTTTCGAGTTTGAAATTTTTTCGAGTGAATATGTCGTCGAATTTTCTATAAAAGGACGTTATTCTTTCTAATTGCAAACCTAAGTCAACCATAGGGTTTCCAGCCGCCATTAACATTTCTATGGTCGAGAATGCTTGATACTTCCTCTCTATTATCTCTCAATCCATCATCTGTTACGAAAAATCTCCAACTAGAACATCGAAGGGGATGACGAGATCTATCGATCTATACGGTGATGATCGAATGTAATCAAGTGAATCGATGACAATTCCTATTCAAAACGCACACGTTCAATCTTGTTTTTCTCGGCTATAGATGAACCGAGCTCGGCATGGTTTGGCGTGATGGCGTGTCGTGGCTGGAGCTTTGAAGTGGTGATGGTCGGTCGTGTTGAAGTGGACGTTGGAGGTTGCGTTAATTAGGGCAAAGTAGTGGCCACGATGGGTTTTGCATACGTGAAAGAACGAACGGAGGAGATAGAAAATAGCGGCCTAGATTTCTAATTCCAAATCTTGTTGCCGAGACAAAAGGTTTAAAAATAAATAAAAGAAAATGTAAATTGATATATATTAATTCGGACAATGTTTAAAACGCTGTAACTTGTTCATACGAGGTCGAAAATTGACGAAATGAATTGCGTTGGGTTCATATTGACCGGCACTACATTATGGAGATGGATTGGGATTTGTTTGAGCTAGTGAAAATTTTGGTTGAAATTAAATGCTTGTTTAATTTTAATCGAAATAAATCGCTAATGCGACGACTACAAGCAATATGAGTACAACTTACTCTTTCTGACTCACTGATGTTTTTATATGAGTGAGAAATAATTTATTATATGATGATTGATAATTGTTTGGATGATATATGATATATTGATTGGTATTTGGGTATATATATCTGCCCAGTGGAGCAGGCGACCCTATACGTTCCCGTGTATGAGCGGATAACCCTTTGTATGCGCGTCTGCCTCGAAGCAGACATTGTACACATATTCTAATATGTATATTTGTTGCAGATGACAGGTTGGAGGGATCCAATTGCATTTCTCACCCGTATTTATTATTTACAGATATTGTTATATATTTTATTACCATATGATATATGATGTTTTGTATGCCGTGATTGATGTACTTAGTGCTGTTTCAGCATTGGGCCTATATTTTGGAATCTAAACATGTTAAAGTGACGATTTCCAAATTTAAAAGGATTTTAAAGTGATTTTTGATAATATACGTTTTATTGAATTTTGGAATTGATTCATTTTAAATAAATAAACGTTATAATTTTTATGTTATAAAAATTATGGTTTTTGTGAAATAAAACCAGAACATGATTTATGGAATGTGAAGTTAACTATTTTGTAAAATGGTTAAAATTGAGATTTTTGACTAATATAAATGGTTTATAAAGAAGATTTATAAAATTGAATTTTTATAAATCAGAATAATTGAGTTATAAAGGAGTTTTTATAATTGTTTAAAATGAAGTTATAAATGGATTTTATAAGTGAATACGATTTATATAATTTGTGAAGTTATAAAATGAATGGATTTTTTAGAATAAATAATTTATAAGGAATTAACTTACAAATTGGATTTCGGCATGTAATTAAGTTATTAAACGTAATTGATTTATAAAGGGATTTTATAAGTTGAAGCTTTTATAAAATATAAACGGAATCTATAAACATTGTTTTGTAAATCCGAAATCAATTGAATTTGATAAGTTAAATATAGAAGTTTATTAGACCAGATATATCCACGATTTTGGGACAGTGGATAATTCTTTAATTAAAATGTGAAATATTAATGAATTTGGTATAGGAGATATATTCACGATTTTGGACAGTGAATTATCTTTTGAAACAAATGTGTAGAAATGTTGGAATTTGTTAGAGAATTTATATTCACGATTTTGTACAGTGAATAATATATTAAAGAAATGTTTTGGGAAGTGATATTTTAAATGGAATAAAATGATTAAAAGTTGAGTTTAAAATGTGTTAAGTACCGAAACCATAGATTTCAACATTTATTGTTGAAATAGACGTTTTCGAGAATTAAGGAAATGATGGACTATAACACTATTGTTATAGTAAATGATTTTCGAAAGGAATATTTTTTTGTATAGTATTGGGATTTATATGTCTATCTTATTTTCAAATCCCTATACTTGTGATTTTGGGTTGTCGTAGCGATGTTTTACGTAACATTCTTTTTGACCCAAATAAATGTGTTTAAGAGAATACTTTCCTTATAAGAATAAATATATACTTAATCTTAATTTAAGTATATATATTTTCTAATTGTTGAAAATAAATTAATTTGTGAATTACTAATTATTAAATAACTATATGGAAATGTTTTCCAATATATAGAAAGTTGAAATGGTTTGAGAATATATTTTTTAAAGATAATTTAAAGTGAATATTTGGCAAGCAATTTAATTAGTAAAAGATTAATAAATGGGCCTAGTGATTATGGTGCTGAATATTTGTTTGTCTATTTTGATAGTTAAGTAACTGACTATCAAACTTGGCAAAAAATTTAGTTCCTTGACTTTATGTGGGAACTATTTAGTCATACACTTAGTACATAGTCTTCTGTGTAGGCTTGATTATCGTCTGTGTTAAGGATGTTGATTCGTATAGTGCGGAGTATTACTCCAATCTATTGAGCTTCCTTCTTGGCCCGAAGGATAACAAGTTGAAAGTTGGAGACGTGATAAGTCTATGAGACTTAGTTGCTGTGTGAGGTTGAGAAACGCTTTTGCATTGTTGGTGCAGACCGGGATCGATTTATCCGAAAACCGCTTCGGACCAATGTATATGCGACGATTGTGCAGGTTGCTTGTGAATATACTGATATTTCAGATTTTCATAATGGGGGACTGCATGTTGATCGTTTGGGGATAAAATTCAAATATACATCTAGTAGGAGTGGTCTCTTCATTATGAAATGCCCAATGCAAGGACTATTCGCAACTAATCGTAGGGATTTCCCGACAAGATGAGGTCGGAAAGTACCTTCGGTTTGTCCTGTTCCTCGACAACTTGTATGTATGTTTGTTAAACATTGCATTTCTAAAGATTACGTACAATGGTTTTTACAAACGTACATACGGTGGCGGAGAAGGCAACTTTTCTTATCTTAACACCCTCCTTGAGACGTATGAGCTTAAGGGTTGTATTTTTATGGAAGGCAATTAGTAGTCAACGGAAATGGCCGTGTGGCATTCAAGGTGATGTGATATGTGATTGTGAAAGGTAATTGTTACCTCGTCAGGCCTCATCAGCCGGAAATGACCAAAGCCGGGTTAGATGCAGTAAGGCTAAGTGGGTCATTCCCAAGTACGATATGATCATCCTCTTCCAGATATATCTTTACACGCTATGACGTCGTGTATCAGATTATATGGTTTGTATGCTTAGAGGGCCCTCCGTAAGGGTCGGTAACGACTGAAGGATGACATATTTGGTACCATCTAGTTATAGAGGTGGGCCGATCTTGTGTTGGTAGAGAAACTTTGTGATGGTTTCTCGGTACATTCTTCTAGTGATGTACTGCCAGTAGGTAGTCTGTAAAGCCCCGCACATCCGTACCCCTTTGAGCTGGCAAAATTCAACAACAATTCAACCAAAGAGGAACAAACTTATGAGTCTTTAGGGTTAAATAATGAAGAGGTAGAAGAAGAAGAGGAAACAATAAACAGAATCTCACATTTCACATCGGAACAAATATAATAGATAAATAAATATCTTTAAACAGAATTACTATATCAGTTAATACATTACATCACATTACATTATCAGAGTTTATAACGACAAACAGCGGAAAAGAATATAACATATACTAGTGATACGTCTCCCCATCCATCTTGCTCTTGATCTCCACAGCATCTCTTTTTTGACTTTACTCCCGAATAACTGCTAACCTGACTTTAGGCTGTCCGTGGGGAAAATTATGGGCACCCAGAGTTTAGAAACAGAACAATAAACTCCAGGTCAGTCGTGGGACTGGTGTGAGATCATAAAAATAGTTATTTTCACAAAGAAAATAAAAGAAAAGAAATCAGCTATGCTTTTGGAAAATGAAACTACCATAAGGCCTACCGCCACACACACAATGCAAACGCAGATTTGGAGAAGATTTCTCCTTATGATAGTCAAACAAGCTTAATATGCAAAATTCTTTCAATATTATTATTAGTGTATAGTGTAGAGAACATTTCGAAAGTATAATATTAATCTTAGCCAGCATAGACATTCCGAACCATGCGTACTATAGGTACCATCTAAACAGTGGTGACCACCATAAGTAAATGGCAGGTTATACAACTAAAACCGTACAAGGCGCGTATTGGAGTTTGGATTTTCCAACAAATGGTCATGCTAAAGAACTTCCTACTACCACATGGGTATGCCTCTGGAGGGACGTCCCGAGAACCTACTCGGATCTCTGCTAACGCAAGGCCTGTTACCCCCTTCCCGGGGAGTAAAACCTAAGATATGCCACCCCCGGTCGTTTGCGACCTTTATACGAGGATCCTCTACACCAAAAACCACAAAGAAAAGTATTTGCAGTAACCACAAAGGTTAAATATCAGGGCTCCATACCTGACACCACCCTTTTCTAGAAGGAATGGACATACCCTAGGGGAGCTACCCCTGAAAGCTTGCTGCATCTTTCCTGTTTCGACCATTACCGGTTTGTGAGGCTCGATGAGGTTTCATCCACAAAGCTACGCTTTTCCACAAAGTCATGCTTTTATCAACAAATGATCATCATCACTTCGTATGTCATGTTACCAAATTGGGAATGTATCACTAGTAACCATCAACTACATACCCTCTGAGCTCATATGTCTCAGAGAAGGATGTTAAGCTAAGAGAATAAATTCTCCGCCACCAACAGAAATGTATTTGATAGAAACCAGCTTTACATCTCAAAGTGTTACGTCAGACATACATCCATACAAGTCCATGCCGGGATCGAACGGAACCGAAGGCACTTCCAAAGAAGCCCTTGCAAATCCGGATATTCGCTAATCACGTCCGGAATCCTCATCACAAAGGGTGATAAAAATCTCTATACCGAAGCAACTTGGTGCAGAGACATTCGACAAGTAATCCTTTCGTTTTCGAGAATACCCGTACTTCAACACCATCTTCAAATGCAATCCCATTTCGTCGCATCGTTATTCGGAATGGGTTTTATGACACAAGGTCCTCCCCCGGCTAATCCGAATAACGAGCGCTTATTTTTAAAAATAAGCGTTCATTCAGATTTCAAACAAATCACAATAAATTCCACTTTGGTCTTTTTAAATAAAAGATTCATCACAATGACAAAGGTTCGATGTGGGTTTCGAATATCCATTTGGAATCCGACTCCCGGTCGCATCGAAATTCTAATGCCATTTAAAGGCCAATATTGATAGTCGGTTATTTAACTATCAATAAATATTCATAACAATCACCAAGGTTTAAATAATTTTCCCAATTATTTATTCTCAAAATATCTTCACAAGATATATATTTTTAACACTTCAACCATTTGAAAACAAAGTTCAAATTCACTTTTCACTCGCGGAATAAGATTCCCGATATTATTTATTTCAACTGAAAGTCTGCCGAGTTCAAATATTTTAAAGTAATTTAAAATGCTTATCAAAATATACTTAGAGATATTTAAAATAAATGATTTTAGAATATTTGTTGAAATATTTATTTATGAAAAATATTATACTAATATCTCATATAAAAATTCAAGTCCAAAACTAATTTTTAAATAAAATTAGTAGATGGACTATAAATATTTAAATAACTATTTTCCAAATCAAATATCAATTCAATCTTTAAAATAATCTCTTCTATTCTTAATTAAATAAATCTTTACTTTAAAGATTTTATACAACTCCCAAAAATAATTCCTCCAACAATATTCTTCCAAATCAATTTCTTGAACTTTTAATTTACACTTCAAAAGCTACTTTAAAATATACTCGGCTTTCCAGGGAAGAATTCTCTTTCCATTTATATCAATTAATAAATCTTCTCGATTTATTTTTAATTTACATTCCAAATCTGTAAATTTCTTTTCACACCTTTAAGAATAAAACAATATTTATTTTTTAAGAACAAATTTCCCTTTCTTTTATAAAATTCTCATTGTGAATTTAAATTTCGAAATATCAATTGGTATATGATTTTTAAATCGATTTCAAGAATCGTATACAAACACCAAATCAATTTCCAATTTGATTTCAAATTTTTTATTTTTAAACACCAAATCAATTTTTTTATTTGATTTACAAATTCATTGCCTTTAAAAATAAATTCCTTTATCAAATCCTTTCCTATTTTCTTGAAATTTATTCAATAGGATTTCACTATAGATTTTCTACTTAATTTAAAAATCAAATTTTATTTATTTCTGGTATCTTATGATAACAAAAATATATTCGGCTAAATTTTATCATTCAACCCTTTTAATCACAAATAGTCACACACAGATTATAAATAAATACACACACAACATATGCAACAAATCAGATGTTTTGAGGAATCCAGTTGGATCTCTCCAACCTATTTCCCTGCATCCACAGATGTTAGCACTACAGTTAAAAACCAATTCCACTTCGAGATGGAATATCGTGGTATATAAGATTTATAAAATATCATCCGCTATTATGTGGCGCGATAGGGTCTCATCCGCTATATAATATGGGAAACCAACAACTCCAATATATACTATATACTATTATATATATAATATCATCCAGTAAATACTTATTATAAATCAATCATCAATCAATAGCTGAAATTTTCAATTATTAAAATTTTGAGTGAGAAGATCTCATCTTTAACTATGCATGCAACCTATTTCCATTCCAGCTTGTTTTCTTCACAGTTTTAAACCTTGAATAAATATTTATATAATTTATTAATATTCGAAATAATCGGATAATAAATTTCGATTCAGTAATCTTTTTTTTTATTTTATCTAGTTAATTTAAATTTCTAACAAATTTTCTTTTAAAACAATATTTGAACTAATTGAATATCACTTATTATCAAATAATTTAATTAACTAATACTTTTTTATTCAAACTGATAATTTCTTTTTTTTTAAAACCCTTTTTATAATAAACTAGTAAATTTAAAACACATATGTATATATTTATTTTCATTTTCAAGTTACATAATAAAATAATGTATATAAGTTTAAAAATCAAATTTTCTATATAAACCATTATATATATTATTTTCTTCTTATAAATTTTTCTTTCAACTAATGCAAACAGATGGTATTTCTCCTACTGTCAATACCCTCTCTATTTTTATTTTATTCAACTTATATATACAGGTAGACATACATAGAATTCAACTAAAATATGTTTAATACCTTATTGCAAGTTCATATATATCTCAATTCAAAGAAATCGGAAAACAAATTCAAATCTCACCACAAACTCGAGAGCTATAGCAACAATTCTCGCCGCCATTGACTACTCGAACACAAACCTCCAGCACTGTAATAACTGTCATTTTATTACCATCGCAATAAAAACTTAAAATAGAAAATTTTAAATTAAAATTCGAAAAAAAATTTTTGAAGCAAATATTCTGCTGAGTGAAAAAAAAACTCACGTATCTAATTTATTCTTCCTAATTCATCATTTTGGCTGTGCAAACCTGATCGTTTAATTTTGAAAACGCATCTGAGTGTGTTCATGTAAAACAATGGCCATTAATTTTTAAATGTAATGCACGAGTGAAATGCTAGGCTATGTATGTGTGTGTGTGTGTATATATATGCATGCTATATGTGTCCAGATTTTATTTTCTTCTATTAAGCGTGCATTCAGGAATTTTGCCTCAACCCATTCCATTTTCTGCATTTCCAAATTTTTCGTGTATTTGTGAAAGTAGAGTCCTGGTCTGGCATGTGTGCATAAGGGAGTTCCTTTCTTTTTAGTGCTAGTACGTGCTCATTTTCAATGCATGTTACTTCATTAACTCACACACATTTGTGTGTCCATGCGCAAAAGAAAATTTGTTCTCCCCCTTAATTACGTGTTGATATATATGGGTAAGGATACAAACCGGTCATGCGTAAGAGTATACGCATGCAAAACCCAACATTGCCTTCAACTCATGCACATGCAAATAGGATTGCACTAGTAAGTCCTGGTTTCACTAAACTTTAGTCTATGACATTTTTGTGAAAGAAAATTTAAAATGCACCAGGTCATTGTATTTCTAAACTTCCATACGTGCATTTTGTTTATTTTATCATTTGCAAGTGTTGATACTTTATGCGTGTAAATATTTAAGCATATAGTTGTTCAAATTTGTGCAAATATATATGGTCAATATATTGTCAAGTTTGTAGTGCAGCTGTAACCTTGAAAATATAGTCATGTTGCAGGTCATCATATGTTTTAAACTTCATTTGAATACATTAGCCATAGGGCTCATGCATGCATATGGTGATGTGTCCAGGCATTAAAAAGAAATTCAGGGCACATTGCTTACTTTATTATTTACATGCAAACGTATTGTGTCCAGGCTACCCATTATTTCGTGCGTGTATATATATATATAACTATGCTAGGCCATCACAGTTATTACTTCTTTGTATATGCGTACTAATATTGTAGTGCAAGTTGAATTGCACGAAAGTGTTTTAAATACCTGTGTTTAATTCGCTTTGAACCGATGTTTGGTTTTAAGCGTATTTTATTGCTGTTATTTTCAAAACGGAATTTTTGCGTCGGTGTTATATTTTTTAAGCATGTTTTTTTGATGAGATTTTTGACGAATAAAAATTACTGTTGTTTTGACTTTCAGTAACCGTCAACTGTAAAGTGAATTTTCAAACAGTTATACCGCAACGCTGATTTGATATCCGTTGTTACGGTGTTTTATGAAACGCAATTCCTTGGTCGAAATTGCTATAGTTGTTGCAGTTTTAATCACATGTTTTAAAAATCGTTTTAAAATAAAAATGTTTTCAAAAAATTACAGTTTGTGCTTTCAAAAGAATGAGGAAGCAATTTAAACACTTCAGCAAAATTGTGGCTATGAACCTTCATTTTTACTGATTCATTTAATTCCGGACTTGTTCATTTTAGAACGTAAAAATGTTATTTATATAAAATACACAATTTTGCACTTTCAAGGAAACAGTGAAGAGATTTAAACGATTTAGCAAAATTATAGAGTATGGAACCATACTTTTACTATTTCGGTTAATTCCCGACTCGGTAATTGAAATATTCGATGATTTTGATGATTTGTTGGGCTTTCGAGCCACTCTGCTAGACCTTCGGGTCATTTGTTGGACCTTCAGGTCATCTGATGGACCTTCGGGTTAATTACCAATACTAGACCTTCGGGTCACACTGCGGACCTTTGGGTCATCTGATGGGCGCCAAAAAATTATAGTACTTGGTAGGCTTCGGCCATACGAGATGCACGTGCGGCGTAGCTAAAACTCGCCATCTGCTTGGATCGATCCATCTTTTATGTTGATTTTCTAGTTATCTTATTTTGATTTCTAAATTCTGCGTATTGATGTTTTGAATTCAATTGTGATTTTGGAAATTAATTTTGATGATGTTTAATGGGATTTCTTCCTTTAAACTATGTTGATTACTATGTTGTATAGTGTCACCCGAGACTATAATATTGTGTATAGTCTCATCCGAGATTATAACTTTGTGTATAGCCTCAGCCGAGATTATAACTCTATGTATAGTCTCATCCGAGATTATAATTTTGTGTATAGTCTCATCCGAGATTATAAATTTGCGTATTTCTATTTTGAATTCAATTGGGAATTTAAAAGCTGATTTTGATGGAGTTTAAATTGAGATTTCTTCATTTAGACTATGGTGATTATTTATGTTGAATAATCTCAATTCGAGATTATTGATTTTGATGGAGTTTAAATTGATATTTCTTTATTTGAACTATGTTGATTATCCATGTTGTGTAATCTTATTCGAGATTATGATTATTTACTTAAATGTTATTTATCGTACACTTGTTTCTGAAGTTTAAATTAGACTGATCCATTTATTATTTTCTTTTAAATAATGCTCGGGTCAGACCGAGTTATTTTAGGATAATCGCTATCTTTGATTCTATTGCCGCTTCAGCTTTTGGGATTTCACTCCATCTTTTGTCTAGCCTTCGAGGTGCACTTTTGGTGTATAGACTATCGTCTCATGTATGTTGATATCTTTGTACATATATACATTTTGTTCGTGTGAACTGTCGATTGTTGTAGCATGTATTCCAGACTTGTCTTCTACTATATATCTGATATTTCTGTTCTGATGTGATTATACTTATCAGTGTTGTTATTATGAGTTTTTCTAAATTTTTCATAAGCCACCGTAGTTTCGTTTTAGATTTGGATTGAATATTTATCTTTGGGAGTAATTTACTCAACTCTTATCGATGTAATCAATACTCGTCTAAGGCATAACTTGTGGATAGTCGCTTCTAACAAGCCTTATTCTTCGCAATAGCAGACTTCATTCCTCATAATAACCTTTATTATTGTGAGCATAGAGGTGGGGCGTCATAAGCACCCAAAACCTGCTCGCCGATCGCTTACCCTAAGCCTGCTCGCTTACACGAATGCTAGCCTTCGACGATTTCGCCCAGGCCTTGCAACAATCGTCGCTATTTTCCATGTTATCTCGAGACGATTCCAAAGCTGCCCCAAATCAACTTGTCGACATCGATGCCCTAGATCGATCCATGTAAAATCAATTGACGCAAAAATTAATTTCAAAGTTCTCGTCGAGGAAATGCGAGAGGAAGACACTTATGACTCGAATCGAACTCGTACGCCAATTGATTTGGAAATGAAGAGCTTTGGCTAAATCGAAGAGGAATACGAGATTTGCAGTTCGCAATTATTTTTCTTTCCATAAATCGTTTCTAGTTTTGAACTTTACTCTTTTTTTTCTTGTTTTGTATTCGATTTAAACTGGAACGAGATTTTTCTCGAATGGAATAAACGAGGGAGGAACAGGCAATTTTAAAAGGAACAAGAAGTGTGTGATGGAAGATAAGGGTAAAATGCGTACAAAGGTAGGGTTTGACTTTCTAATTGATTTTTTAAATTTTATATTCAAAATATCTCGTATAACCTAACTCGAAATCCCAAACTCCTATCGAGACGTGCCGCCTGGCGTTTATAAGGTTTTATCCGCGTTCCGAACACAATGGAACATGTTTTGGGGGCTAATTCAATCATATACGCAAGTTAAGGAAGTAAACGATCACTTTTAAATTAAATCGATTAAAACAGTTTCAGTGCGTTTTGAGTTGCCAGGGTCAAACGACAACTCCGATTGCTACAAAAATTGAAATCCAATAATAAAACAATATTACTGATCTAATGGCCGAGGTTTCGTCGAATTCAAGATTGTGCCTCGGAGGGCTATTTTTAAATATCGATTTAAATGATATAATTTCAAAACAGTTTAAAATTCAACTCTGAAGCTTCTATTATCTTCAGTATTATCAATATAAATTTTCTAAGCCATCAAATTATTTTTATTTAGTTTAAATATCAAGATTCAACATTTTACCCCAAATTCAATAAATTAAATTCAATAATTAAATTGCCAAATTCATATTTATATTCGAAATTCAAGTTAAAATAACTTCCAAATATTTAAAATCAATTAAATATTTCATTTCAAATATTAAAAATTTCCGGGTCATCATATCCTTCCCCCTTAAAAGAATTTCGTCCTGAAATTACTAGTTAAGAAGAGTAATCCTCAACCCGTTTAATATTTTCCAAACCAAACAGTTTCAACTTTCAAAAACAAAATTTTCAATTAAAGATCCATTATCATTTCAATTGATTTTCTGAAATCTTTCATGGTTCCTAAACAACATTGTTTTCCTTAATAATTCAAGTTCAAATTTTAAAATCAAATTTCAAATTTTCAAAATTTTCTCAAAATTTTTCCAACTCCCTAAATTTTCAAAAAATTTCGCCAGCGTCTCCTTTACGCCGCTAGCACGGTACAACTACAAAATGGCACCACATGCCCTCAGTTTCAAAAAGAAAACAAAAGGCCAAGTGACTAGACAAGAAAATCACCGAATTTCATACTGAAATCGAAATACATACCTTTTTGTCGAGCAATTTCAAATTTATCTTCGAAAATCAAACCCCAATTCCTTTGTCTTTTAACATACCTGTATATCCTGATATCCATAATATCCAATTAAAACATTCAAATATAATTTTTGCACATTCCTTTACAAAATTTTCAATATACACTTCTTATACAATTTTTTTACTTCACTATTGAAGTTATATATCCATTTTCATTCTATCTTACATTTCCAATCTTATTTGAATTCAAAAATACACTTTCAATTTATTTGGATTCAATCAAAAAATTGAAGTTTATCAATTATCTTTCATTCCCAACCGAATCGTATCACTATTTTAAATTAGCTTCATTTACTAATTTTATTACAAATCCCAATTCATTTTATCTCAAACCAATTTTTTTATTTCTTCCACTTTTATTATCTTTAGTTGACTTCGAACTAATTTTACAACTTCCTTTTATTTCACACAATTCAAATTGGTTTTCGATATTCAGTTTCAATTCCAATTTTATTCTTTTGTTCATTCCCAAACACAATTCAATTTCAATTCAACATTTGGTTTACAACCACTTACATTCAAACTGGATTTCAAATTCCATATGAATTTAATTTGCCCTTTATTTATAAATATTGAATTCAATTGATTATCTTCCATTATTTTCACTTACTAATTTATTTCAATACTTTGCTTTGTTCATCACAAATCTAATTCAATACCAATTTCTGTTCTATTTATTTACAAATTCAAAATGAATTTCAACATTCCATTTCCAATACTCAGTTTTAATTCGAACTTTTAAACTTCGATAAGTATTCCAACTTATTTACATTTCACACTATTTCAATTTTGACTTTTCTTTAATTTCACTTCATTTAATTGATTCACTTATACTCATTTTAATTTAACTCCATCCTTTAAGTTAAATTCATTCTATCAAAGTCAAATTGTATAAGTTATTAACTCATTTACTAATTCCATAAATATTTAAAATAGGATTCCGGAGTCTTTCCAACTTTTCAGAACCAATTTTGAAATCAATTCAAATTATCTTTTGAACTTCCAAAATCTAACCCAGTTTTCCACACAACTTTAATTTAAAACAATTTGGCAGCAATTACTCTCCTGGAAACCCGAAAATGAATACCGATGATGTCGCGATCATCACCGAAATTATTTTCCAGCGACCGAAAAGAGTTTACTGCTTTTCATCCCTTCAAAACACTTTCCCAAAACCTTTGAAACTCATCTTCAAAATCAAAAGGGATTTAAACTTTCCAAATCGCCAAAATTTTCAAATTCTTTTGAAAACATTTCCAATTACTTCTCTGTAATCCCCTTTCAAATTACAAATCACATTTACAATTTATATTCTTAAATTCCATTTGTATGTGAATTTATTTTTTAACTTTGGAGTTATGATTTCAATGTCCTATTCAAATATAATAATTTAATATTACCACTTCTAATAACTAAGCAACCATATATATACTATAACAATTTATGGAAATCATTTGCTTTATCTACGAAAATAGTTTTGGGTAAAATTATTCCATTCACCCTATTTTAAAACAATATCGTGTCGAATTGTTCTGTACGAGTGTTTAGAGATCCCTATCGATATAGTTGTACAGACTATACCGACCAGAATCCATATACACTCAACAAACCAATCATCACAATATAAAACAATTTTGTATTCAGCAACAAATACGCGCTCATATCTATTATTACACTCAAATCATTCTAGAGTACTACTGACTCTATCACCAATGAGTAACACCCAACAGAGCCAAGGTTGTCACTTAACCAAATGCTTTGATACCACATGTAAAGGTTTAGGCTTTTCAACCATCGACAGCGGCCAATCTCGACTGGTAGGCTTTTCAACCATCCCAGCCCCACCGTGGCATACAATGGTATCCTACCCTTGCTTTTACGGCCAACCTTTCGACTGTTACGCCTTACGGCTAACCAACCCCTTAAAGAGGACATGTGGGGGGTAAGAGTCTCATGCTCGCCACCAAACAAAAAGCAAGAACCCCCCATCACGTTTCACCTAGATAAGCAAGGTCAGTCGTGGGACTGGTGTGAGATCTTAAAAACAGTTATTTTCACAAATAAAATAAAGGAAAAGAAATCCGCTATGCTTTTGGAAAATGAAACTACCATAAGGCCTCCCACCACACACACAATGCAAACGCAGAATTGGAGAAGATTTCTCCTTATGATAGTCAAACATGCTTAATACGCAAAATCCTTTCGATATTATTATTAGTGCATAGTGTAGAAAACATTTCGAAAGTAATATTAATCTTAGCCAGCATAGACATTCCAAACTATGCCTACTATAGGTACCATCTAAATAGTAGTGACCATCATAAGTAAATGGCAGGTTATATTACTAAAACCGTACAAGGCGCGTATTGGAGTTAGGATTTTCCAACAAATGGTCAGGATAAGGAACTTCCTACTGCCACATGGGTATGCCACTGGAGGGACGTCCTGAGAACCTACCCGGATCTCTGCCAACACAAGGCCGGTTACCCCCTTCCCAGGGAGTAAAACCTAAGATATGCCACCCTTGGTCGTTTGCGACCTTTATACGAGGATCCTCTACGCTATCAACCACAAAGAAAAGTATTTGCAATAACCACAAAGGTTAAATATCAGGGCTCCATACCTGATACCACCATTCTCTAGAAGGAATGGACATACCATAGGGGAGCTACCCCTGAAACCTTGCCACTTCTTTCCTGTTTCGACCATCACCGGTTTGTGAGGCTCGATGACGTTTCGTCCACAAAGCTACTCTTTTCCACAAAGCCATGCTTTGATCAACAAATGCCAGTACTTTGTATGTCACGTTACCAAATTGGGAATGTATCACTAGTAACCATCAACTACATAATCTCTGAGCTCATACATCTCAAAGAAGAGTGTTAACCTAAGAGAATAAATTCTCCGCCACCAACAGAGATGTATTTGATAGAAACCAGCTTTACATCTCAAAGTGTAACGTCATACATTCATTCATACAAGTCCGTTCCAGGATCGTACGGAACCGAAGGCACTTCCAAAGAAGCCCTTGCAAATCTGGATATTCACTAATCACGTCCGGAATCCCCATCACAAGGGGTGATAAAAATCTCTATACCGAAGCAACTCGGTGCAGAGACATTCGACAGGTAATCCTTTCGTTTTCGAGAATACCCGGACTTCAACGCCATCTTCAAATGCAATCTCATTTCATCGTATCATTATTCGGAATGGGTTTTATGACACAAGATCCTCTCCCGGCTAATCCGAATAACGAGCGCTTATTTTTAAAAATAAGTGTTCATTCAGATTTCGAACAAATCACAACAAATTCCACTTTGGTCTTTTTAAATAAAAGATTCATCACAATCACAAAAGTTCGATGTGGGTTTCGAATATCCATTTGGAATCCGACTCCCGGTCGCATCGAAATTCTAATGCCATTTAAAGGCCATTATTGATAATCGATTATTTAACTATCAATAAATATTCATAACAATCACCAAGGTTTAAATAATTTCCCAATTATTTATTTTCAAAATATCTTCACAAGATATATATTTTTAGCACTTCAACCATTTGAAAACAAATTTCAAATTCACTTTTCACCCACGGAATAAGATTCCCAATATTATTTATTTCCATTGAAAGTCTGTCGAGTTCAAATATTTTAAATTGCTTATCAAAATATAATTAGAGATATTTAAAATAAACGATTTTAGAATACTTGCTGAAATATTTATTTATGAAAAATATTATACTAATATCTCATATAAAAATTCAAAGTCCAAAACTAATTTTTAAATAAAATTAGTAGGCAGAGTATAAATATTCAAATAACTATTTTCTAAATCAAATATCAATTCAATCTTTAAAATTATCCCTTCTATTCTTAATTAAATAAATCTTTACTTTAAAGATTTAAAACAACTCCCCAAAATAATTCCTCCAACAATATTCTTCCAAATCAATTTGTAGAACTTTTAATTATACTTCAAAAGCTACTTTAAAATATACTCGGCTTTCCAGGGAAGAATTCTCTTTCCATTTATATCAATTAGTAAATCTTCTCGATTTTTTTAATTTACATTCCAAATCTATAAATTCATTTTCACACCTTTAAAAATAAAACAATATTTATTTTTTTAAAACAAATTTCCCTTTCTTTTATAAAATTATCGTTGTGAATTTAAATTCCCAAATATCCACTAATATATGATTTTTAAATCGATTTCAAGAATCGTATACAAAGACCAAATCAATTTCCAATTTGATTTCAAATTTTTTATTTTTAAACACCAAATCAAAAAAAAATATTATTTGATTTACAAAATCATTACCTTTAAAAAAAACTCTTTTGTCAAATCTTTTCCTATTTTCTTGAAATTTATTCAATAGGATTTCACTATAGATTATCTACTTAATTTAAAAATCAAATTTTATTTATTTCTGGTATCTTACAATTATAACGACCTAGAATTTCTGTCAATTGAAATTCATACATTTAATTGATTTTAAACATTAACAAGTGAAATTTGTAAGCCGAAAAAGATTTATTTTGAATATCTGGATTTAATCGGATAATTTAATCGATAATTTAATATTTGAAATTTACAGAAATAATTGGAAATTGAGTTTAATGTGATTAAAATGATTTATAAAGTTATTTTAAATTATATTGGAGTTAGAATGATATTATAGAACTTTAAAATTGAATTAAAGTAAATTTGTGAAAATTGAATATTTTAATATTTAATTGACGAGTAAAAATAGCCATTTTTCAAACAGTCTCGGATTTTGACGAATCCAGTTTCATCGGATCCGTAATGTTATATTATTGTATGGTTTCAAATTTCGTGTCAATGGGATATACGGTTTGTCCGAGGCAAGCCAAAACGCATAGAAATTTGTTTAATCGATTTAATTTAAATTTGATCGTTTATTTCCGTAACTCGCACGTATTATCGAATTGGCTCCTGATACCTTTTCCATGTCTGGAATGCGGGATAAACCCTAGAAACGCCAGTCGGCACGCTTCGTTTCGAGTTTGGAAAATTTCGAGATGAATAGTGTTTCGTAAATTTTCTATAAAAGGACTTGTCAACTTCTATTTTGCAAACCCTAATTAGAAGCTAACCCTAGCCGCCATCCTTTCTATCAATGGCCGGTAATTCATGATATTTCTTCATTATTTTCATCAAATCCACCAACAATTACAAAAAGTTATCAATACAATGTTGAAGAGCGTAATGAGAGCTTCGATTCCATATGGGTATGATCGAAAATAGTCGCGCGGATGGATGGCAAATCGTGTTCGAACGACCAACATTTATACACGATTTTCTATGCGTTTTTAGGGCCGAGCTTGATGATTTTCAAGGTGATGGAACGCGAGGGTGTTGCCTTCGTGACGGCGTTGCTCGATCGACGTGAAGATGTTTGTATGGGTTGTGCGAACTAAGGTTTAGGGCGGCTAGTTTGGTTGTTTCGTGCACCTTAGTTACTGGAGGGAGAAGGAGCATGTGCGGCTAAGATCAAGGCAATAGAACATGCGGCCTTTATGAGCTTAGGTTATAAAATATAAGGAAAATTGTAAGTTGTTTATATTATAATTCGTGTAAACTTTAAAACACTGTAACTTGTTCATACGAGGTCAGAATTGGACGAAACGAACTGCGTTGAGTTTGTATGGACGAATACTACGCGATGGAGCTAGATTATAGTTGATTGGAGCTAGTGAAAATTTTGTTTAAGATTAAACGCGCGTTTACTTTTATTCGAAATAAACGTTGAAACCATTATTGGGAACAAGGTGAGAACTTCTCACTCAATCGAAATTGTTTCGATTTAAAATTTAAATAGTTAGACTAAAAATTGCTTGATTGTGTGATTAAATGATAAATTGCTATCTGTTGTACTAAAATAGACCCTATGCGCCATATATTAAGCGGATGTTATTTATTAAACATGTTTGCACAAAAAATGGACAAACACCTCAAAGTCGTATGATTTAGTTGATTTTATGTTGTTCTTAGCGGTTTGGGTGATTTATGTAAATATATAAAAAACAGGGGCTAAACTGTAAAAGACACGCAGATTTATAGTGGTTCGGCCAGAACGTGTCTACGTCCACTTTATATGTTATTCTCTCTTTTCTTTCAGATTACAAGTACAAAGCTTTGTATACAAGTATATGAAAGTTGTTTGAAAGTTCCTTCCGTGCTTGAGCTCTCAAACTTGTCTGCCATTATTGTACCCCTGCCCCTCTATTTTTAGAGTGAGGCAGGGGGCAGGGGTCTTGGATGTATATAGCTGCTGGTGGGCCTGGGCTGAAGCAATCTGGCCTGGCACATCTGGTTCAGCGGAGCTTGGTTCGGCCGTAGCTTGGTGGAGTTTGATTCGGTGGTGTATAGAGGGTTGGTCCGGTATGGTTGGTTCGGTGGTAGGTGGTGGGAGATGAGACCCTGGTCCGGTATGGTTGGTTCGGTGGTAGGTGGTTTTGGATTGGTTCGGCATGGCTTGTGTGGAGAGTTGGTTCGGCAGGAGGCTGGTTCGGTGGGAATGGTTCTCTTTGGTTCGGCAGCCGACTGGTTCGGTAGGAGCTCGAAGAAGGGTGGTTCGGTGGTGAAGGCGTGGAGCAGGTCCGGTGAGAGTTGGTTCGGTGGTGGGGAAGGGCCGGTCGAAACTCACCCAACACTTGCCCCCCAAAGTAGGGCACGTGCGTGCATGTGTCGTGCTTTGCCTTAAGCTGGGATGTTCTCATCCGGTCTCTAGTGCCGAACCAATCCTGTCCGGCTATTGATATTTGCTTATAAATAGGGGTCAAACGCCTCCGTTTTTTCCTCATCAGCCGAACCATTTCCTTGTTTTTGCCGAATCAAAGCGTTATCTTTGCCGAATCGAAGTCTTTGCCGAATCAGGTGAGGATCTACTCTGCCGAATGAACTTTATTTTCAATTACCGAATGCGCTCCGTGGCCTCGAAGTACCGGATGGACATTCGTCCTTGGCCTGCCGAATGAGGTTTCATTTTGTTCTACCGAATATGCTTTAGGGCTCTGATTACCGAATGAATTGAAGTGTACGATTGCCGAATGAGATCTCGTTTCATACTGCCGAATGGGTTTGAGTGTTGGAGTGCCGAATGGACTCTCGCATTGTTTCACCGAATGAACTTTTATATTTGAACCTTGAGTGAAATCCTAGACTTATATATGCTGGCTCGCTTTATACACTTGCTTGCTTATATTTCTATACTTCTTGTTTGGAAACTCGATTAGATAAAAGGAAGTCCAAGGACAGAGAAGAGTCCTCCACAGTGCCTCCAGTTCGGGCCAAACGTCCTGGGACTGCTCCGAGATCGCTAGTAGATGGGTATGGCCCCCAGGAGCTCTTGAATTCTCCGCCCGACTGTTTTCCTAGCTCCCTCAGGGAGGAGCAGATTGATGTCATCTCTCGTTCCTTCGGGATTGATAGGGCTCGCATGTTGTTGCAGGGAGAGGGAGTTATGCCATATGACCCTTCCGAAGGATATTTCGCTTATAGAAGATACCACTGTATGTGTGGGGCCATTCCTCCGATCAATGCATGGATAGTCAGCTTCATTACCTATCTGAAGGTGGCCCCTCTCCAGCTCTAGCCCAATTCCTACGCTATTCTGGTGTGCTTATTCGTTATCTTCCAGAGGAGGTATGGGCGCCCTCCTTCTAACCGGGAAATTCGATACTTGTATAATCTGAGAGGCTACAAGAAGGGGTCTCCGTATGTTAGTTTAGAAGCGGCCGTGCCCTTCAAACCGGTCTTGGATTTATATTAAAAGTTCACCATGTTTAAGAAAGAATGGTTTTTTATCAAGGACGATTCTGTCTCCTTCCGCCTCTTCACTTTTGGCTGTAAGTTGAACTTTATTTACAATTCCCTTGTTCCGACTGCAGTGCTTCTTATGATATGCTTTTATTTCTTGCTAGCGACAGGTGGCTTTGCAATCGTAGAGAGTGATTCCCTGGTCCAGATGGCTGCGGAAATAAAGGCCATTTCGGGATGGGACAGGTCGGCTTCTTTCCTGATCAGGAATGCTACTCTCCTGGAGCACAATATGATCCTGCCGCACCAGTCCATGGTTAAGCAGAGAGACACGACTGAGGAGAAGGCTGCCAAAGCCAAGGAAGGGGCCACGGTGAAGAGTGGTAAGAGGAAACCTTTTACAAAGCCTCCCGTTGTTGGAGGTAAAAAACTTAAGAAGTCTGATGGTCCCTCTCCTAGCACTTGCCCAATTGCTCCGGGAGAGGAAGATGTGGAGGAAGATAGAGGTGAGGGTGAAGGAGGAGATGGACAAAGCGGTAGTGGCGTTGGTGCCTTAACCTCCGGGCAAGCAGGAGAGATTCATGAGTGGACGGATGATGCTTTCCGTCAAGCTTTTGGGGAGTCGGAGGAAGGATCTGCTTTGGTTGAGAAGGCAAAGGAGGTTGGCAAGGCTGGGGCTGGCGCCGATTCATTCTCTAAGAGTTCTTCAGTTACGGCGACTCCAGCGATTCAAGGTGAACTTTTGACTTCTGCAGACTCCATTTACGATAGGGACTTAGGAATATTTTATGGTTCGCTTTCGTCCTGGAATGAGATTCAGGACTTATTGCAGTATCCTACTCCTCTGCAGGGTTTGTATAATAGATATGCCTTCTTACTTTCTTTATCGTAACATATTTCTTGAATTGTGGATCATTGTGTGTTCGTAACACTTGGCTTTTATTCTAGGAGCAGGTAAGGCGACCAAGTCATCAGATATCCGGCACCGCCTCGAACAGTATAAGCTACTCAAAGCTTCTGCCAAACCAAAACCGCCAACCAGCCGTCCTGGGGATGAAGTTAGATATCACCCTCTTCTTGGAGTTATTGAAGAAGATATGCAAAGGAGGAAGAGGGGCCGATCTTCGTTTGAACCTTCACTTGGCCCTCAGCCTCCAGCCCAACCCATCCATGATATTACTGAAGAGGATACTGAGTTTATGCCTTCCCCCCGTCTGTCCGAAAATCCAACCGTCACTCCGATAGACCGTCCTGGTTTGGATCGCAACCCATTTGTCGGCCACCCTGATCTGGACCCGAGTTTTCAGGATATCTCTTTTGATGAGGTCACGGGTGAGCATCTTCTTCCCCGCAATCCCATGGTACGGGTGCTTGATGAGGCTATGTCGTTAGACCTCGATTTGCTTACTACTCGGATTGTGACCATGGGGAATGAGGCCAAGGCAATCATCGATCGGGTGGCTGAGGAAACCAAGAGGCTAATGGAGCATCACGCTCGACTGGTCAGGGCTGGGGAGGAAACGGGAGTGCTAACATCCGGTTGCGGCTACATGTTTCTGACCAGGCCAAACAGCATGCCGATCGGGCTATCCAGATATCCCAGCACGAGGCGGCCTCCCGACGACTAAAGAAAACCATGGAGGAGGCTAGCAAGGCTGAGTTGCGAAAGTTGGAGGCCGCCTGCAAGGAGCGAATTGACATAGCTATTGCTACGGTGGACGAGGTTCGGAGGGCGGATCTCGAGCAGGTAGAGGAGTTATCTGGGAGGCTTGAGGCCGCAGAGCTTGCTCAGGCCAGGCTAAAGGAAGAGATGGAGGAAATGAGGAGGTCTCTCCAGGCTGACCGCTTGAGATATCGATCGGAGAGGGATGTTGCCGTCGCCAAGTTGTTGTCCTCCGAGGCCCGGGTAAGGGAGTTTGAGGAGAACGAGGGGATGATGGATGAGATGTTGCAGGACATGTACTTTCGTACCTGGAAGCAGGGTAATCTATCCTGGATGGGTGACTATCCCCGGATCATGGCTAGGATATATCTCCGGGCTTTGGAGGAGGCCAAGGCCGATGCGGATAAGGAAGGTGGAGCGGCATTCAGGATGGAAATGGTAACCGCCCAGTTCTCAAAGGAGGATAAGGTAACGGTGTAGGAGGGGATGCGGCTACTTGCTGTGGAGGAAGCCGGTGTGCAGTTGAGGGATAAGGACCAAGAAGCGGGTGCTGGTGAGTTCTCCCTATTTTAGTTTTTCATGACTTGATCGTCCGTTGTTGGTTTAATGGATTCCTCTTCTGAATTGGACAGGTGGGACTTCTGATAAGCATGCTGGTAGCTCCGACCCTGCGGCTAAGTAGGCTTGGAGAGCTGGTAGGATGAGGGTGAGGTGCGGACGCAGCTGGTTCCTTGTCCAGATTCGGTCACCTTTTGATTTCCTTTTATCGCTGTTTATGTTAGTCCAAAACATTGATGTGACTTAATAATATTGTTTATGATGAATGACTTCATGTAATTTCATAACATAAGCTGATTCCTTTATGTTGGAATGTTATCGCTATTTTGTTGTGCTGTGTAAGTGATGTAACTATGCATGTTAGTAGTGGCTTGACTGTGCCTGATGCCAAGTTTTTTGCTTAAAGTATAATTTTCTCATTTTGCAACGTAAATGTGATGTGTGAATATGAACTGCAGCTATGCATTAATGTATAAAAGTAGAAGGTACCGCCCTTCATGTTTCGGCTGTGGACGGCAACTTCGTGCGCCCTGTAAGACTAAGCACGGAATGCTGTTGAGTGTCTCGTCATCCGATTGTTAGTTTCTGTTCCCATTAGCGAGCGTTCCCTATTTCATGTCCTGTACTTTCAAGTACCGTTATGGAGAATAGGAGAAAAGTTTTAAATGAAATGGAAATATAGGAAAAGTAAAACTTCCAGTCATGGAAGGCCGTCGATGTGCTTAAGTTCGTGGCAAACGGGTTTTGTATTCACTTTCCCCAGCTGTGGGTCTTGGAGACATTTGTCACCCATCTTACGCCTCTGCGGGGAGTTTTCTTTTTTACCACAGCCGCACTTAAGACACATCGGAGCCGATCGTGCACAGTAACTACCCGGGCCATTATAGCCCGTAATCGCGGGTATTATTCGATTTACTGTGGCCGGCTAGCGTGGGGGTCGATCGTCAACTGTGAACTGCCCCTGGCTGGCCACACCTTATGTTGGAGCTTATGGTCGGTTCACAGTTGCCGGCGAGCCGAATCGCTGTAATGAGCTGCCATGGCACAATCGGCCTTCTCGGTGGCTTATACTCGGCTTATTACAGTCGGCTTTAAGGGCCGAGGCAAACAATGAGTTAACTCGCGGTAGGGGGATACCGGAGCAAAGTGTCTCATTGGCGAGGGCATAAGATCGTAGCGTACCTGTTAGATTTTGTCCAGGCGGGGTTGTGTTGTGAAGCTCTGAATTGAAATGTCATCTGCAAAGGATTTTGTTCAACAGCAAAGGATAAAGCTTAACAAGTAGCCAAGATATAAAGGAACAAGTTAACAAGAGCCTAGTTTTTAAAGTGGTTCGGCACGAAAATGCCTACGTCCACTGATTCTCTTTGTTAATTCACTTCATATGGGCAGTACAAGTTAAGAAAAGTATCGACGGAGGTGTCGGATGTTCCATGTCCTCTGGAACACCTCTCCGTCCATTGTTGATAAAATATAAGCTCCGTTGTGGAGATCTTTATGAATTACATATGGTCCGTCCCAGATGGGGTCCAGTGCCCCGGGGCGCGGAAAGATTCGCTTGAGGACAAGGTCTCCTTCTTGTAAGCTGCGATGCTTGACTTTGGAGTTGTATAGTGCTGCCACTTTTTGTTTGTGAGCTGCTACTTTGAGTGCTGCATCATTTCTTCTCTCCTCAATCAGATCCAAAAACATGAGGAGTTCTTCATTTTCTACTGGGTTGTAGTGGATCCTACAGTGGGAAGACACAATAGTCTCAACTGGGAGCATTGCCTCCGATCCGTATGCCAAAGAGAAAGGAGTATGCCCTGTTGATGTTCCGAAAGATGTGCGGTAGGCCCAAAGTGCCGTAGGAAGTTGATCCACACAAGCGCCCTTTGACTTTTCAAGCTTCTTCTTGATCAGCGTTTTGAGAATTTTGTTGACAGCTTCGACTTGGCCATTTGCCTGGGGATAAGCCACGGATGAGAAGCTTTTGTGAATCCCGTGCTCTTGGCACCAGTCAGTGAATTCCTCACTGTCAAACTGAAGTCCATTGTCTGATATGATTTTGAGTGGTACTCCGTACCTGCACAGAACATTTTTGATCAAGAAGTTAATGATTTTTGTCGAAGATATTTTATTCAGAGGTTCTGCTTCCACCCATTGGGTGAAATAGTCGACTGCTACTATAGCATATTTAGCTCCACCTCGGCCTATTGGCAGTTCACCAATCAAGTCAATTCCCCATACTGCAAAGGGCCAAGGGCTAGTCATTTGGGTAATCTCATTTGTGGGTAGTCGAGGAATCTTGGCAAATTTCTGACATCTGTCGCGTTTCTTGATGAAGTCCAAGGCATCTTTGTTTAAAGTGGGCCAATAATATCCATATCGGAGTATCTTCTTTGCCAGAGTCTGCCCTCTAGTGTGATCTCCGCAGCTTCCTTGATGGATGTTGGATAAGACTTCCCTGGCTTCCCTTCCAGCGATACACCTTAATAAGAGATTAGAGAAGCCACGCCGGTAGAGGATTCCTTCTTGCATTGTGTAGCGGGAAGCTTTCCTTAGAATTTTCTTAATTTCATTTCGCCCGTCGGGTAGGGTGCCGTTTTGTAAGTATTCTCGGATAGGGGTCATCCATGTTTCTTCTTCGGTTGCAGCTATCAGATTTACTTGCTCGAAACTTAGTGCCAGCTGTTTTGAGATGGTTAATGCTTCGAAAATAGTGATGTTCTTCATGCTAGCTTGTTTTGCTAGTTCGTCGGCCTCTTGATTCTCTTCTCGGGGAATGTGTTTGATTAAATAGTGATCTAATTGATTAAGCAGTAGCCTGGTCTTCTTTATATACGCTGTGAGTCGTTCTCCTCGAGTCTGGAATTCTCCCAGTATTTGATTTACAATAAGTTGAGAATCACTATGGAGACATAAAGAACTGACTCCAATTTCCAGTGCAATTTCTAATCCGGCTATCACTGCTTCGTATTCTGCGTCATTGTTGGTGGCAGCGAATTCCAATCTTAGGGCATAGTGCAGCTTCTTTCTCCTGGGGGTAATTGTCACAACACCTGCCCCCGAGCCTTGTTCGTTCGACGTTCCATCTACGAAGAGATTCCACTTGATATCTTCTGCTATTTCAGATTGGTCCTTACCTTCACTAGTAGTGAATTTGGCAATGAAATTAGCTATGGCTTTCCCCTTGATAGCGGTGCGAGGATGGTAAGTGATATCATATTGACTTAGTTCGATGCACCACTTAAGTAATCGCCCAGAAGTGTCGGGGCGATGGAGCACTTGCCTTAGCGGTTGATCAGTTAAAACTCTGATGGAATGAGACTGGAAATAGTGTCGCAGTTTCCGCGACGTGATAAGCAAACAGTATGCTAGCTTTTCAAGTTTAGGGTATCTGACTTCTGCCCCTGTGGATCTCTTGCTTACAAAGTATACGGGTCGCTGCGCGCGGTTGTCTTCTCTCACCAAAGCGGCGCTCAAAGCGTGGGATGATACATCAAGGTATAGGTATAGTTCCTCGCCTTCATTTGGAGTTGAAAGTACCGGTGGTCTCTGGAGGTGTCCGATTAAGTTAAGGAAGGCTGTCGAGCATTCATCAGTCCATTCGAACTTTCCTTTGTCTTTCTTTAGAGCTTCGAAGAAAGGGACACACTTGTCAGTTGCTTTGGAGATGAATCTGCTTAGGGCGGCCACCTTCCCGTTTAGGCTTTGCATTTCTTTCCGAGTGGATGGTATCTTGATATCTTGCAAGGCTCGGACTTGTTCGGGGTTTGCTTCGATCCCTCTGGCATGGACGATGAATCCCAAAAACTTTCCTGATGACACCCCGAAGGAGCACTTTAGGGGATTCAGCTTCATTCCATATTGGCGGAGTACTTGGAACATCTCGTCCAGGTGGCTTACATGATCGTTGGCTTTTCTTGATTTAACTAGCATGTCATCCACATAGACCTCCATAGTTCGTCCCACCAATTCCGCAAACATCTTGTTGACGAGGCGCTGGTAAGTAGCTCCGGCGTTCTTAAGTTCGAAAGGCATTACTCTGTAGCAGTACAACCCCCGGTCCGTGATGAAACTAGTGTGGTCCTGATCGGGGGCATGCATAGGGATTTGGTTATATCCGGAGTAGGCATCCATGAAAGATAAGAGCTCGTGCCCGGCAGTACTGTCCACAAGTTGATCGATTCGGGGAAGTGGGAAGCAATCCTTTGGGCAAGCATCATTTAGGTTGGAGAAGTCAACGCATGTCCGCCACTTCCCATTAGCATTCTTTACCAGTACCGGGTTAGCGATCCATTCTGGGTAGACGGCTTCTCGTATGAAGTTATTGGCAAGCAGGTTCTTTACCTCTTCTTCGAGGGCTGCCGATCGTTCTGCCCCCATACTTCTCTTCTTTTGCTTTACCGGTACCTTGGTAGGATCGATGTTTAGTGCGTGGCATGCTATGTCCGGGGAGATTCCAGTCATATCAGCGTGTGTCCATGCGAACACATCCAAGTTGTGGCGAAGGAAATCAATAAGTTGGTCTTTCAATTCTGTTTTTAACTGAGACCCGGTTCTCAGTAGTCTACTCGAGTCACATTTGTCTACAGATACAAACTCCATAGCCTCTGCGGGCTCGGCGGTGGCCTCCTCCTCTCTGTCCCTAGGGTCTAATTCATTAAAGGAATCACTTGTATATCGAAGAGGAGGGGCTTTCTTTAGTTGCTATGCTTCCAAGCTTTTCTTGCAGAGAGCCGTCTCTGCATTCTTCCCTTTATCTCTCCTGCGATTATTGCGAAGTTCGGTTACATAGCAGTCCCGAGCGGCGTCTTGATCCCCTTCTATTTCTCCCACTCCATTATTTGCTGGGAACTTCATCTTCAGGCACCATGGGGCAAGGACAATTTGGAAGTCGGACAAGGCTGGTCTTCCTAAAAAGGCATTGTAGGCCGAGTGGTTGTCTATTAGCACGAATGTTTGTTTCCGAACGGCGGAGCGGGGATGACTTTCCAATTCAACAAAGAGATCCAATTGTCCGAGGGGCATCTTTGCTTCTCCAGTGAAACCGTGTAGCGGTTTGTTGCAGGGAGACACGTCCTTCATTGACAGCTTCATTTTGTCGAAAGCATGCTTGAACAGAATATTCACTGAGCTTCCAGTGTCTACTAGGATTCAAAAAACTTTAGCTGGGCCGAACCAGGCAGAGACGACCATAGGATCCATATGAGGGTATTGCCTTCCTTCTAGGTCGCACCCACTGAATGTGATGTCATTATTTTCCTTTCGCTTCGGGTGGCGTTCTTCCATAACAGAATTGACGCATTCTCCCTCGTTTCTGAGTGAGTTTCCATATCTTTCCATTTCTGCCCAACTCTTGTCGGCGATGTGTGGCCCTCCTGATATTGTATGGACCACTATCTTCTCTTGGCTGGAACCGCTGGTGTTGCGATTTCCTCCGCTTGTCTCTAGGTGGAGCTTCCCTGGGTTTTCCTTGGCGGGAGCTGGAGTCCTGTCCTGGCCATTTACATAGCGTTCTAATCTCTTCCTTCTAATGTGTTCTTCAATTAGGTCGCGGAGGTGGCACATTCATTGGTATCATGTCCATAAGATTCGTGGAAACGACAGAACTTTCCGGACTGGATTGCGTGATCTGAATCCTTCTTGTACAGGGGGCGCTTGTATGTAAGTTCGTCCTGGGTGGCCAGGCAGATGTTCTCGACAGTTTCATTCAAGGGAGTGTAAGTGTCGAATCTCGGTCCTGGTCGGTACAAGCGCTTTTCTCCCTTCTTGCCCCCTGCATTGTCTCTGGAGTCGTTTCTCCGAATGTCCTTCGCTGCGGCTGGGGCGTTTCCATGAGCCGTCTTAGCCTGTGGTCCTGTCTGCTTTTCAGTGGCAGCCTCTTTGAGTCTCATGTACTTCCCAGCTTCATGGAAGAAATTGGGAAAGGTAGCTGGTTTTTCTTTAGTTAGTCTTCTAACAAACTTGGTATTTGGGTGCACACCACTACAGAGGGCCATTAGGGTGAGTTTCTCATCGGCATCTTGGACTGCGGCCGCTGCGGCGTTGAACCGGGTTAGATATTGTTGCAGTGTCTCTCCGGATTTCTATTTGACAGTAGATAGAGAATAAGCATCCTTGGGTTGTTCCACATGAATGCGGAACTGGCTGATAAGCTTCTCCTTCAACATTTCCCATGAACTGATGGATCCTTGGGGTAGATGGCAGAACCAGGAGGTAGCTAGATCTGCTAAAAATAGTGGAAAGCATTTGCATAATACTCCTTCCGTTGCCCCGCTCATGAGCATATGTTGTGTGTATCTTTGCAGGTGTACAACGGGGTCAGAGGTTCCCTTGTATGGTTCCATTGTCGGCATTTTCCACTCTCGGGGGGCGATGGCAATTTCAATGCCGCGGGTGAAAGGGCTGGTTACCCTAGCCCCTATCCCTCGATCCCTTTGCTCCCGTCGGACGCATTCCCTGAATAATCATGCCATTCTTTCATCAGAATTTGGAGCGGATAAAAATGAGATTGGTTCTTCCCTGCGGGATCGATCTCGTCCAGATGACCTGTAGGGATGGTATAGTCTATCACTTCTGACGTTATCCAGTGGCTGTCTTTGGCTGCTCGGATGCATGCTAGGACCAGCTACAGTTGGCCCCTGCCTTGATCTTCCCCTGTGGGGTTCTGTTTCGAGCATTCCCATGGGGTCAACTTCGGGCTGGGTTCTAGCTCGGCTCCGTTCAGCGGGGTTTCTATAATTAGGCGGCATGACTGGCTCAGCTACATCCGACCCTCGCCTGGTGCCTCCCCCATTGGGTTTGGTTCTAAGCGCTTCCTCGAGTCGGAGTTCGGTCTGAGTCCGGGCGCGGCCCCTATTATTGTTGTTCCTGTTGATAGCTTCTTCGAAGAGGGAAGACATTTGTTGTCTCCGAGATCCTCCAGATTGAGACTCACCCCATGATTCAGTGTTGCGGTTGGATTCTTCGACATCCCTCAAGCGTGACATGAGTTGGTTCACCAAAGAATCTTGTTGGGATGTGAAGCGGTTAGTCACTTCAACCACAACTCTGTCTAGGTCTGCCCTAGTGATTGTTGCCGGTTGTTCCGTGGCAAAGGCTGTCGGAATTGCCTGATCTACATTTGGCACTGCTGTCGTAGTGGGATGGTTCTCTTGATCTGGATCCACTGGATCTGGAGCGCTGCTGATTGCAACGTTCTTTCCCTTGTTGGCATCTTTTCTCGGCCTGGAAGTCATGTTTCCTAGGCAATGAAGGGTGCTATTGGGAAAGAAGGTTGAATGAGGGAAGCTGAAGCTTCGAGTTCCAAGCTCTCAGTGAAAGCACCAAAAATGTTTGCACAAAAAATGGACAAACACCTCAAAGTCGTATGATTTAGTTGATTTATGTTGTTCTTAGCGGTTTGGATGATTTATGCAAATATATAAAAAACAGGGGCTAAACTGTAAAAGACACGCAGATTTATAGTGGTTCTGCCAGAACGTGCCTATGTCCACTTTATATGTTATTCTCTCTTTTCTTTCAGATTACAAGTACAAAGCTTTGTATACAAGTATATGAAAGTTGTTTGAAAGTTCCTTCCGTGCTTGAGCTCTCAAACTTGTCTGCCATTGTTGACCCCTGCCCCTCTATTTATAGAGTGAGGCCAGGGGCAGGGGTCTTGGATGTATATAGCTGCTGGTGGGCCTGGGCTGAAACAATCTGGCCTGGCACGTCTGGTTCAGCGGAGCTTGGTTCGGCCGTAGCTTGGTGGAGTTTGATTCGGTAGTGTATAGAGGGTTGGTCCGATATAGTTGGTTCGGTGGTAGGTGGTGGGAGATGAGACCCTGGTCCGGTATGGTTGGTTCGGTGGTAGGTGGTTTTGGATTGGTTCGACATGGCTTGTGTGGAGAGCTGGTTCGGCAGGAGGTTGGTTCGGCAGGAATGGTTCTCTTTGGTTCGACAGGCGACTGGTTCGGTAGGAGCTCGAAGAAGGGTGGTTAGGTGGTGAAGGCGTGGAGCAGGTCCGGTGAGAGTTGGTTCGGTGGTGGGGAAGGGCTGGTCGAAACTCACCCAACAAAACACATATACCACGATAATTCCATCTTGATATGGAATTGGTATTATATATGTACTTAGAGTTGATTTCCAGCATTATATAGCGGATGAGAACCTATTGCGCCACATAATAGCGGATAATATTTATTAAACACATATACCAGGATTGGTATTGTGCTAACATCCGTGGATGTAGGGAAACGGGTTGGAGGGATCCAACTGGATTCCTCACCCGTATTGATTTATTTACAGATATTGTGATATATTCTGTTATTATATGATATATGATGTTTTGGATGCCGTAATTGTTATATTTAGTGATGTTGCAGCATCGGGCCTATTTTTAGAGTTTTAAAAATGTTAAAGTAACGATTTCGAATTTAAAAGGTTTTTAAAGTGATTTTTGAAAGTATACGTTTTATTGAATTTTGGAATTAATTCATTTTAAGTAAATAAACGTTATAATTTTAATGTTATAAAATTTATGTTTTTTGAGAAATATAGTTGAAAATTGATTTTTGAAATATGGAGTTAATGAATTTATAAAATGGTTTAAATTGGGATTTTTGATTTATTATAAACGGTTTATACAAAAAGATTTATAAAATCGATATTTATAAATTAAAATATTGAAAATTATAAAACGAGTTTTTATAAGTGTTAAAATGAAGTATAAATGGATTTCATAAGTGAATGAAATTTATAGATGTATAAATTGTGAAGTTATAAAATGAATAGATTTTGTGAAATAAAAAGATTTATAAGTAATTTACTTATTAGTTGGATTTTGGCACTTAAATGAGATTTAAATAGAATTTGTTAATTGAGGGATTTTATAAGTTGAAGTTTTTATAAAATTATATAAATGTGAATTTAAAAACGTTGTTTTATAAATCCAAAATCGACTTATTTTGATAAGTTAATTATTATAGCTTATTAAAGGAGTATATTCACGATTTTGGGACAGTGGATAATCCTTTAAAATAAAATGTGTAGAAACCTTGAATTTGGTTAACGAAGTATATTCACGATTTTGGACAGTGAATAATATATTAAAGAAAAGTTTTGGGAAAGTGATATTTTAAATAGAATTTAAAATGATTTGAAGTTGTTTTAAAATGTGTTAAGGATCGAAGCCATATATTTCAACATCCATTGCTGAAATAGACGTTTTCAAGAAATAAGGAAATGGTGGACTATAACACTGTTATTATAGTAAATGATTTCGAAAGGAAATATTTTATATAGCATTGGGATTTATATATATCTATCTTAATTTTGAATCCATATACTAGTGATTTTGGGTTGTCGTAACGATGTTTTACGCAACATTCGTTTTGACTCAAATGAATGTGTTTAAGAGAATGTTTTCCTTAAAAGAATAAAATATATACTTAATTGTGATTTAAGTATATTGAATATTTTTTAAGTATTGAAAATAAATGGATTTGTGAATTACTTATTGTTAAATAAGTATATGGAGATGTTTTCCAATGTAAAAATTGAAATGGTTTAGAGAATATATCTTTTTAAAGATAAATTGAAGTGAATATCTGGCAAGTTATTTAATTTATGGAAGATTAATAAAAAGGGCCTAGTGATTGTTATGGTGTTGGATATTTATTTATGGGCCTTGATAGTTAAATAACCGACTATCAATGTTTACCTTTAAATGGGTATTTGTTATGATTGCTTGAATTTGTGCTACACTTACTTTTAAAATAAGCGCTCGTTATTCGGTTTAGCCGGGAGATGACCTTTGTGTCATAAATCCCATTCCGAATAATGATATGTCGTAATGGATAGCATTTAAAGACCGGTGTTGAAGGCTGGATATTTTTGAAAACGGAAGGATTACCGTCAAATGTCTCTGCATCGACTAATCTCTGATATAGAGATTTTATCACCCTTTGTGATGGGAAGTCCGGTCGTGATTAGTGAATATCCGGATTGCAAGGGGTTCTTTGGAAGTGCCTTCGGTTCCGTTCGATCCCGGAACGGACTTGTATGGTTGTGTGTCTGACGTTACAATTTGAGATGTAAAGCTGGTTTCTATCAAATATATTTCTGTTGGTGGCGGAAAATTTATTCTCTTAGCTTAACACCCTTCTCTGAGACGTACGAGCTCAGAGGTTATGTAGTTGATGGTTACTAGTTATACATTCCCAAATTGGTAATGTGGCATGCGAAGTGCTGTTGAGCATTTGTTGATCAAAGCGTGGCTTTTATAAGAAGCGTAGCTTTGTGGGCGAGACTTTGTCGGACCTCACACCCCGAAAATGGTCAAAACAGGAAAGATGCGGCAAGGTTATTAGGGGATCGCGCCCCCTTAGTTATGTCATTTCCTTCTGGATAGAGGTGGTATTATGGTATGGAGCCCTGATACTTAACCTATGTTGTTGCTGCAAACTTATTACTTTGTGGTTGTTGGTGAATCCCGGGATTTAGGTTGGTTACGATCGGGGGATGGCATATTCGTGTCAGTAGTTACCCAGTTAGAGGTAACCCTGCCTTGTGTTGGCAGAGATCCGATTAGGTTCTCGGGGCGTCTTTCCAGAGGCTTACCTATGTGGCAATGGGAAGTTCCTTGGCCTGATCATTAGTTGGAAATCCAAACTCCAATACGCGCCTTGTACGATTTTAGTTGTAGAACCTGCCATTTACTTATGGTGGCGCCCCACTGTTTAGATGGTAGCTATAGTAGGCATAGTTCGGAATGTCTATGTTGGCTAAGATTTATATTATACTTTCGAAATGTTTTCCTACACTTTGCACTTATAATAATAATATCAAAGAAATTTGTGTATCAAACATATTTGACTATCATAAGGAGAAATCTCCTCCAATTCTGCATTTGCATTGTGTGTGTGGCGGGAGGCCTTATGGTAGTTTCATTTTCCAAAAGCATTATGGATAATTTTCACTTCCCTTGTTGTTGTTGTTCTAAAGATAAATAACTGCTTTAGTTCTCACACCAGTCCCATGACTGACCTGGAGTTTATTGTTCCCTTCCTAAACTCTGGGTGCCCACCAATTTTAAAACGGGCAGTCTAGAGTCAGGTTATTAGGTCATTCTGGAATTCAGGAGTTGCTGTGGAGATCAGGAGCAGGCTGGATGGCTTGGCGTATCAACTAGCATATAATATTTCTTTTCCACTGTTTGTTGTTGTACACTCTAATTATGTAATGAAATGGAATGTGATGTAATGTAATAACTGATATGATTCTTTGTTTTAAAGATATTCATTTATCTATTATATGTTGGTCCGCTGCGATTGTGAGATTCTGATATTGTTTCCATTGTTTTATTCTTTCTTTCTTCTTCTATCTTCTACCTCTTCTTTAACCCTAACGGTACGGTTTTCCGGCATTCGATTGCTCGACAGTTGATACAGTGGACGTATTAATGTCGACCTTCCTGAGTCGTAAACCGTATCCGGTCGTTACAACGATACCAAAAATATATTCGGCTAAATTTTAGCCTTCAACCGTTTCAATCACAAATAGTCACACACAGATTACAAATAAACAAACACACAACATATGAAACAAATCAAATGTTTTGAGGAATCCAGTTGGATCCCTCCAACCTGTTTCCCTGCATCCACAGATGTTAGCACAACAATTAAATACCAATTCCACTTTGAGGTGGAATATCGCGTTATATGGGATTTATAAAATATCATCCGCTATTATGCGGCGCGATAGGGTCTCATCCGCTATATAATGCGGGAAATCAACAACTACAATATATACTATATACTACTATATATATAATATCATCCAGTGAATAATTATTATAAATATATCATCAATCAATAACTGAAATTTTCAATTATTAAAATTTGAGTAAGAAGATCTCACCATTAACTATGCGTGCAACCCATTTCCATTCCAGCTTGTTTTCTTCACAGTTTTAAACCTCGTATAAATATTTATACAATTTATTAGTATTCAAAATAACCGAATAATAAATTTGCATTTAATAATCTTTTTTTATTTTACCTAGTTAATTTAAATTTCGAACAAATTTTCTTTTAATACAATATTTGAACTAATTGAATATCACTTATTATCAAATAATTTAATTAACTAATACTTTTTTATTCAAACTGATAATTTCTTTTTTTGTTAAAACCCTTTTTATAATAAACTAGTAAACTTAAAACACGTATGTATATATTTATTTTCATTTTCAAATTACATAACATAATAATCTATATAAGTCTAAAAGTCAAATTTTCTACATAAACCCTTATATATATTATTGTCTACTTATAAATTTTTCTTTCAACTACTGCAAATAGATAGTATTTTTCCGACTGTCAATACCCTCTCTGTTTTTATTTCATCTAACTTATATATACAGATAGACATACATAGAATTCAACTAAAATATGTTTAATACCTTATTGCAAGTTCATATATATCTCAATTCAAAGAAATCGGAAAACAAATTCGAATCTCACCACAAACTCGAGAATTACAGCACCAATTCTCGCCGCCACTGACTACTTGAGCACAAACCTCCAACACTCAAAACCCGCTCGCCGACCGCTTCCCCTGAGCCTGCTTGCGTACGTGAATGCTAGCCTCCGACGATTTCGCCTAGGCCTTGCAATAGTAGCCGTCATTTTCCATGTTATCTCGAGACGATTTCCAAAGCTGCCCCAAATCAACTTGCCAACATCGATGCCCTAGATCGATCCATGTAAAATCAATTGACGTGAAAATTAATTTCAAAGTTCTCGTCGAGGAAATGCGAGAGGAAGACACTTACGAGTCGAATCAAACTTGTACGCCAATTGATTTGGAAATGAAGAGCTTCAGCTAGATCGAAGAGGAATACGAGATTTGCAGTTCTCCATTATTTTTCTTTCGAGAAACCGTTTCTAGTTTTGAACTTTACTGTTTTTTTCCAGTTTTGTATTCGATTTAGACTGGAACGAGATTTTTCTCGAATAGAATAAACGAAGGAGGAACAGGCAATTTTAAAAGGAACGAGAAGTGTGTAATGGAAGATAAGGGTAACGTGCGTACAAAGATAGGGTTTGACTTTCTAATTGATTTTTTTTAATTTTATATTCAAAATATCTCGTATAACCTAACTCAAAATCCCGAACTCCTATCGAGGCGTGCCGCTAGGCGTTTATAAGGTTTTATCCGCATTCCGAACACAATGGAATGTGTTTCGAAGGCTAATTCGATCATATACACAAACTACGGAAGTAAACGATCAATCTTAAATTAAATTGATTAAAATAGTTTCTATGCGTTTTGAGCTGCCAAGGTCAAACGACAACTCCGATTGCTACGTAAATTGAAATTCGATAATAAAACAATATTACAGATCCAATGGTAGAGGTTTTGTCGAATTAGAGACTGTGCCTTGGATGGCTATTTTTAAATATCGATTTAAACGATATAATTTAAAAACAGTATAAAATTCAACTCTGAAGCTTCTATTATCTTCAGTATTATCAATATAAATTTTCTAAGCTATCAAATTATTTTTAATCAGTTTAAAAATGAAGATTCAACATTTTCCCCAAATTCAATAAATTAAATTCAATAATTAAATTGCCAAATTCATATTTGTATTCAAAATTCAAGTTTAAACAACTTCTAAATATTTAAAATCAATTAAATATTCCATTTCAAATGTTAAAAATTTCTGGGTCGTCACATAGTCCCTTCACCTGGTCATTTGTATGGAAATCCAAACTCCACTGCCTACTTGCCATTTCATTTGTAGAGCCTAGTATGCCGGAATTTAATAATGGTAATAATTTCGGCTATTTTGAATACTATTTGTATACTGACACTAGTATAATATCACATGAGTTTGATATGAAATGTTTTAGTTATTGTAAGGTAAAAACATGTCCGCGTTTATGTGTGGACTTGTCTTATGAGATGCTTTTGTTCTGAAAACTAAGGAAAAGTTTGGTAATTTAATAAATTCAGTTGAGTGTGTCTCTCACGCTGGTTTACCAAACTGATCCGGGCGTTCTTCCCTTTCAATGCTCGAGTCAGACCGAGTATATTTACAGGTTTAGGTTTGGCCTTTGGAGATTCAGGAGGAGAGCTGGAGATCTTCATTTCGTATACACGTATCTGTTTTGATTATCGATTATCCGCTGTGCTAAGTTGTTGTTATTATCAGCATTTGTGAGGACAGGTTATTATAACTGTTCAAGATGATAACTATTGTTTGATTGTGGAACTCTAATTGAACTGTATATATACAGTTTCTGTTTTGTAAAGATCATTGATATGATATTATAATTTTTTCGGTGCGATGTGAGATTCTGTATTGTTCTGTTTGGTTCTATCTTCTCTCTTTCTTCTCTTCTCTTCTTCTCTCTTCTTTTCTTTCTCTTGACTTTCCGTCAGTCTATGCTTTTTGGGTCGGACATATGTGGATTATTGTCGATTCAAAGTGTACGGATTTGCGGATCGTTACACGTGGTATCAGAGCTTAGATTTTGTATATTCCTAAGCTTTGGTGTGTACTCAGTATAGATAGAGACAGTGGTACCCTAGATTGAGTTGAGTGTATTATATATATGAGCGTGTATTTGTTAGTGAATATAAAATATTTTATATTGTGTTTACTTATCCGTTGAGCTGTTTGTGAATTCTGGTCGGTATGTGGGACGCCATATTATCGATAGGGATTTCCAAACACTTAAACGAGGCAAATGGACATAGGATTATTGTAAATTGGGTAAATGAAATAATTTTACCTCGATTATATTTTCTATATAATGAAATAATTTTTCATAAATTGTTAAAAGTGTATATAAATTGAATTATTTGGTTGTTTGAAAATGTAAATATATATATTAAGTTAATAAAAGTTGTTTGAATAATCTAAATAAAAACAACAATTGTAAGATAATAAATTATATAAGGAAATTAATTTTAAGTATGGAATTATAATTAATATGATTTACAATAGTGAAATAATTTTATATATAAGAAGTAGAACTATATGAATATATTTGTAAATATAAGTTGTAAATGAAAATGGATTTAAATTAAGAATTGGGAAAATTTGAATTCCGTTTATTTTGAAAGTTGATTTTCAAAGTTAAAGAGATTATATTATTATAAATCTGAATAAGATGATCTTATATTGTAAAGTAAAATAGTGAAATTATATAAGTAAAAAAGATTTATAAATGTGGTTTATGAATAAAAAGAAATTTTTGAAGCACTGAATTCACTACTGTTACTGGGAAATAATAAGGGTGATGACTGCAGCATGATAGTATCATTTCGAGTTTTTGTGTGATGGATTGCTACCAATAACAAATTGAAATTGAAGTTTTTTTATGATAAACAAATTTGATTTAAAATCCAAGTTATAATTGATAAATATAAGTGAAACGAGTTTTGGACTTATAATGTGAAGTAAGAATTTACTTTAGTAAAGTTGGAAGAAATTTGAGTTAGTAAGTGAATTATATGATTTGAAGTTTAACTAAAGGAAGGTAAAATAATATGAATTGGATTTTGATTGGATTTGATAAGTTATTGAAAAATGGAAGTTAAACTTAAAAGATACGTGATTATATAACATGAATTTGCAAGTATGAATAAATAAGTTGTATAACTTATGAAGTGAGAAAATGTAAGTAAAACCAATTATTAAAACGGTTAAACAATTTTGTTAAGCAAAATAAAATCTGAATTTGAATAAGTGATATGAATTTGACTTAAGTAAAAGTTAAATAAAATAGAATTTGAAATAAATTAGAGAATGAACTTATGTTGTGTAGTGAAAGTAAATGTAAATGAAATTGAAATGAAATATAACTTAAGTGATGTTAAATAAAGTTGAATTTGGTATCGAAGTAAATTAATAAAGTGAATTAATTAAATGAAGTAATGAATATGAATTTGAGTTATATAAATGAAATTCAACTTTATTTGTAAAATGAATTAGCATTAAAAATGTTTTGTTAAGAAGTTGTCAATTAATAATAATATTGAAAGTGTTGTATAAAAATGTGATTATAGTAAATACTAGAATTCAATCTAAATTGGATGTTAAACCAATTTGAAATTAAAATTGTTGAACAAAATTGAATGAATATAAAGTAAATTAATTTGGTAATGTTGGATATGCATTGATTTTTAGATGGATGCTAGTTGATTGAATAAAATATGGAATTGAATCAATGAAATTGAAAGCTAAAGAATTGAATTTAATTTGAATTGGAAGTGAACAAACTTGATATGAATTAATGAATGTAAACTAATTGAAAATAAATGAACGAATGTTAGTAAAATCCAATGTTAATGAACCAAATGTGAATAAATTGAAAATCAATTCAATGAGTATTAATAAGAAGTAAATTTATATTGATTTGGTTATGGATTGATTGGTTAGTTGTTGGATGATAGTTGTTTGATGTTGAATTTGTTGCTTTTTGTTGCATTGCTATATTGGCGGATATAGTTGTTGTAGTGATATAGTTGTATATTGATATTATTTTCATATACACATGTTTCTCATGGTTTGTTGAGTGTTTAGTAGGTGCGGATGGCGCTTGCTTCGCATTTGGAGCTCGCTTTCGCGCTATATTAGCCGTAAATGCTCGGTAATAATATATAAGGTATATATCTCGGATTACATATCGTACTTTTACACTTTTTTCCCTTCGGGATGCCTCATCCTTGATGATAAGATGTATATTTGTGATTTATATATTGCTATTTTTTCGGATCGAACAACACAAAAGAGACTCTGGCGTATTTTTTTGAAAATTTAAGGCGTTAGAAATTTTTTCGAAAAATTGGAAAACTTTTGGTAAGTAAAGCTTGATTTTTGAATTAAAAGTTAAACGATAGTAGTTGGTTTTGAAAAGATAACTATGAATGTATTTGAAAACTCGGTAGAGTTTTCGTAGGAAGTCTAACTAATGGATTTTGAGAAAAGTTAAAAAGTTTAAACTTTTGGTAATTTAATTTGAACAAATTGTTTTGAAAAGTTAATGGAGTTTGTGACTTTTTCTTAAGTGGTAATTTCGAGGACGAAATTCTTTTAAGTAGGAGAGAATGTAATGACCCAGAATTTCAGTCATTTGAAATTCTATATTTAATTGATTTCAAATGTGCGCAAGTAAATTTTATAAGTCGAATAACTTATATTTGAAATATCTGGATTTAATTAGATAATTAAACTATTAAGTTAATATTTGAAATTGTAGAAATCAACGGAAATTCTATTTGATGTGAATAAAAATGATTTATAAAATTGTATTAAATTATATTTGAACTATAATGATGTTAGTGAACTTTTAAAATTGAATTAAAAGTTAATTTGTAGAAATTGAATATTTTAATATTTAATTCAAGAGTAAAAATAGCCATTTTTCAAACAGTCTTGGATTTCGACAAAACTAGTTTCATCGGATCCATAACGTTAAATTATTGTAAGATTTCAAATTTTGTGTCAATCGGATTTATGGTTTGTCCCGGGCATGCTAAAACTCGTAGAAATCTATTTAAGTGAATTTTAAATTTAAATAATTCGACTCGGAAACCTATCTTCCAAATACGATCGAATTGGCTCCCGATATATATTCCATTGCGTTCGGAATAGGGGTAAAACATTATAAACGTCAGGCGGCACGCTTCATTTCGAGTTCGAAATTTTTTCGAGTGAATAGTGTCGTCGAATTTTCTATAAAAGGACGTTATTCTTTCTATTTGCAAACCTAAGTCAACCCTAGGGTTTCCAGCCACCATTAACATTTCTATGGCCGAGAATGCTCGATACTTCCTCCACTATTATTTCTCAATCCATCATCTATTACCAAAAATCTCCAACTACAACATCGAAGGGGATGACGAGATCTATCGATATATACCGTGGTGATCGAATGTAATCAAGTGAATCGACGACAATTCCTATTCAAAACGCACACATTCAACCTTGTTTTTCTTGGCTATAGATGAACCGAACTCGGCGTGGTTTGGCGTGATAGCATGTCGTGGCTGGAGCTTTGAAGTGGTGATGGTCGATCGTGTCGAAGTGGATGTTGGAGGTTGCGTTAATTAGGGCAAAGTGGCGGCCACGATGGGTTTTGCATACGTGAAAGAACGAACGGAGGAGGAAGAAAATAGCAGCCCATATTTCTAATTCCAGATCTTGCGGCCGAGATAAAAGGTTTAAAAATAAATAAAAGAAAATGTGTAAATTGATATATATTAACTCGTACAATGTTTAAAACGCTGTAACTTGTTCATACGAGGTCGAAAATTGACAAAACGAATTGTGATGGGTTCATATTGACGAGCACTACATTATGGAGTTAGATTGGGATTTGTTTGAGCTAGTGAAAATTTTGGTTGAAATTAAACGCTTGTTTAATTTTAATCGGAATAAATCGCTAACGCGACGACTACAAGCAAAGTGAGTACAACTCACTCTTTCTGACTCACTGATGATTTTATATAAGTGAGAAATAGTTTATTATATGATGATTGATGATTGTTTGGATGATATATGGTATATTGATTGGTATATTGATATATACCTTCCTAGTGGAGCAGATGACCCTATACGTTCCCGTGTATGAGCGGATAACCCATTGTATGCACGTCTGCCTCGAAGTGGACATTGTACACATATTCTAATATATATATTTGTCACGACCCGTCTTCCACTAACCAGAAAGACGTATCATGAATTAAGAAAGAAAGGGATAGAAAGAGAAGAAAGGAGAAACAACATCAAAATCTCAACAGCAGAATGAATAAATTATATTAATATCAGAAGTATTACATAGATATACAACACTATCAGAGCTACACAGATTATACATCACATACTAGACAGTTATAAACATTTGTCTAGTTATTACAACACAGTACAAGTAACTCAACTAACGACTCAGAGATACCAACACAGAGGAATACTAGATAACTACAACGCAGAAGCCTCCTGCTCCATTTGCTCCTCCATAATTCATCAAAGCTAACCTAAATCCCTTGGCTACTCGTAAAAATTTGAGTAACCAAGAGTTTAAGAAAAACAAAAATAAACTCCGGGTCAGACATGGGTCTGGTGTGAGTAACAGGTTAAAGTTGCTTAACTTTTGAAAAACCTTTAAAAAGAAAGGTATCACGTAAGACTTCCCACACATAAACATGGAAAAGTTTTTACCTTACGCTAACCAAAACATTTGATAGGAAATCCGATGATATTATAATAGTGTCTAGGGTTTTCAAGTAAATATGAAATAGCCGAAATTGTTACATTATTAAATTCCGGCTGCTAGCCACAAAGTGGGTAATACAATCAAAACCGTCGACACTTATTCGATTTTGGATTCCATACAATGGCAGGGCTACTGGGGTACCGCCCGTCACAGTACGTGGCCTAGATCAACGTACCGAGGAGTACGCCTGCTCCCCTGCAACACAAGGCCGGAACCATTCCTTACTGAACAGTCCCGAACAAGACAACCCCCGGCAGTTGTCGCGAATCAACCGTCCACACAGTCGAATAAAAAGGGATTTCTAGACAGGGGTAAATCTCGCTCTCCAGTGGGAGCTACCCACGAAGCCTTGTTGCACCTCCCCTATTTTAGCCATTCCCGGTTGATGAGGCTTGATGCTACGATTACATTTAGAGAACACATCTCTTAGAATGCTCATCGTCCACCCGACGATGTTCTGAAAACATTCAATCCATACAAGTTCGCTCTGGGTTCGAACGAAACCGAAGGCGTTATCTTGTTACACTCATTTTGGAATCACCCTCAGAGTTAACGACGATAACCCTTGTACTCTGAATCTTCATCTCTACTTGAGATTCACGACCTATCGTTAATTTGGATCAATGTGGTTTTCAGACATTCAAATATGGAAATCCGATCTCGGTCTCATCGAAATCCAAAACGTGTCTTTTAGGTCAAGTTGTTTTAAGTTTAAAACAATTCAATTCAAACTATCTATATACACACAGATAGAAAATATCATCACAATAGATAATCATCACCACAGATAATCCATATTATCATTTATCAGAATATAATCCAAATCATCATTGCAATGCAACCAATGCATCCATATCACACATCATTACTAATCTCATATCTGAGATTCGAATCATTCAAGGAAATCTATATTATCCATATATAACAAGGATTTAATAATCACATCATATATAATTAATTTAAAATGAATTAAATTAATTACATCATCTCTAATTAATTTAATGTAAATTAAATTAGTTACCTCAATCTATAACCATTGATCACAAATCAATCAACTAATTAATTAACCACTAATTAATCGTTCTTGATTAATCACCCTTGATTAATTATTCTTTATTTACATTCAAATAATAAGTTTCACAAATTTATTTTCCTTAATCAAATATAGTAATTAACCTCTAATTACATCATTAATTAATTAATTATAATTAATCACATTAATCCTTAATTAACTACATTAATTAATTACTTTAATCTCAATTAATTAATCCTTAATCACATCATTAATTAATGATTCCTAATTACATTTAAATTAATCAACCTTAATTATTAATCACCTTGATTAATTTACTTCGGTAATTAATTATTCTTAATTACTTCATTAAGTAAATTGATTACCCCTAAATTAATTATATTTAAATAATTATATCATTTATTAGTAATTAATTACCCTTAATTAATTACATTACTTAATTATTTATTTTCCAAATAACTTAATCAATAATTACTTAAATTAATTACACCAAGAAATTAATTATTAATTTCTTTCATAAAGAAATTATCCTCCATAATAATTTCACAAACAATTAACCTCAATTCTTCATACTTTAAATAAATTACATTCTGTAATTACTTATCTTAATTACTTCCCTAAGTAATTAGTAATCTTATCAAACCATCAAATGATTATTCTAAATTAATTAAACTTAAATAATTAATTTAAACTAATCAAATCAATTAATTAATTACAATGAGTAATTAATAACTTTAATTACTTTACAAAGTAATCACACTTAACTAGATACCATAACGATTATTTAAATTTAATTAATCTAATTATTTATCGAAAATAATTACTTAAATTAATTAATAAATAATCTCAAGTTAATAACCTTCATTAACTTATCATCAATTTCTTTAATTACCTTACTTAAGTAATTAATTTAATTAAATCATTATTAATCACAAATTTATTAAATCATTTAATTAATCACTATTTATTTCATTAATTAACTTTTTAATTTAATTAATCTTAACCTCCTTTTTAATTTCTAATCATTAATTAAAATCATAACTAAATTAATTAATGATCTTATTCACAAATAAATTAATCTTAATTAATTAACTTCAACCTTAATTAATTGATTCAAAATCCTCATTTAATTAATTAAATAAATTAATTAATTAATCTTCTAATTACCTAATTAATTTAATAAACCAAAATCATTTAAATCTTTGATTTATTTTTAAAATATAAACATTTATTATTAATGATTTCTTATCATTAACAAAGCAAATTCAAAACACTTACTTTAAAATTTGTTTCCAAATTACATTTTAAAATTTAAATTTAAAACGAAAACCAAACTTAACTTTAACAAAGTTTTAAAAACATTTTTAAACCTTTTAAAACTTATGCTAAATAATCTCTCGTTTTATAAAAAGGATTTAAACCCATATTTATTTAAGATTCAAATCATATTTAAAATATGTTTCAACAATTAAAGTTGCTAAAAACAATTAAAACTTCCTTTATTTTCAAAACATGATTCAAAATGAATTTTTGATTTTCAGATTTAAACTTATGTTTAAATCTTCTACTTTAAATTTAAAGCTTCAACTTTAAATTCAATTATTTAAACCCTTTTAAAGGTGGTTTAAAGATTTTAATTTAAATAGTTTAAATTAAATTTAAAACTTGAATTCAAATCTAGTTTTGAAACTCATACTTAAATTTTAAGCTTAAATTTCTGTTTTAGAAAGATTCTCGGGTCGTCCCTCTAAAGGCATACCCATGTGGCAGTAGAAAGTTCCTTAGCCTGACCGTTTGTTAGAAATCCAAAGAAATAATACGCACTCTATATGGTTTTAGTTGTATAACCTGCCATGGAATGTGGCGGTAACCAACTATTGAACATGGTAGCTATAGTAGGCATAAGTGCGAAATGCCTGTGCTGGCTAAGATTAATATTATACTTTCGAAATGTTTTCCACACTATGCACTAATAATAATAGTAATATCAAATGATTTTGCGTATCAAGCATGTTTGACTACCATAAGGAGAAATCTCCTTCAATTCTGCGTTTGAATTGTGTGTGTGGCGGGAGGCCTTATGGTAGTTTCATTTTCCAAAAGCATAACGGATTTTTTTAATATTTTTTGTGTGAAAATAACTGTTTTAAGATCTCATACCAGTCCCACGACTGACCTGGAGTTTATTGTTCCCTTTCTAAACTCTGGGTGCCCATAATTTTCCACACGGGCTGCCTAGAGTCAGGTTATCATTATTCTGGGGGAAGTCGAAAAAGAGATGCTGTAGAGATCAGGAGAAAGCTGGATGGCGAGACGTATTATCTATACTATGTAGTATCTGCCGCGTTCGGGTTTGTGTGAGACAAATTACTATGTAGGAAAGTCATTTATAACTGCCAGTGTTGTGTGTTGTTGTACTCTGATGTTGTATTGTAATAACATATACAGGCCTTTTGTTTTAAAGATTATTTATCTATTGTATATTGTTCCGCTGCGAAATGTGAGATTTTGTTATTGTTTTTGTTTCTTCTTTCTTCTTCTTCTACCTCTTCTTCTTAACCCTAAAGGTTCGTAAGTTTGTTCCTCTTTGGGCTGAATTGTTGTGGAATTTTGCCAGCTCAAAAAGGTACAGATTTGCAGGCCTTTACAAGGAGAGGAAGAAACAGAGACATCATGTTACCTTGGCATTACGCTAGTTTCTTCAAAAATTACAGCTTTCCAATGTCTTGATTTGTATGATAAAATAACAAGATCTATGAATATCTGGTCAAATAAATTACTATCTCAAGCTGGTCATTTAGTTTTGATCAATTCAGTAATTTTTGCTTACTTCACTTATTGGTTTAGGATGTTCTTATTGCCTAAAAAGCTGATTCTCATGATAAGGAAAGATGTCATGATTTTTTTATGGACAAGTAATATACATTCCAAAAAATTAAAACCAATAGCCTTCTACAAGGTTGAGAGTTAGAAGAAGCATGGGGGTCTGGAATCATTGACCTGAGAATTTGGAATATAGCAGCCTTCACTATCAATTTTGACGATCTTCTTAACAAGAAAAATAACATTTGGGTGCAGTAAAGCATAACATAGCAAACATAGATTTTTGGCTTATGGAAGCCCTGCAAAATTCGAGCTGGATTTGGAAGGCCATACTTAACTTAAGAGCTCATTCCTTTAGCATCTTAGGGTAATAACTAAACCTAGTGGTAGGGCTAAATTCTAGACTGATCCATGGGAAAAACAGGGGTACAATCTAAAACAACATTCTGTCTTTCAATGAGAAAATGCAAACTGAAATTCCCCATAACGAAAAGGCTAATGAATTCATACATGATGGAACTATATCCTTCCCATATTCCAGTAATGATGCAATAAGAAGCCTATGGAATGAGCTATGGCAGCAACAATACCCGACTTCACAGATAGAAAAGGTTTTCTGGTCTAGGAAAGACCTGGATCACTCAACTGTGGTTGTGTACAAATGTATTTCTGGACAATCTGACCTAAGGAGCTTAGTTTGGAACAAAAGAATTTGGAACTCTTGCTGCAAAAAAGGTGATAATTTTCTCCTTTGGAAAGCAATGAGAAATGCGTTAAATACAAAGGCAAAACTGTTGAGGCTTGGTATGCAAGTTTATGGTCAGTGTATATTATGTAATAATGAGCTTGAAACCAACCTCCATCCATTTTTCAATTGCAATACGCTATACCCTCTATAGAATAGATCAATGCACAAATTGGGAAGATCCAACACAAGAAGAGATAACATATTTGAATGGGACTTGATCTATAAGGCAACGATATGGAAGAATAAAAAAACTATTTTGATGCTTCAGGTGTTGAAAAAGTATATAAGAGCAATATGGACTCAAAGAAATGCTTGGCAATTCGGTGGCAATGTTAAGATTGAAATGCAACTATGGTGCGACATGAAACGAGTTATTAAAACTGGAATACACTTCAACTCCTTCAATTTTAGTGCCTGCATTATAAGTCAACGGTGTTAGTACCTTTGTAGGTTCTCTCCCTTATTTGTTTTTCTCCTTTGTGTTTGTTTTACCCAATTTTTTGGTTGATCATTGCATGTAATAATCCATCTCTTGTTTTTATTATGTTTGCAATAAACTGGTGGGGGACAGTTCACCCCGCTTAGCTTTGCTAAAAACAAAAATTTGAATCTAAGTAACCATTTTAATTAATGATCTTTGGATTTAATTAATAATTTTAATTAATGACGTTTTGACTTAATTAATCAATTTAATTATTGATATTTGAATTTAATTAATCATTTTAATTCATGATTTTTTCAATTTAATTAATTATTGTAATTAATGGTGTTTAAAATTTACTAATCATTTTAATAATGATGTTTGATACTAATTATTCTTTTTAATTAATGATTATTTGAATTTAATAAAATCATTTTAATTAATGATTTTTAAAGTTAATCAATTAATTTAATAAAAGAGTTTAAAATTAATTAACAAATTTAATAGAAGTTTTAAAGTTAATTCACTGATTTAAATAAACGTGTTTTTGAAATAATTAACTATTTTAATAAGGATAGTTGTTGGTTTATTAAAAAGGATTATAAATTTGATTAATTTTCTTCCAAGATAATTAATATTTTTTTAAATTATAAAGGATTATAAATGTTATTGATTATCTTTTGGGATAATCAATGTTGGTCTATTTTAAATTTGACTTACTTTCCTTGGGAAAAATTTATGTGGTTTTGAAGTAATAAAAACAATATTATAAATTAACCTTTGGATAAATTAACATTATTTTAGATTTATAAAGGTATTTAAATTGATTTATTATCTTTTGGGATAATAAGTATTATTTTAAGATTTATAAATGAGAAAAATCCTTTAATAAGAATTGTTTCAAAATACAAATAAGTGTAAATTGTTTTAGATTTGTAGTAAATGATGTTTTAATGACATTTGTTTTTGACCCATGTATTAATATACATACAAATATAATTTTCCATTTTTAAAAGAATATTTCAAAGAGTATGCAACACCCCGCATTTTTAGATAATTAAATAATCAAATAACGCTGAAAAGTGAAGGTAAACATTTTAGAATTGTCAGAATATGGTCTCGAAACTTATATCATTATGTTTATGACGATTTTTGGATCAATTTTCATATATAACTTGTCGAAATACAAGTTAATACGAAGAAGTTACAAGAGAAACGAAAATCAGAAGAACAAAAAAATAAGGCCCATGGGTTTACCCACAGGTCGACCCAGAGTGCATAAGGGTCGACCCTAAGGTCAACTCCTAATGAATCATGTTGACTATAGGTCGATCCGCGTTTTCCACTGGACGTGAATTTGTCGATGGACGTGCCGAGCCTATTTAATTTAATTTAATTTTTATGCAATCTCAAACATTGGTTTCTAAATCCAAAGATCCACAAAAAGCTCATGATGTGGTTGCACCAGATTCAATCTTAAATGCGACGGTCAGAGATCTCCAAACTTCCCTATAAATAGAACCCTAGGCCTAGCTATTTTCTCACAATTAGATTTTCTCCCAATTGGGTTCATTGCCCGAGGCTCGACCCTAAATAGAAAGTATTTCTAGGGAGATGATCTTCTTAATAAAAATATTAGGCACTATAGAAGGGGATCCAGGAAGGCCATTGAGTAGAGCTAAGACCATAGAGCAAAGCTAAGGACGACATGTAAGTGGATTTAAACTATATATCTTTTACGTTTATGATATATTAACGTTAGATTCCCATTAAATATTTTAATTCAGCATTTATTTCAGTAATTAGTTCTGCTAATTAGTTATGTTGAAACTGTAAATTCTATAAGAAAGCTTATATTTGATTATTATTTATATGGAAAACAAAGATAGAAATCCAATTAAATATGAATAATATTAGGCGTAACAAGTATAGAGAAAGGCATAAGCCTAAAAGCAAGAAATTTACAGTAAATTATGCTAAAACGGGAGAAATAAATTAAAAGGGAAAAAAATTTAATAATTTAATTTGGAAGTTAGTGATAGATTATTTGGTTGGTTTAGAAAGAAGAATACATTTCTGTAGTTTAATATTGTAAGAATAAAGATAAACGTAGTTGCAAGAATAAAAGAAAGAAAAAGAGAAATAGTGTAAAATAGAGACATTTCTATATTTACATTATCCAATAATTAAAGATACAATAAAAGAAATATCTTGCAATTATGAGTTATTATTTATAGCATTATTTAGTATTAAAATATGGAAATAGATTTTTAGCACGGTTTTTGTAACCAACCACACAGAATAGAACACTTCCTAGATTAAAAGGACATAAAGTAAAGAGTTAAAAAAATTAAAGAAGAAATCAAGTTAATTATTTGACAAGACTAGAAACAATAAACAAAAATATGCCTAGATCTGCATTTACTGCACGGATAGTAGAATAAAAGCAAAACAGTTATTATGATAAGTAAATTTGTGACAGTCGGACGTAGTCCTAAGCCAAGATTGTCATATAATATAAGAGAGCTAAAGAGAATTCAATATCATAATAAAAGAAGACAGAATAAAATAGAAAAGAGATACTTACGATTATATTTATAACATGTAGATTATAAAAGAATATGGAAGTAACAATTGCTGGTATAATTATAACATAGGTTATAATTAGAGATAACAGAAAAGATCTATTTTAAAACTTACACTAAGTTAATAAGCAAACATAGAAGAAAGATACATACCAACAACATTCCCTTTCAATCAGGAACCGATGGTCTCACAATAGTTAGATGAGGCTAGGACATGCTTATTGTAGGATCGATTTCACCTTAGAGGGGGGGGGGGGGGTGAATAGGGTGATGGTATAAATTATTAAAATTAATCGTGGAAGCTTATAAATTAATTTCAATTCAGATCACAGAATAGCAGCACAGATATCGCAGAATATAAATAACAGAATAAAACAGAACAACACAGAATTTACCCAGCTTCGGCAAAACCCTGCCTACGTGCTGCCCCCAAGGTTTCTACTAGAAATTAGATAGTCCCTCGCTTACACACGTAAACTCGCTATACCCGCTATTGACTAATCTAACTCTACGCTCAAAACCTTGCCACAACTCAACCACCGAGTTGCGAATTCTCAAGCTACGCCATGTAGCTTGTCCCCTAGTCACACGACTAGAAAAATAAAACGGTTTAAAAAGAAAATACAATTAAAAACAATTTAAATAAAATAAAACCCTATTTAAAAAATTTAAAACCCTTAAAAATAAAAAGGCCGGCCCTCTTTGTAATCTGTCTCCTTTTATTTCTTTGGCTGGCCCGTTTCTTTGCTTGTGAAATAATGGTAGCCGTGTTCTTTCTCGTTCCTCCTGATTGCAAAATTAGGGCTTTTGTCCTTCTCTTCAGAAACTAGGGTTTTTGAAATTCGAAGCTTGCGACTGTAAATACTCGATTGGTTGATTTGGCGTTCCTTTGTCAATCGATGGTTTCCTTTGGTGCACTTCGACTGCTTCGAATTGATCGAATTCGAGATGGCTTCGGTAAGTTATTTTTTGCTCTTTTTACTTTCTGATTGATGCTTGAACTCGATGGATATTAAATTGCCGATGATGATTGTGTTTAAATAGGAATCGAATTCCTATATTCTCGTTCGTTCTGATGATTTGAATTTGTCATATGCCGTTCGATCTGGTATTGATGCACGAGATTTCACTGACTTGTTCATAATCGTATATTCGATGCTTGATACCCACGGCTTTGAATTGCCGTGCTCATCACGGTGTTGATTTTTTTTTTTGACTTCGTCAATTCTTCATACTCACTTGAATTTTATAACTTGACTTCTGGTTTCACTTTGTCTTCGGCATTGAATGACTTGATTAACTGGAAATCTTGACTTTGTTATCATTTGCGAAACTGTAGTTCACTGCATCACTGTACCCCGTATCTTTGAATCTTGATTCTGGTCAACACTTGTATTTGTAGTTGATCTGATGCATTTCTGGCTTGGTTACTTTGGCATGGTTTGTTTGTCTAGTGATACTTGTTGTTGTGTAGACTGTAGTCTATTTGATTACTTTAGTTGCATTGATCTCTGTAGTCTGCACTTGTATAGTTGGTTCCATATTCATGTATCTTGATGCTGTATAAACTTTTTCATGCTGCTGTGATGCAGTTTCCTTCACTGTTGTATCTTTGGGAGTTTGCACTGCTTTATGTTGAATTCATTGAAGTATTGATTGTTGCATTACTTAATGTTGTCACTATGTTCGACATGGTCTTTGTAGTACTTGGTTACTGGTCGAGTTCATTTGTATTTGAACTACTCTCTGGAGTGGTTGTTGTGTTCTCTGAATCTGGTGCCTTGTACAACAATGTTCTCTTGTTCGATCACTTGCTTGGATTAGCTCTGTATATTACTATGTTGATGGTTGCTGTGCACTCTGATGTATATGGATTTGCCACTGTCTTTTACTGTAGTCTTCATTGTTGTGTTTTGTACTTGATTTGCACTGCTATACTGTTGCATTATGGTCTTCTCATTCTGTTGCACTTTGGTTTAGTTGTGCATTCGTCCAGCCATTTAAACTGACCTTGTACTTCTGGTTTTGATTCATATGTTCTTCAAGTCAGTGGTGCACTGTGCCATGCATTTGTATTTCTCTGGTCTCTTCATTCCTTTAGCTCCATCTTGACTTGGGCTGTTGATTCATTTAGTGATAATGTTGATTTCACTCTGGCCATACTGCATTTTACTTGTTGCATACATGAACTTGACACTGTAAAATTCTCGTTGCACCTTGGTTGTTCACCATGTTGCATTCATGAATTTTCTGTCTTGACTTCACTGTGAATTTGGAATTTGTCTAAGCTTTGCATTCTTTTTGTAGCCTTGTGTTGAATCCAGTTATAAAAACTCGGGTTTGACCTTGTGCTTGAGTCGTGATTTTTATGTTATTGCACGTGAGTTGAACCCGGCTTTTTATTTGGGTTTGACCTGTGCTCACCTGTCTCTGTAAATAGATCAAGTGCATATATCGGCGTGCACGGCCTTGTGGCATATACAGTAATACACTGTGTATGTCACAAGTTGTTCGTGTATGATGAATTCAAATTTAAATTATAACGAACAACCCAAATAACTGAGGCAAATCATATTTTCAAAAATTATCTTTTATTTTTGAACTGCAAAAATATTTCTTTTTCAATTTTACTGTGTTAGTTTATATTTTTGCAGATTGCTCAGATGCTGGATTCAAACTGGAATGAAGTTGAAGATAGATACGAGTGTGAGTGATATGTAGTGAGGTGAATTGTAAATATGAAATGTGATGTAATTGTAATCAAAGTTGTATAGTTATAGTGAGAGCTTGAAATTGTACTATTCAAAAATGTAATAAATATTTATTTGAATAAAATATCTATTTGAATTCAAATTCTGTGTAATTTATTTTATTCAACAAATATTTATTTAATCTGTGAAAAATAAAATAGTATATTATCAAATACATTTAAACGAATGTATATATGTTTATTATCATCAAATAAAAATCATATAAGCGCATATTCAACAATCTCCCCCTTTTGATGATAACAAACATATATTTAAGATTTTGAATATGTTAAATGTATTTGATCATTGATATGCTCTAATTGCTCCCCCTATTTAAATGCTTCCTCTCTACACAATACCCCCCCTACATATATGCATTGAGAATAAAAATATGCATATGAATCTATATGCATATGCAAATATATGAATTTTATTTGCTAAAATCTTAACTTTTTTCTCCCCCTTTTGTTATTAACAAAAGAATAATAGTGTTAGGGAAAATAGAGATAAAGTGATTGATATTGATCTATTATTAAGACTCAATCAAATATAAATATTAAATTAAAAAAAAATCAAACATAAAATCATAAATATTTTGTTAGGCGCATATTCCACTTTTAGAATGATGGAAATGTTGTCATCATATAAAACCATATAGTTATGTCTATTTATGGTGTATTTATATCAGGAATTTGAATATCTACTAACCATGCATAACCGTTAGGACTTTTAAATGAGATTAGTAGTATTCCAATTTTATTTTATTTAAAAAAATGAATTCAAGTATCTTCTAACCACGCATAACCGTGAGGACTTTTAAATGGGATTAGAATCAAATTGTTTATTTTAAAAATCAACTTTTGATATGCGTTCCATACATGCATAACCGTGAGGACTTTTAAATGAGCATGGAAGCACATAACAAATTCCAAGTAATTCACCCATGCATAACCGTGAGGACTTTTAAATGAGAGTGAATACTTTGGTATTTATTAATATTATTATTACCCTCTTCCTCTTTTTTTTTTAAAAAAAATGTGAAAATGAAAAATGAATGATTCCTGTTTAAAATACCACACATCGACAAACTATATAGAATTTTGATGAGTGACGGTCGTTAGAAAAATGATAGAAATAGAGATGGTCATGGAATTTTTTACTAACAAAAGTTTTATGACTCTTGTTTAATTTGAAAAATTTAATAATTATATCGTTTCGAGTAATAATATATGATAAATATCAATACTCATCACTTTTTCAATCACTATTTATTTCTTCGATGATTTGTAGGGAGAAAAAAATGTTAAATATTCAGCAAATTTCTAAAACACCTAAGCTGAGTCGTAGTTTACAAAAACTATTTTCTGGTAGAGGTTTTGTAAAGATGTCTGCCAATTGATAATCAGTTGAAATAAAATTTATGCAGATATTTTCTTTGGAAATATGATCTCTAATAAAATGATGTCTAACATCTATATGTTTTGTTCGCGAGTGATGTACAGGATTATTTGTGAGATCGATTGCGCTTTTGCTATCACACATTAGTGGTACACGTTTAAAATTTAGGCCATAGTCATGCAAAGTTTGTATCATCCATAAGATTTGAGCAGAGCAACCACTCAAAGCAATATACACTGCCTCTGTTGTGGATAATGCAATACAATTCTGTTTTCTACTCGACCATGCAACTAATGAATGTCCTAACATAAAACATGCTCCACTAGTACTTTTTCTATCAACTAAATTTCCAGCATAATCAGCATCTGAAAAACCTTTCAATTCAAAATTATCGTTTGATGGATACCAAAGACCAAACCGTGGGGTGTGCAACAAATATCTTATAATTCTTTTAACAGCTTTTAAATGAGATTCTTTTGGGTTAGATTGAAAACGTGCACATAAGCAGACAGAAAACATGATGTCAGGTCTAGAGGCAGTAAGATAAAGGAGTGATCCAATCATACCTCTGTACCGCTTTTGATCAACTGTCTTACCTTTTTCATCCTTGTCAAGTTTAAGTGTTGTACTCATGGGAGTTCTTGCTGGTTCAGCATCTTTCAATCCAAATTTGTTGACAAGTTCCCTAATATATTTTGTTTGAGAAATGAATGTGCCTTTATCGCTTTGTTGGATTTGAAATCCTAAAAAGAATTTTAACTCTCCAACCAAGCTCATTTCAAATTTTTCCTGCATGACTTTTTCAAATTTCTCATACAATAACTTGTTAGTAGCACCATAAATGATGTCATCAACATATATTTGAACAATCAAAAGATCATCGTTTTCATGCAATAGAAATAGTGTGGTGTCTACACATCCCTTTTTGAACCCATTTTCAAGGAGATAAGAACTAAGACATTCATACCAAGCTCTGGGAGCTTGTTTTAATCCATATAATGCCTTCTTTAGTTTGTATACATGGTTTGGATATTCCTGACTTTCAAAACCTTCTGGTTGTTCAACAAACACATCTTCTTTTAAAATTCCGTTAAGAAAAGCACTCTTAATGTCCATTTGTCTTAGTTTAAATCCTTTGTAACAAGCAAAAGCTAACAATATTCTAATTGATTCTAGTCTAGCTACAGGCGCAAAAGTTTCATCAAAGTCAACTCCTTCAATTTGATTGTATCCTTTAGCAACTAGTCTAGCTTTATTTCTAATTATATTTCCAGATTCATCATATTTATTTTTTAAAATCCATTTTGTTCCTGTAACTGGATAATCCTTAGGTCTAGGTGCTAGACTCAAAACATTATTTCGTTCAAACTGATTTAGCTCTTCTTGCATGGCCATGAACCAGTTTTCATCATTAAGGGCTGAATCTAAGTTATTTGGTTCTATTTCTGAAATAAATCCACTATATAAGCACAGATCACATAGATTTTTAAAGGATGAACGAGTTTGTATACCTGCTATAGGGTTTCCAATAACCAATTCTGGTGGTTGGTCTGTTTTGTATTTCAGTTTTTCTGGATCCAGATTTCTTCGGACTTCTTGAATTGTAATAACTTCTCTAGCATCAGCAGTTTCTTTTGGTTTTTCAAGCTCATCCTTTTCTTTCTTCTCTTCAACGTTGCTTTTGGATGTTTCCTGATTATCAATGCCTTCATCAAATTTCACATTGATTGACTCCACGATTGTTTTAGTCTTTTTGTTGTAGACTCTATAAGCTTTGCTTCTCGAAGAGTAACCCATGAAGATGCCTTAATCAGCCTTTGCTTCAAATTTTCCTAACTGTTCACCTGCATTAAGAATATAGCAAGGACATCCAAACACTTTGAAGTAAGCGATGTTTGGTTTATTGTTGAACCATAGCTCATAGGGGGTTTTGTTAAGAATCGGTCTAATCATAACTCTATTCATTACATAACATGCTGTATTTACTGCTTCTGCCCAGAGATGCAGAGGCAGTTCATATTCATTTAACATAGACCTAGCCAATTCTTGCAAAGTTCGATTCTTTCTCTCAACTACCCCATTTTGTTGTGGAGTACGTGGTGCAGAGAACTCATGTTTGATTCCGTTTTCATCACAGAAAGTTTCAAATTCATAATTTTCAAATTCTCCACCATGATCACTTCTTAACGAAACAATAGAGACTTCTTTTTCATTTTGCACAAATTTTGCGAATTTTGTGAAGTATGAAAAAGTTTTTGATTTTTTAGCCAAGAAATATACCCATGTATATCTTGAGTAATTACCAACTAACACAAAGCAATATTTCTTACCTCCTAAGCTAGCAATGTCATTAGGTCCGAATAGATCCATATGTACTAGTTCAAGAACTCTAGAAGTGCTTACATTGTTTTTGGCATGAAACGATGATTTTTTAAGTTTTCCCAAAGTACATGCTTTACAAATGTTTTCAGTTTCAAACTCATGTGATGGCAACCCTCTTACCAAACTTTTCCTTTTTAATTTGTTTAATAAGTTCATACTAGCATGCCCTAAACGTCTATGCCATAAATTCACTTCTATATCCTTAGCTACCAAACATTTAGAGAGGATGAGATCATCAAAAGATAAAGAATATATGTTACCTTTCCTTTTTCCTGAAAATAAGGTTTCTTTTGATGATTTGTCAACAATTTTGCACAAGTCAGAATCAAAGATAACATTCATACCTTTATCACATAGCTGGCTGATTGATATCAAATTGTGGTGCAGATTTTCAACATATAGTACGTCATTCAAGGTAAATGTATTGTTACCTACTTTACCTTTACCAACAATTTTACACTTGTCATTGTTCCCCATTGTGACTCTGCCACCTTTGTACTTTTCTAGGCTAAGGAACTTCGATTTATCGCCTGTCATGTGCCTGGAACAGCCAGAATCCAAGTACCATTGCTGTTGTTCCTTAGCCTGCCAGCATACCTACACGAGAAGAGAGTTTAGTGACCTATTTGTTTTTATAGGTCCATGATAGTTAGTGGCAAAATATTTAGAACGATAATTTTGTGGAGACCCAAAACTATTTATAATTGTTCCCTTTGGCACCCAAATTTGTTTAACTTTGAGAGTTTTTGTATTTGTGCCTTTTGGAACCCAAATCGGTATAGTTTTCACATGTTTGGGTCTATACCAACAATTATTGTGATTGTGTCCATATTTTCTACAAATTGTGCACATAGAATTATGATTGATATTGCTTTCAATAGTTTTCGATTTACTATATCCAAGTCCTTGTCTAACCATATTAACAGTTTGCTTTCCTAATAGCATATTCAACGATTTTTCACTTTTTGAAAATTTATCTAAGGTCGTTGACAATTGTTGGACTTGTGTTTTGAGAGATTCATTTTCGTTTAACAACTGTGTGCACTTTTTAATAGAATTCTCTCTCCTAGTATTTTCATTCTCTTTTAAAATCAGGATTTCATTTTCAAGTGATTTTATATTGATTTCCGATTTTTTAATTTCTTCTTCGAATGTTGGACACTTATCACACTTAGGGATCCTACTTTGATAGTTCTTCACTAATTGATCAAGTTGTTTATTACATTCTATCAAAGTATCCTTTTGAGATTCAAGTTTGGCGTATTTTTCCTTATGTCGTTCATAACAGCCATTTACTTCATGGAAATAAATAAGTAATTCAGAATGAGTGAGTTTTGATACCTCGCTTGGCTCGTCGTCATCACTGTCTGTAACTTCACCATGAAGGCACATGTTTGCTTTTTCACTCTCACTCTCGGTGTTATCACTTTCATCTTCGTCAGTTTCATCCCAAGTAGCCGCAAAGCTTTTCTTCTTTAGTTTCTTTCCTTGATTTTATCGTTTTTGAGGACATTGTGGCTTGATATGACCGGGTTTGTTGCATTTGTAACAGATGATTTTCTGTTCTTCTGGGTTGTCTAGTGCTTTGCCTATTCTGCTTTTCAATTCATGATTTCGAGCTGGATTTCCGTATTTGCGATTCCACCTTTTGAATTTCTTTATTAGTAGCGCCAGCTCTACTGCTCCATCATCATCATCATCGTTATCATCATCACTTTCGGTTGTTCCTTTGAGCGCTATTGATTTCTTTCGAGTATCTCCTCCTTCACGCTCTTCCTTGAATTTCATTTCTAGCTCATAAGTGGTGAGACTTCCGACGAGTTCTTCGACTTTGAGTTGTTTTAAATCTTTCGATTCGAATGGCAGTTACTTTTGCTTCAAAGCTTCGTGAAGAACTCTGAGGATTTTCCGGACTATCTCCAACTCTGTGTATGATTTTCCAAGAGCTTTTGATTTGTATACGATATTGGAAAGTCATCCGTACATCTCTTTGACATTTTCTTCCTTCGCCATTGTAAAGTTCTCGTATTCGCTGCTTAGCATGGCAAGGCGAGATTCTTTGACTTGAGATGTTCCTTCGTGAGTCACTTCTAGTATGTGCCATATTTCCTGCACAGTTAGACAATGTGAGACACGATTAAATTCAAATTGATCTAATGAACAGATAATAGAATTCATTGCTTTGGCATTAGTATTCTGTAATTTATTTTCTAGTTTTGTCCATTGTTCCTTTGGTTTCTCTATTTCCTGATTATCTACGGTTATAACTGGAGTTTTATAACCTGTCTCAACAACATCCCAAGCGTCAATGGTTTTTAGAAAAAATTTCATCCTATTTTTCCAAAAAGCATATTCACCATTGAACATTGGTGGTCTAACTATCGACTGACCCTCTGCAAAAGCATTATTAAAAGAAGCCATTTTAAAAATTCAAATTTTTTAAAACAAAAACTGATCTTTTCAAAAAAAATCGAATTTTTTAAAACAGATGTTGACTTCTATTCCTAGCTCCGATACCACTTGTAGGATCGATTTCACCCTAGAGGGGGAGGGGGGTGAATAGGGTGATGGTATAAATTATTAAAATTAATCGCGGAAGCTTATAAATTAATTTCAATTCAGATCACAGAATAGCAGCACAGATATCGCAGAATATAAATAACAGAATAAAACAGAACAACACAGAATTTACCCAGCTTCGGCAAAACCCTGCCTACGTGCTGCCCCCAAGGTTTCTACTAGAAATTAGATAGTCCCTCGCTTACACACGTAAACTCGCTATACCCACTATTGACTAATCTAACTCTACGCTCAAAACCTTGCCACAACTCAACCACCGAGTTGCGAATTCTCAAGCTACGCCACGTAGCTTGTCCCCTAGTCACACGACTAGAAAAATAAAACGGATTAAAAAAAAATACAATTAAAAACAATTTAAATAAAATAAAACCCTATTTAAAAATTTAAAACCCTTAAAAATAAAAAGGCCGGCCCTCTTTGTAATCTGTCTCCTTTTATTTTTTCGGCTGGCCCGTTTCTTAGCTTGTGAGATAATGGCAGCCGTGTTCTTTCTCGTTCCTCCTGATTGCAAAATTAGGGCTTTTGTCCTTCTCTTCAGAAACTAGGGTTTTTGAAATTCGAAGCTTGCGACTGTAAATACTCGATTGGTTGATTTGGCGTTCCTTTGTCAATCGATGGTTTCCTTTGGTGCACTTCGACTGCTTCGAATTGATCGAATTCGAGATGGCTTCGGTAAGTTATTTTTTGCTCGTTTTACTTTCTGATTGATGCTTGAACTCGATGGATATTAAATTGCCGATGATGATTGTGTTTAAATAGGAATCGAATTCCTATATTCTCGTTCGTTCTGATGATTTGAATTTGTCATATGCCGTTCGATCTGGTATTGATGCACGAGGTTTCACTGACTTGTTCATAATCGTATATTCGATGCTTGATACCCATGGCTTTGAATTGCCGTGCTCATCACGGTGTTGATTTTTTTTTGACTTCGTCAATTCTTCATACTCACTTGAATTTTATAACTTGACTTCTAGTTTCACTTTGTCTTCGGCATTGAATGACTTGATTAACTGGAAATCTTGACTTTGTTATCATTTGCGAAACTGTAGTTCACTGCATCACTGTACCCTGTATCTTTGAATCTTGATTCTGGTCAACACTTGTATTTGTAGTTGATCTGATGCATTTCTGGCTTGGTTACTTTGGCATGGTTTGTTTGTCTAGTGATACTTGTTATTGTGTAGACTGTAGTCTATTTGATTACTTTAGTTGCATTGATCTCTGTAGTCTGCACTTGTATAGTTGGTTCCATATTCATGTATCTTGATGTTGTATAAACTTTTTCATGCTGCTGTGATGCAGTTTCCTTCACTGTTGTATCTTTGGGAGTTTGCACTACTTCATGTTGAATTCATTGAAGTATTGATTGTTGCATTACTTAATGTTGTCACTACGTTCGACATGGTCTTTGTAGTACTTGGTTACTGGTCGAGTTCATTTGTATTTGAACTACTCTCTGGGGTGGTTGTTGTGTTCTCTGACTCTGGTGCCTTGTACAACAATGTTCTCTTGTTCGATCACTTGCTTGGATTAGCTCTGTATATTACTATGTTGATGGTTGCTGTGCACTCTGATGTATATGCATTTGCCACTTTCTTTTACTGTAGTCTTCATTGTTGTGTTTTGTACTTGATTTGCACTGCTATACTGTTGCATTATGGTCTTCTCATTCTGTTGCACTTTGGTTTAGTTGTGCATTTGTCCAGCCATTTAAACTGACCTTGTACTTCTGGTTTTGATTCATATGTTCTTCAAGCCAGTGGTGCACTGTGCCATGCATTTGTATTTCTCTGGTCTCTTCATTCCTTTAGCTCCATCTTGACTTGGGCTGTTGATTCATTTAGTGATAATGTTGATTTCACTCTGGCCATACTGCATTTTACTTGTTGCATACATGAACTTGACACTGTAAAATTCTCGTTGCACCTTGGTTGTTCACCATGTTGCATTCATGAATTTTTTGTCATGACCTCACTGTGAATTTGGAATTTGTCTAAGCTTTGCATTCTTTTTGTAGCCTTGTGTTGAATCCAGTTATAAAAACTCGGGTTTGACCTTGTGCTCGAGTCGTGATTTTTATGTTATTGCAGGTGAGTTGAACCCGGCTTTTTATTTGGGTTTGACCTGTGCTCACCTGTCCCTGTAAATAGATCAAGTGTATATATCGGCGTGCACGGCCTTGTGGCATATACAGTAATACACCGTGTATGTCACAAGTTGTTCGTGTATGATGAATTCAAATTTAAATTATAACGAACAACCCAAATAACTGAGGCAAATCATATTTTCAAAAATTATCTTTTATTTTTGAATTGTAAAAATATTTCTTTTTCAATTTTACTGTGTTAGTTTATATTTTTGCAGATTGCTCAGATGCTGGATTCAAACTGGAATGAAGTTGAAGATAGATACGAGCGTGAGTGATATGTAGTGAGGTGAATTGTAAATATGAAATGTGATGTAATTGTAATCAAAGTTGTATAGTTATAGTGAGAGCTTGAAATTGTACTATTCAAAAATGTAATAAATATTTATTTGAATAAAATATCCGTTTGAATTCAAATTCTGTGTAATTTATTTTATTCAACAAATATTTATTTAATCTATGAAAAATAAAATAGTATATTATCAAATACATTTAAACGAATGTATATATGTTTATTATCATCAAACAAAAATCATATAAGCGCATATTCAACAATGAAACATCTGTATTGTAGGCCTCATAAATATTTAAGTGCATATTGTGGATGTATGGGCATTATTAGAGGCTAATGCAGACCCAGTTTTACATTTTCATAGTAGACAATGAAACATCTGTATTGTAGGCCTCATAAAGCTGTCCTTTACAGATATAGTTACAGAACGCTCTAGAAGCAAGACGATGGAGTCCTTTACGAGGAGGATACGGAAGGTACTATAGGTAGTACCTAGGACCGATGCAGTCATTGGGCATATAGTTGTGTATATATTTTTTATTTGGTTTTAATTTACTAGGGAATAGATGAGTACGGTTCACGCATATAGGCGAGAGTATTATAAACCCAATAAACTTAACATAACAGAAATGAAAATAAAACGGTATATGTAGAACTAAGCTTAGAAGTGTATAGTTTGTCCATTCACTGGAACTTTAGTTCTGACACCCTCCTCATACATCCCACAGGCTAGGTAGATGGAGAGACTTTTCAGCTTTGAGACACTTATTTAGAAAGTGTTATTATCTTGGTGAGTATTTACTTATAATTATATTTTAGTCAGTTCCGCTGTGAGATATTTACTTGAGCTCTGATATATATTTTTTTTGGCTATTTACAGGATACCAGGTACCCAACTCGGGCTTTAGTGGGCTTGGGTTTTTGCATTTTTGCGAAAAATCTTGACCGTTGGAATTTGGGTTGTTACATTTAGTATCAGAGCCTAGGTTTAGGGTTCCTAAGTAGATAGTGAGTAAACGTATTTGTATTTTAGAATAAAATATAAAAAATAACGTACTAAAATCTAAATAGTCCCAAATTATAGATTTTAACATATGGAAAGTTTTTAGAAGTACATTTGCCCATAGTTTGCTAGTGGGGTTTGGGATGATCCAAGAATGTTGAGCTCTAAGTTATTACCAATATATTGTGTACAATAAGCTTGAGAGAAGATTAGTATCCATATGTCATAAGAAGTGGGAAAGTTCCCTAGGGATAATAGGGAGAGTGTTTTTTTAGTTTGGAAGCAATACAAGATTTTAGTAAGGGAATGAGATTTCCAAAGTTTAGGAAGGATATTCCTAGGGAAGTAAGAAGAAAATCCACTTTATGTCTAGCCCAATAAAACGAAACTTTTTGGAATTGAAAAGTTGAAAAATATAAATGTTGATATGTTTGACATAAATATTGTGTTTTTGAAAAAAAAAATGGTATGAAATTTAAATTGTTTTTTATACGATGTGAATTTTAATTCTTTCGAAGAATTATGGAGCATATATAGCTTGCTAGATCCCCTGTAGGTAAACAAAGATTTCAAAATATAAAAACCTAGAGTGTGTTAAGTATCAAAAACATAGGTTACAACATTTATTATTATAATAGATGTTTTCGTGAAAAATAAAGGAAGCATATATTATGTAATATTGTTATGGTAGGTGACTTCCAAAGGATTTTTTTTTTACATAGCGTATGAGATTTATTAATATTTATTTTAACCGAATCCATATACTAGTATTTTTGGGTTGTAGTAATGGTGTTTTACGCAACATCTATTTTAACCCAAATAAAAAATATGTTTTGAAGATAATTTCTAAATATAGAAATAAAGTGGTTTATAAGCACACTTATTATTTAAATTAGTCTATAGAATTGTTTTCTAGTTATGAAAATGTGAAAAGAGTGAAAATGAATTCTTCTGAAAAAGATGTAAGTCAAATATTAGGAAATTAATAAATTTCATAAGAAATATCTATTGTACGTGAATATTGATTAAACATACTTTAATCTATTGGAATGAAATAAATAATGGTATAATTTTCTATGAAACCAAACTGTAAGTGTTTTGTGCAAGTTATAAGGAATATGTGGAAGAGATGTAAAAGATATGGAAAGCACCATATTTTGTATAGCTATTCGATAAACTATAAAATAAGTTCCTTGTTATTTCACATAAACATGAAATCCTCTTTTAAAAGATTCATAAATGGTTTTAGCGTTAATGGTTTCTCATAAGAGAAAGTAGTTCCAATACATTAAGGAATAAAACCGTTAGGTAAAATGAGAAGTGTAATAGTTAGAGATAGTGTTAGTTAGGAGGGAATTATAGAGAGCCTGGGCAGGAAAGCTAAGCAATGGAAATTTCATATTTTTCCATTGATTATGCGCATGGGTTCCTTTCCTTTGTAGAAAATCCCCATTAGTAGTAAAGTAGAAACTCCTCCAAGGTTAGGTAATTGGAAGAGTACGAAAGTTTTAAGGGATTTTTGATAAAATAATTATTCTTATCTACTCCAGTTTTTGTAAATTTGAAAATTTATGAAATGAATATGTTTTGAAAATATGCGGGGACGTTTTTGGAAGTCAAGAAAAGGAAAAAAAACTAGTGACAAGTAAGGCATGTTTTAAAGAAAAAGGTTGGGTGAAAAAGTAAATAAGTTTTTGAAAAAGAAAAACTTAGTAAACGGTCAAATTTAAAATTCAATTTTTTTTTTATGAAAAGCTGTTAAGGTCTTTAAAAGGAAAAGAGTAAGCTTTGAACTTAGAATTTGTAAGTTTTCCCATCTAGGTTTGGGTAGGACCTTTGAATTTAATAGGAACTTCAAAGCAACACTTTTAAAGGCAAGAATTTTGGGATTTGATGTTTCAAAAATTTAGAAGCTTTAATTTTTGAAATGAAATGTTAAATACCAAACCAAACTTTTAAATATGGAGTAGATAGAAACCATTTCCTAGGTGTGAGGGGAAAAGTATAAGGCTATGTAGGAGATAACAGTGATTACTTTTAGTAGTAATAATAAAAGTTCCCATAAAGTGTATAGGACACTAGTGAAGACCTATAAATGTTGCTTCATGTGTCTAGACTATAGAAGAATAGTAAAATGATATTAATAAGATAGTAAGACACAAGTGATTGAGATAAATAGACCTTATTTGGAGAAAGATGAAAAGCAAAGGTAAAGAGAAAATTTCCCCAACCTTAGTTGCCTTTTTAGATAGAAGACTACATAGATTAAAATCCTTATTCATTGCAGTAATTGAGACTTATTTATTCCATTTTGAGTATGAAAAGGAAGAGATGAATAGATCTTAATTGTCGTGAGTAATACAACATAAGTTAGTAAAAAGTAGTATGCGGCAGGAGAAGCATGTGAGTTACTTGGATTTTTAGAGTAGGATCTTTCTATGTCAGAGTGGACATGGTCCTAAGCCTTCTAGCCCTAAAAGATAGCTGTGTTTAGCTGCTATATTAACGAAAAGTAAAAGCAGATAAAAGTAACTAAGAGAAAGACAGTAAGATCTAAAGAAAGCGAAGGAAGCGTCAGTAGAAATAAATGATAATTGCAAAAAAAAATTACATTTCCCCCCATAAATTAAGCTTGGGAAAAGTTTGAAAAAGAAAGTTTTTCTTATGTAAACCGTGCTTGGGGAAGAAAATAAAGATATTTATAGAACAGCGGCATAAGTAGCAAACACGGGGAAAGAGGTGCACAAAAGTAAAATAGTAAACATAAGGTTTTCCGTTTTCTACCTTCTTTCTGACATAAGAAATCGAGTTCGAAAAATATTTTTTTTCTTGAAATTCAAATATTAAAAGTTATATGGTAGGATTTGGATGTAAAATTCGTTGAATTACAATTCATAGGAGTGTGGGAAAAATTGGATGAAAAACGTTTTGAGTTTTCAAAAGATTGCATTCGTATAGAAATTGCAAGTATATTTAAGGTGTGTGCATCATGTTTGAAAATAATTTTTTAAAGAAGAAAAGCATTCATATAGGAGGCACCGCTTAGAAATTCATGTACATGCATATATTTTGTGTTGAATGACGCTTTGCACAAGGACACGGATGGTCGCAAAATTGGATGTACACAAAATGGATGTGATTGATGCGAGGAATTACATAATTTTACCCTTGTCGAATTTCACGGACTAAATTTCCTAAAGGGTGGGAGAATGTAATACCCCGCATTTTTAGATAATTAAGCAATCAAATAACGCTTAACAGTGAAAATAAACATTTTGTAATTTTCAGAATATGGCTTTAAAACTTATATCATTGTGTTCATGGTGATTTTCTAATCAATTTTCATATATAACTTGTAGAAATCCGAGTTAATACAAAGAAGTTACGAGAGAAGCGAAAATCAAAAAAACGAAAAGAAAAAAATAAGGCCATGGGTCAACCCACAGTGCACAAGGGTCGACCTTAAGGTCAACCCCTAATGAACACAGGTCGACCTATAGGTCGACACGCGTCTTCCTTGGACATGAATTCGTCCTGGGACGTGCCAAGCCTATTTAATTCAGTTTTGTGCAATCTCTTACCTGGTTTCTAAATTCAACAATCCGTAGCAAGTCTGTGATGTTGTTGCACCAGATTTAATCCTAAAATCTTACGGTCCTAAAATTTAAGGGTCTAAGATCCCAAAACTCCCCTATAAATAGAATCATAGGCCTAGGTAGTTTCTCACAATAAGATTTTATCCTAATTTGGTTCATTACTTGAGGCTGGCTGGACCCTAATAGCAAATATTCTAGGAAGAATATCTTCTTAGTAAAAATATTAGATGCCTTAGAAGGGGATACATGAAGGTCATGGAGTAGAACTAAGACCATGGAGCAAAGCTAAGGACGACATGTGAGCGGATTTAAATTATATATCTTTTACGTTTATGATATATTATGGTAAGATTCCCGTGAAATATTTTAATTCAGTAATTAGTTCTGCTAATTAGTTATGTTGAAACTGTAAATTCTATAAGAAAGCTTATATTTATTTAATATTTATATGAAAAATAAAGATAGGAATCCAATCAAATATGAATAATATTATGCTTAACAGGTATAGAGAAAAGCATAAGCCTAAAAGCAAGAAATTTACAGTAAATTATGTTAAAACGGGAGAAATAAATTAAAAAGCGGAAAATTTAATAACTTGATATGGATGTTACTGATAGATTATTTGGTTGGTTTAGAAGGGAGAATACATTTTCATAGTTTAATATTGTAAGAATGAGGATAAACGTAACTGCAAGTATAAAAGAAAAAAAAGGAATTAGTGTACAATAGAGACATTTCCATATTTTCATTATCCAATAATTAAAGAGACGATAAAAGAAATATCTTGTAATTACGAGTTATTGGTTATAGCATTATCTAGTGTTAAAATATGAAAATGGATTTTTAGCACGGTTTTTGTAACCAACCAAATAGAATATAACATCTTCCTACAATAAAAGAATATAAAGTGAAGAATTAAAGAAATCAAAGAAGAAATCCAGTTAATTATTTGATAAGACTAGAAACAATAAACATAAATGTGCCTAGATCTGCATTTACTACACGAATAATAGAATAAAAGCAAAGCAGTTATTATGATAAGTAAATTTGTGACAGTCGGATGCAGTCCCAAGCCAAGATAGTCATATATAAGATAACTAAAGAGAATTTAATATCATAATAAAAGAAGACAGACTAGAAGAGAAAAGAGATACTTACAATTATGTTTATAACATGTAGATTATAAAAGAATATGGAAGTAACAATTGCCGGCATAATTACAACATAGGTTATAATTAGAGATAACAGAAAAGATTTATTTTAAAATTTACACTAAGTTAATAAGAAAACATAGAAGAAAGGCACATACCAACAGCATTCTCTTTCAGTCAGGAACCGATGGTCTCACAATAGTTAGGTGAGGCGGGGACACGCTTATGCTGATTAGGATAAATAAGTAGCCAACAGAATTAGAAAAGTAAACTAAATGCATAATAAAAGATTAGATATAGGGTCTAATAAAATGGTAAGATGCGTTTAGAGAAGCCCAAAGGATGAAGAGCCAACGAAGCAGTTCATCACAGATTTTTAGCAAAGAAATAGCACGTCCAACTTAGTTAATTTGGGCTAGAAGGAAGGATGAGACTTCGACGAGACGTGAGGGTACTATAGGATGGTCCTTTGGGGTAGGCCTAATGAAGCTGCACCACCCGAGGTAGGTATGTAGGTGTTTCATCAAGAGAGTATGCCTTGACTGCTTTTGCATTGCAAGTCCAACAAAGTGGACCTTTATAGGAAGTCAAAAGGTTGATGAATGAAGTAGGATATTCGTATGACATCGTACTCTGACTTGCGAGTAGGTTTTAATGGGCAAGACCCAAAAGAGTCGCATGAGTAGATCAAGCCATCATCAACCAAGAGCGAGTTTGGGAAAGACTAGAGTTAAACCAACATGCCATGATTCTTTCACTATCGAGACAATGGATGAGGGGTGCAACCAATTGGATGTTTAGGTTGTTTGCAATAAGGCACAACCATTTACCTTTTTAGAGCTCTTTCGATTAGTTGAGGGATGGCTGCACGGTGCCATAGCCATGATGAGAAAAGAGACAGACCAAGTAGAATATCTGTTTTGTTAGCCTAACGAAGATGTCCTTTATAGATAAGGAAAATCCCCGGCTGAGTTCCATATAAGGTCGACCTTGTTGGTGGGATTCATGGAGTAGATGGAACGATTATGTATAATCCTTAAGGTATGCACTGGGTGGTGCATTATGGATGTCCGAGCATTAGTATAGGCTAATGCGGATGCGGTTTTACATTTTCATAGTAGACGATGGAACATTTGTATTGTAGGCCTCATGAAGTATTCTTTTACAGATGTAGTTACAGAACGCTCTAGGAGCAAGGCGATGGAGTCCTTTTCGAGGAGGACACGGAAGGTACTATGGGTAGTACCTAGGACCGATGTAGTCATTGGTCAAGTAGTTACATAAATACTTGTTATTAGGTTTTAATCTACAAGGGAGTAGATGGGTACAATTCACTCACATATGCGACAATATTATAAACCCAATAAACCTATTAGGGTATTTTCACATCCACTCTAGATTGGATTTGGTTTGCGCATTGTGATGTGAAATACTCAGATACTTGGCAAAGTTGGGTGGGATCTAGCTTGGAGCTCCCGAGAGGTGTCATGCAGTATATAACCGTCTCAAGTATATTTCTAGATGTATACTTCCGGAAAGAGGGCGCACTCTCCTGGTCATTTGTTGGAAATTTTCTTTTCCTTCCTTTGATTCAAATCTTTGAGTTTTTTCCTCAATTGCATAGAGAAGTGTTTTGTGCCATTCTCTTGCTTAATTATTTTTGTCCATTCTTTCAAGTCTAGATTTTGACATTAATTATGCCGATTCATTAAGTATGGGATTTGTTCTTACTTGTACCTATCCTTTATATTTGGATTTGTTTCTATTATTTATTTCTGCTCTGTTAGTCTTGATGTTGTTCTTGTACGGTGAAACCACGTTCCGTGTTTGCGGTGCGCTCCCATAAACTGTTGTATATTGATCATATTGCTTGAGTCTTCTCATACTAGTTTTCTAGATAGACCCAGATGTTATTTTATTATAATGCTTGTGTCAGACCGAGTATTTTTCCAGGTTGGATTTGGTGATATGGAGTTCTTGGAAAAGTACTGGATGTTCATCTATCGTAGCGTTTTATTTCCACCGTATTATATTGTATACCTATCAACAATTATAAGGTTAGGATTTTATAACTGTTCGGCTGATAATGTTTGATTTTAATCCTGATGTACTTTATATTTTAGAGTGATAGTTTATACTGTCTTATTTATATGTTGTCGTTTCGGTTATAAGATCATGTTTTTCCCATTCTTTGTTCTTTTCTTTTTATTTTACCCTAATAATCTGCCTTCCCGATGCTTGGATGTTCGACATTTGAATACCGTGAATGTATTTGGTGTCGACTTTCGATGATTCGAAAAATCGGTTCATTACACGGACAGTATCATGAAGTATACTTTTACAAAAAATAAAGTTGGAGAGAAACTTCTTTTGCACAGTAATGGTTGGTTGTCCATATTAAAACTGTAGAGTAAAAACAAGGCTAAAGGAGACGGGATGAGCTATTTATGTTGTAAAGAGATGGGCTATATGGGATCGGTTGTAGGCAGGCTGAGATAGAGCTGGCCAATGATTGGTTCCTTTCAAGTCAGGTTTAGCCAAACGAGCTGGCTATTTATGTCACCTTAAGCAGGTTTGATCTATTGAGGAGAGCAAACAAGTGTATCTTCAACATGCTTGTTTTTTGCTGTCATATAGGTTGGCTTGAACCGAGTTGGGCTAGACATGCGTACCGGCATTTTTTTCACTTGCGAGAAAATTAAGCAAAATTTTGCCTGTAATCCCATCGCTGTTATCAGAGGCGGTTTTGTCAAGTCAGGAGATCCTACGGACTGGGATATCTACTTTGCATTTAATGCATGTGTCTCTTATCCACATGTAATTTGTCGAACTGGTTCACTTTTCAAAGTGACGCTGCGATGGTTTAGAGTGAGAAGACCGTTGGTGTGACAACACCATGATTAAAACTAGATGGTTGTGATTTCTTACCTTTTGAATCAAAGGTTACGATTGACGGGGTGAATCTATAAATATTTCTCTTCTTCCCTTTCTCCATTCTTCAACACTTTTTTCTTTGTGCAAATAGTAAGTCGATATCCCCCTTTGCTTCTTCCTTTTTTTGGTTCAGCTATTAAAAATGTGTTTTTTGAGCTCTTTTTTATTTTTAATTAGGTTTACATTGCTTTATAAGATTTTGTTCTCGTGTTGTTTCTGCATCATTGTTTAGCCAGAGTCCTTATTTTCTTACCATCTTTTGCACGTTGATCGACTGTCGCTGCCATATCAATGGCAGTCAATCGACATTGACCATCTTTCCGATAACCTATAAAGTCAATAAACATACTAATGTCTAGGTCATGGCTTTAGGCCCATACCTGTTGCCTTGGGCTTTAAGCCAAAAGAATAGTGCAAATGCACGCTGTACGACCATAAATTAGCTTAAGTGAGTAGTTTAAGTCATCAACCAGCGTTAATGAGGTGCTCGGGCTTGACATGCCATCATGAAGGTTGTCCAATTTTCCCTATAAGGCGTTGCCCCAAGGTCTTTCTAGGCTTAGCCTGGGGCCACTATAGTTGAATTACCTGCATTTGTTTTAGATGACCACTTTTGAATCGACTTTTTCCAATGCCTTAGGTCTAAAGATTCAAAGATAATTAAAAAGGAGGTGAACTTGGCTGAGTGCTTAGCTAGGAATAGATGCAACATAGGGATATTCAGATATCTTACAGTCGTTGACCAATCCGATCACCTACCATCGGGCTTCTTTACTTGGTCCTTACACTACTTTAAGGTCGGGGCCTCTTTGCCTCTTTACCCCTTCTTCACCTCTTTTCTTAATGCCTATAACATTGCCTCCATTCACCTTACCCCTTAAAAGCCACCAATTTTTATGAAAGGTTTACGTTTCTTGAGTGGACCTTTAGCTTCCTTAGTCGACCGCCAACCTAATTAGCATGATCTTCCACCTGTAGAATAAGGTCAGCCACCCAATCAGCAATTATAATCACTTGCATGCTAACATTTATCCTTTTATCTTTATTGCTATTCTTAGCAAAGCTTCCCTAGGTTGGAGGAGGAAGTACTTCTTTGTTCCCTACGGGATCAACCCCGACCTGATGAGCAATGAGATAAGAATCCTAAGTAGATCATTTTTGCCACTATTTTTCATTTGTCTTTCCTTCCTTCGCTTGTCTTTCCTATGACGGGGACCTCTCTTGATCCTTCCGTTATCAACTTAGGGGTGCTCAATGAATATTTGGACTAGATAAAGAAGCCCGTAACCCCGTCAAGCACTTGAAGACTATGGTGACTGATGCAAACCTTCGTTGGGCTAGGCTCTTAAGGGAGTACCAAACTCTTGTAGCGGAGGGGCACCCCCACAACAAAGCCAGCCGAAAAGAAGCTTGATTATACAAAAATTAAGTTCCTGGACTCCCAAGCAGGACCGGTTCTTAACGAGAACCAAGGTTACGGTGGCATAAGTAAGGGAAGAGGTTGAGAGAATAACGACAATGTGATTATGTCAAGCTAAGCGATGTTATGTCAGAGCCTTAGTTGTAAACCTTCGACCCACTATAGCTGGTTGATGTCCTGGTCTAATGATGTGGGATGTCAGTAGTGTCGGTGGATACAAAGGAGAGTTCCAAGGTAGGAAATGCAAGGGGAGGGCAATAGTAACCGAGCATTAGTGGAAATGTGTGTCCCTCCTCCAACCTTAACCTACTTATGACCCTTTGTGTCCTGGCTACGATATTGTGCCCCTAGGCATGACCCACTTTGGGCTAATCAATCAAGCGTAAGCTACTCAGTATTGTTATGCCCGCCCTTTGTCAAAAGGCAAGGCCGAGCGGTTCTAGATAGTAGTTAGTTTACTCATGTTTCTTTTTTTCCATGCACTTGAGCTAACCATTGCTTTTTGTCTTGTGTTAGTGTATGGTGAGATTGACTTCGGTGTCTTTAATCCTACAACCATGATTGTTCTAGCTCACCGGCCCGAGATAGTCGGCACAAGCTGGGAGATCATTGATCTAACCTCAAGTTCTAACCGTCTCCAGTTCACTCCACCAACAGTAGGAAGTGGAAAAGTCCTGGTAGAAGAAGTGAGTCATAGTCCCATTAGGTCTTTTATGCCAAGTAGCTAGATATTTATAATGCGGAGGGGCTAGCTAACTTGGACGAGCCTGCGCCAGTTGGGCAAATATCTCTAGAATTTCCTTATGATTAAGATCCCAATGGGCTAGATCACACCTTAAGGAATTTCTAAGTTATGGACACCAATACCTTATTGTATACTCACCAGCCTAGATCTGTTTAGATTCAACACCCCTTGGAGGGCGTGATGAATGTTTTTACCTAGGACACCCTATTGGTAAGCTTCTATGTAACACACCATAAGTTAATAAATAATTAATAATGAGAATATATAATATTGAAATAATGAAAAAGGATGAATATTCGTTGGACACTTGATTAACTCATTATGCTTAGGTGAATCAAGTGATACTAGAAAAATACTAGTTGAAAATCTAAGTTAATGAGAATTAAATAAAACAGTTAGAACTAACTAATTTATAAGATAAGGAGATAGTGGGACGGTAACACAATTATTCTTTTAGAGTAAAGATAACCATCTCCTTCTTTTCATTTCATTATACTTATAACTACAAAAACAAAAGTTTAGTTCTTTCATGGTGCTTTTTGGCTGAATAAGATGAAGAAGCAGAAGAAGATTTGAAGCTATGGGAACTAGAGGTAGCTTAAAAAAATCTAAATGAGTAATATATTCTTGAATTCTCCTTTCTTTTTTGAATTTCTCACAGCCATGTTTTTAGTGAATGTTCCATACTTCTTGATATCTTTAAGTATTAAAAATTTAATATGATGATGGACACAAATTATTAGAAGTGGGTTTCGATTGATAGAATTTCTCTAAAAGAATAAATTATTATAAATAATTAGAATGCCATACAATATGGAAATGGGTAAAAATTAGGAAGATTGAGGAATTATGAACGAACAAATCATGATCAACATTATTATAGATCATTGGGAACAATTAGTATGATGTACGAAAGAAAATAGGTATAGTTGAAAGGTTATAATAAGGTAGGAAGAAAAATAACTGTGGTTGGGAAGTTATTTTAATATAATTTTTTTATTAGGTTAATTGACCACATTAACTTTATATGTTGAACATGTCAGTTAAGTACTTAATAACTGTCAAAAAGGAGCAAGTCAAACAAATCAGAGGTCGACATGTTTAAAGTTAGTGGCAGATGTACAGAAACAGTCTCTAGTGTGTAGGGAAGGGCGGTACAAAAGGAGATAGAGCTGAACTGAAACATTAATAAAATCGAAACCTTAAGTATAACGACATAAGTAGAGATTCTAAGATAAGCAATATTTGAGGTTAAGGTTAGAAAACCAAAGGTATTAGACGAGAACCAAAGGCTGTCAACAGCTAAGGAGGAAATATGAATAATGAATGCGAGTTTAAATAAATTAAAGAATAATTTCATAGGTCAGTGAAACTAAATTATAAAAGGTTTCCCTAGACGAGACCGAGGGCAGTTTTCCAAAAGAAAATTAACTCTCAATGGAGAATGTAAACTGGGGCTAATGGCTTTTAGCGACAACGAGGGATGCTAATGCTTAAGATGGCCGAGATCAGAAGTAGATACATTGATGATAACGTAATAAGTAATACTTTATTTGAGAAACAAACTTTGTAGGTGTTTGTTGAAAATTATTTTATTGGAAAGTTATTTTAATTTGGAAAAAAATTATTAGGAACATTTGAGGACTTTGAGACTAAGCAGTGTGGCATAATGTGGAAGAAAACTAGATGATATGAATTTTGTGTTCGCCTAATGTTATATCACGTTTTGACTAGGCAATATATCATAAAAGTTGGCTAAAAGGTTTCTGTGGTCATCAAGGCTGGAAGCCTAGAGTGACAGTTATCAGGCTCGAAAATCGATGATATTTGGAGCTATGGACAATAGTTGGGCGGATTCGGACAGGGTTCAAATCAAGGTGCAATCAATATGAAGTGAAAAGGAAGGTCCCATGAGGAAATTTTTTAAAAATTTCAAGTCAATCAGAGTTTATATGCTCGAGTTATGGACAAATGAAGAATTTATATGTATCAATCTAGAACGATCCATAAAACAGCACAAATCAACGAGATCGATCAACATCTCAAAATCTACAAAGCCAATGCACCTGAAACTTTCAAAGCATCAATAAATTGAAGAGTGGAGCCCATAAAAATGATCACATGACAAAATTCCCAAATCTTGGAAAATAGGCCGATCGTTATTGTAATGATCGTACAAATCAGCATAGCGATTCATAGTTTTATGGAAAACAAGATATCTCACAAATGGTACATCAAAATTGCATTAAATTTAGAGAAAAGTATCTAACATCATAGATCATTCCCATGAATGGTCGCACTCATAACTCCCAAATCTTGGAAAAGAAGTCGATTGGAACGATCGTGCAAATAGCGTAACGATCAATAGTATTACGAAAAATGCAATATCTCACAAATGATACGTCAGAATTGCACAAAATTTGGAAAGCACGTGGTTACATCATGGAGCACCCCCAAGATGAATCGTAGCTCAAAACTCCTAAATTTTTGAAAAGAAACCGATTTTTATTTGAACTATCGTACAAATTAGCATAACGATCCACAGTTTTACGAAAAACGCGATATCTCACAAATGGTATATCGGAATTGCATGAAATTTAGAGATAAAGTAGCTAACATCATGGAGCACCCCCATGATTTATTGTAGCTCAAAACCCTTGAATCCTGGAAAGCAGGTCGGTTGTTATGGGAACGATCGTACTACTCAGCATAACAATCCGTAGTTTTACGGAAAATGCGATATCTCGCTAGCTGTACGTCAGAATTGCACGAAATTTGGAGAGCAAGTAACTTACATCATGGACACCTCCATGATTGATCAAGATCAGAACTCCAAAATCTTGGAAAAGAGGCCAATCATTATTGGAACGATCGTACAAATCAACATAATGATCCATAGTTTTGTATAAAATGCAATATCTCACAAATGGTACGTCGGAATTGCATGAAATTTGGAGAGAAAGTAGTTAACATCATGGGAATTCCCCTGATCGACCGCCACTCAAAAGGATGAAGCATGGAATGATCTTGTATGATACAATTTCTAGTAAAAACAACGAAGATCGATCGATATCTCACAAACGGTAACTCAGAATGGCGTGAAACTTTGGAAGCAAGGACTAGAGGCATGAGGGACCCCATAAAATCGATCATAGCACCATTGGATTTAATATGGAATAATTGGCCTAAATTATTTTTGGTTCCCAATTGATCCCAAATTTTGTGGGTCAGGTCGTGTGGGCCTAAAGGTTCTTTTGTCGAAATTTCAGCCCGATCCATGCATGTGTTCACCTATAAGTACAGCGGACTTGGATCTTTGCAAGGGACTTTTCGGTTGGCTTTCCATCATCACTTCTTATCCCTTCCTCCATTAATTTTTAAGGTAAAAATAATTGTACTTGTAATCTTACAATATAAATAAAATATTATTGGAGTGGACGTCGGCCGGAGTTTGTTGAACTACTATAAAACTTGATTGTTCTTACATTTTCTGCTATTTATTATGTGATCTGCATGCTTATCTTTCTATTTTAATATTGTTTTTTGAAAATTGGTGCTTTCACATACAATTGAGTGTTTATGACCATTTTTGGCACAAACATTTTGGTGTTTTCACTGAGAAGGACTTGCATCCACGGATTTGGAAGCTAGGATCTTAGATTTGGAAGCTTGGATACTTGGATCTAGGAAGCAATGGCTAGACAATCAATAAGGAGACCATTAGTGGATATTGGATACCATGGAGGGAGTTAGAAGGCTTCTTCTGGAGCTGATGCAAATCGAACATCTATTTATATTGCTAGAGATGAAATGGGAACAATGATGGATGCAATACGGGAGAGGATGCTAAAGAGAAAGGTGGAGATGATGTAGGATCTACTCTGACAGATTAGACAAGCTAGAGCGCAAATCCAAGGAAATAGAGTAGTAGAAAATGTTGTGAATATGGATCACAGATTTGGAGAAGCAAGAGTTGAGGAAAACTAGAATCAGGACCAAGGAAACAGAGGTAACATGATGCAAGATGGAGTGGAATAACCGGGGCGACCCCTGATCAACCAAGAACGATCGGGACCGATCGTTCCAAAGTTTCGACCATTCTAGAACAATCGATGCTGATCAATCCATACTTGTGGGCACGCCCCTAGGTCATGTTGGATTAATCCCAAGTAGTATACGGGGCGGTGCTGTGCAATTTGGTGTTGATTGAAATGAGGATGCTCGTCCAGAAGAGATGATCTTAGGATTCCCCGGTGGACTTGGGGGGCAGGTTGGAGACAATCATAGAAGATTATCACTGGATGACAATGATAGGTTGGCGGAATGATCAGACGGGCTATGAGAGGAGGATTAGTAAATAAGGATCTGAAAGATGCAAATAGGAGTCCCTTCATTCCTGATATCTGTCAAGCTAGGAATCCATGGAGTTCAAACTACAAACGCTTGAGACATATGATGGAAAAGTGAATCCATTGTTCATCTGATGAGATACAGGAGACACATGGAAGTATTGGGGGCATCGGAGGAAGTTATGACACGGTGCTTCCCCTTATACTAAACGAATATAGCTGCATTATGGTTACAATAGTTGGAAAGCGGCTCTATTAGCACATGGATGGAATTGATTGAAAGGTTTATGAGGCAATTTTGAGTCCACATCACGAGACCTAAGAGTGTGATGACTTTAACATCGATAAAGCAGTGGAAAGTAGAATCATATAGGGATTTCTTAACCATGTTCAATGCGATAGTAACTTTGGTGGATTGACTGGATCCGTTAATGGTTTCGATAGCACTAATGTCAGGGATTGTGGATAACATCGTTGGAATGGGATCCACTTGTGGATCTCAAGGAATTTTACCATAAGTAGAAAGGTTTCTATGATAGGAAGATGCGAAAGTTGATAGAAAGGGAAGAGAAGAAGAGAAAGTTTATGCAGTTAAAGGTGGAGACCCACTCGAGGAAGGTTCAAACAAGGATAAAGAAAACAGAAAGCAAAGATTAGCTCTGATGGATCGAAGCAACCATGAAGGGAACGCAGATTCACCTCTTACACGGAATTGACAGAGACATTGGAATAGATGTATCTAGATGCTAGGGGCAGATCCCTATCGAAGGCCAATGAGGAGAGAGCCTACAAACAATTAAAAGAAATCAAAAAAATACCATCTATTCCATAAGTTGGACGGGCATAGTACAAAAGACTGCGAGTACTTAAAGAATGAGATTGAGGAACATGCTCGGAACAACAGGCTGTCACAATACGCAAGAACTCAGGCAGCAATGGTGGAAAAGGAGCAGCCACCATCCGCATCGAACGTGAACTGCCTTGTATTGAGGCATCAAATTGTCATCAATTTATCGGGATGGCAAGGAATAAGTAATAAACTCCATAATAAAATGGCAAAGTCACTTACACATGTACGAGATGAAGAACGGTCCCTAGGCATGCTCTAAGATGACGATGAACCGTAGTGTTTAGCCTTTTATTTTGTTTGTACATGTACTTAATTTTATTAATTGAATACTTTGATTATAAAAATCACTCGAACGTGAAATCTGACATTAATAATTTTGAGTCCCATCCAGACAATCACATTTCGCCTCGAACGACACTCGATCTCCATGATCACATTTCTCTTCGAATGGAACTCGATCTCGAACGATCACATTTTTCCTCAATCGACACTCGATTTCAAACGATTACATTTCTCCTCAAATGACACTCGACCTCAAACGATCACATTTTGCCTCGAACGGTACTTGATCTCGAATGATCACGTTTCACCTCGAATGACACTCGATCTCGAACGATCACATTTCACCCTAAATGGCAGTCGATCTCGAATGATCATCCAATCGTCATCAGCCCGGGATGGCTACGAATTTGATTAACAGTCCCAAATGGCCGTTACTCACAATCAGGCAAGATCAAGGATTTATTCATAGGTCATCAACGGGTTTTCAACATTGGACTAAAGGCAATTCAAACCATGCCTTCCTACCGCAAGGCATGTTTTGAGTGCATACCGTCTTTTAACTAAGTAGTATATCATAAAAGTTTGCTAAATGGCTTCTATGATCATCAAATAGGAAGCATGGAGAGACAGTTATCAGGCTCAAAAATCGATGATATTTGGAACTATGGACAATAGTTGGTCAGATTCGAAAAGGGTCCCAATCAAGGTGCAATCAATATGAAGTGACAAGGAAGGCCCCGTGAAGCCACATTTCAAATTTCAAGAAAATCAAAGTTCATATGCTCGAGTTATGGACAAATAAAGAATTTATACATATCGATTTAGAATGATCCATAAAACAGTGTAAACCGACAAGATTAATCAATATCTCAAAATATATAAAACCAATTCACTTGAAACTTTCAAATCATCAATATGTTGAAGACTGGAGCCCATAGAAATGATCGCATGGCAATACTCCCAAATCTAGGAAAAGAGGTCGATCGCTATTGGAATGATCGTACAAATAAGCATAACAATCCATAGTTTTACGGAAAATGCAATACCTCACAAATAATACGTTGGAATTGCACAAAATTTGGAGAACAAGTAGCTAACATCATGGAGAACTACCATGATAGATCGCACGTTAAAACTCCTAAATCTTGGAAAAGAGACCGACCGTTATTTGAACAATCGTATAAATAAGTATAACGATCCACAATTTTATGGAAAATGCGATATCTTAGAAACCGTACGTCAGAATTGCATGAAATTTGGAAGCAATTAGCTTATATCATGGACACCCCTGTGATCCTTCACAGATAAAAAATACTAGATCTTGGAAAAGAGGCCGGTCGTTATTGAAGCGATCATACAAATCAACATAACGATCCTTAGTTTTATAGAAAATACGATATCTCACATACAGTAAGTCAAAATTGCACGAAATTTGGAGAGCAAGTAGCTAACACCATGGAGAACCTCCATGACCAATTGCAGCTCAAAAATCACAAATCTTGGAAAAGAGGCCAATCGTTATTGGGACGATTGTACAAATTAGCATAACGATCAATGGTTTTACGGAAAATGTGAGATCTCATATATAGTATGTCGAAATTGCATAAAATTTGGAGATCAAGTAACTTATATCATACAGCACGCTCATGATCGATTGCAGCTCAAAAATCCCAAATATTGGAAAAGAGGTCGATCGTTATTAGAACAATCGTACAAATCAGATAACGATCCACAGTTTCACGAAAAATGTGATACCTCACAAATGGTACGTCGGAATTGCACTAAATTTGGAGAGAAAGTAGCTAACATCATAGGACATCCCCATGATCGATCACAACATAAAAGGAAGACATATGGAATGATCTTCTATAACCCATTTCTAGTCAAAACAATAAAAATCGATCAATATCTCAAAAAAGGTAAGTTGAAATGGCATGAAACTTTGGAGCAAGAACTAGAGGATGGGGGACCCCATAAAAATGATCGCAACCCCATTAGAGTTAGTATGGAACAATTTGACTAATTTATTTTTGGTGCTCGTTCAATCCCAAATTTTGTGGGTTAGGTCACATGGGCCTGAAGGTTCTTCTATCGAAATTTCAGCCAGATTCATGCATGCCTTCACTTATAACTACATCAGACGTGGCTTATTACAAGGGAATTTTCGGCCGGCTCTCCTTCATCACTTCTTATCTCTTCCTTCATTAATTTTCTAAGGCAAAAACAACTATACTTGTAATCTTATAGTATAAATAAAAGATTATTAGAATGGATGCAGGCTAATGTTTGCCGAACCATTATAAAACTTGCGTGTTCATTTACTTTTTTTGCTATTTATTCTGTGATCTGCATGCTTATCTTTCTATTTCGATATTTTTTTAGATATTGGTGTTTCATATACAACTGGGTGTTTGTGACCATTTTTGGCAGTCACCTGATATCTATTGATGAGGTAACCTGTGTGCATATTATATGTAATTTTCCCAATGAGTCGTCATGACATCTAGTTTACTCACTTCAGAGAGAGTTGGGTTATGATGTTATAGTTACTCATTTTGACGAATAAGGTATGAATATTTTAACTTTGAATTAATTTATCTACTTAAATCGTAATTGCTTATTTGGTTAATTTGATTATAACTGTTCTTATGCTTGTTAAGTGATTAGCTATGATAGGAAATTTTGTACTGCTTTGTTTGACTATGTTTTCTTATAGTTTATGACATATTTGGTTAAATTGATTTCTTCCTCTTGCATTGTATTGTTGCTATTTGATTAGTTAGCTATGACCTCGTTTTATTAGGTTATTTGTTTAGTGAACCTGATGTGGTCATTTCTCTTATGTTCTAATTATATTACTTGTTATGTATAATAACTATATAATGGAATAGTTACCCAATGTCGACTTTTAGTAGGGGTGTTAAGGGACTGTTTGGTTTAGTCACGGTGGGGTGGCATATATTCCTAAGCTAAGAAAGACTAAGTATTCAAATTAACAAAGACATGAGATGATGTTCTTTAAGAATGGATAATGGTGATTGGAGAATTTCGGTGACTAAAGGCTTGGTGCGTACCATTAATAATCAAAGCAACGTGTGAGAGATTCATTATATCCTACTAAAATAAAGAGTTTTAATATATGTATTTTTACAAAGTATGCATGATCAGTAGCTTATATATGTGTTGTGATTTCAACAAGGATTTTATTTTGATTTTTGAAAAGGTTTACAAAGTTTAATTTTACTTATAAAACCATGTTTTCTCAAAAATATTTTAAGGTACTTAAAAATGATAACATTGAGTAAGAGAATATTGATTCGAAGAGAACATGGAAATTTTGATTTGAAAACAAAAATATTTTGATATAAATGTTTAGATTTGGAGATGTATTAGAACCCTTGTCATTAGTAATGAAGAAGTCGTTATATGAGGATTATGGAATCATATTTTCAATGTGATCTGAAGATTGGAACAAAATAGATTCCACTATGGATATACATAAGGAATTATTGAGGACTAAAGGCTTTGATGTATGCTCGAAAATAAAGGGTGGGTAGGGATGCTTACCATGGAACGTTCGTGTGGGTTTGCCCTAGATAACCTGAGTGGGTCTAGGTCTCTGCCATCTGAGTGATAAGGAATAGAAAATTCATGTGACTATGATGTTGAGCATTCAATGACCTTATGACATTGGTCATTCATGTCATCATATATCCTAGAGTCCTTGGTTCGAGACCGTTTGAGTGGGTTTAGACTTCCCGACCATATGAGTGGGTCCAAGAATCGAGTATTTATGCAGCTGCAATATGAATCAATGACCATATTATTTTAAGGGTATAGCTATAAGTGACACATAAATTTATAAGGATGTAGCCGTGAGTAGACCCATATATCATTTTAAGGACGTAAACATGAGTAAGTACTCATGATATTTTGGAGGGTGTAAATGAGAGATGGCACACAAATTATTTTTAGGATGAGACATAAGGAAGTTCCTCGATAGTTTTGAGGTGTAAAAATAGCCCTTCTAGACACATTGATTCAATGCCAAAAAGTGACGTTCAAATTGGTGCTGTGCCAAGAAGGATGAATCGTTAAGTAGAGACAGTTTGTATGGTACAAAGATAAATATAAATTTAAACATTTACACTTTCAATATCATAAGGGATGAAAAATAGATATATAAATGAAGATAAACCAAATATCTCTGCTTAAACAAATAGTGATCTAAATGGAAAACTAACTAAGGAAAGTCCCTAATAAACAATTGAAAAGACAAATAATTATTTATTTGACTAGTACAATAAGATACATATACAACAATTATAAATATGATAACTCCACTGCCATGGTCATCTTCCCTCGTATCTTACTCTAGTCCCAACACCATGATACCCTGTCAACTTGTAAAGTAGGTATAAAGAGGGAAAAAGAAAGGAAGGTTAGACATAGTCTGCTAAGTAAGAATTATCACCAATGGCATGGTTCTAATAGGAAAATGAATTAATATTTATAATCTACATAAGCTAGTTGTATTTACTTGAACCCTTACGCCTGCACCCGACAAGTTAGCCAACTTATATAATATAAGAGATAACCTATAATACACCTACAATCTAATAATAGCCCACATGGATCCCACACTAAGGTTGGACATCTCAAAATTAGGTAAACCTAATAATACATCGAGTGTACAGTCTCGATGGTAAACCATATATACAATCTAATACATCGAAAGTCGACTTGAAAAAATTTCTAGTAGATTGGATGCTTTTATAAGACACCAACAAATCTTTTAGTCGACTGGAATGTTGTTTTTCAATCGACTAAAACCCTACTTCTTCTTTGGTTTAGTTATGGTATTTTCCTAATTTAGTCCATGCTCCTACTAGTCGAACCCATGCTTGTAGCTTGTGTTTCAACATTCAAAACTCTATCATTTCATCTAATTTCGCTTACTTCTTCATCCTACCTTCTTTTTTGACTTCGAGCATGACTTATAATTCATTATTGGTTCATTTTAACTTATATTCATTAACATTATTTAATATGCTCCGATGGTTATTAATTCATTATTTCTAATTATAATCCATTTTCTTAGTAAACTAATAATTCAATCATATAAACTGTACCATGATCAATATACATACAAAATTAACGTGTACTCATCTTCAATGGGCATATAACTACTGTATTAATCCTTTCTACATAGCCCAAGGTGAATTATATATCAAATTAACTCCCATTCCCTCGTAAATTCATATTAATTCTATCGCCAAGGTAATGATATACTATTCTTCAAATTAGAAATATAACAACAATTAACAGTTTAATTATCAGTTAGCCCTAAATTACATTATTGATGCTACATAGATACATTAGTGTAATTTATTGCATATCTAATAAATAACATTTTCGTAGATGATATACTCGTATAGAATCGCCAATTCGATTGAAACCTCTAATCTTCATCCTCCAATCCAAATTGAAGCAGTGATTCTCTATATTAATCAAAGTTATTTTCATTAGATTAGGTTGCCCTTTATTTCCTCTTCATTTTGATATTATATTTGATGAATTTGGAATATATTTGAGGTAAAAAGGTGAAATTTAGATCTAGAGATCAATGGCGGCTACTAGATGATGAAGAAAGAGATTAGAATAAGGTATAACTACTTTTCCTCATATTTTAAACCCTAATGATGAAATTACACATCAGTCCCAGTTCGTCTATCGACACATTTTGTTCGAAAAGCGCGTTACAATAAATAGTCCATATCTCCTCCATCTAGCATTTGTTTCTGATTTTTATGCAACAATTTAGGGTTGAAAAATATACTTGACATAACGATAAAGTCATGTTTCCAAAATTTCTTAATTTTAAAAATTCTATTTTGGTATTTGGTGTAAAATTACCATAATACTATTTTAACTAATTAATTCATTTTATTAAAATAATTGGATAATACATTCTTCCCTCTTAAAGAAAGTTCAACCTCAAAATTCCAAGAGATGGGAAAATGCGACTCGTAAGCTCAACCATACAATAACAACCATGTGCATGTGCATTACATGTGCTCAAACCACACCACAACCAAATAAATCAAAACAATTCATGTCAAACATATGTAATTCCTAACATTTCTGACAATATAATATGTGATTTTCATTTGGATGCCAACAAATGTGCATATAGATAACAACACATCAATTGTAATATACATGTAAATAGATGATACACATCTATAAATATATGTCATGAATATGACATGTGGTAATTGCATAAACAAAACTAAAGTAGTACCTTTTTGAATGTAATATAATGGCACATAAGCATGTATGCAAAACATCCTAATATATATACATATACATATATATATATATACACATACATATATACATATGTATTATGTGTATGCAACATGCACATAGTCAAGTGACATAACAAAATACCACACCAAAAAATTCCTAATTAACTAAGCAAACAAAATATGGAAAATGTATGGAAAAGAGTTAGGGATACAATGCTTAGCTCCCAAGTACTCTCAACCATATTAATTTCCCACTTGACTATAACCAATTAAAATACTTATTTAAAGTCACTTTATTCCATACTCAATGAAGCGAGTAAGATCTTAATGAATAATTGACCATCTTTCAACTTTAACCTTCTCTAACTAACTTAACTTGACCATAGTAGCTGAATCTTAAAACATTTTTGCAAGTGCGATGCATGGAAAATATCACGAACTCTCATTAGCTTTTCAGGAAGCTTCATCCTATATCCTAATTGTCATATTCTCTCCAATATCAGAAAAAACCATATGAACCTCAGTGTCAACTCCCAAACTACCAAATCTCATAATGTGTCTTAGTAGCAAGACCTTCATAATAACCATGTCGCAAACAACGAATTCAAACTCCATGCATCTTCTTCTAGAATATGATTTCTACAATCTTAAGCAGTTTTCATCCTTGTATGAATTAGATCTACCTTTTCTGATGTCTCTCCGATCAAATTTGGTCCAAGAATAATGCTATTAATAACATCCTAAAGAAAAGATAAAGATCTACGCAACCTTTTGTACAACGTCTTGGATGGTTTCATTCCAACACTTTCCTTATGTCTGTTATTATAAGCAAACTCTACTAATAATTTTCACAAGAACCTCTAAAATCCAAGATACACATCCCTATTAATCCTCACACACTTGAACTGTTAGCTCAGTCAATCCATTTGTCTATGGGTGATAGGCTATATTCAAATTCAATTCACTGCCTAGATCCTCTTGAAGATTTATCTAAAATTCTTTGGTAAAATTCATATCTCAATCGTTGACAATACTTAAAGGGACTCCATGCAATCGACCTACCTATGTAATATATAAAGTCGTCAAAGATGCGGCTGTCCTCATGCTCTAATTGGAATAAAATGAGCACATTTGGTCAGTCGATAGACAATCACCAAAACACTCTCATTTCCACTTCCACTTAGTAATCCATTAATAAAATCCATTGAAATACTTTCCTCCTCCACTATTGGATATCTAAAGGGTGATGAAGATACGTTGTCATTCTGAGTATATGTTCTTTATTTTCATAATAAACCGTTGTTATTTCCATTTAATTTCCAAAATCATTTTCCTAATAGAGGTATATTTAAGTTTTGCAAATTTATAATCCCAAGCCCTCCATTATTTTTAGATTTACAAACCATTTTCCATTTAACAAAATACTTACAACTACTATTTGCGTTATCCTCGCTCTGTAAAAAATCCCTTCTAATTTTAATTATTTTATCGATTGGCAGTTTAGGAAAAAGTTAAAACTATTTATCAATTAACCATTTAAGAAAATAAAAAAAAAATACATCCAGTATATAGGTAACATAGATAAAACTGAATTAATGAGGACTATCCTACCTATCCTTGGTAAGTATTTACTATTCCATTTGGATAATCTTTTATTAATTTTGTCTATTATGGTTAGCCAATCATCATGCTTAAGTATTTTTGGCCTTATCAGAAATCCTAAATATTCAATGGGAAATTTCATCATTTTATAATTTAACATGCAAGCATCTTAGTTCTTTACCTTATTTATAATATTGTATTAGTATTAAACTTTTATCAAAACTAATTTTTTATCTAGAAAGTAGTTTAGGACTATACAAAATAAATTTAAGCGCGATAATGTGTTTAGGCAAACATAAAGTAAAACACCATACTGTCATCTGTAAATTGTAGAAAAGAAAAGCCATTACTTGTGATGTCATACCTTACATTGTCTAAAATCCTATTACTAGTGGCCAATTTTATAATCCTAGTAAAAATATTAGCTGCTAAATCAAAAACAGAAGTGGTGACAATGAATCTCCTTTCCTAAGTCCGTGTTTCGATTGAATTTTATTAATTGATCATAAATAGCCATTTAAATTAAATTGGCAATAAAAGGGAAATTTTGAGTAGAATTATCTTTTTTGTATTATTTTCACCTTGTTCAGAATATAAAAGAAACAAATTTTGATATATAACATGTTTTGTTTGGACACATTAGCGGAAATAAGTATTTTTAGGCAAAAAATTACTTTAGACCCAAAATACTTGAATTTTTTACTATAAATATGAGACTTCCTTAACCCTAGCCACGATTAAACCAATCTTTCTATTCCAACTCCAATACTCTTTATGCTTTCATTTTAATGGTAGACAATTTCATTAATTATATATTATTGCAAAATTCAAAGTGTTTATGTATCATCGAATTATATATCAAAAAGATTGTTTTGATAAGACGAAGAGATTGCTAATTTAACCATCCGCCTCCCACCATACACAAAATTCATGCAAGTAGGCAATCAGATCCCCTAACAGTGTCATGGATGATGTTCCATTGAGAGCAAGTTATGTAAACAACAACAAATATCAAAGAGCAGATCCAACTCAACAAACTAATACTCATGGTGGAATGATATGAAAACATAATATCAACATAAATATGCATATTATATTAAGAGACATAAGATTCAATAGCATAATTCAAACAGTAAATGATACATCTAATCCTATAAGAGTATATGTCTCAAAATAGTACATATGGTCTACATGTCAATACATCCAAAAAAAGTGGATGGAAATAATCATAGTGGTAATATAGCTGCGACTCTATGAATCTCCTCTAGATATCTTAGATCCCCATCTCCAAGTCAAATTACTCAAAGGATAGATAAGGAAGAAACGACTAAAAGAGTGTCAGATATAAATCTGGCAAAAAGAAAATATCATTAATATAACATCCCCATTTTGAAACTCAGAGATGGGACTTTAATGTACTGTAGTAGCTTTGGAATTGTCTTTCGACGATGAGATGAGATCAGTAATACAAACATATCGATAGTTCTAGTAAACAGAGTAGTAATTAGTACATATATAACATTCTTATATTTTCAACTTGTTTCGATAAACATGCCCACGCAGGGGTCAAAAATAATAATACAACACAGATAATGCTGTCATGCACAATATGTGAAGATGCCAACTTGAGAACTTCATGCAGTGGACTAAAAACAACATTTGTACCTTCAAAGCCTTTTGCTTTATCTTAAGAACTGTATGCTGGTATTATAAAAGCAACTGCCTAAATCCATTAACTTAGCCTACTCAAATGAGTGCCTATGATTTTATAGGAAAAACAACAATAAAAACATGAGACATGCATAAAGTCTTGTATGAACAATATATTACACTAAACATAAAATATATTGAGACTACGCTGCTAAAGACGGAACGAGTCTTCCCCTCGCTATTTCATAACATTCATTAAATAAATTAAAACATAAACCAAAAATATTATTCCATTCCTAAATGCATTAAACATGTTATAGTATTATGACTAGGATTAATAGCCATTCACTTGGTCTTATTCAGGCCTATCCTCTTTCCTTTCGAAGCCTTATTACAAAGCCTTCGGCCGCCACTAAGGAATTATGTTTTCTTGCTTCCTTATACTTTTGGTTTTGATTGTCACTCTGGCTTTACACCTATAATTTTGTATTTGGTTGCCACACAGGCCTTATATCCTTACACCTTCACTTTCCTGTTTTGGTTGCTACATAGGCCTTTCGTCTTCACTTTCATGTTTTGGTTGACACATAAGCCTTATATTAGTACTTTCATATATTTTTTGCCTCTCTGGGATTTATATCAACGCTTTTGGTTATGGTTGCCACTCTAGGCTTTACACTGGCATTTTTTGGTTTCGGTTGCCATATAGGCCTTACTCCTATGTTTTCCAGTTTCATTTGTCATCGGTTCTTGGTTAACACAACAGGCCTTACACCATTTATCGAATAATCCACCTAACTATACATTCATTAGGTTTTATCCTCAGCTGTTTACTAAGCTACTTAGCGTTCTAAGATTATCTTTAGGCTTCTATCCCATGGAACACCTCTGATATACATCCCATTTCATAATGTTATAAGTACTTGTATCGGCCGTCTTAAGCCTTAGTGTTAACTCCACCCTTTGGAAGTCAATAGATTGTAGTATTAACATTCCATTGAAATTTAGTAGGTCTTGACAATCACTACTCTCGTTCTCATCTAGGGAAGCATAACTTAGTTAGATTTTTTCATTATCATGTTGAATCTCACTTCTAGGTTTCAAAATACTTCCTCTGCCTATAATTCCTATATGCCAATGTATGTTCCTTCATCTTTGGCTTTTTGTTATTCCCTTTGGTATATTATACCTAAACTCGTGCTTAACATTACATATATTTCTCTACTTAAGCCAAATGTTTAATGTTCCCTAGTTCATATTTTCCTCTCTGTTCGGTTACTCTATCCTCGGTAATGCATGATAACACACACTAGAAGCCAGCCTTCTGCGCACCTGATGCCACCTTTACATGTGTCAACATCTAATTCAATCTAAAATCATTCTTTTACAAAGTACAACACTTTTCTAACTTATTTAGCATAGATTGTGGATATGGTTTCTTGATCGTTATTTAAATATTTTACTCACTTAAATTAACTCTTAGGCTCCTATATTTGCCTTTCAGTACAGATAAATCCACCTTCGTCTATGAGTACTTTAATTCAAAAATAACTTATAAAAATTCAAGAAAATCTTAGGAAATATATATGTTTTTTTCCATAAAATTTCTCAGCCTCCCTATTTCTAACCATTTTCTATGATAAATGGTTTCTTGAATAATTCATATCTAATTATTTCTTTATGGAAAATTCTACAAATCAAAACTCATCTCTAAAAATATATTCACAACGTTATATTAAAATTTTAGTTTATTCCAATCTCAAAGAGCATATGAATCAATCATAACATATATGGCCGTGCCCAATTATAAAACAAAATGGGATTAAGGGATGTTTTACTAACTTAGATATCCTAGTTAAGTTGATCGTAGATCTTTTTTAGTTTCTTGCCTCTTATTTTCTTCTTTTCCTCTTTTCGTGTTTTAAGCCACCACTATTAAATGATCCTAGCTTATATTTCATTTTTACGAGTGCGTAGTGAAATGAAAAGAGAGAAGGTAATGAATGTTGTCACTCATGATTAGTTGGTCGTCTAGCCAACTACCATCCTTTCCTATTTAGTTCTTCTTCATGAGCTTTATTTGAAAGGCATGCAATATGTTGTCATTGTTGTCATATTTATTATCTTATGTCAAGCATGTGTCTTCTTAGGTGAAACAATTATAAAATTTGTTTAATATATCATGGGGTGTTACAGGCTTCCCCTTATTTGAATTTCGTCTCCGAATTCAAATATGATATGATAGTGATTCTCAATCTTCCCCATGCACGTTCTAGCATAAACGCATAAGGTCCAATGCAAATATGCAACAAAAAGGTAATGATGCATCAACTAATAAAACTTAATCGTATATCGCATATATACATGGTCCATAAGAAAACATAGAAAGCTAATCTAATAAACAACCCAAGGTAAGTCCTCTTGGCTTTATCTTCTATTTTCCAGGTACAAGTATCACGATTCTCACTCCACTAGACTTGCACAAGCCTTACTACTTTATTCTGAAGCTTCTTCACATGTCGGTCTACTATCCAAATGGGCCTCCTTACATAGGTCATGTTTTGGTTATCACGCAAATCGTCTACAGCTTTCGGACTTATAACATCCTAAGGGTCTCGAATACACTTCCTTAGATAGGACAAATTAAACACACTATGGATCTCGATATAAGAATTTGGTAGCACAACCCTATAACATATCTTTGAGCCATATCTTGATTCAAACATTTTAGCCTTTTTGAATCTCATAGTCCCTTTCATTGGTGAAACTTCAGTAAACCCTTGATCTTCAACATCAAACTCCAAATCTTTCCACCTTCTATCAACATAAGTCCTCTGTCTAGATTGAGAATCTTTTGTTCTTTGCCGAATCAAATCAACTTTCTTCGAAGCTTTTTGTATAAGGTTCGGACCTAGAATGAGTTTATCTCCCATCGGGCACCAACATACTGGCAATTTACAAGGTCTTCCATACAATTCCTTCAAAGGCTCCATCCTAATACTGGATCAATAATTACTATTGTATGCAAATTCTTCTAGGTGCAGGTGATCTTCATATGTTTGTATATGGTATGTTGTACTCATACATAACTCCAAACAAAAACCACTCTGTAGCTCCACCAAAACTCACTAGAAAACAGCATGACTCTGTCGCTAACTATAATATTTGGAACTCCATGTAGTCTTACTACCACATACTTCTCAGATAATTTTGTTACTGTTCTTATGGATTTCACCAGTACAAAATGGGCATTCTTAGTCAATCTATCTACTATGATCCACATACTCTCATTCTTGGCACTCGTTTCTGGCTCTTGATCTTGGCAGACCATCTATGACATCAATATAATCTTAGTCTCGCTTCCACACTTAAACCTCTAAAGGCTGTAACACTCCAGGCTTTTGATGTTTAGCCTTAACTTATTGTCATGTGAAATATTATTTCACATATTCTCCAACATCTTTCTTCATCCCTTCCCAGTAAATGCTTTACTTCATGACTCAATATATCTTAGTGCCTCTCGGATGGATAACAAAATTCAAATGATAACATTCATCTAAGACTAACCTTAGAAGTTCTTCACTATCTAGAACATATAAGCTTCACTTCTTCTGAAGCCACCCTTTCTCATCAATACTGGAGCTTTTCAGTTCTTTAGTCTCATCTCCACTCTTTAGGCCTTTGATCCTTTTACCACATAGTGGGTCTTCTTTATGCCTCCTAGCAATACTTTCTATGAGAGCTGGGTGAACTTCTAAGCATGACAAAGTTCCAACGGTGTTATTGGACCAGCGATGGACTGAAAATTTACATTATAAGAAGCCAAAGTCTCCAATACATCCTAGTCTTCAATTAGAGCAAGAACACAACTCGTTGTCTTTGGTCAATGCATCAACAACCTTATTTTCTTTTCCCAAGGTGTACTTAATCTCGAAATCAAAAGAAGCAAATAATTTCAACTGCCATTTAACACCATTTGGGAGAATATGTATCTCAAGGACTCATGGTCAGTAAACAATTCCAAAATTTCTCCAAGAGGGTAATGCCTCCAAACCTTTAGTGCAAAGATAACTACCATTAGCTCCAAGTCATGTGTTAGATACCTAATCTCCTAGGGTTGCAACTGCCTGAATGCATAAACTGTTACTTAGCCTTATTGAATCAACACTATTCCTAACCTCGAAACTGAAGCATCGATATAAAATTTTGTATCTCTTTCCTCTTGGGTGTGACGACCTAACTTTTCGACCCTCGAAAATCGACATAAATACGCTCATTGTATAAAATGTCGAACGACCGAGTGCCGGAAAGATAGATTGTTGAGGGGGAAAGAAAATAGGCCAAAGAAAGAAGAAACTAAACAAAACAGAATCTCACAGCGGACTAAATAACATATAATGTAAATAGTTCTTTACATAAATCAAAACCAGTGTAAGGAAACACACTCAATTTGAATTATCAAAGTTTTCAAAATCCTTTGAAAATCGAAGGTATCTCGTAAGACTATGCCAACATAAACACGACGGGTTATTACCATACGATAACCAAAACATTTCAAATTAAATCCTCTGAAATTATAATAACGTCCAAGTACAAATACTAATTTAAATAGCTAAAATTGTTACATTAATTAAATTCCAGCATACTAGGCTCTACGACCAAAACAGTAAAGGTATGTATTGGAGAATGGATTCCATATGAATCACTGGATACTGAGTATCACCTATCACAATACATGTCTAGAAACAATGTATCGAGGACCACACCAGGATCCCCTGTAACACAAGACCGGACTATCCCTAACTTGGATAGACTAAATATTCTATCACCTCGGGTGCTCCCACCCTCTTGAGCTCCTTCCATGAATCGTAGCAATAATATCCGAGGGTATCGAGAAAGGTGATAAACTTACCCTAACTGGGTGCGACCCACTTAGCCTTGCTGCATCTCCCTTGCTTTTCAATCATTCCCAGTTGATGAGGCTAGAGGTTACGATTAACTTTTAAGGAATTTTCGCTAAGAATGCTCATTGTCCTCCATTGGTAATATACCGATAGCATTCATCCATACAAGTCCGTCTTGGGTCCGAATGGAACCGAAGGCACTATTCCTACTACATCCATATTGGAATAATCCTCAGGATTAGTAGAAATTAGCCCTTGTACTTCACTGCTCCATCTTTGACTCCATGCTCTTGTTTTTTACCTTGAAAACGAGTAGTTGGATCGAAGTGGTTTTCAGATAACTTATCCCATCCCGATATCTTCGAAACAACATTCGATATTTCTGATAAACTCAACCTCGGTTCTTTTGGAAATAAAAAGAAAAAAATAAGATCGGAGATCCTCTCCTAAATGTTAGTGGACGGATTTCCGTATCAATGTCCTAGAAGAACGAAATGAGTTTACACGTACAGTATAGCACCTCAAACGGTAACAGTACCATTAATCCCCATGTTTCTCCTAGACATTCCCAAAGTTATATTTGGGTCCAGATTTTGATAGTCAGTTATTTAACTTTCAAGTAAACAACCATTCAACTAAATATTTCATTTTCTACTGAAAACATTAAATCTCTTTTTAACTTAATTTATATTTCAAACACTTGAATCTCTTAATCGAAAATATATGTTTCCAACTGAATTCGGTATATTTACAAACTATTATTGTTGTAAAGATATTTGGAAACCTTTTAAATAGTCTAAAAAGTACCACTGCGGTATCAAACCATGGATTCACAGCTCAACAGTTACGTCTCTATCCCAGAGAAATGCAAAACTTAACTGCATGCACTGACTGCTTCCGATTACACCATGCGCGAATACCATTACTTCCCAAAGCTTTATTAAATAATTATCTCAAAATAATGCTTATAAGTTTCTAAAATAAATTTCCAAGTTTAATCTAGGCAAATACACTTACATAAAAGTTATTATACAAAGCCATATTAATATGTAATTATTTATCTTTTAAAACAACAATGCTGACTAATTCTTAACTAATAATAAATCTTTAAAAATCATTATTAGGTAACTAATTAATACTTAAAATACCTTAAACAATTTAAAATAATTAAATAACTAGTTTTTAGAATATTTTTAACGCTTTTAAAGGTACCTAGTTAACAATTAAAAATCCGTTTTTCAAAATAAGCCCAATTTCTCGATTCTAATTTCATTTCGTAAATTTAGAAATCTTACTTGAGCTCTAGTACAACCCATTTTATACTTATTTTCAAATTCAGTTCTATCCTTCCAATCGATTAAAAATCTCGATTTAAAACCTTTCATATTTAGACAAGTATCACTTAAGAAGTTATTATTTAAAAATCCTTTTATATACTATAATCCTAAAATCTCTAATTAAAATATCCCGTTAAGTACAAATTTCATAACCATTACTTTATCAGATCAATTAACCAAATTCCATATAAATATTTTGCTTCAAAAATCCCTTAAAAATTATTTTCCAATTCAAAACATATATTATTGGTATTTAAAAATACCCAAAATCTAGGCAAAAACTGCCATAACATCTAATCAATTCAAATCACACAATATCCATCACAGATTATCCCAACAAAACATATATCACTGTATATGAAACTAAATTCAACATTTTGAGGAATCCAGTTGGATCTCTTCAACCTATTTTCCACGCATCAACATATGTTAATACAACATAAAATACTAACTCTGCTGCAAGGCAGAATATCCTGGTATATAGTGTCATCCGCTATTATGCGGGACGCATAGGCTCACATCCGCTATATATATACGTGAGAATATCAATCTTTCCAATATTTATATATACATTACTATATATAATATCACATTCAATTGACAAAAATTTATCAATTCAACCAATCAATCATTAATTAATTTTAACTATTTAAAATTAATACCAGCAGTTCAAAAGGAGTGAGATTTACTTACCTTGAGTTTTAAATTTTCCAAACGTTCCAATTTTTAAATTAAATCAAAAACGTTCAATTTAACGTGAAATTTTAAATCGCTCCAATCGCTTCCAAATATATTCCAAAGCGTAGTGGTTGTCGCCACGATTCTGTCACTGCTTGTCTCATCCAATTTCTAACTCGTATGTGAAAGATATACATTTTGTAAGTTTTCACTAATTTAAAACAATAAATTTACACATTTTTTGTTTTTTTATTATTAACCGAGCCGTTGATTTCAAACTCAAAGATCTTAGCCGCACCTTTCTACTTCTCCCTCATCTTCGTTATTCTCTGTTAAATAACGTACGTGAAGCCATCGCGCCGCTTAAAAACCCTAATCACCGCTCTCCCCTCGTCGCTTATGAGACCAATCCATCACCATCAGTTGATGTGCCTTCCTAGACTCCACCCACGGCCATGATTTCAGTGAGATCGATCACTCCATCATCGCGAAATCATCCCCTAACGGCAGTGCAAATACGGCCTTCCTGCTCCTCCTATGATCGACGGTAATTGATCTCCACCGTTGGATACGTCGAGCTCGACAAGCTCTTCGACATTGCGGCTGGAAATATGTCGTGAAAGTGGATGGATGGGGAGATCGAAAGGGGAAAGTGTTAAACGATTTCGGCCATTACTTTGTAAACCGCGGCTAGGTAAAAAATAGGCTAGGGTTACTTTTGCACGTATATATATATATATATACACACACACACATGCATATAATATTTTATTATTATTTTCACAATTTACGTGCTTTTCTAGACGAACTCCAAATGAAGCGTGACGCCTGACATTTATAATGTTTTACCCCATTCCGAACACAATAGAATATGTTTTGGTGCTAATTCAATCATATGTAGAAGATAGCTTTTCAAGTCGAATTAAAATAATAAATTTTTGTAACAACCCATATTTTCGATAATTAAAAATAGTTAATTTAATAAGGTTTTGTGATTTAATGTTGGAAGAAATAAAAATTTATGATTTCATAACATGAATATAACTGGAATGAAGGGTAATAGTATTAATTTTAGGTAATTGATAGCCGTTTAGTTGTAATTCCAATTGATTAAAATCAATAAAAGTTATAATTGGTTATAGATTGTAAATTAATTGTAATAATGTGTGTATAAATTGATAACTGGAATAAAAGAGTAATTGATAATTTAAATGTTGATTAATTAATGAAATAATGGGTAGTAAATTGTAATGGTATAGAATTAGTATAACATAAGTTGTTATAAAATTTGTTGTAAGTAATGAACTTGAAAATGTGATTAAATATAGAAAGGGTGACAATTATTATTTGTTACCAATTTATTTAATCAATTTTAATTAAATGAAATTAAATATCACTTTAATATGAGTTAAGACTATAACTACAAAGATAATGCAATAAAATGTAAATGTCAATTATATTCATAGGGCAATAACTGATTTAATAAAAGAGTGAAACTAAGATAAAATAATTAATTGGGCTTTCAAATTATAATTAATGTGAAAATCGGCAAAAATTAAATATAATTGAATTATTGCAATCAATACGGTAAAAAGTGATAATTGAAGAATATTAATGCGATAAGACATAAATAAATGTTAACTATGTCTATAGAGTAATAATTGATTCAATAAAAGATTGAAATCAAATTAAATTTTTTTATCGAAATTAAATTGTAATTCATTGATTTAATCATAGTTGAAATTGAGCACTGTGATTAGTGTAATATTTAACATTGAATTGATATGTAAATTTGTTTTAAATTATTATGAATGTCTAAGTAATCAAAAATGATAAAATCTATTAATTATAAGCTTTGAAATTAAAAAGTGATCTATCCATTTTAGTAATATTTAATTAATTAATATGAAAATAGCCATTTTGGCCACTGTCTCGTATTTCGATGAAACCAGTTTCATCGGATCCGTAACGGTAAATTATTGAAGGATTTAAAGTTTCGTAGCGATTAGACTTGTCGTTTGGTCGTACGGACTAGAAATGCGTAGAAATCAATTTAATTAAATTCGATTGAAATCAATTTGAAATTAGCTGATTTTAAGTTAATTTTTTCATACGATGGAATTAGGACTTGAAACCAATTCCATTGAGTTTAAAAATATCGAAAACATCTATTTAGATACATGGGATGATCCACTTTCGTTTCGAAAGTAAAATGGGCTTTTCGGGTCGTTAGTGTCAATTCGAACCAATTCGATATATTATTTATTCTTCTCGGGCTCCGTTGATATATAATAGTTTTGTCCAAGCCCTAGCAGACTTTTTATTTCTCATTACTATATGTCTAATTTCATCTGTCCACTTCTAATTTTCAATGGCAGAAACAGATTAAATCTCAAAATCCTGTTCCAATTTCAAATTCAATTTCAAAATCAAACTCCTTCAAACGCTAACAAATTATATACCCATTCGAAGCTCTCAATGAGTGCATCCTAGATCTACGGTTCGTTTTTCGATTCGGTTCTCCGTTTGTCCATAATTTGATGAATTATCCCCGGCCATTTATACGTGGGTTTTGATTTTTAACGGCGGATCGTCATCTTGGAGACGATCGGAGGGCGTGAGGTGGAAGAGGTCATCGAGTAGTGTGCATTAGTGTAGTTGGTTTGTGCTGGAAGTTGTCGATGTCGCCAGAAAGTGGTTTGGAGGCTCGACGGTGGCGAACGTGCAAGGCAACGCCAGAGGGTACGAAGACTTCAGGGAGATGGCAACATGAGCAGGGCGATCAAGTGGTAATGGTTGATCGGGGCGCATTGGTCTCTAGTGGACGGCGTCGACTAGGATTTAGTGGCGGCTACATGTTCGAACGATGGTAGGGCTTCCAGTAACGTGCTAGGATTCGATAAGAGAGGTGACGTGTCTTTGTTCTAATGGTAACTAATTTTTATATTTTTAATGAATTTCAAATGTTCTAACTCGAATATCTTTTGCAAACGAACTCAAATTCACGTGTGGTTTATTCCCTGGGATCGTTCGAAATTTCGAACATTTTGGAACCGGTTTGGATGAATTCCGAGACTGTTGAATATTGGGCCTTTATTTGAATTTCAAATCTATTTGAAATCAATTATGAGTGTTTTACCCACTCACAACTACTAGATTATCTTATGTTAGTTAAATTAAATTTATGATGTGATTAAATATTTATTGATTGCTGTTTGGTAGGTTTAAATTGTCATTCTAGTTAAATTTGACTTTTATTGCATTTAATCATCATTCAATTGAATATTAAATTTAATTGTCAATTTAATACCCGTTAATGATAATAAATTATCTATTGATGTTTATTAGTTGATTAGAATGATGACTGTGATGGATGTTTGACTGTTGATATTGGATGGCTGGATGTTGCATTTTTATATTGTTATAACACCGCAAGTTCCCTATGGGTTGAAATGATACGTACCCGAACGATTTATAGATTAGGAAAAATCATTATGGTTTGAAATGATAGAATCGAGTGATTTTATGGATTTTAATTAAATTTGGCATTGTGGGTTGAAATGATATACACATAAATTTAAATATTTGCGGATTGAAATGATAAATATCTGTATCACTTGACCATAAGGTAAAAAATTATATATGGACACTGGATTGGTTATATTAAATGATTTTAAATCTTTAACCATGAACCCAGTTAAGTAATGCTTGAAATAGAATTTGATTTATATAAATTGAATTGTTTTAAGCAATTATTTAAAGGATTTATAATGAAATTCTAAAGTTGATTTTGAAGTATAAATGAAATTATCAAAATTGATTCATTGAAACATTGAAATCTTGTAACTTTGAAATCTCTTGTAATTGGAATAGCTAAAATTGATATTTCAAGATGAGATTTAGGGTTTGATTGATTGGATATAGTTCAATTGGTTGAAATGGAAGAAAAGGTTAAATTTGATGTTAATTTCAAATTTATTTTTTAATATAAACTGAAAATGTTATTTATCTGAATTATTAAGATTTTCAACTTTTAAACTAAATTTATCTATTCTAATTATTTTATTCTATTTTAAATCTATTTAAAGTATTTTTGTATATCTATTTTTATCTATTTAAATCTATTTAGAGTATTTTAATTTATTTTATTTTATTTTAAATCTATTTAAAGTGTTTTAATTTATTTTAATTTATTTTAAATCTATTTAAAGTAATTTATCTATTTTAATCTTTTTTAAAAATATTTAAAGTATTTTTTCTATTTTTATCTATTTTAAATATATTTAAAGCATTTTAACCTATTTTAATCTATTTGAAAACTATTTAATCTATTTTAATCTATTTAAACAATGTTAATCCATTTTAACTTATCTTAAACTATTTTAATCTGTTTTAATCTATTTTAAACTATCTTATACTATTTTTAAAACTAACTTAAACTATCTAGACTATTTTCTAAAATTTCTGGTTTGTAAAGTGTAAGTTTATATTTTAAATCCTTGATTTTTAAGTAGAATATGACTAAATGATCTAATAACCTAAGTTAGGATTTAATAACATATTTTGAGTTTAATATCCCGGAATTTTTAACAATATCAATTTAATAATCTGTATTAAAATTAAATTGATATTGATATTCTTGTTAATAATAATTCAATTTGATTTAATAATCTTCTTCAATAATTATTTAATTGGTTATTTTATCTTTAAAAAAATATAAATTGGTTTCTATTTATAATATAAATATATAGTTATATTGTAAATAGATTAGTAATTGTTTTAAATTTAATAAATAAAGCATATTTTCTTATTTCAATATTTTAGTAATTTGGAAAATTAGTCCTTATTTAATATAAAGTTTTTCAAAGTTATTAATTAAATAATCTTGGTTTAAACTTAATAAATGAATCATGATTTAAAATTCTAATATACACATTAATAATTTGGAAAATTTTGATTTTAAATTTATATTAAGTTTTTCAAAAACCTATTTAATAAATATATGATTTTTAAATTGTTAAGACAAATGATTGAATGTTTAATAGTTTTGGCTTGAGTTTTTAAATCTAATTAAATTGACAAAGGAGTTTTATGGCTTAGTTAAATAAGTAATTTATTAATAAAAGGATAATTGTTTTTACAATTATTTTAATTTAATAATAAGATATTTGTAAAAACAATATTAAATAGTGTATTGTCTTTATAAATAGATTTTGAATAAAATTTGCAATTGTTATTTCAAATTAAATTTATAAATATAACTTGATTTTAAATAATTGATTTTGAATTTGATTTGAATTTAAATTCCATAGTATAGATTTTAATTGTTTTAATTTTATATGTATAAGTTTTATTTATAAACATGATTTGTTTTTATTTCTTTTTATAAATTTATATACATATTTAAATATTAACTAACAAATTAAAATTAGGCTTAATATACATAATAACTTGTAAATTAAATATTAATTACTCTAAATAAGACAAGTGTTGCATTCTTAAGCTTAATTAAACAAGTGTTAAAAGATTAACATAACAATGTGACAAATGTTAGGATTATGTACAAGTGTAAATTTTGTTTTAATTTTTCTTTTATTTAAAATCTGAAAATACACTTACATAAACCTACATCTACATCTCTTTCTTCCTCTTCTCATTTCTTTTTTAATCAAAGAAAATCAGTAAAACATTCTTCTAGCTCAAAACAAAATCCTGTAGCCATTTTTATATTCTCAACTCCCTGTAATTCACTTCTCAAGCTAGAAGAATCATTTTCCCTGTATTCACCTTCCAGAATCAAAACAAAACCCTGTAATTTGCTTCCCAAAATCAAAGGCAAAATCTGTAAATAATCTTCAAAAATCAAATCTGTTTTTTTTAAAAGCCTGCACCTCTTCAAAATCAATTCCTCGCTATTTTCAAACTGGAAGCAAGCATTTTTCTTTTCAAACTTATAGTGCATGTTCAAATGGAAGTCTGCACACCTTCAAAAGAGAAAAAACCCAGAGCAACCACAGTTTAAATCAAGCCTGTTCATTTTCTTTCAAACTAAGGAAATCATGCAGTCTTTAATCAAAGCATTTTATTCAAGCACTCAAGTTTTAAAGCAAAGGGGCATTCCAGTTTAATGGGATTCAAAATCTTAAAAAAAACAGTTTCATAAAGGAATGCTCTGTTCTTCAATTGTTTTCAGGTGAGTAACTTTTTAAATTTAAAAGTTAAAATAGGATGCATGCTAGAATTTTGATATAAATAAGTATAGTTTGGGTATTGATGAAAGTGTAATGTGTGCATGCCGTTGTTTTCATTATCTGTTCTGTTTTTCTTGATTTTCCAGGCAAAAATTTCTTTATTAAATCCTTATCTTTTAATTGGGTTCCTGATATGATGAAATTTTATTAAGTAAAGTTGTTTGACTTTTTGAAGTTAATAATTAAAACAATAAGTAGTTAAAATATGGGTTATTGTCTATGGAAATACTAAGAAACATCAGCGAATGATAATTTTAACTAAAATTAAATATGTAAATTTTGTATTTCAGTATCATAAATCAATAACATTAACTAGAACATGATTTTTAAATCAATAATTAGAATTTTTAGGGGTAAGTTGTAGGTGCAGTTTTGTTTTAAACTAATAATGGATTTTAAGCAAATCCTGATGATTTTTGAATTGAGGAATCTTGAGTTTCTTCTGGGTGATGGTGAAGGAATAAGAGAAGCTATTAAAAATCAGGGATAGTGATAAATTATCAGAGAGGTTGTAAATTTGAAGATTTATTTTTTAAAACCCTAGTTATAAAGTGGTTTAAAGAATCGAACATTTCGATCTGAATAAGTGACCGAGTGTTGTGATATTTTGGGATTTGGTAGTTGGTGTGTGGTTGAAGTTGAGGCCGGGGGGTTGACTCTCAGGTGGTCAGAGCTAAGCAAACTTGCCGTTGACAGGTTTTGAAGAAAACCTGATTCTTCTGTTTCCAGGTTTATATTTGAACTTGAATTCAATTTCAGGGTGAGCTAAGGAATTTGGTGAATCAGGTTAGGGGTTTGAATGATGTTTGGGATGGGAGAAGATCACCGTTGATGATCGAAGATGATCATCGGCACAGTGCACATACACGGTGCACAGTTAAGTGTTGAAGTTGTTTTGGTATTGGAGTGACTCGAGTAAATTTTGGTTGGACTCGAAGTCAATGGGAGATTGCTCCGGGAAGAGGGGTGTTAAACTCGAAGCATGTAGGGATGTGTCTCGGGTTTGTGAATCTATCAGGTTTCAACAGAAACCTGGTATTCAGTTTATTTTTATTTTTAATAAAATTTTAAAGCTGGGTTTAAATTTTTAGGTAAGGTTTGAAACAAGATTTAAATGTAGTTCTTAAATCTAAAGTAAGTTTAAAATCTCATTTTTTAAAATATGTGAAGTTTTAAATTTGAATTTAATTAACTACTTTAAAAAAAAGGGTAAGTAATTTGTATTTTAAAGGAAGAAGTTTTTAAATTGTAAACATTTTTTTTAAAAAAAAAATTATTTATCTGGAATTAAAAATTTGTTATGCATTTCAATTTTGGAAATATAAAAGAAATTTTTAAATTTAAATGTTCAAATGAATTTCTAACTATGATTTGAATTTAAACATAAACTTGGTTTAGACTTCTTTTTTATCTTCTTTATGAAATGAATACTACTTTAACATGTGAATTAAGGTTTTGAATTTCCTTTAAGCTTATTTAAAGTCAAGTTGGATTCATTTTTAAATCTTAAATTTAAATGAAATTTGAAGAAAAGTTTAAAGTAGATTTATTTCAAATGTATTTGTTAATGACAATTAATCATAATTAAGAAATGTCTATCTTTAAATTTAATTAAGATAAATGTTTTGAAATTAATTTAATTAATAAGGTAATTAAGGAATAATTAATTAATTTATTTCATTAATTGATTAAGGTTTAATGAATATTGATTAAGGGTTAATCAATTTGAAATTAAAGATTATTAATTAGATTATTAACTAATGATTAAAGAATTATTAATTAAGTAATTAATTTTTAATCAAGGTTAATTAATTAAACAATTAGACTTAATTAATGGATGATTAAAGATAATTAAATTTGCAATTATTCTTGGTTAATTACTTAATAAAAATAATTAGAGAATGGTTAATGTAGGCCATTAACCAGGATTATTTAATAATTAATTAATGTGGTTAATTTTTAATAATTAATTAGATTGATTAATTTAATAATAATCATTTGTGAATTGATGAGTATAATTACTTAATGAAGTAATTAAGAAATTAATTACTTAATGTAATTAATTTAGTTTAATGTGATTGTTTAATTTAATTAGTTTAATTAATTTTAAACACTTAAGGTTTTAAAGATAATTACTGTATGTAATAAATGGATTGGGAAATTACTTGGTGAAGTAATTGATTGATAATTATAGGTTGTAATTAATTGCGGATGTTTAAGAACGAAGTAATTTGGAGTATAATTACTTGAAAATTAATCAAGGGATTAAATAAGAAATTAATTTAGGAATAATTAATTTTTTTTTAAATAAAGTAATTAAGTTAGTTAATTACTGAATATGGTTAATCAGAAAGGATTAATAATGATGGGTTAATTACTTAAGGTAATTAATTTTAATAAAGTAATTAATTAAATTAAGGATCATTAATTATTATAATTAATGATATAATTAAAGTTGATTAATTATGATTAATTAATCAATGATAAATAATTAAAGGTAATTAATTATTGTAATTAATTAAGGATTAAGGTAATTAATTATAGTTAATTAATTAATTGAAGTAATTAAGGGTTAATTACTGTTTTTGGTTAAGAATAATTAATTTGTGAAATTAATTAAGGATAATTACATGAATGTAATTAAGGATAATTAATCAAGGGTGATTAATTAAGGTGATTAAATTTGAGTGATCAATTAAATGGTTAAGTAAGCAAGATTTATATTAGTGAAGTAATTAATTTAATTCATTTTAAATTAATTAAAGATGAAGTAATTAATTTAATTCACTTTAAATTAATTAGAGATAGAAATAGTTAATTTAATTCATTTTAAATTAATTATATTGTGATATAGTAAATCATTGCTTATATATAAATGGATAGTATTGATTGCCTTAAATGGTTATGATCTCAGAAATGAGATAAGTAATGTTGTATGGTATGAATACTTGGTTGCATTGTGATGATAATATAGATTATCTATTGTGATGATGATATGGATTACCTATTTTGATATGATATGGATCATCTGTTTAGTATGATAATGTTGATTATCAATTGTGATTTATGATTTATCTATCTGTGTGTATATAGATAATTGAATTGTTTTAAACTTTAAAACAACTTGGACCTAAAAGACACGCTTTGGATTTCGATGAGACCGGGATCGGGTTTCCATATTTAGATATTCAAAAACCACATCGATTCCAATTAAACGTTAGGTCGTGAATCCAAGTGGAGCTTTGTGAAGACTCGAGGTGTAAGAACTATTCGTCAGTATAACTCTAGGGGTGATACCGTGATGAGTTTGACAGAAATAGTACTTACAAGTCCGAGATGGTGATTTAGAGTGCAAGGGCTATGGTCGTTGACTCTGAGGGTGATTCCAATAATGAGTGCAACGAGATAGTGCCTTCGGTCTCGTTCGAACCCGGAACGAACTTGTATGGATTGAATGTTTTTAGAACATCGTCAGGTGGATGATGAGCATACTAAGTGATGTGTTCACTAAAGGTAATCATAGCCTCAAGGCTCATCAACCGGGAATGGATAAAACAGGGGAGGTGCACCAAGGCTTCATGGGTAGCCCCCACTGGAGAGTGAGATTTACCCTTGTCTAGAGGTCCCTTTTATTTCGGCTGTGCGGACAGTTGTTGAGCTCCAACTATCGGGGTTGTCTTTTTCAAAACTGTTCGGCAAGGAATGATTTCAGCCTTGTGTTGCAGAGGAGCGAGCGTACTCCTCGGTACGTTGATCTAGGCCACGTACTGTGACGGGCGGTACCCCAGTAGCCCTGCCATTATATGGAATCCAAAATCCAATAAGTGCCAACGGTTTTGATTGTATTACCCACTTTTGTGGCTAGTAGCTGGAATTTAATAATGTAACAATTTCGGCTATTTCATATTTATTTGAAAACCCTAGACCTATTATAATGTCACTGAATTTCCTATCAAATGTTTTGGTTAGCGTAAGGTAAAAACTTTTCCATGTTTATGTGTGGGAAGTCTTACGTGATACCTTTCTTTTCAAAAGGTTTTGAAAATAAAGAAACCTTAATCTGTTACTCACACCAGACCCATGTCTGATTCGGAGTTTATTTCTGTTTTTCTTAAACTCTTGGGTACTTACGAGTAGCCAAGGGATTCAGGTTAGCTTTGACAAATTATGGAGGATCAATGGAGCAGGAGGCTTCTACGTGTAGATATTTAGTTTTTTCGTTGTGTTGGTTTCTCTGAGTAGTTCTCTTGTATTGTTTTGAGTTGTATAACTAGACATGTGTTTATAACTGTCTAGTATGTGTTGTATTATCTGTATAACTCTGATAATGGTTGTAAACTGTGTAATATTTATGTTATTAATATAATTTATTCATTTTGCTGTTTAGATTTTGTTGTTGTTTCTTCTTTCTCTTCTTTCTTTCTGTTTTCTATCCCTTTCTTTCTTACTGATGATGCTTCATTCTGAGGAGACGAATGGCGGGTCGTTACATTGAGTAAATATAATGATTTGAAATAAGGATTTAACCAATTTTGAAAATATGATTTCGAAGTGAATATGATTTCAAAAGTGATATGGTTTTGGGAGTATGATATTTTGATGTCAATTGTGAATTGACTTTTGAAATGTAGAAGAACCATCCGATGTGAAATAAGCATTTAGTTGTTAAAGAGACCGGGAACAGATATTTTAATACTTTTTGCCAATACCGAAAACCACTTTAACAACTATGTATGTGGTGGAGATTCCAGAAAAGAAGTAGGATGCTTTGGCGAACGATTCTGTATGAGGTAATTACGTGACCTTGAATCCCGTGAGTCAGCTTAGATGTGACCAAAACAAGAGCTATAACGGGCCAAGTGAGGTCGCACCTCCGATCAGGCACATTTCTTCGATACCTTACCATTACTTTATGGTTGATTTGGTGGACATCTCTCGATTTTGATTATGAGAGTGTGTCCGAGGTGTGCGGTAGTAGCTGCTATGCGTTACCATCAGTCCGAGAGTGCAATTGGTATATCCACCCCGACATTGTCTCGAGTGCCATGTTCACATGCCCTATTGCGCCATCTACGAGTTTGTTTTGTATCATACCTATGGGATGTCCTCTTGGTAAAACTCACGGAGGAGCTTACGGTACTGTATAAACTATGGGAATATATAAAATGTATTAAAGGGGATATGGGCAATGCATTAACGCTATTTTAATACTTTATTGTAGAAACTATTATAATAGCCTATTGTACTACATAGTAGATAGTTTAACGGATCCTTAGGAGATGGAAATCTCGAACATCTCTTAAGTTACTACAATCACATTAGACTCTGGATAGGAGATTTCAAAACCCGTAAACATCTCCGATGCCGTTACACTCATATTTATTTACCATTGATTTAACTTATATAGGATCTTTTAGTTCTAACTCGAGTGTTTTTTCTTTTCAATTCGCTCGGGTCAGCCCGAGCTTTTCAGTTTATCGAAGACTGCTTTTTGAAGGATGAAGACGAAGATTTTGTACTATCATTATTTATTGTATTTATTCCATTGCATCATGTTGTTCCGTTGTATTTATTTATTATTTATCATTGTATTATATAACTCTGATCTGCTTTATAAAGGTTTAATCAATGTTATTTGTAAACAGCTTCATGAACTTTTTATTTGATTATTATATTTTGTCATTCCGTTATGAGATTTTATTTGTTTTTCTTTATTTCTCTACTTTTCTTATTTACCCCATAACAATCTGCCAGTTTGAATGGTTTGAGTCTGACGTGTGTGGTTTTTCGTCGTTTTAATCCGTCCAAAAAAACTGGTTGTTACAGTTGGTATCAAAGCTTTGGTTTAGTGATAAGTTTAGCTTTGTGGGGTCTGACTCTTTAGAAATAGGGTAGTAACACCCTAAAATGAATCGCTGAGTGTATATATACGAGAGAGCGTATTTGTTAGTGTTATAAAAAGTTTTTGTATTGTGTTAATTTGTTTTGTTTTGTATTGTATTAACGAATTTCAGTTGGTGCATAGGACGCTATGTGGGATTTCTAAACACTTAATAGGACAGACCAACACAATGTTGAAATATAGGCAAATGAAATATTTTTTTCCTAATATATATTTTGTATATAAAATAACAGATCTTTTAAATGATATAGTTAGATGTAATATGTTGTTTGTTAGGTAGAAAGTTTTATAAATATTGATTGGAAATAGGACCTACAAAAAAAGTAAATATAAATTGGAAATTTAGAACTTAAGTTTGGGGATTTTGAAAATTCTTTTCGAAAGATTTTGGAATATAATATTAGTATTATTTGGAAGTATTTTTTTGATATAAATATTTCATTGTGATCCGGAAGGAAGTTTTAAAAAGAATTTAAAGGAAATTACTTCTGTACTCCCCTCTCTGTTGTTGGAAAATAATTTCGGTGATGAGTGCGAGCATCATCGACGTTCATTTTCAAGTTTTCAAGTGGGAAGGATGCTGTAATAGTTTTACTACACATCTGTTTTGATGAATAAAACCTTAATTTTGAATTTCTAAATATGATTTGATCTATAAAGGATAAATACATATATTATTTTCTAAGTGACTAAATTGAACCCGAAGTTAGTTATTAAATTTACTGATAATTAGTAGTTTTCGGTTAACGTAATAAAATGAAATCTTAACTATTTGGATGTTTGGAAGCTGCTAAGATGTGAAATAAGAAATTAGATGTTAAGAAATTAATAAGATATAAAGAAATGGAAGGTTGTCATTTATAAATTAAGGAATGGAAATAAGAAAATATAACTATTGAACATTTAATAAAATAAATTTGATAACTTGTGTAACTTTCTATTGCATTCTAAAAGACACACATACACACACACACATATATGTAACTTACCAAAATGTTAAAAAGTTGTAATGTTAAATAGATATGTAATAGAATATTGTGCAAGCAAACTAAAGTAAATGAAAGTGTTCGATGGAATTTCTTCTAGATAAGAATTCTGATGTTATAAATTGTTATAAACTTAAAATGATTATTTTAAATGCTACTAATTAAATGTAATAGAAGTGAATAATGTAAGAAAAGTGACAATAAACTTAAGTTAACATTTTAAGCATTTTATATTTAGATTGAATGGTAAAGGTGAATATTGTAAGTAAATAATTATAAACTTGAATTAATATTGAAGCCATTTATAATTAAAATGAATATTATATAAATTGAATGGTTATAACTTTAGAAACCATTGAAATGATTTAGAAATGGAGCTAATATTTAATAATACTATATATGGAAGAATGAATGTAAAAAAGAAATAATCTATAAATGGTGAATTGAATTGTAAAGAAACTTACCTAATAATGTATAATCCAATGATTGAAACAAAAATAACTTATTTAAGCAACGAATGTAAAGTAATAAAATAAAAGAATATGGCATTGTATGAATAAAGGAGAAACGAACTTTTGTATGTAATAACAAATGTAAAATAATGAAAATAAACATTATATGAATGAGAAAAGAAAAGCAAATGATGTGAAAAAAAGAGGAAATCAAACTAAATTGTAAATGTGAAGTAAATTGAAAATGTCTACATTACTTCAATAATGAATCCATTTACGATCCAAATAATTGAAATGGATGTAACTTATGTATATAAAGAATGTAAAGTAATGATAAGCCTTATATAAATGAAAGAAAATTAAAATTTTGTGGGTAATGAACATGAATTAAAGAAAATCACTGTATGAGAAAAAATGAACAATAAATAATGTGAAAAGGGTAAAATAGAGTAAATCTAAAAATGTGTTGAATTTTTTGTTTGTTGGGCTTATGGATTGGTTGGGAAATGATACTATTTTGTATAGAGATGTGTAAATAATCTATAAAGTTTTATCTACAACTGTCAAGTGTATTGTTTACTTCACAGTTTATTTATCATTTGTATGATTAAAAGTTCTGAACCCGAACAAACCATTTGTTATGGTTGCCACGGATAGATAATTGCTCTCTTTGTTGAAAATGATGTTTGCACTATTTGATTTGTGAATAATTGGTGTTCTGTTGTGATTGATTAGTTGTTATTGACTGAAACAACTTATATTTATTCTTTTACTTAATTAATAAATTCTTTGGATTATATAAGTGAGATAAGGTTATGGAAGCAATAGCTACTGCATTTGGTTTCATAAATTAAGCATTGTTTGTCCGACAAATAAGTATGTTTTTGGATTACAGTTTTCTAATGATATTATATTGTTTTTCCTGTGGTTTGGGATATATTATTTTGAAATATGATATATATTGCTATTATCCATATTGTTATTTCTCCCAAATCTCTTCGAACAAAAGAGACTCTGTTAAAATTTTCCATGAATTTTGGACTTATAAAAATTTTATGAAATGTTTTTCAAACTTTTATTTACTTGAATACTAAAGGATATAACTATTTTAAATCGCTATATTTTATTTAAATTATTTAATTATGTAAATTAATTATTTATAAATTTAATATTTTGAATAAGATACACTGATTACTTAATTCCTTCTTTTCTCTTCTTTTTCCTTTTCGAGGACGAAAAGTTTTGAGTGGGGGAGAGTGCAACGACCCGTAGTTTTCGATAATTAAAAATAGTTAATTTAATAAGGTTTTGTGATTTAATGTTGGAAGAAATAAAAACTTGTAATTTCGTAATAAGAATATAACTGGAATGAAGTGTAATAGTATTAATTTGAGATAATTGATAACTGGTTTAATTGTAATTCCAATTAATTAAAATGATTAAAAGTTATAGTTGATTATAAATTGTAAATTAATTATAATAATGTGTGTATGAATTGATAACTGGAATAAAAGAGTAATTGATAATTTAAATGTTGATTAATTAATGAAATAATGGATAGTAAATTGTAATTGGATAGAATTAGTATAGCGTAAGTTGTTATAACAATTGTTGTAAGTAATAAACGTGAAAATGTGATTAATGTAGAAAGGGTGAAAATTGTTATTTGTTATCAATTTATTTAATCAGTTATAATTAAATGATATTAAATATCACTTTAATATGAGCTAAGACTATAACTATAAAAGGTGAAGGCAATAAAATGTACAGAAATGTCAATTATATTCATAGGGCAATAACTTATTTAATAAAAGAGTGAAACAAAGATAGATTAATTAATTGAGCTTTCAAATTATAATTAATGTGAAAATCGACAAAAATTCAATATAATTGAATTGATTGCAATTAGTATGGTAAAAGATGATAATTGTTGAATATTAATGCAATAAGAGATAAACAAATGTTAACTATGTCTATAGAGTAATAATTGATTGAATAAAAATTTGAAATCAAATTAAAACAATGTATTGATATTAAGTTATAATTCATTGGATTTAATCGCAGTTGAAATTGAACACTGTAATTAGTGTAATATTTAACATTGAATTGATGTGTAAATTTGTTTTAAATTATTGTAAATGTCTAAGTAATCTAAAATGATAAAATCTGTTAATTATAAGATTTGAAATTAATAAGTGATTTATCCAATTTAGCAATAGTTTATTTAGTTAATGTGAAAATAGCCATTGTGGCTAATGTCTCGGATTTCGATGAAACCAGTTTCATCGGATCCGTAACGGTAAATTATTGTAGGATTCAAGTTTCCTAGCGATCGGACTTGTTTGATCGTACGGACTCGAAACGCGTATAAATCAATTCAATTAAATTTGATTGAAATCAATTTGAATAAGCTGATTTTATGCTAACTTCTTCAGATGATTGAATTAGGACTTGAAATCCATTCCATTGAGTTTAAAAACATTCAAAACATTTATTTTGATATATAGGAAGGTACGACAATTTTGGGAGAGGGCGGCGTGAGCAAGGCGGTCGAGTGGTGATGGTTGATCGAAGTGCAGTGGCCTCTGGTGGACAGCGGTGACGAAGATTTGGTGTTAGCTCCATGTTCGAACGATGGTAGGGTTTCCAGAAGCGTGCTAGGGTTTGGCAGGAGAGGTGACGTGTTTTTGTTCTATTGGTAACTAATTTTTATATTTTTAATGAATTTTAAATGTTTTAACTCGAATATCTTTTGCATACGAACTCGTATTCACGCACGGCTTATTCCGCTGGGATCGTATCAAAATTTTAGACATTTGGAGCTAGTTTGGACGAATTTCGAGGCTGTTGAATTTTGGGCCTTTGTTTGGATTTATAATCGATTTGTAATCAAAGGTGAGTGTTTTGACCCACTCTTAACTACTAGAGTATGTTATGTTAGTTAAGTTAAATTTATGATGTGATTAGAGATTTATTAATTGATGTTTGGTAAGTTTAAACTGTCATTCTAGTTAAATTTTACTTTTATTGCATTTAATCATCGTCTAATTCGATATTAAATGTAACTGTCAATTTAATACATGTTAATAATAATCAGTTATCTATTGATGTTTATTGGCTGATTTGGATGATTATTGTGATGGATGTTTGATTTTTGATATTGGATGACAGGATGTTACATTTTTATATTGTTATAACATTGCAAGTTCCCTATGGGTTGAAATGATATATATCCGAACGATATATAGATTTGGAAAAAATCGTTATGGGTTGAAATGATAGACTCGAGCGATTTTATGGATTTTGATTAAATTCGGGATTGCAGGTTGAAATGATATACCTATAAATTTAAATATTTGCGGATTGAAATGATAAATATCCATATCACTTGCTATAGGGTAGAAAATTATATATGGGCACCGGATTGATTAAACTAAACAGTTTTGAATCTTTAACCATGAACCCAATTAAGTGATGTTTGAAATAGAATTTGATTTATTTTAATTGAATTGTTTTGAGTAATTATTCAAAAGATTTATATTGAAATTCGAAAGTTGATTTTGAAGTATAAATGAAATTATCGAAATCGATTTGTAGAAAAATTGAAATTTTGTAACTTTGAAATTTATTGGAATTAGAATAGCTAAAATTGATATTTCAAGACGAAAAATTGGGTTTGATTGAAATTTGGACATGGCCCAGATTGGTTGAAAAGGAAGAAATGGTTAAATTTGATGTTAATTTCAAATTTATTTTCTTAATATAAACTGAAAATGTTATTTAAAATTCTGAATAATTAAGATTTTCAATCTTTAAACTAAATTTATCTATTCTAATCTATTTTAAATCTATATAAAGTATTTTTTATCTATTTTAATCTATTTTAAATATATTTACATTATTTTAATTTATTTTAATCTATTTTAAAAATCTATTTTAATCTATTTTAAATTTTTTAACGTATTTTAACCTATTTAATCCATTTTAAAAGTATTTAATCTATTTTAATCTGTTTAAACAATATTAATCCATTTTAACTTATTTTAAACTATATTAATCTGTTTTAATCTATTTTAAACTATCTTAAACTATTTTTAAAACTAGTTTAAACTATCTAAACTATTTTCTAAAATTTCAGGTTTGTAAAATGGAAGTTTATATTTTAAATCCCTGATTTTTAAGTAGAATACGACTAAATGATGTAATAACCTAAGTTGGGATTTAATGACATATTTCGAGTAAATATGATGATTTGAATGAGCGTTTAACCTATTTTGAAAATATGGTTTTGAGAATATGATATTTTGATATCGATTGTAAATTGACTTTTGAAATGTAAAAGGACCAACCAGTATGAAATAAGCATTTGTTTATTAAAGAGACTGGGATCGAATACTGCCATACTCTCTGCCAATACTGAAATCCACTTTAACAATTGTGTACGTCGTGGAAATTCCAGAAATGAAGTAGGATCGTTTGGCGAACGATTCTATATGAGGTATTTACGTGACCCTGACTCCTATGAGTCAGCTTAGATGTGACTATAACAGGAGCTATACTGGGCCAAGTGAGGTCGCACCTCCGATCGAGCACATTTCTTCGATACCATACTATTACTTTACGATTGATTTGGTGGTCACCCCTCGATTTTGATTATGGGAGTGTCCGAGGTGGGTGGTAGTAGTTACTATGCGTTACCACCAGTACGGGAGTGCAATTGGTATATCTAACATGACATTTCCTCGAGTGCCATGTTCACAAGCCCTATCATGCCTTCTACGAGTTTGTTTTGTACCATACTTATGGGATGCCCTCTGGGTAAACCTCACGGAGGAGCTTATGGTACTGCATAGACTATGGGAATATATAAAAAGTGTTAAGAGGGATATGGGTAACGCCTTAATGCTATTTTAATACTTTATTGTAGACACTATTATAATTGTGTATTGTACTTCATAGTAGATAGTTAACGGATCCTTTGGAGATGAAAATCTCGAACATCTCTTAAGTTATTGCACTCATATTAGACACTGGATAGGAGATGTCAAACCCCATAAAAATTTCCGATGCCATTACACTCATATTTATTTTCCTTGATTTAACTTACTTACGATCCTTTAGTACTGACTCGATATTTTGTCTTTTCAATTTTCTCGGGTTAGTCTGAGCTTTTCAGTTTATCGAAGACTGCTTTCTAAAAGATGAAGACGAAGATTTTGTACTATTATTATTTATTATATTTATTCCATTGCATCATGTTTTCCCACTGCGTTTATTTATTATTTGTTCTTGTATTATGTAACTTTGATATGTATTATAAAGGTTTAATCAATGTTATTTGTAAACAGTTTCGTGAACTGTTTATTTGATTATTATATTTTATCATTCGATTGCGAGATTCTGTATTTGTTTTTCTTTCTTTCTCTACTTTTCTTATTTACCCCATAACAACCTGCCCTTTTGAATGGTTTGAGTCTGACATGTGTGGTTTATCATCAATTTAAACCGTCCAAAAAGACAGGTCGTTATAATTTTCGATATTTATTTCAACGCGTTTCTATTTCATACGACCAAAAGTAACTTGAAATGCTACGAAATTTGAAATTCGATAATAATAAACTATTACGGATCCAATGGAACTGGTTTCATCAAATTCCGAGACTGTGCCCTGGACGGCTATTTTAAGGCGTCGATTAAATCGAACGATTTTCAAAATCAACGGAATTACTAAAAATTCAAATTTTAAAAACCTACTAACTCAATTATAAATCAAATATAATTCATATATATTAGAAATTATTACGATTCATATTAAATCAAAGTTCAATCATTTACACAACTACTGTTAAAATTCAAAATTTTAACTTATCGCTTTTTAATCCCACCCAAAAGTCCAATATCATCACTTTAATACGAATAGAGACTAAAACAACTTAGAAATCATTTCCATTCACATTTAATACCAAATTCACATATTTATCTAATTTTAAATATTAAATTTACTATTTACTGAATCCGTTGATCGCTATATTTGAAACTTTAAACCATTGCACTAATTCAACCAAAATCTCCATATTCAAAATCAAATAATATTTTTAATTCAATCTTTAAAAATGAATTAAATGTACAAAATTAAACAACCAAAATTTTGGGTCGTTACATTCCTCCCTCTTATAAGAATTTTGTCCACGAATTTGCTAAGGTAGAAAAAATGCTCCAAACCCATTAACTTTTCTAAACCCAATTACTTAAAATCCTACATCCACTTCGCTAAACCTTTAAGTTTTATCCAAAACCATTAGCTTCATTTCTAATTCAAACCCCTTGGTTTTTAGCATAATTAAAAATTCAATTTTAGTTAACAAAACTTCAAAAAAAATTCAAAATTTTTCAAAAACACCCTAAATTTAACGAAATTTTTTGACAGAGTATCCTTTGTATGGAGAGCTTTTTGAAACATCACAAATACGATAAAAATCATATACATTGGTACACACGGTCGGAAAACAAAATATAAATCTATATATTATCATTCCTTTCTTTTATTGCGTAGGTGTACCTTTTATTTATAGTTTTTAAGCGAGCGGCTTATTTAATATGCATTTACGCAACCATAATCTATCCTAATAGCTTCATGTACATGTACTTACTCAAAATAAGCACATAAGTTTCATGACCATGAAATTTTGTAACATTTCATTCATTTAACTAGTTAAACACATAAACTTCATAACTCGAGCATGCCAATCATATATTACAAGTAATTATAAGTTCCAAAACTAATTTAATTCCTTTCCATGGATCCATATATTATTTCACTACATTCAAAATGATTTTCATCCTAATTTGTTGCATTCAATTCATATTTGCAACAACAACTCATATCTGTTCCAAATTGATTTATATGTGCTTTACTTGCATAAATTCACTTCTATTCAATTTCAAAATTGATCCACAATCAATTTATTCGAATTCCATTCATAATTGACTTTCATTATATGCAAATTCATTTTTATCAACTTCAATTTATTCCTTTTATATTGACTCTAAATCAAATTTTCTATTTTCCATTAGTTTCCCATTTATGATTTTCACCAAACCCTGTTTACTTCATGTTGTATTAACAAAATTCCAATCCATGTTAATTTATTCATAAATCATCACTTAAGTTAAGTTACAATGCAATCAAATTACTAATTCCTTTTAAATTCGTTTCTTATTCAATTTATATGCTTCCATTTACTTAGTATACCCAATTTATACTATCACTTGGGAATCATTCCACGCAGATCAATTCTCGAACAATTCATTATATCATAACATGGTTCATGCACTTGTACCCATATTAATTTCATTCCCAACATATATTACATCTTTTTCGTTCACTTTCAATTAATTTATATAGGGTTACTCGCTCTATTTCATAGTGAACGACATTTCATTTCATGCTAGTTTACTTATAACCCCATTCACCAAATTTATTTCTATGGTTTATTATAAACATCCCATATCAATACTTAAGTTCATATTCAGCTTATAACTTAAGTTTATACCCAATCTTATCAAATCCGTATTCCAAATCATATTCAATTCATTGACTCTTAAATTGCATTCATTTCTTGTTATCAATTGCTTAACCTTTTAATTTGGTCATACTTTTCCACTTCCTCGGTTTAATAAGTTATACAACTTATTTATTTACAATTCCCTGAATTTCTACTTAAGTTTACTCACATTCTATATTTATAACATATAGTTATATAATTACTTCTCAATTCACATTTAGACTCAATTTATTCCATTCAAATTCACCCTCCATTTAAAAATTCAAATTTCGCATTCATTCTTTTACCATAATACCAAACCATTTTCATTTTGGTTTACTATTTTATTTCTCAATTCATAAGTTCAAAAACTTATTTACTTAAAATCCCATTTTACTTACTTAAGTCCTTTACATCTTATAATCATAACTCTGGATTATACACACCACTTGATGGATTAAGTATATCCATTTCATTTAATAATTATAATTTATAATTACATAATCATTCTACATTTCAAAATTGATATTCGATTCAATTCCAATTCAATTTTATTTAAATTATCTTAGGTTAAATTCCAATCCATATCATTCATTTTAACTTACTCAAATTTAACTTAAATTCTAGGAGTAAAATTCATACTTTCTTTTCTTATCCATATCAACTTCAAATTATAAGTTCAATAACTAATTTTCTTCTGACTTTACAAATCGTTTAAATGGAATCCCAGAATTCAATCACCCAGTTTTATTTCAAATTTTTTAAATCATAAATATACATATATTCCCTGGGTATATCAAATCATACTTTTGAAATCTCAAAACCACTTGGTTTTTCCCAAAATAGTTCCCCTTTGGAATTTCTAAAACAACTTGTTTATCAAACCAGTCTAAAGCAAATACTCATAGCCAAACATTATGGTAGCAATCCATCACATAGAAACTCGAAAAGAATATTGATGATGCGACATTCATCACCAAAATTATTTTCCAGTGACTAAAGTGAGTTCAGTGCTTCCTTACTTCCAAAATTTATTTTAAAACAATTTTCTATTCAGTAATATCTCTAAAATAATACTCCATTCTTCCACACAAACCACTTTAAAAACATTTCCAAAAGTTCTAAGATTTAAAAATTCCAAACACTTAGTTCAAACCAACTTTAAAACATTTTTCCAAAATCCAAGGGTTTAAATTCTGGTTTGAATCCAATTTTAGTTGTACACCTTTGTATAAATCATTCTTATACAATTTACTTTTGGTTATATGTATAACCATTGCATTATAATCTGTTTGATTATAATATTAACAACCAAACATTCCAAACATATACGGTATAATAATTTCAAAAATTAATTCTTTTATAACAAACTATAGTTTGGGAAAAATTATTCCATTCACCCCTTTAAAACAATACTATGTCGGTTTACCTTATTTAAGAGTTTAGAAACCCCTATCAATATGGCTGTGCTTCCTTTACCGACCAGAATTCATAAACAATTAAATGATAAGTCAACACAATATAAAAACATTTTATATTCACTAATAAATACTCGCTTATAGCTTTTAATGCACTCAAACTCATTATAGAGTACCACCGACTCTACTTCTAATGAGTAATTCCCACTAAAGCCTAGGTATATCTCCAACTTAAGCTTTGATACCAACTGTGATGATCCGCCCTTTCAACCCTCGAAAATCGACATAAATACGCTCATTGTATAACATGCCAAACGATCGAGGGTCGGAAAGACAGATTGTTGTGGGGGAAAGAAAGTAGGTCAAGGAAAGAAGAAACTAAATAAAATAGAATCCCACAGCGGACTGAATGACATATAATATAAATAGTTCTTTACACAAATCAAAACTGTAATATATATATATTATATATATATATATATATACAAATCAATAATTACCAGCCTGGAAATTTATAACAGGTTGTCCTCACACTACCGATAATTTCAACAAAACACTGCAGCTGAATAAAAAAGTACGAAAATATGTCTCGGTCTCCAACTTGTCTCCTAAGCTCCATAGCATCCTAACCTAAACTTGTAATAATCGGTCTGACCCGAGCATTATAATAAAATAACACCCGAGTCAGTCTGGAAAAACAACGTGAGAAAACACACTCAATTTGAATTATTTAAGTTTACAAAATCCTTTGAAAATCAAAGGTATCTCGTAAGACCACGCCACCCGTAAACACGACGGGTTTTACCTTACGATAACCAAAACATTTCATATCAAACCCTCTGATATTATAATATCGTCCAACTACAAATACTTATTCAAATAGAAGAAATCATTACATTAATTGAATTCTAGCTTACTTGGCTCTACAACCAAAACCGTAAAGGTATGTATTGAAGAATGAGTCCATATGAATGACTAGGTACTGGGGTATCACCTGTCACAGTACATGTCTAAAAACAATGTACCAAGGACTATGCCAGGATCCCTTGTAACACAAGACCTGACTTTCGCTAACCTGGATAAACCGAATATGCTATCACCCTGGGTGTTCCCACCCTTCCTGAGATCCTTCCATGAATCGTAGTAATAATATCCGAGGGTATCTAGAAAGGTGATAAACATACCCTATTGGGTGCGACCCACTTAGCCTTGCTGCATCTCCCATGCTTTTTAGTCATTCCCAGTTGATGAGGCTAGAGGCCATGATAACCTTTTAAGGAACCGAAGGTACTATTCCTACTACATCCATTTTGGAATAATCCTTAGGATTAGTAGCGATTAGACCTTGCACGTCACTGCTCCATCTTCGACTCAATGCTCTTGTTTTCACCTCAAAAACGTACTCGTTGGATCGAAGTGGTTTTTGGATAACTTATCTGATCCCAGTCTCTTTAAACAACGTACGATATTTCCAGTAAACTCAACCCCAGTTCTTTAGGAAATAAACCGACGAAATAAGATCGGAGATCCCCTCTTAACCGTTAGTGGACGGATTTTTTTATCAACATCCTAGAAGAACGAAACGAGCATACACATACAGTATAGCACCTCGAACGGTAACCGTACCATATAATTGCCGTGTTTCTCCTAGATATTCCCAAAGTTATATTTGGGTCTAGATTTTGATAGTCCGTTATTTAACTACCAAATAAAAAATTATTCAACCAAATATTTCCTTTTCCACCGAAAAAATCTCTTTTTAACTTAATTTATATTTCAATCACTTAAATCGCTTTATCCAAAATATAAGTTTTCCAACTGAATTCAGTATATTTAAAAACTATTTTATGTAAAGGTATTTGGAAACCTTTTTGGTAGTCTGGAAAGTACCACTGCGGTATCAACCCATGGATTCGCAGCTCAATGGTTACGTCTCTATCCCAGAGAAATCCAAAACTTAACTATAGGCACTCATTGCCTCCGATTACGCCATGCGAGTATACCATTACTTCCCAAAAACTTTATTAAATAATTATCTCAAAATAATGCTTATAAGTTTCTAAAATAAATTTACAGGTTTAATCTAGGCAAAATACTTAAATAAAAGTTATTATACAAAGCCATATTAATATTTAATAAATTATCTTTGAAAACAACAATGATGACTAATTCTAAAATAATAATAAATCTTTGACAATCATTATAAGGTAACTAATTAATACTTAAACATACTTTAAACAATTTTAATTAATTAAATAACTAGTTTCTATAATATTTTTAACGCTTGTAAAGTTACCTAGTAAACAATTAAAAATCATTTTTTTAAAGCAAGCCTAATTCTCTATTCTAATTTCATTTCGTAAATTTGAAAATCCTACTTGAGCTCCAGTACAACCCATTTTATACTTATTTTCAAATTCACTTCTATCCTTCCAATCGCTTAAAAATCTCGAACCTTTCATATTTAGACAAGTATCACTTAAGAATTTATTATTTAAAAATCCTTTTATATATTCTTATCCCAAAATCTCTATTTACAATATCCCGAAATAATTAAGTAAAAATTTCAAAACCATTACTTCGTCAGATCAATTAACCCGAAATTCCAAGTAAATATTTTACTTAAAAAATCCCTTAAAATTCTTTTCCAATTCAAAACATATATTATTGGTATTTAAAAATACCCAAAATCTAGGCTAAAACTGCCATAACATCCGATCAATTCAAATCACACAATATCCATCATAGATAATTCCAAAAAAAATATGTCACTATATATGAAATTAATTCAACATTTTTAAGGAATCTTGTTGGATCCCTCCAACTTGTTTTCCCTGCATCCACATATGTTAATACAACATAAAAATACCAATTCCACTACGAGGTGGAATATCGCAGTATATAGTGTGACGCCCCACCTCTATACCCACGCTAGCCAAGAACATTACGGTGAATGCTGTCGACTAGCACGGAGAATAAGGCTGTTGGGGAGCGACCATCCGTGTAATTTCTTTGTGCGAGCATCGATATGTCAGATAGTGTAACTTGCAATACTTTATCAAGAGGGAAATCCGACATACCGACACAAACTCAAAGCTACTACACAGTGGATATAATATCTTCGGAAACAAATACAGAAATAAACATAACATAAATCAGTCACAGATAATTCATATCACAAAGGCGGAAGAAGATATGAATATATAATTAACACATGAAAGTGTATATCAGAGTAGTGGTCAAAGAGATCCACAATAATACAAAAGAATAGCAACACGTGCTATACAAAAGAATACAACAATGAGTCTATATCTCAAGTGTATATAACAAAATAAACTACTAATTTAAGCAGTTTGCCAAAAGTCAGAGAAATCAATCCCAGGGGAGAAGTCAAGCAGAAGCACCTGTAACATCTCGGTCTGACCCGAGTATTATTTAATAAGAAAATAATAAACGGATCAGTCTAACTATAAATATCAGATGAAACGATATAGAATAAGAGATATGACTGAACACATAATAATCACAATGCCAAGCTGTGATATATATATAAGTAATTGAAAATCAACGAGAGATTAATCAATATCACCAAATCTACACAAGAAACAAAGAAATGTCATACTCCTCATTTCGTTCACCAAACCACAATAAATGACATATTATATCAATGCCAATCACAAAAGTCAATGACACACAAATTCACCAATACACAAATATCGATATAGCTTATCGATGGAAATCATGGAAATTGGTGAAACACAAATTCTAGAAATCATCTCAAGAAATCCAGAAATCACAAAAGTCAATGACGCACAAATTCACCAATACACAAATATCGATATAGCTTATCGATGGAAATCACGAAAATTGGTGAAACACAAATTCTAGAAATCATCTCAAGAAATCCAAAAATCACAAGGGGGGAGGCCTATCACAAACGGGAGCATAAAGCTCGCCAACACGTGTATCACAAACGGAACGCTAATTCCATGGTTGCTAACCATCACAAATTGAGCCGAAGCTCCACAAACGGCCCGAAGACCATGGGTTGCTACCCCACCAAATTGAGTCGAAACTCCACAAAACGGGGTTTAGTCTCCCTCGCAGACAAAGATACATCGCACATTGCTAGTCTAAATCACAAAGATGATCGTCATGATCAACGAGAAGTGTCAATTACACTAAGCTAGTAAATATATGAGTTTAGCTTCATGTCCCATAACCACTTGCTTAACTTAAATATTTACGAACAAACTGTAGATCTCCACTATAAAATTGCCACAAGGGATTCAATCGAACAAGTCCAAGAATTAACCGACAAAGTGAACGCAAGCGTTTCATACCACTTGTTTTACTAAGTCGTTTAATTAGAGTTCTCATACGAGTGAGGTAAAGGTTTATATATACTAATAGATTGGAAAACGGTTTTATAAACGAATTTGGTATTAAAATAGTATTGAAATCGTTTGAGGAAAGAGTTTTGATATTTACTACTAGTATAGAAAACCTTTATATTTTAAAGTGACAAAACACAAAGAAGATTATAGGAACAATCAATCACTAAAATTCACATACGAAGATGTGAATAAAAATCCAACGAAACCGATAAAGAATCCATCAAAATGGATATTCAAAAATCCCTAAAAAGGAGTCATCAAAGTCATAACAAATGATAACAACACATAGGAAACAACACGAATCGATTAAAGTTGGAAATTCAAAAAACTAGGCGAAATAGGCAAAAATGCAGCAGGTCGGTCGGCCGGCTACAGAGCTCGGTCGACCGGACCCTGTTCTCAAAGTTCCTCGGGAAACAGGTCGGTCGGCCGAACACTGTACTCGGTCGACCGAACCTTTAAACAGGGGAGTGCTTATGCACTTGGCAGCAGGTCGGTCGGCCGGCTGCAGTGCTCGGTCGACCGGACCTGTTGCCAGTCCCCTCCCAGTCCATCCAATTGAGGTCCAACCTCCGCCAAATTGCATTCTCTCGAGCAACGGCACTAAGGGATTATGCCAATCAACTACCCGGCCCTATATGCTCCTCGATGCATCACCAAACACATGTTCAAACATCAAAGTTATGATTTTTAAAGGATTGAAACCAAAACACCAAAAATTGGAATATTCATCAAATCAATCCAAACCAAAAGCAATTGCACACGGATAAGTGTTAGGAATTCATACCTAACAATCAAAGATAAATATAAGCATAGATGTGAGATAAAAATCTCACCTTTTTACAAAAATCAAACAAGAAGAAGCTTGAAAGCAAATGGAGAATCAACCTCTCTTCAACACAACCCAAATGAGCTTGAATCTATGCTCAAAACAAGAACATTCCCAAAATTAGGAATTTATGAAATTGGTAAGAGAATAAGTTGGAGAAGAAGAAGAGAAGCTTACCAATGGGTTCTTCTATTAGTTTGGAGCAAGAAAATTGAGGTTGCAAGAGGAACTAGGGTTTTGGAGTTTTAGTTTCCAATCTCTCCCACCGTTATTGCCTTAGAACTGAAAAGAGGAAGAAAATGAGGGTGAATGGGGAAGAGTGGCTCAGATTTGAGTATAAGTTAAACATAGGGCTGAACCCAAACCCAAACCCAAAGTGAAAAGTAGCAAAAATCAACTTTCTCCAAACATATCGAAGCTTATACTCAAAAAGGTCGCAAACGGCATTTTAAACTCAATGGGAGTGGTCCCGAGTCCTAATTCGACCGTATGCAAAAAGTAGCTCTTCGGACTAAATTCCGAGTATTGATAAAATATTTAAATATAAAATCGACAAATATACGGGTTGTTAAAGACTCCCCTCCTTAAAGAAATTGCGTCCTCGCAATATTTAAGAAGAAGATTTGTAGTAACAACCATAAAAGCATATTCAACACAAAAGAAATTTGAAATAAGAAGTTCACCTCAAAGAGCATGAGAAAGTAAGTCCGGATGTGTTCGCTTGATGTACTCTCTAGATTCCCAAGAACAATCCTTAGGATTTGAAGACCATTGAACTTTAACAAGCGGAACATCTTTATTTCGAAGTCGTTTGACCTCCGAAGCAATGATACGAATAGGATGTTGCTCATAAGTTAAATTAGGCGAAACTTCAATCTCTTCCACAACACCGGGCTCAAGAATAGAATCGGAATCTCGAAGACATTTCCGAAGTTGAGAAACGTGAAACACGTCATTTATAGCAGAAAATTGAGCCGGTAATAAAAGGCGATAAGCCATGGAACCAATACGTTCAGTGATAGGAAATGGCCCAATATATCGAGGCGCCAATTTTCCCGATCGACTGAAACGTACAACACCTTACATAGGTGAAACATGAATGAACACAAGATCTCCCACAGAAAATTCTAACTTCCTTCTCCGGTTATCGGCATAGGATTTTTGTCTACTCTGGGCTTCTTTCATCCTATGACGAATAAGATCAATCTTTTCTGTGGAATCACGAATAAAATCTGGACCTAAAACCAGCTTCTCACTGGCCTCAAGCCAACAAGAAGGAGATCGGCATGGCCTTCCATAGAGTGCCTCGAAAGGTGCCATACCAATACTAGATTGGAAGCTATTATTATAGGAAAATTCAACAAGTGAAATATGATCTTCCCAACTTCCACCAAAATCAAGAACACATGCACGAAGAAGATCTTCAAGAGTTTGATTCACACGCTCAGTTTGTCCATCGGACTGAGGATGATAAGCGGTGCTAAAATTAAGCTTCGTTCCCAAAGCTTTTTGAAGACTCTTCCAAAATCCACTAGTAAACAATGGATCACGATCACTAATAATAGAAGTAGGAACTCCATGCAATTTAACAATCTCTTTGATAAAGAGCTTGGCCAAAAGAGGAACGGTTCGGTTAGACCGAACGGGAATAAAATGGGCAGATTTAGTAAGCCTATCAACAATCACCCATAAGCTATCATGAACCGAACGAGAACGGGGAAGGCCATCTATAAAATCCATGGAAATATTGTCCCACTTTCAAATTGGAATTTCTAAAGGTTGCAATAACCCACCGGGCCTTTGATGCTCGGCCTTAACGATTTGGCAAGTCATGCAACGCTTAACGAAGTTAGCGATGTCAAGTTTCATTCCCTCCCAATAATAAAGTCGCTTCATATCCGCGTACATTTTACTACTACCGGGATGAATGGTAAATTTAGAATGATGGGAATCTTCTAAAATATCTTTACGAAGATCACCAATACTTGGTACGATAAGTCTACCAAATTTTCGAAGTCCGCCACGAGAATCGATATCAAAGTCCTTCAAACCTTCAATATCAATCTTATCCTTAATATTTTGGCCAAGAAGAGCCAATTCAGGATCTAGCCCTTGAGCTTCAAGAATGCGGTCAAAAAGAGAAGGATGAGCCTCAAGGCTACATAAAACAAGAGATGAACATAAATCGGAAACACGGTCTCGAATTTCGCAAGTGGATAAAATCTCGAGATCGTTCCATTCGGATATCATCATAGAAACAACAGCTTGTTGTTTACGGCTAAGGGTATCGGCGACACGATTACCCTTACCGGGAGTATAAAGAATATCAAGATCATATGGTGCAAGAAATTCGAGCCAACGCTGTTGACGCAAATTAAGTTCCTTTTGAGAGAATAAATACTTCAAGGATTTATGATCGGTATAAAGAACAAATTTCTCTCCTAAAAGATAATGACGCCAAATACGAAGGGCGAAAATAATAGCCGCGAGCTCTAAATCATGAGTGGCATATCTAGTCTCAGCAGGCTTCAATTGCCTAGAAGCATAAGCAATAACACGTTCTCTTTGCATAAGAACGGCACCCAAACCAACGTGACTAGCATCGGTATAAATAACGAAATCCTGACTCCCCTCGGGAATAACAAGAATAGGAGCATCAGAAAGAAGCTCTTTTAATTTCTGAAAAGAAGCTTCACATTTGTCCGACCAAATGTATTTAACACCTTTCTTCGTCAAGCTAGTGAGAGGCACGGCAATCTTAGAAAAGTCTTTGATAAAACGACGGTAATAGCCCGCCAATCCGAGAAAACTACGAATCTCTGTCACACTTTTCGGTCTCTTCCAATCTTGAATCGCTTCAATCTTTGAAGGATCCACGGAAATTCCGGATTCGGAAATAATATGACCGAGAAACTTCACACGAGATTGCCAAAAGTGGCACTTAGAAAATTTTTCCTTTAATTGATTACTCCTAAGAGTTTCCAACACAATCCGAAGATGTTTTTCATGCTCCTCCTCGGTTTTAGAATAAACAAGAATATCATCGATAAAGATGAGAACAAACCGGTCGAGGAAGTCTTTGAAAACTCTATTCATAAGGTCAACGAAATACGCCGGAGCATTCGTTAGACCAAATGGCATAACAAGCCATTCATAAGATCCATAACGAGTACGGAACGATGTCAAAGGAATACTATCCTCTGCAATACGAAGCTGATGAAATCCAGTAGCTAGGTCTAATAGTGAAAAGACTCTAGCACCACTAAGTTGATCGAATAGATCATCAATTCGAGGTAAAGGATATTTATTTTTGATAGTAAGATCATTAAGCTTGCGGTAGTCAACGCAAAGCCTAAGTGTTCCATCGGATTTCTTCACAAAAATAGCTGAAGCTCCCCAAGGCGAGGAACTAGAGCGAATAAATTGGTTCGTCTCCAATTCGGATAATTGTTTACGCATCTCCTCATTTTCTTTATTGGACATACGATAAGGAGGACGAGTGATAGGTTGAGCTCCAGGAATAAGGTTAATTTTGAACTCAATTGCTCGCTTAGGTGGTAATCCTAAAACGGGCTCGAATAAGTCGGAAAATTCACGAACGACGTGAATAAGAGAAATAATATCACCCTCATCGTCGTCATCGTCATCACGAGGATTTAAAGAATATAAAGATGCAACCAAACTGGAATTTGAATCTTTAAGATTAATAGAAATCTGCTTAACAGATTGAGGATGTCGAAGATGAATAGTCCGCTCAGGACATAGGATATGAGCTTCATAACGGTTAAGCCAATCCATTCCCAAAATCATTCCAAAGCCTAAATAACGCATGACATGCAAATCGGCTTGGAAAGAAAAATCACACAAAATAATCTCGACATCTTTACATAATAAACTGATTGTCGCGGATCCACCAACCGGATTCGCAATTCTCAAAGAAGTCATTAAACACAAAACATCCAAAGAAAAAGTATCAACAAGTTCTTTTGATATAAAAGAATGGGACACACCCGTATCAAAAAGAACTCGAATAGGATGATCATGAAATAAAATAATTCCATCCAGAATAGAATGAGAAATACCTTGGCCACGAGATGTGTTGCCAGGGGCTTGAGCAACATTAAGCTTTCCCTCCTTCCTGCCCTGAAGCTTGGGGCATGAAGATATAACATGACCGGGAACTTTGCAGTAGCGACAAGAGAGAGACCTTGGGCACTTGTTCGCATAATGGTCCTTCGAACCATAATTATAGCATTCCCCACGACCAAAGGAAGAAGTCTTTGCCACGAAGGTTGCTTGCTTCCCTTTCTTATTAGGATAGGGGCCTTTGAATTTGTTTGGCCTCTTCTTGTTGTTGAAGTTTGGTTTGGAACCCACCACTTCAACATCGTTCTCCCTATCCGCCTCTTCGAGATGAAGAGCGACATCAACGAGTTGGTCGAAAGAAACTTCTAATTTTAGAAGGAATAGCTTCTTGAGATTTTTGTTTAAGCCATAGACGAACCTCTGGTTCTTCTTTAAAGGGGTGTTGATGTATTCAACCCCATATTTGGAAAGCGACTCGAAGGAGGCAACGTAATCAGTCACAGAGGACTCACCTTGAACAAGGTCTATAAATCATCGACCAAAGTCACTTTCTCTGCTTCCGGTACAAATTTCAACTCGAAGCGTTCCCGGAATTGCTCCCAGGTGAGATCCGCTTCATTAATCTCAGAAATAAGAAGCTCGTACCAGTCCAATGCTCTTTCTCGGAGCATACTAGAGGCCACCTGAACTCGGTGAAGGTCAATAAGATTCATGCAAGAAAAGATTCGATCGCATGACCTTAGCCAAGCCTGTACTTCAATAACAGTTTCGGAACCTATGAATGGCTCCCCACCCAAATTAGTGTAATCGCTACACAAGCGTGCAAATCCCGACTTTGGGTGAGTAGGTTCCGGGTTAGCTCCAGCTGCTTGAGCATTCGTCACTAAATCAAGAAGCAGTTGAGCAGTCATAAAAACTCCATCTTGGGGTGGAACACTAGATGGTCCAGCTCTGGGACGACCTGGTCTAGACATTGCTCTTCCTTAGAAAGAAAGAAGAGAAAGAAGAAGATTATTCACTAATGAATATCAAGCAATCTTGATAGACAAAACAAGGAATCATAAAAGAAAATAGGATAGAACGGTACGTAGATCCGAATAAAATCCTAAAGCACGACTCCTAAGAAAGACTTAGGACGATGATCCTTGTTATAATATTCCATATTGTTCCGAAGTTTGGCTCCGATACAAAGCTGTGACGCCCCACCTCTATACCCACGCTAGCCAAGAACATTACGGTGAATGCTGTCGACTAGCACGGAGAATAAGGCTGTTGAGGAGCGACCATCCGTGTAATTGCTTTGTGCGAGCATCGATATGTCAGATAGTGTAACTTGCAATACTTTATCAAGAGGGAAATCCGACATACCGACACAAACTCAAAGCTACTACACAGTGGATATAATATCTTCGGAAACAAATACAGAAATAAACATAACATAAATCAGTCACAGATAATTCATATCACAAAGGCGGAAGAAGATATGAATATATAATTAACACATGAAAGTGTATATCAGAGTAGTGGTCAAAGAGATCCACAATAATACAAAAGAATAGCAACACGTGCTATACAAAAGAATACAACAATGAGTCTATATCTCAAGTGTATATAACAAAATAAACTACTAATTTAAGCAGTTTGCCAAAAGTCAGAGAAATCAATCCCAGGGGAGAAGTCAAGCAGAAGCACCTGTAACATCTTGGTCTGACCCGAGTATTATTTAATAAGAAAATAATAAACGGATCAGTCTAACTATAAATATCAGATGAAACGATATAGAATAAGAGATATGACTGAACACATAATAATCACAATGCCAAGCTGTGATATATATATAAGTAATTGAAAATCAACGAGAGATTAATCAATATCACCAAATCTACACAAGAAACAAAGAAATGTCATACTCCTCATTTCGTTCACCAAACCACAATAAATGACATATTATATCAATGCCAATCACAAAAGTCAATGACACACAAATTCACCAATACACAAATATCGATATAGCTTATCGATGGAAATCACGGAAATTGGTGAAACACAAATTCTAGAAATCATCTCAAGAAATCCAGAAATCACAAAAGTCAATGACGCACAAATTCACCAATACACAAATATCGATATAGCTTATCGATGGAAATCACGAAAATTGGTGAAACACAAATTTTAGAAATCATCTCAAGAAATCCAGAAATCACAAGGGGGGGAGGCCTATCACAAACGGGAGCATAAAGCTCGTCAACACATGTATCACAAACGGAACGCTAATTCCATGGTTGCTAACCATCACAAATTGAGCCGAAGCTCCACAAACGGCCCGAAGACCATGGGTTGCTACCCCACCAAATTGAGTCGAAACTCCACAAAACGGGGTTTAGTCTCCCTCGCAGACAAAGATACATCGCACATTGCTAGTCTAAATCACAAAGATGATCGTCATGATCAACGAGAAGTGTCAATTACACTAAGCTAGTAAATATATGAGTTTAGCTTCATGTCCCATAACCACTTGCTTAACTTAAATATTTACGAACAAACTGTAGATCTCCACTATAAAATTGCCACAAGGGATTCAATCGAACAAGTCCAAGAATTAACCGACAAAGTGAACGCAAGCGTTTCATACCACTTGTTTTACTAAGTCGTTTAATTAGAGTTCTCATACGAGTGAGGTAAAGGTTTATATATACTAATAGATTGGAAAACGGTTTTATAAACGAATTTGGTATTAAAATAGTATTGAAATCGTTTGAGGAAAGAGTTTTGATATTTACTACTAGTATAGAAAACCTTTATATTTTAAAGTGACAAAACACAAAGAAGATTGTAGGAACAATCAATCACTAAAATTCACATACGAAGATGTGAATAAAAATCCAACGAAACCGATAAAGAATCCATCAAAATGGATATTCAAAAATCCCTAAAAAGGAGTCATCAAAGTCATAACAAATGATAACAACACATAGGAAACAACACGAATCGATTAAAGTTGGAAATTCAAACAACTAGGCGAAATAGGCAAAAATGCAGCAGGTCGGTCGGCCGGCTACAGAGCTCGGTCGACCGGACCCTGTTCTCAAAGTTCCTCGGGAAACAGGTCGGTCGGCCGAACACTGTACTCGGTCGACCGAACCTTTAAACAGGGGAGTGCTTATGCACTTGGCAGCAGGTCGGTCGGCCGGCTGCAGTGCTCGGTCGACCGGACCTGTTGCCAGTCCCCTCCCAGTCCATCCAATTGAGGTCCAACCTCCGCCAAATTGCATTCTCTCGAGCAACGGCACTAAGGGATTATGCCAATTAACTACCCGGCCCTATATGCTCCTCGATGCATCACCAAACACATGTTCAAACATCAAAGTTATGATTTTTAAAGGATTGAAACCAAAACACCAAAAATTGGAATATTCATCAAATCAATCCAAACCAAAAGCAATTGCACACGGATAAGTGTTAGGAATTCATACCTAACAATCAAAGATAAATATAAGCATAGATGTGAGATAAAAATCTCACCTTTTTACAAAAATCAAACAAGAAGAAGCTTGAAAGCAAATGGAGAATCAACCTCTCTTCAACACAACCCAAATGAGCTTGAATCTATGCTCAAAACAAGAACATTCCCAAAATTAGGAATTTATGAAATTGGTAAGAGAATAAGTTGGAGAAGAAGAAGAGAAGCTTACCAATGGGTTCTTCTATTAGTTTGGAGCAAGAAAATTGAGGTTGCAAGAGGAACTAGGGTTTTGGAGTTTTAATTTCCAATCTCTCCCACCATTATTGCCTTAGAACTGAAAAGAGGAAGAAAATGAGGGTGAATGGGGAAGAGTGGCTCAGATTTGAGTATAAGTTAAACATAGGGCTGAACCCAAACCCAAACCCAAAGTGAAAAGTAGCAAAAATCAACTTTCTCCAAACATATCGAAGCTTATACTCAAAAAGGTCGCAAATGGCATTTTAAACTCAATGGGAGTGGTCCCGAGTCCTAATTCGACCGTATGCAAAAAGTATCTCTTCGGACTAAATTCCGAGCATTGATAAAATATTTAAATAAAATATTTAAATATAAAATCGACAAATATGCGGGTTGTTACATATAGGGTCATCCGCTATTATGCGGGGCGCATAGGGTCTCATCCGCTATATATATGCGGGAATATCAATCACTCCAATATATATTTATATATACTACTATATATAATATCACATTCAACTGACAATTTTTTTTTCAATTCAACCAACCAATCATTAATTAATTTTAACTATTTAAAATTAATACCAACAGTCCAAAAGGAGTGAGATTTACTCACCTTGAGTTTTAATTTTTCCAAACATTCCAATTTTAAATTAAATCGAAGATGTTCGATTTAACTAAAATTTTAACTCACTCCAATCTCCTCTAAATCTATTCCAGAGCGTAGTACTTGTCGCCACGATTCGGTCGTCGCTTGTTTCATTCAATTTTGACCCCATAGAGAAAGATATACATTTATAAGTTTTCACAAATTTAAAAAAAAAATTACACCTTTTTTTATTAACCTAGAATTTACCGGGCCGTTGATTTGAAACTCAAAGATATTGGCCGCATCTTTTTACTTCTTCCTCGTCTTTGTTCTTCTCTGCTAAATAACGTATGCGAACCCGTCGTGACAACTTAAAACCCTAACCATTGCTTCCCCCTCATTGCTTGTGAGACTGATCCATTACCATCAGTTGATGTGCCTTCCCCGACTCCACCCACGGCCATGATTTCGATGAGCTCGATCACTCCATCATCATGAAATCATCCCCTAATGGCAGTGCAAAAACGACCTTCCTGCTCCTCCTATGATCGACGATAATTGATCCCCACTGTTGGATATGTCGAGCTCGACGGGCTCTTTGGCATTGCAGTTAGAAATTTCTCATGAAAGTGGATGGATGGAGAGATCGAAAGGGGAAAGCATTGAACGATTTCAGCCATTAATTTGCAAACAGTGGCTAGGTAAAAAAATGGGCTAGGGTTACTGTTGCGCGTATATATATATATATATATGTGCATAAAATATTTTATTATTATTTTACAATTTACGTGCCTTTTGGAAAGAACTCCAAATGAAACGCGCCGCGTGGCGTTTATAATGTTTCACCCTTATTATGAACATAATGGAATATGTTTTAGGGCCTAACTCAATCATACGTGAAAGATAGCTTTTCGAGTCGAATTAAAATATTAAATTTTTGATATTTATTTCAACGCGTTTCTATTCCGTACGACAAAACGATAACTCCAAATGGTACAAAATTTGAGATCCAATAATAATAAAAAATTATGGATCTAATGGAACTAGTTTCGTCAAATTCCGAGACTGTGCTGCGAAAGGCTATTTTAACGCGTCGATTAAATCGAACGATTTTCAAAATCGACAAAATTACTAAAAATTCAAATTTTAAAAACCTACTAACTCAATTATAAATCAAATAGAATTTATATTTATATTAGAAATAAATCTGATTCATATTAAATCAAAGTTCAATTATTTATATTATTACTATATATTAATTTCACTATTAAATTAATATATAAAATTCCAAATTTTAACTTATCGATTTGTAATCCCACCCAAAAGTCTAATGTCATCACTCTAATCCAAATAGAGTTTAAAACAACTTAGAAATCATTTCCATTCACATTTTGTGACGCCCCACCTCTATACCCACGCTAGTCAAGAACACTCCGGAGTAGTGCTGTCAACTAGCACGGAGAATAAGGCTGTTGAGGAGCGACCATCCATGTAATTGCTTATCACACAGTGGCTATAAATAATCTTCGGAAACAAACATAGAAATAATCATATCACAAATCAGTCACAGATATCCATATCACAAAGGCGGAAGAAGATATGAATATATAACTAACACATAAAAGTGTACATCAGAGTAGTGGTCAGTAAGATCCACGATAATACAAAAGAATAGCAACACGTGCTATACAAAAGAATACAACTATGAGTCTATATCTCAAGTGTATACAACAAAAACTGCTAATCTAAACAGTTAGCCAAAAGTCAGAGTGATGAATCCCTGGGAAGAAGTCAAGCAGAAGCACCTGTAACATCTCGGTCTGACCCGAGTATTATTTAAGAAAATAATAAACGGGTCAGTCTAGCTATAAATATCAGATGACATGATATAACATAAAAGATATGGCATAAACATAAACATCCATAATGACATACCACTATAAGTATGTAAATAATGATCAACAGAAGATCAATCAATAAGAGATAATCAATATCACAAGAATCTTCTCAAAGATTCGGAAAGGGCATCATACCCCAAACTTGTACTCATAACAAGTCAATGACATAAATTCTAGAAATCAATGCAAGAAGTCCAGAAATCATAGAAAAGAGAAAGAGGCCTATCACATGATGGTCCGAAGACCAAGGGGAGCTACCCCACATGTGTGAATGGAATCACACAGATTAAGGTCCAGACTAACCAAAAAGCAAAAAGGTATGTGTGAGTGGAATCACACAAGTGGTGTCTAGTCTAACCTCGCAACAAGAGACATCGCACAGTTGCTAGTCTAAATCATCAGAATGATCGTCATGATCAACGAGAAGTGTCAATTACACTAAGCTAGTAAATATAGAAGTTTAGCTTCATGTCCCATAACCACTTGCTTAACTTAAATATTTACGAACAAACTGTAAATCTTCACTAATAAAATTGTCACAAGAGGTTCAATCGAACAAGTCCAAGAATTAACCGACGAAGTGAACGCAGGTTTTCATACCACTTGTTTTACTAAGTCGTTTAATTAGATTTCTCATCCGAGTGAGGTAAAGGTTTGTATATACTAATAGATTGGAAAACGGTTTAAAAAAAGAGCTTTGTTATTAAAAATAGAGTTGAAATTGTTTGTTAAAAGAGTTTTGATATTTACTACTAGTATTGAAACCTTTATATTATAAAGTGACAAGACACAGAAGCAATTGTAGAAACAATCAGTCACAAAAATCGCATACGGAGATGTGAATAAAATCCAAGGAAATCAGCTCAATGTTTTTCAGATAAGATCCCCTACGGAGGGGGGGTCCGGGGGGGTGGCAACCCCCCAAGGTGGGGGTGCGGTGGCAACCTACGACCTAAAACAAAAAAATGAGGTCTTACGATCTAAGGGGGGTGCGCGACCTAAGAAGGTTCGCGGGCTAAGGATGAGCGACCTAACAAGATTCACGACCTAACGGAGACGAGGTCATGCGACCTAAAGTGGTTCGCGACCTAAAGGGGAACGACCCATCGAGTTATAGGTCTAACGACCTAACGGTTTAAAGGTCATGCGACCTAAAAGTGAAACGACCTAAGGTCGAAAACAAGGTCACGCGACCTAACAGGAAACAAGGTCAAGCGACCTAAGGGGTTACGCGACCTAACATAACACGGGTCAAACGACCTAAGGCATCACAGGACGAACGACCTAACTACTTAAGGGACAGGCGACCTAAAGAGGTTCGCGACCTAATAGGGTTCGCGACCTAAAGGTGCACGACCTAAGGTCTTTCGACCTAGGGGTATATAGGTAACACGACCTAAAGATGTCACGACCTAAAAATAGAAAGCATGGCCGAACGACCTATCGAAGTAGAAAGGCATGCGACCTAACGGTCAAAAGGCCAACGACCTACGACCTAAAAGCCATACGACTTACGACCTAAAAGCCATACGACCTACGACCTAAAAGCCATACGACCTACGACCTAAAAGCCATACGACCTACGACCTAAAAGCCATACGATAAAAGCCATACGACCTACGACCTAAAAACCATACGACTTACGACCTAAAAGCCATACGACCTACGACCTAAAAGCCATACGACCTAACGTGAAACGACCTAACTCCGAAGTGAAGATTCAAGGCAGTGCGACTTAGCGCGATAACACGCGAACGACCTAACTCCGAACACCAAAAATGGCCAGAACGACCTAAGTGCAGAAAATTCACCAAAACGCTAAAAATTGAGTTTTTCGCCAATCCAATCCAAACCAAATGCTAATATGCATGCAAAAGTGATAGGGAATCATTCCCAACAGTCCAATATGGTTATAGACTAGAATCGTGAGACAAAAATCTCACCTTTGCACCAAATATCAATGAAAATGAAGTTTTAAGCAAGCAAAAATCAATCCTTCTTCTATCTATGCACAAGAAGCTTGAATCCAATGTCTTCTTCTTGAATTTGGAGTAGAAAGATGGATTGCAATTGAATTTGAGTTTTGGAATTTTAATTTCCCATTCCCTCCACCATTAATGCCAAAGCTTGATTAGTTAGGAAATTTATGAAGAGTGAGGAGAAGAGGGTTGGAACTTGGGCTTAATAGGCTAAACTAACCCAAAGTCCAAAGCGGAAAAAGTTAGTGAAATTTCACTAACTCCAAACCTATCGATGTTTATACTTAAAAAAGTTGTAAACGACATTTCGAACTCAATGGAAGTGGTCTCGAGTCCTAATTTGACCGTTTGCAAAAAGTAGCTTTTCTGACCAAAATCCGATTAACGAGTTAATACTTAAATAAAATATTTAAATACAAACTCGATAAATATGCGGGTTGTTACACATTTAATACCAAATTCACATATTTACCCAATTTCAAATATTAAATTTACTATTTACCGTATTCGTTGATCACTATAATTGAAACTTTAAACCGTTCCACTAATTCAACCGAAATCTCCATATTCAAAATCAAATAATATTTCAAGTTCAATCTTTAAAAATGAATTAAATGTTCAAAACTAAATGACCAAAATTTCGGGTCGTTACATTGGGCTCATCAAGACCAAAGCATTCAACTATATTCCCTTGGCATCACTAAAACCTAAGCATTCATCAGCTGAAGTTTCAAATCTTGAAATGCCATCTCGCACTTCTTCATCCAAGGATATTCCTTATTCTTTTGAGTAAGCCTCGATGGTAGCATTGCTATACAAAGAATTATTTAATGAATCTCCTATGGCACCCTACCAATTCCAAGAAACTCCGAATCTCATTAACGGTCTCGGGTCTCTTCCAACTATTCGCAATATCAACTTTCAAAGGATCTATGGCCAATCCTTCCTTCGAAAGTACATGGCCTAGGAATGTAACTTCTTATTGCCAAAGTAACACTTGGAAAACTTCGCCTTTGACTTATGTGTCTCATGGTCTCCAACAGCAATTTAAGATGAAATTATGATCTCTCATCCTTAGAATACACCAAAATAAAACTATAAATACTAACACAAACCTTTCCAACTGATCATGAAAGATCTAGTTCATAAGATCCACAAAGAATGCTGGAGAATTGGTTAGTCTAAAGGGCATGACTAACTACTTGTATGAAATATAAATTGTTCTAAACATGATCAAATGAATGCTTTCTTTAGCAACCCTTAGTTGATGGAATCCCATAGCCAAATCTAACTATAAGAATACTCTAGTTCCACGTAGCTAGTCATATAAGTTATCTATCCTTGGCAATGGATTACAGTTCATACCTTTAACCCATTCAACTTCCTATGATTAACACATATCTAAAATGATCCATCAGATTTTCTTACAAATACCTCTAAAACTCCATATGGTGAACTACTTTTTGAATGAAGCTCTGATGCTCAAGTTACACTTGCTCCTTTTTCAACTCTTCCATTTTCTTAGGCAGCATTCTACTAGAGGGACTACTATGTGTTGTGCCTTTGGTATCAAATCTTCAGGGAATTTGGTCGCTCTATACGATGACTATCTCGTTACAGGCTCAAAGAGATCTACAGATTCCTGAACCACTAGAACTCTATCAATATCCTCTTTGATATTTTCTATAGCACATAATAAAACTCTAAACTTCCCCTTCGTCTCATTCAAAGCTACTGAGAACCTTTCTCCTCCCTTTTGGTTCTGTAAAGCAATAACCCACTTGTCATAATAAGTTCTTGCATCATTCTACACTAACAACTGCTTCCCAAAATTACCTCATATTCTATGAAGTCAAATGCATATAGGTCGTAAGAAAACAAATGTTCACATTGAACAAATTCTAAACGTGCACTTTAACCTAAGAGTGGCATACCCACCTATCAGATTAAAAACGTGCAAAAATATAACTAGATAGCTGATATATAACCCTAATCTATCAACTAATTTTTTTTAGATGAAAGAGTGTTAGCCCTAGTATCAAACAGAACTCTAACTAAAAAATTGAAAATCGAAATCATACCTTCAAAAACAAAACTCTTGTCTTTATCCTTTGCCGATGGTCCTTTGTTCAGCCCTTCCAAACAAAACAACCTTGTCTACTTCAACTGAGGATAGTCATTCTTCTTATGTCCTCGCTTATCATGATTAAAACATTTACCCTTGAACACTTCAGCTATTTGTGGACATTTGATTCATAATGCCACTTTTGACCATAGTTGTAAGAAACAACTTTCTGAAACATCATTTCAGCCTCCTCTCTCCCGAGCCTTTCCTATTGATTGTTGGCCTTACTTCCTATTCTGATATGGTGGTAAACCACTTTTTTTACTCTATCTTGGGCTTCATCGCAACTCTTCTCTCCTATTGCTACATGCCATCATGCCTTCAGGTCATATCTTAATAAAGTCAAAAGAAGATGCTAAATGTGCCATCACCTTTTGATTCAAACCCTGCTTCAAGCCCCGAATAAACTTCTTATTTTTCTTAAGTGACATATTAATCATCTCTCGGCCATACCTAGCTAAAGCATTGAACTTCTGAATGTATTCATCCATTGAAAGGTTCACTTGATTCAAATAAAAAAATCACCATAGTAATACAATTTGTTGAGACTCGAAATAAGTTAGGCCACGAATTTTCCCTAAACTATACCCAACCAATAACTTCTTCAAGAGGCTCGACAATTACGCTCTCCTACTAATCCATAACTTCATCAAGAAATTTCTCGAAGATAGTCTTCTCTTTTGCACATAATTCAACCCTAGATCTATGAAGATACGATCGCACACCTATATCCAATTTAGTCAGCTCCTTTTTAGTGAATATCTTGCTTCCTACATTTCGATTGTCTTCTCTTACTATCAGCCTTAGTTCAACAACCTTCGGTGTGTTCTCCCTCGTCGTTCGTGCCAAAAATTACCAAAACGACTCATTTACATTCATGCCCTAGCATTGACAAGCGGGAAAACATTGTTTTCAGCCGTCGAAAGCACTTCCCTTTAATTTCCTCCATCCGCTTTAGTACTTTTGGTCTCTCTTCTAGCATTAGCTCCCTCTATAATAATCCTTACACTTCTCGTTTTCTTTATTACTTTTCTATTAAGAAATCTTTATTAGAATCAAAAGAAAAGAGAGCGAAATAATAGTACAAAGACACATATATATCCACCTATATGTCTATATAGAAAAATATAAATACGTCATATAATAGTGTATTCTCTCCCTAAAGTGTTACCGTCTTATCTTTACCTTGACCTTTACTTAGCTTTATTTTACTTAAGTGTCCCCTAAACTAAGATCTAATAACAACTATCACATCCCCCATTTCAAAACCTAAGGATGGAACTCTAACTTACTATAGTCACCTTATAATTATCTTTTGGATATAAGATGATATCATAATATAAATATTTCAACAAATGAAGTAAACAGAGCAACTAATTAATGCCATAAACAACTATTCTTACATTTTCAAACTGCTTCCATTGAATATGCTGAAATAGTGATCAAAAGTATACTACAATATTGACAGTAGTGGCATGCTCAACATAGGAACATGTTGACATAAATACTTCATACAATGGAATAAAAACAACATTTATATCACCTAAGCTTTCTACTTTGCCTTTGGAACTCTTCGCTCATCTTCCGAAAGCAACCTAGCTAGGCCTATGCGAAGGGGTAATCATAAATTTATAGGGAAAACAATAATAAAAACATAGATCATACATAAAGTTTGGTATGATTAATATATTACCTTAAACATAAAATATAATGACCATGCTGCTAAAGCATGAAATGGGTTTTCCCTTTACTATTTCATATAATCCATTCAACAATTTGAGACATAAACTGAAATCATTACTCCATTCCTTAAGGCGTTAAACATGCTATGGTATCATGAATATAACCAATAGCCATTCCACTCGGTTTATCATCAAGTCCTTATGCCTTTATTCCTTCCTTAGTTTGCACTAGTTATAATTTTGGTTTCGGTTGCCACTCTTACACTATGCTTTCGTGTTTTGGTTTCCACACATGCCTTATACTCTTACACTTTTGCTTTTTTACTTTGACTGCCACACAAGCCTTACACCTTCTCTTTCATGTTTCGATTATCACACATACCTTACACCATTGCTTTCTATTCCTAGTTGCCACATCAAACCTTATGCCATTATCGTATACTTCTTGGTTTCCACATTAGGCTTTTGATATACACGTAAATATGCCTATTTTTACTTCCATATTTAATCTAATTTAATTAAATAAATCAGCATATAGGGTATTTCAACATGTTTAAACCAATATTTAAATTATTTTCAAATCATCATTTATTCTTCTTCATATAGGGGAAAGATGCTCATTTTTATCCATATGTTGATTTTGAGAATATTTGTTTGCACATTTTATTTTTATTTGTAGGAAAATTGGATGTAAATATGAAGAGTTTTTCATTTATTCATGCATGCACAAGGGAAGACAAGCAAATGAAGATGGAAATAAATTAATTCATTCAACATGGAACACCCCACCTACCCACTACAATTAGGAGCTAATGCACATGTTAATGGCCATTATAAGCACATGGACATTTAATGATGGATTAATTACTTGCTATTGATAACTTGGTGGCTACACTTCCTCAAGGGTATTTTGGATGGTCCCTAGAAATATGCGTTAGGGTTTCAAAATTGTACAAATACCTCATATGTTCATGGAATTAAGCTCTTATCCTCCGTTTTAGTTAGTTTAGTTTTGGGCTCAAAAATAGATATACACTATCTATCTCTCTTTTATGGCTTCTTAGCCATTTTCTTATTTCATGTAATTTACTCAATGCAATTCAAGTTCTTTTCTTGTTTATTTCCTTTCATGCTAGTAGTGTAGATCTTTTTATTTATGCAAGTAGATTGGCTTTTATTTTATTTTAATTAGCACTTTCCTTACTTTGCTTGCATTTTCCTCTTGTTTATGTTTATGTTGCAATCTACGATTGGTTAAACGATAACAAATATAAGAAGTTAAACCCTTCAATTTAGGGGTAATGAAGCTCTCTTACTCATGTAGATTCAACATAATTTGTTCATTTATATTCTCTTTTTATGCTAAATGGAAACTTGCATGTTGATGTAAGTTTATTAATGAATTTGATAGTCTATGATGTTAACCACATATAGGCTATTCATACTCAAATAACACAATTTACATCATCATCTAACTAATTGATTTGGGTAATGGAAGTGGATTTAGAATCAAAATATGATGATTTATGTTACTAATTCAATAGTAAAAGAATTTGGGTTATTTACAAAATACTCCTTCTCCTTTTTATAAATATATAAAATGTTTAAGTCTCATACTGTAACGACCCAGAAATCCATACCCTTTGAATCGACAATAATCCACACATGTCCGACCCAAAAAGCACAGACTGATGGAAAGTCAAGAGAAAGAAAAGAAAAGAGAAGAAGAGAAGAGAAGAAAGAGAGAAGATAAAACCAAACAGAATAATACAGGATCTCACATCGCAGCGGAAAATATATAATATTATATCAGTGATCTTTACAAAATAGAAACTGTATATATATACAGTTCAATCAGAGTTCAACAATCAAACAATAGTTATCAGCTTGAACAGTTATAATAACCTGTCCTCATAAATGCTAATAATAACAACAACTAAGCACAGGGGATAATCGATAATCAAAACAGATACGCTTATACGAAATGAAGATCTCCAGCTCCCCTACTGAAGCTCCAAAGGCACCAAATCTAAACCTGTAAATATACTTGGTCTGACCCGAGCATTGAAAGGGAAGAACGCCTGGATCAGTCTGGTAAACTAGCGTGAGAAACATACTCAACTGAATTTATTAAATTACCAAACTTTTCCTTAGTTTTCAAAACAAAAGTATCTCGTAAGACAAGTCCACACATAAACACGGACATGTTTTTACCTTACGATAACTAAAACATTTCATATCAAACTCATGTGATATTATACTAGTGTCTAGTATACAAATAATATTCAAAATAGCCGAAATTGTTACCATTATTAAATTCCAGCATACTAGGCTCCACAAATAAAATGGCAGGTACGTAGTGGAGTTTGGATTTCCATACAAATGACCAGGTGAAGGGACTACCTTCCGGTAGTACATCTCTAGAAGAATGTACCGAGAAACCATCAACAAAGTTTCTCTACCAACACAAGACCGACCCACCTCTATAACTAGGTGGTACCGAATATGTCATCCTCCGGTCGTTACCGACGTTTACCGAGGGCCCTCTAAGCATACAAACCATATAATCAGATACACGACGTCATATCGTGTAAAGATATATCTAGAAGATGATGATCATATCCTACTTGGAAATGACCCACTTAGCCTTGCTGCATCTAACCCTGTTTTGGTCATTCCCGGTTGATGAGGCCTGACGAGGTAACGATTACCTTTCACAATCACATATCGCATCACTTTGAATGCCACACGGCCATTTCCGTTGACTACTAATTGTCTTCCACAAAAATACAACTCTTAAGCTCATACGTCTCAAGGAGGGTGTTAAACTAAGAGAAGTTGCCTTCTCCGCCATCACTGATGTACGTTTGTAAAAACCAATATACGTAATCTTTAGAAATGCAATGTCAGATAAACATCCATATAAGTTGTCCAGGAACAAGACAAACCGAAGGTACTTTCCTACCTCATCCTGTCAGAAAATCCCTAGGATTAATAGCAAATAGTCATTGCATTGGATATTTCATAATAAAGAGACCACTCCTACTGGATGTATATCGGGATTTTAAGCCCAAACGATCAACAAGTAGTCACCCATTATGAAAATCCAGAATATCAATATCATCACAAGAAACCTGCACAATCGTCGCACAAACATTGGTCCGTAGTGGTTTTCGGATAAACCGATCCCGGTCTCTTCGCACCAACAATGCAAAAGCATTTCTCAGCCTCACATAGCAACTAAGTCTCATAGACTTATCACATCTCCAACTTTCAACTTGCTATCCTTCGGACCAAAAAGGAAGCTCAATAAATTGGAGTTAAAATCTACACTATTTGAATCAACATCCTCAACACAAACGATAATCAAGCCTACACAGAAGGCTACGTACTAAGTGTACGACTAAATAGTTCCCACATCAAGTCAAGGAACTAAATTTTTTGCTAAGTTTGATAGTTGGTTATTTAACTATCAAAACAAACAAACAAATATTCAGCACCATAACAATCACTAGGCCCTTTTATTAATATTTTCTTAATTAAATTGCTTTCCAAATATTCACTTCAAATTATCTTTAAAAAATATTCTCAAACCATTTCAACTTTCTATATTGGAAAACATTTCCATATACTTATTAATAATAAGTAATTCACAAATCAATTTATTTTCAACATTTAGAAAATATTAAATATACTTAAATTAGGATTAAGTATATATTTATTCTTTTAAGGAAAATATTCTCTCAAACACATTTATTTGGATCAAAACGAATGTTGTGTAAAACATCGTTACGACAACCCAAAATCACTAGTATAGATAAGATAGATATATAAATCCCAATACTATACAAAAAAACATTTCCTTTCGAAAATCATTTACTACAACAATAGTGTTATATTCCATCATTTCCTTAATTCTCGAAAACGTCTATTTCAACAATAAATGTTGAAATCTATGGTTTCGATACTTAACACATTTTCAAATCATCTTTTAATTATTTTATTCCATTTAAAATATCACTTCCCAAAACATTTCTTTAATATATTATTCACTATCCAAAATCGGGAATATAAATTCTCTAACAAATTCCAACACTTCAACACATTTATTTCAAAAGATAATTCACTGTCCAAAATCGTGAATATATCTCCTATACCAAATTCATTACTATTTCACATTTTAATTAAAGAATTATCCACTATCCCAAAATCGTGAGTATATCTTCTCTAATAAACTTCTATATTTAACTTATCAAATTCAATTGATTTTGGATTTATAAAACAATGTTTATGAATTCCATTTATATTTTATAAAAACTTCAACTTATAAAATCCCTTTATAAATCAATTACGTTTAATAACTTAATTACATGCCAAAATTCAATTTATAAGTTAATTCCTTATAAATTATTTATTCTACAAAATCCATTCATTTTGTAACTTCCAAATTATATAAATCGTATTCACTTATAAAATCCATTTATAACTTCGTTTAAAACAATTATAAAAGCTCCTTTATAACTCAATTATTCTTATTTATAAAAATTCAATTTTGTAAATCTTCTTTATAAACCATTTATATTAGTCGAAAATCTCAATTTAAACCATTTTACAAAATATTTAACTTCACATTCCAAAAATCATATTCTGGTTTTATTTCACAAAAACCATAATTTTTATAACATAAAAATTATAACGTTTATTTATTTAAAATGAATCAATTCCAAAATTCAATAAAACGTATACTTTCAAAAATCACTTTAAAATCCTTTTAAATTTGGAAATCATCACTTTAACATTTTTAGATTCCAAAATATAGGCCCAATGCTGAAACAAAACTAAATACATCAATCACGGCATCCAAAACATTCATATGATAACAGAATATATAACAATATCTGTAAATAAATAAATACGGGTGAGGAATCCAGTTGGATCCCTCCAACTTGTCATCTGCAACAAATATTGTGATATCCCAGAAATTTTGGCAATATCAATTTAATAATCTGTAATTAAAATTAAATTGATTTGATAAATTCTGTTAATAAAATTTGATTTTATTTAATAATCCAATTAAATAAATGTTTAATTGGTGAATTTTATCTTTTAAAAGCTAATAAATTTCTTTCTATTTATAATGTGTATATATATATATATACTAGATAGATAAGTTTTGATTGTAGATTAATAAGCAAATAAAATATTGTTTTTAAATTCTGATATTCATTTTGATAATTTGGAGATTATTACTTTATTTAATAAATAACTATTCAAACTATTTAATAAATAACTATTTGGTTTAAAATACTTAAAGAAATTGTTTAAATTGTTTAAATATATTTTAAAGCATAGTTTAAATTTTAATAAGATAAACAAAAGTTTATTTTATTCCTCATTTTGAATATACCTTAATAAATATAATTTGGAATTATATATGGAAATTTAAAATACCATTTATATATTAAACATTAATCCATTTAATTAAGATAAATAAGATAAGTAATTTATGATTTCTTTCATAAATGATTTAAACTGATAAATATGTTACTTCTTTTTAAAATATTAATAAATGTATAAATATAGATAGATTTTAAAAGACAATGATATTATTTTTAAATTAAGTATGTTAATATAAATTAGTTTTAAATGGAATTTTTAAATGTATAAATAGCATTTGAATTTTAATTCATTTTGAAATTCAAATGAATAAACATATTTTAATTTTATAAATAAGCTTTCATTTTTATATAAATTATTTTATTTCATTAAAAAGAAATACATATACATTTATTTATGAAACTAATTTATATGTATTTAATAAATAAAGAGGATTTTAATTACCTTTAAAATAAATAAAAACAAATAATATTAATTTCAAGACACATGTTATTAAACTAAGGGGTGAAATGACAAGTGTAATTGAATTAAATAACTAGTGTAACAAGTGTTATTTCATTTCACAAGTGTCTTTTATTTTGAATTTTCTTTAATTTTTAAATAAACCCATTTCACTTATAAAAGCATATTTTCTTCAATCCTCTTCTTTTCTAATCTTCAAATTTTTTTTCAAAGATAAATAGATTTGTTTTCAGCTGAATCAAATCTGAAACAAATTTGTATTCCAAAAAAATCTCAAAAGTAAAGTCATGTTAAAATCTGAAATGCTTCCTCAAACCAAAGCATTTTCAACCTGTAATTCCATCAACCTGAAATCTGTAATTCCTTTCCTCTGTAAAATCATTTTCAAAAGCAAAATGAAAATCTGCATGCATCTTTCAATCTAGTTTGTCTTCAACAAATTTCATTTGCTTACAACTGCAAAAGATTTGTCTGCATGCAAATTTAATCAACAAACTAGTCTCTGCATTTTCTTTAAATCTGGGAATCAAGCATAAAAGGCATGTAGCCAGATTTCAAAACCAACCTGCAGTACTCTGTAAAATCAAAACAAGTAAACTATGTTTTTTTTAAAAACCTGGGTATGTAAAAATGGAATCTAGAGCAAGTTCAAGTTTTGAATGGCCTACATGCAAGTTTAAATTAAAAGGTAAAAAGGAGTCTGGATTTGTTCAAGCCTGCATGCAAGTTTAAATCAGCAAACACACAAGTTTTTATCAAATTCTAAGAAGCCTTCAAAACAATTTTCAAAAGTATAGGCTTTATCCTCATTTTCCGTGGTGAGTAACATTTTTCTTTTCAAAAATTTAAGTATTAAACTGTTGCTCGATTTATGACTTGTGTATATTTACCTGGATTTCATGTTGATTTGTATGATTAACCTCATTAGTTTAAAAACTCAAGTATAGTTATGATGATGTACGTTTGTTCCTTTAATATGAATTGTATTGAGCATATGAGTATAAGTTTACTGTTCTACGATTATTTCAGTATTCTTCTAAGTTCCAGGTCCAAAATTTTAAAAGAAAAACTTAAGTGTTCTTAAATTAATCTTTAATAATACAAGAGATTTGAACAATGTATGTTTAATGTATCATAAGTTAGTTTAAGATTTTGTTCAAGATGAAATAAAAAAAACCCTGTAGTTTTACTGGAAGCAAGGTAATAACAAGTAAACTGAAATCTGACAAATCCAAGTTGATTATTTCTTAGTTTCGGGTGCTTGAATCAAAAGCTAAAACTAAAATGTAACTTTTAAAACCAAAATTGCAATTTTTAGTGTTGATATTTTTGTGCATTGCTGTTCTTACTGGAAAGTGTAAAAGGGGGGAAGTTCTAAACCTAGCTATTGGGCAGTGGGAAATTTTGATCGGCATGGATACTCTCGTTGATCGAGTGCAATAATTTTTAGAGAGGTGAATGCCGGGGTAGCAAAGAGGAGATGGCCGGATGTAACTTTTAAAACCAAAATATGCTTCAGGTTTGGATTGGGGAAACTCGGTTTGATTTCTGGATGATGTTGGGTTTCTGATGATCGCGATTAGCTTCAAAGGTGAATGTTGACTTTCTTGTTGCCTGGGTAGTGGCCGGAGGTGGCCGGAACCACCGTGCATGTGCACGGTGAAGAAATGGTGACAGGGAAGGTTTTGGGTTTCGCAGTAGTTTTGCACTCGGGTTAATACTCGAGTAATTCGAGTTGTTACTCGAAGTTGATCAGGGTTGTACTCGAAGTCAAATACAGGGGACTCGGGTATTTTTAAAACTACAGATTTCAGAGAAACCTGTATATTTTTCCAATTCAATCTGTTTTAAAATTTGGAGCAGGGTTTTTAAAACATAAATTTAAACTTAAAATTTATGTATGAATTTCAAAACTAGATTTGAATTCAAGTTTTAAATTTAATTTAAACTATTTAAATTAAAATGTTTAAACAACCTTTAAAAGGGTTTAAATAATTGAATTTAAAGTTAAAGCTTTAAATTTAAAGTAGAAGATTTAAACATAAGTTTAAATCTGAAAATCAAAAATTCAATTTGAATCATGTTTTGAAAATAAAGGAAGTTTTAAATGTTTTTAACAACTTTAATTGTTGAAACATATTTTAAATATGATTTGAATCTTAAATAAATATGGGTTTAAATCCCTTTTATTAAATGGGGAGATTATTTAGCATAAGTTTTAAAAGGGTTGAAAATGTTTTTAAAACTTTGTTAAAGTTAAGTTTGTTTTTCATTTTAAATTTAAATTTTAAAATGTAATTTGGAAACAAATTTTAAAGTAAGTGTTTTGAATTTGCTTTGTTAATGATAATGAAATCAGTAATAAGAAATGTTCATATTTTAAAAATAAATCAAAGATTTAAATGATTTTGGTTTATTAAATTAATAAGGTAAATAGAAGATTAATTAATTAATTTATTTAATTAATTAAATGAGGATTTTGAATTAATTAATTAAGGTTGAAGTTAATTAATTAAGATTAATTTATTTGGGAATAAGATCATTAATTAATTTAGTTATGATTTTAGTTAATGATTAGAAATTAAACAAGAGGTTAAGATTAATTAAGTTAAAAACTTAATTAATGAAATAAATAGTGATTAATTAAATGATTATTAAAGATTAATAAATTTGTGATTAATAATGATTAAATTAAATTAATTACTTAAGTAAGGTAATTAAAGAAATTGATGATAAGGTAATGAAGGTCATTAACTTGAGATTATTAATTAATTAATTTAAGTAATTAATTTTGATAATTAATTAGATTAATTAAATTTAAATAATCATTATGGTACTTGGTTAAGTATGATTACTTTGTGAAGTAATTAAAGTTATTAATTACTCATTGTAATTAATTAATTAATTTGATTAGTTTAAATTAGTTAATTAAGTTTAATTAATTTAGAATAATCATTTGATGGGTTGATAAGATTAATAATTACTTAGGGAAGTAATTAAGATAAGTAATTACAGAATGTAATTTATTTAAAGTATGAAGAATTGAGGTTAATTATTTGTGAAATTATTATGGAGGATAATTTCTTTATGAAAGAAATTAATAATTAATTTCTTGGTGTAATTAATTTAAGTAATTATTGATTAAGTTATTTAGAAAATAAATAATTAAGTAATGTAATTAATTAAGGCTAATTAGTTACTAATAAATGATATAATTATTTAAATATAATTAATTTAGGTGTAATCAATTTACTCAATGAAGTAATTAAGAATAATTAATTACTAAAGTAAATTAATCAAGGTGATTAATAATTAAGGTTAATTACTTAATGAAGTTAATTAATTTAAATGTAATTAGGAATCATTAATTAATGATGTGATTAAGGATTAATTAATTGAGATTAAAGTAATTAATTAATGTAATTAATTAAGGATTAATGTGATTAATTATAATTAATTAATTAATGATGTAATTAGAGGTTAATTACTATATTTGATTAAGGAAAATAAATTTGTGAAATTTATTACTTGAATGTAATTAAAGAATGATTAATCAAGGGTGATTAATCAAGAATGATTAATTAGTGGTTAATTAATTAGTTGATTGATTTGTAATCAATGGTTACAGATTGTGGTAATTAATTTAATTTACTTTAAATTAATTAGAGATGATGTAATTAATTTAATTCATTTTAAATTAATTATATATGATGTGATTATTAAATCCTTGTTATATATGGATAATATAGATTTCCTTGAATGGTTTGAATCTCAGATATGAGATTAGTAATGATGTGTGATATGGATGTATTGGTTGCATTGTAATGATGATTGGGATTATATTCTGATAAATGATAATATGGATTATTTATGGTGATGACTATCTATTGTGATGATATTATCTATCTGTGTGTATATAGATAGTTTGAATTGAATTGTTTTAAACTTAAAACAACTTGGACCTAAAAGACACGTTTTGGATTTCGATGAGACCGGGATCGGGTTTCCATATTTGAATATCCGAAAACCACATCGATCCAAATTAACGATAGGTCGTGAATCTCAAGTAAAGATGAAGATTCAGAGTGCAAGGGTTATCGTCATTAACTCTGAGGGTGATTTCAAAATGTGTGTAACGAGATAATGCCTTCGGTTTCGTTCGAACCCAGAGCGAACTTGTATGGATTGAATGTTTTCAGAACATCGTCAGGTGGACGATGGGCATTCTAAGAGATGTGTTCTCTAAAGGTAATCGTAGCCTCAAGCCTCATCAACCGGGAATGGCTAAAACAGGGGAGGTGCAGCAAGGCTTCGTGGGTAGCTCCCACAGGAAAGCGAGATTTACCCCTGTCTAGAAGTCCCTTTTTATTCGGCTGTGTGGGCGGTTGATTCGCGACAACTGCCGGGGGTTGTCTTGTTCGGGACTATTCAGTAAGGAATGGTTCCGGCCTTGTGTTGTAGGGGAGCGGGCGTACTCCTCGGAACGTTGATCTGGGCCACGTACTGTGACGGACGGTACCCCAGTAGCCCTGCCATTGTATGGAATCCAAAATCCAATAAGTACCGACGGTTTTGATTGTATTACCCACTTTGTGGCTAGTAGATGGAATTTAATAATGTAACAATTTCGGCTATTTCATATTTACTTGAAAACTCTAGACACTATTATAATATCATCGGATTTCCTATCAACTGTTTTGGTTAGCGTAAGGTAAAAACTTCTCCATGTTTATGTGTGGCAAGTCTTATATGATACCTTTCTTTTTAAAGGTTTTTCAAAAGTTAAGCAACTTTAGCCTGTTACTCACACCCGACCCATGTCTGACTCGGAGTTTATTTTTATTTTTCTTAAACTCTTGGGTACTCAAATTTTTACGAGTAGCCAAGGGATTCAGTTTAGCTTTGACGAATTATGGAGGAGCAAATGGAGCAGGAGGCTTCTGCGTTGTAGTTATCTATTATTCCGCTGTGTTGGTATCTCTGCGTCGTTGGTTGAGTTGTTTGTACTGTGTTGTAATAACTAGACGGACGTTTATAACTGTCTAGTATGTGATGTAATCTGTGTAGCTCTGATAGTGTTGTATATCTATGTAATACTTCTGATATTAATATAATTTATTCATTCCGCTGTTGAGATTCTGATGTTGTTTCTCATTTCTTCTCTTTCTTTCTCTTTCTATCCCTTTCTTTCTTAATTCATGATACGTCTTTCATGTTAGTGGAAGACGGGTCGTGACAATTGGTATCGTAGCACTAGGTTGAGTGAATACCTAGGCTCTGGAGTGGTGTCTATCTTGAGAGAGTGTATTTGTCATTTTATATATATCTATATTTATTTATTTCTACCTGTCTGTTGGGTTACTTGTTTGGGTTTTTTCCAATATATGTTATAAAGATAGATAAGGTAGTGGTGTGTGTAACACGACTACTACCATTGGTTGGAGTTTAAATGTTGAGGTTGGAAGTGTAACGACCCTGGATTTCGGCCCTGTTTATTTTAATAAATATTTAATCAAATTAAATAAAGTGTAAACTGATCATATTAAAATGAATATGATTTTGCAAATAAATTGCTATTTGTTTATAATGGATTTGTATTTTGAAAGGAAATGGATTTGAAAATTTAAACTAAATCTCTTAAGAATATTTAAAATAAAATCTATCTTGTATAATTGAATTAAAATACTTTATCTTGTTAACATTTGGTGAAAATATAAAATAAAATAAATAGATGATAATGTTCAATATAAAATATTAATATTAATGTAAGTCAAAAACATAAATATAAATAAATAAGTAAACTTATGAATCTAAGTTAGATATTGATAGTCAAAATATAAAATACAAAAGTAAATACAAACAAGGAATAAGTGAAACCAGAATTAAATAAGCACAAAGTATAAAATGAAAACAAGACCAAAGAAAAATAAACCTAACAACCATGTGTATTGAAGTTCAACTAGAAGTTTATAAAATAAACATGTCTAGAAAACAAATTATCTTCATAAGAAAGCCAAAGATATAAAAATGAACCTGACACATATATGTGAAATATTCAACTGGAAGCTAATAACAAAACAAATATCTATAAATAAATAGCTTCATATACAAGACCTAGTGTTGCCTGTAAAGTATAAATAAGCATAAGGTATAAAAAGTAAAACCAGTCAAATATTTATATCCAGATCTTCTTCATATGCAAGATCATAGTAAAGTAAAACCTAACGAATATGTTTATAAATTATTTGAGCTAGAAGCAATACTAGATAGAAACAAACATATGTTTGTAAACTATTCAAATTTAAAATATCTTCATTCATAAGCTAAGTCTACCTGAAAGTATATGTTTTTATACAAATGTCTTTACACAGCAAATCATAATTATAATATATAGACATATTAAGAAACAAAGCATGTACTAGATATCAACTCAGCCAATATTTTTGTTCAAAAGCAGACATTGAAAATCTTTGCTTTTCAGTAATGGAAGGCCTGGTCAGTACAAAACAAATGTTTTTATTCAAAGCACCTTCATTCACAAGTCAAATGCTAAGTGTAAGTTTTTAAACAAAATATCTGTACACAGTAAACATTTTAATAAGTATGCAAACTAATCAAGGAACAAGACTTTAATTGGCTTTCATCTCAGCCCAATATTTTGTCAGTTCAAATTATTACAAATCCTTGCTATGCAGTAATAAAGATTTGATCAACATAATTAAAGCAGAAAAATAGTATGTACATAAAGTATAAACTGCCAGTAAGTAAGAATGTGTTATATGTAACCTGTAAATATTTATGTAAGGCAAGTAAATGAAAATATCTATGTACTAATAAGATTAAGTGTAGGCATTAAGTACATTAGCATTAAATGTTTTATCATCTCAGCAAACATTTGGTCGAATTCAAAGATCATCTCAGCCCCATTGAAAACCTTGCCTGATAAAACAAAAATGAATAGTGTACCAACATTTGTAAACCCGGATAACACCTAACCTGGTTAAACTCCTTTCTATTTATACATAACTTCTTATCTTCATTTGTTTATAGCTTAGCAAAACCAGGAATTTATATCAAAACCTGTTGTTCTTTTCAAAATTCCAATCTGGAATCAACAAAATTCCAAAGTCGTAAAACATTCCAGATTCAAATATCAAAGCTTTCCAGTTTTAAGAAAATAAGTAGCATCTTGTCTTTGGAAACCAATTTAGTTCAACAGCAAATCAAAAGAAAACTTTCAGTGATTCATCTGCAGTTTCTTCATCAAACTTGCTTTCTGTTTCAACAAAATTTAAGGTGAGTAAACAAGAAATTTTAAGCTTTAAGTTATTTTAAAATAATTCAAGATTATTTGATATCATGGATTATATATGTATGTTTCAGTTTGTATATATGTTGTGATGCTCTGTTCACCTCTGTTGACTGATTCAGGTTGTGAATTTTCTTCCAAATTCAATTTACTCTCTTCAGATTATCATAAAGCTTTAAACTTTTCATCTAAACAAGATGTTTAAACTTAAATTTTGATTTCTAAAAGCCGATTAAATTTTGTTGTAAAGCATAATTACTGTAATTTAGTTTACAGGTATCAAATGATAACTTGATAAAATTGTTTTTTGTAAAACATTAATTCAAGATTATATGTTGAATTCTTATAAAAAATTATGATTTTTAAAACAAAAATGAATCTTTTTAACTTTGAATTCTAAGAGCAGTTTGTTTGTGAACAAGAATTGCATTCTTTCCAATTTCAGAAAATCGAATTAGATTAAAATGTTGAAACTTGGTTTGAAGGTAGTAATAACTACCGTGATCCTGAGAAAAATGTCAATTAATTTTTCTGTTGTGTAAAATTCGAGTACGAGATCGTATTAGGGTTTAGTTGAAGTTCTGGCTCATCACTGTAACGAGGCGCGTGCGACTTCTTCACGTGATCGAGTGTCACGAGCGTTTGGGAAATGGAAGGGTGGCATGTTGTCGAGGTGCGGCCAAAGGTTGAGGGCTTCCGGTGGTCTCGGTGGTGGTGATGAGGTTGTTTTGTCATTTGGTTGAGCTTCAGATTTTCGAACTGTATGCTAATTTTTGTTTCGATGGTTTGAAACGAGATTCGAGTTTGGTTTTCATTTGTACATGGATTTTGTGACTTGTCGACGATGTGGGTGATCGTCGAAGGACTGTGGTGCCGCCGTGCACATGCACGACGTTGAGGTTGGAGACGGCGTTGTGTCAGTGGTATTTCTCGAGTTGTGCTCGAGTGATTAGGTAGGTTGCTTCGGGTTTTATCATGAGCGTAGGTTTAAACCTGATGTTATTTAAACTTAGCAAAATTGAACTACAGGAAAAAAAAGGGAGAGAAGAAGAAGTTTGTGTATAGGGAGGGAGACTCGGGAAATAGCGTGTTTTACTCGGAGTTATACTCGAGTTTTTACAGGAATGGCTCGAGTTTCCTTCAAACTGCAGTAATGCAATTTTATGTAGGAGATAAGTAAATTTGATTTGCTCAAATTTTTAAGCACTGTGAACATAATGAATGTTTAACAAGTTTTAATTAAGATTTTGATTCAAGTTATAATGATTTTTTGGTTAATACTTAACGAAGTTTTTAAAACGTCTAATTATTATTTAATCTGGTATTATTTTAATTAAGTATAAAGTTAATTAACAAATAATTTGTAGTTAGTTAACATAATTGATTTCCAGAGTTAATGAAGGCTTTTTAAAATGTTAGTTAAGCTGAATAATTAATATCAATTGATGATTTCAGAAAGTAAATAAAAATAATTACTTTTTAATCTTAATTAGTGATGGATTATAAGTAATAAATAAATTAACTACTTAAGTAAATTAATGAATGATTAATAGTTAATTAATTAAGTAATTTAATAAAGAATTAATAAAATGATAAATTAAGTTATTAGCAGTTAATAAATAGGTAATTATGTATAATTAAGGTTATTAATTAATGATTAAAGAATAGTTAATTAAATTAATTAAGGTAAAATAAATTGATTAGGAAGTAATAAATTAAACAACGTTAAATAAAATAACTAAATAATTAAGTAATTAAGAAATTAATTGCTTATTGTAATTAATGAAGCTTAAATATGAATTACTTAAGTTAATTAATTAAGTTTAATTAGTTTAAATAATTATTTGATGATGTGATAAGTATAATTACTTAGGGAAGTAATTAACGATAATTACTGGATGAAATTGACTGAGGACGATTTAATAATGAAAGTAATCTGAGTATAATTACTTTGTGAAATTAATCAAGGGATTAATTTAAAGAAAAATTAATTAAGGAGTAATTAATTTATTTGATGAATAATTAAAGGTGGTTAATTACTGAATAGTATTAATCAGGGGTGATTAAATAATGTGTTTTAATTAAAGATTTAATTACTTAAGGTAATTAATTTAATACAAGATAATGAAATTATAATGTAATTAGTAATCATTAATAAATATAATTAATAATAAGAGATTAAAGAGTAATTAATTATTGTAATTAAGAAGAAATGTAATGTTAGTAATTTAAGGTTAATTTCTATGTTTAGTTAAGATAATTTATTTGTGGAAATAGTTAAAGGATAATACTTGAATGTAATTAAAGTAAATTATACAAGGATGACTAATTAAATTGAATAATTGGATGATGATAAATTAATTGATTGATAATTTATTAATAGTTATATAAGCAAGATTTATAATGGTGAAGTAATTAATTTAATTTACTTTAAATTAATTAGAGATTCAAGTAATTAATTTCAATTCATTTTAAATTAATTATAGCTGATATGATTGCTTATGTATGAATGGATGATATTGTTTACCTTGAATGGTTTGAGATCTCAAATATGAGATAAATGATGCTGTATGTAATGTATGTTTGATTGAAGTATGATAATAATATGGATTATCTGTTGCGATGATAATATTGATTATCTGTTTATGATGATAATGTTGATTATCTATTGTGATATTGTGAATTATCTATCTTTGTGTATATGGATAATAGAATTGAATCGTTTTAAACTTTAAAACAACTTGGCCCTAAAAGATACGTTTTGGATTTCGATGAGACCGGGATCGGGTTCCCATATTTGGACATCCGAAAACCACATCGATCCAAATTAACGATAGGTCGTGAATCTGCAGTAAATATGAAGATTTAGAGTGCAAGGGTTGTCGTCGTTAACTCTGAGGGTGATTCCAAAATGAGTGTAACGAGATAATGCCTTCGGTTTCGTTCGAACCCGGAACGAACTTGTATGGATTGAATGCTTTCAGCACATCGTCAGGCGGACGATGAGCATTCTAAGGGATATGTTCTGCAAAGGTAATCGTATCCTCAAGCCTCATCAACCGGGAATGGCTAAAATAGGGGAGGTGCAGCAAGGTAAGGTGGGTCATGCCCAAGCAGGACAAGATTTTCTCCTGTCTAGATGTCCCTTTTTATTCGGCTTAGTGAGCGGTGGGTCGCGCCAACTGTGGGGTAATCTTGTTCGGGACTGTTCAGTAAGGAATGGTTCCGGCCTTGTGTTGTAGGGGGTCGGGAGTGATCCTCAGTACGGTGATCAGGGCCCTGTACTGTGACGGGCGGTACCCCAGTAGCCCTGCCATTGTATGGAACCCAATTTCCAATAAGCGCCCTCAGATTTGATTGTATTATCCACTTTGTGGCTAGTAGCTGGAATTTAATCATGTAATAATTTCGGCTATTTTCTATTTACTTGAAAACCCCATACACTATTATAATATCACTGAATTTCCTATGAAATGTTTTGGTTAGCGTAAGGTAAAAACTTACCCATATTTATGTGTGGGAAGTCTTACATGATACCTTTCTTTTCCAATGTTTTTCAAAGTTAAACAACTTTAAACCATTTACTCATACCAGACCCATGTCTGACCCGGAGTTTATATTTTGTGTTTTTCATAAACTCTTGTGTATTCCAATTTTTACGAGTAGCCAAGTGATAGGTTCTTGGATTGTTGAGTTCTGGAGGAGCTTGGAGCAGGAGCCCGGACGTATGTAGATATTTATCTAGTTCCCCTGTGATAGTCAGAGTATGCTATATTTTGGGATGTTTGTAGTGACAGATCTATATATGATGGTGATGTGTATGATATTGTATAACTCTGATATATGTAAACTATGTAATAGTTATGTGATATTATATTTTGTTCCGTTTCCGCCGTGAGATTCTGATGTTGTTGTTCTTTCTTTCTTTATTTTCTATTTCTATCCCTTTCTTTCTTAATGATGATACGTCTTTCTGGGAGTAGAAGGGTGGGTCATCACAGTTGGTATCAAGATGAAAGGTTAAGTGAGAACCTTGGCTCTGGTGGGGATTACTTATTGGAGATAGAGTCAGTAGTACTCTAGAATGAGTTTGAGCGTATTTATAGATATGAGCGTGTATTTGTTAGTGAATATAAAATGATTTTATATTATGTTGGTTGATTTATTGAGTGGTATATGAACCTTCGTCAGTGCAGTCTGCACAACTGTACCGAAGGGGTTTCTAAACACTTGAATAGAACAATTCGACACAATATTGTTTTCAAAAGTGGGTGAATTAAATAGTCTCACCTAAAATATATTTTGATATAAAAAAAAGAAATAATTTTATGCAAATATTATATATAATTAAAGTGTTTGGATGACAGTGTTACAGACAAATAAGATTATAAAGATTTACAATGGCTTATATAATCAAGGAAAGTATGAGATTGAATTTGGAATTAAAATTAAAGGTGAAGTTAAAAATGAGGATTTATTTTAGATTAAGTTGAAAATTTAGTTTTGGAATTTAACTAATGATAAAAAAAATGATATAAATAAATTGATGAAGTAAATCAAAATTAGATTGTAAATGAATTGGATTGGGAAATTTAATAAAAATAAAATTTTGGTTGAGATCAACTTAAGCTTAATAATTGGATTTAAATTTAAGATTGAAATGAATTGAGATATGGATGATATTAAATGAAATTAAGTTCTTATTTAATTAAATCCAAGTGAATTGGTAGATTAAAGAGAATAGTATGATGCTCAATTTAATGGAAGTTAAGTTAAACAAATTGAATTGAAATAAATTCAGTTGAGTTATAGATAATGTTAAATAAATTGAATTCTTACTTAAATAAATAAAAGTAAGTTGAAATGAAATTGAATTGGAATAAATATATTCTGATAACTTATAAAGGAAAGTTCCAACTCACTGATTAAGAATATTTTTGGCTGTAAATGAGTGTTCAATCTCGAGTTAAAATGAAATATGAATATATATTCAAGCTTAAATTGGGTAAAAATGTGAAATATGAATGTGAGACTTATAAAAGAAAATATGGAGAAGTAAAATAGTAAGCCAAAATAAAAAAAATTTGTATTTGGAGAATGAAATAAAAATCCAAACTAGATTTATAAAATAAAATTGAACACAGATAAAATAATTAGATGATTTTTGAAAATAAAAGTCCAATGTGGAATTGGAAGTGGAAGTGAACTAATTTGGAATAAATTGGTTGATTGAATAGGTTAATGAGATTTAAATTGGTTAAAATAGAAGTTGGATTGTGAGGTAATAATGGAATTGGAAATGAAATACGGTTATTAATACAAATTTAACTTGGAATTATAAGTAAATTAAATATGAATTAAAGTTGTCGCGAAATGGAATTAATATAAAGATAATTTGAATTTGCAAATAAAATCCAATTCAAGTATAGATGAAATAAATATGGCCTTGGATTTAATCTTAACAAAATAAATGGAATTTGATCTAGGTGAGTATCAAATAAATTGGAAATGAATTTAAGTATGAAATTGAAACAAGTAAATTAACCTAAGACTAAACTTTATAGAAGCGTAGCTCCGAGGAAAGTGAGAATTTATTTAGTAAAATCTTGAATAATTTAAGTTGAATGAAATAAAATCTTTATTCGAATAGAAATAGTTGGATAAAAATTAAATTTGTATAAATAAGCTCCGATGTCTTATCGAAAGAATTTAAATGCTTGAAATAAAAAGTATGCTTTCTTAATACAGCTAAGATCTGGAGTTTAAAGCGAAAATGAATGTGATTAAGAGTAAATGGATGTAAGTGTGGAGAATAAATAAATTTATGGCTCATAAAGTTTAAAAAGTGGAATTATAAGCCAAAATAAAATTATTTTGTACTTGGGAAATGAAATAGACATCCAAACCGGAATTACAAACTAGAAATGAACTCAAGAACTATAATGAAGTGATTTTTGTGATGAAATCAAATATTGAATTGGAAGTGGAAATAAATTAATTTGAAACAAATTAGTAAATTAAGTATGTAAATGAAAATTGGAATTGGTCAAATAAAAGTTGAATGGTAAATTAATAAAATTTGATTGTGAATTATAGTGAATGGGAGGCAGAGACCTTGACTTATAAATAAAAATTCAACTTGGATTGGTATTGTATCTTACAGAATTTGACTATGGTCAGGAATCCAGCTCGGATTGTTGATCAAATCGAGAGGCAACTCAGGAGTAAAGTTGTGAAGCTTGTCAAAGTGCAGTGGAGCGAGGATCCCAGTGATTGCACCTGGGAAACTCTGGATAGTTCTAGGAAAGTTTATCCGGATTTGTGTTCGGATAACTAGTGATGTTTGTTAGGATAGACTGTTTGATTGTTTGCTAATGTAAGAATGATATGTATGTTTGAATGGTTGGTATAACAGCTTTTAAATTATCTTTGTTTTAAATTTTGGGGACGAAATTCTTTTAAGGGGGAGGAATGTAACGACCCTGGATTTTGGCCCTTTTTGTTTTAATAATATTTAATCAAATTAAATAAAGTGTAAACTGATTATATTAAAATGAATATGATTTTGGAAATAAATTGCTATTTGTTTATAATGGATTTGTATTTTGAAAGGAAATGGATTTGAAAATTTAAAATAAATCTCTTAAGAATATTTAAAATAAAATCTATCTTGTATAATTGAATTGAAATACTTTATCTTGTTAACATTTGGTGAAAATATAAAATAAAATAAATAGATGATAATGTTCAATATAAAATATTAATATTAATTTAAGTCAAAAACATAAATATAAATAAATAAGTTAACTTATGAATCTAAGTTAGATATTGATAGTCAAAATATAAAATACAAATGTAAAATACAAACAAGGAATAAGTGAAACCAGAATTAAATAAGCACAAAGTATAAAATGAAAACAAGACCAAAGAAAAATAAATCTAACAACCATGTGTATTGAAGTTCAACTAGAAGTTTATAAAATAAACATGTCTATAAAACAAATTATCTTCATAAGCAAGCCAAAGGTATAAAAATGAACCTGACACATATATCTGAAATATTCAACTGGAAGCTAATAACAAAACAAATATCTATAAATAAATAGCTTCACATACAAGACCTAGTGTTGCCTGTAAAGTATAAATAAGCATAAGGTGTAAAAAGTTAAACCAGTCAAAAATTTATATCCAGATCTTCTTCATATGCAAGAGCATAGTAAAGTAAAACCTGAGGAATATGTTTATAAATTATTTGAGCTAGAAGCAATACTAGATAGAAACAAACATATGTTTGTAAACTATTCAAATTTAAAATATCTTCATTCAAAAGCTAAATCTACCTGAAATATATGTTTTTATACAAATGTCTTTACATAGCAAATCATAATTATAATATATAGACATATTAAGAAACAAAGCATGTACTGGATATCAACTCAGCCAATATTTTTGTTCAAAAGCAGCATTGAAAATCTTTACTTTTCAGTAATGGAAGGCCTGGTCAGTACAAAACAAATGTTTTTATTCAAAGCACCTTCATTCACAATTCAAATGCTAAGTGTAAGTTTTTAAACAAAATATCAATACACAGTAAACATTTTAACAAGTATGCAAACTAATCAAGGAACCAGACATTAATTGGCTTTCATCTCAGCCCAATATTTTGTCAGTTCGAATTATTACAAATCCTTGCTATGAAGTAATAAAGATTTGATCAACATAATTAAAGCAAAAAAATAGTAGGTACATAAAGTATAAACTGCCAGTAAATAAGAATGTGTTATATGTAACCTGTAAATAATTATGTAAGACAAGTAAATGAAAATATCTATGTACTAATAAGATTAAGTGTAGACATTAAGTACATTATCATTAAATGTTTTATCATCTCAGCAAACATTTGGTCGAATTCAAAGATCATCTCAGCCCCATTTGAAAATGTTGCCTGATAAAACAAAAACGAATAGTGTACCAGCATTTGTAAACCCAGATAACACCTAACCTGGTTAGAGTCCTTTCTATTTATACATAACTTCTTATCTTCATTCGTTTATAGCTTAGCAAAACCAGGAATTTATATCAAAACCTGTTGTTCTTTTCAAAATTCCAATCTGGAATCAACAAAATTCCAAAGTCCTAAAACATTCCAGATTCAAATATCAAAGCTTTCCAGTTTAAAGCAAATAAGTAGCATCTTGTCTTTGGAAACCAATTAAGTTCAACAGCAAATCAAAAGAAAACTTTCAGTGATTCGTCTACAGTTTCTCCATCAAACTTGCCTTCTGTTTCAACAAAATTTAAGGTGAGTAAACTTGAAATTTTAAGCTTTAAGTTATTTTAAAATAGTTCAAGATTATTTGATATCCTGGATTATATATATATATATATGTTTCAGTTTGTATATATGTTGTGATGCTCTGTTCACCTCTGTTGACTGATTCAGGTTGTGAATTTTCTTCCAAATTCAATTTACTCTCTTCATATTATGATAAAGCTTTAAACTTTTCATCTAAACAAGATGTTTAAACTTAAATTTTGATTCTAAAAGCCGACTAAACTTTGTTGTAAAACATAATTATAGTAATTTAGTTTACAGGTATCAAATGATAACTTGATAAAATTGATTTTTGTAAAACATTAATTCAAGATTATATGTTGAATTCTTATAATAAATTATGATTTTTAAAACAAAAAAGAAGCTTTTTAGCTTTGATTTCTAAAAGCAGTTTGTTTGTGAACAAGAATTGCATTCTTTCCGATTTCAGAAAATCGAATTAGGTTAAAATGTTGGAACTTGGTTTGAAGGTAGTAATAACTACTGTGATCCTGAGAAAAATGTCAATTAATTTTTCTATTGTGTAAAATTAGAGTACGAGATCGTATTAGGGTTTAGTTGAAGTTCTGGTTCATCACTGTAACGAGGCGTGTGCGACTTCTTCATGTGATCGAGTGTCACGAGCTTTTGGGAAATGGAAGGGTGGCGTGTTATCGAGGTGCGGCCAAAGGTTGAGGGCTTCCGGTGGTCTCGGCGGCGGTGACGAGGTTGTTTTGTCATTTGGTTAAGCTTCAGATTTTCGAACTGTATGCTAATTTTCGTTTCGATGGTTTGAAACGAGATTCGAGTTTGGTTTTCATTTGTACATGGATTTCGTGACTTGTCGACGATGTGGGTGATCGTCGAAGGACTGTGGTGCCGCCGTGCACGTGCACGATGTTGAGGTTGGAGACGGCGTCGTGTCAGTGGCATTTCTCGAGTGATTAGGTAGGTTGCTTCGGGTTTTATCACGAGCGTAGGTTTAAACCTGATGCTATTTAAACTTAGCAAAATTTGAACTACAGAAAAAAAAGGGAGAGAAGAAGAAGTTTGTGTATAGGGAGGGAGACTCGGGAAATAACGTGTTTTACTCGGAGTTATACTCGAGTTTTTACAGAAATGGCTCGAGTTTCCTTCAAACTGCAGGAATGCATTTTTATGTAGGAGATAAGTAAATTTGATTTCCTCAAATTTTTAAGAACTATGAACATAATGAATGTTTAACAAGTTTTAATTAAGATTTTGATTCAAGTTATAATAATTTTTGGTTAATACTTAACGAAAAAACGTTTAATTATTATTTAATCCAGTATTATTTTAATTAAGTATAAAGTTAATTAACAAATAAGTTGTAGTTAGTTAACATAATTGATTTCCAGAGTTAATGAAGGCTTTTTAAAATGTTAGTTAAGCTGAATAATTAATATCAATTGATGATTTCAGAAAGTAAATAAAAATAATTACTTTTTAATCTTAATTAGTGATGGATTATAAGTAATAAATAAATTAACTACTTAAGTAAATTAATGAATGATTAATAGTTAATTAATTAAGTAATTTAATTAAGAATTAATAAAATGATAAATTAAGTTATTAGCAGTTAATAAATGGGTAATTATGTTTTATTAATAATTAAGGTTATTAATTAATGATTAAAGAATAGTTAATTAAATTAATTAAGGTAAAATAAATTGATTAGGAAGTAATAAATTAAATAGCGTTAAATAAAATAACTAAATAATTAAGTAATTAAGAAATTAATTACTTATTGTAATTAATGAAGTTTAAATATGAATTGTTTAAGTTAATTAATTAAGTTTAATTAATTTAAATAATTATTTGATGATGTGATAAGTATAATTACTTAGGGAAGTAATTAACGATAATTACTGGATGAAATTGACTGAGGTTGATTTAATAATGAAAGTAATCTGAGTATAATTACTTTGTGAAATTAATCAAGGGATTAATTTAAAGAAAAATTAATTAAGGAGTAATTAATTTATTTGATGAATAACTAAAGGTGGTTAATTACTGAATAATATTAATCAGGGGTGATTAAATAATGTGTTTTAATTAAATATTTAATTACTTAAGGTAATTAATTTAATACAAGATAACGAAATTAAGATGTAATTAGTAATCATTAATAAATATAATTAATAATAAGAGATTAAAGAGTAATTAATTAGTGTAATTAAGAAGAAATGTAATGTTAATAATTTAAGGTTAATTTCTATGTTTAGTTAAGATAATTTATTTGTGGAAATAGTTAAAGGATAAAACTTGAATGTAATTAAAGTAAATTATACAAGGATGACTAATTAAATTGAATAATTGGATGATGATAAATTAATTGACTGGTAATTTATTAATAGTTATATAAGCAAGATTTATAATGGTGAAGCAATTAATTTAATTTACTTTAAATTAATTAGAGATGCAAGTAATTAATTTAAATTCATTTTAAATTAATTATAGCTTATATGATTGCTTATGTATGAATGGATGATATTGTTTACCTTGAATGGTTTGAGATCTCAAATATGAGATAAATGATGTTGTATGTAATGTATGTTTGATTGAAGTATGATAATAATATGGATTATCTGTTGCGATGATAATATTGATTATCTGTTTATGATGATAATGTTGATTATCTATTGTGATATTGTGAATTATCTATCTGTGTGTATATGGATAATAGAATTGAATCGTTTTAAACTTTAAAACAACTTGGCCATAAAAGATACGTTTTGGATTTCGATGAGACTGGGATCGGGTTTCCATATTTGGACATTCGAAAACCACATCGATCCAAATTAACGATAGGTCGTGAATCTGCAGTAAATATGAAGATTTAGAGTGCAAGGGTTGTCGTCGTTAACTTTGAGGGTGATTCCAAAATGAGTGTAACGAGATAATGCCTTCGGTTTCGTTCGAACCCGGAACGAACTTGTATGGATTGAATGCTTTCAGCACATCGTCAGGCGGACGATGAGCATTCTAAGGGATATGTTCTGCAAAGGTAATCGTAGCCTCAAGCCTCATCAACCGGGAATGGCTAAAATAGGGGAGGTGCAGCAAGGTTAGGTGGGTCATGCCCAAGAAGGACAAGATTTTCTCCTATCTAGATGTCCCTTTCTATTCGGCTTAGTGAGCGGTGGGTTGCGCCTACTGCGGGGTTATCTTGTTCGGGACTATTCAGTAAGGAATGGTTCAGGCCTTGAGTTGTAGGGGTTCGGGAGTGATCCTCGTTACGGTGATCTAGGACCCGTACTGTGACGGGCGGTACCCCAGTAGCCGTGCCATTGTATGGAACCCAATTTCCAATAAGCGCCCTCAAATTTGATTGTATTATCCACTTTGTGGCTAGTAGCTGGAGTTTAATCATGTAATAATTTCGGCTATTTTCTATTTACTTGAAAACCCTATACACTATTATAATATCACTGAATTTCCTATGAAATGTTTTGGTTAGCGTAAGATAAAAACTTACCCATATTTATGTGTGGGAAGTCTTACATGATACCTTTCTTTTCCAATGTTTTTCAAAGTTAAGCAACTTTAAACCGTTTACTCATACCAGACCCATGTCTGACCCGGAGTTTATATTTTTTGTTTTTCATAAACTCTTGGGTACTCAAATTTTTACGAGTAGCCAAGTGATAGGTTCTTGGATTGTTGAGTTCTGGAGGAGCTTGGAGCAGGAGCCCGGACGTATGTAGATATCTATCTAGTTCCCCTGTGATAGTCAGAGTATGCTGTATTTTGGGATGTTTGTAGTGACAGATCTATATATGATTGTGATGTGTATGATATTGTATAACTCTGATATATGTAAACTATGTAATAGTTATGTGATATTATATTTTATTCCGTTTCCGCCGTGAGATTCGGATGTTGTTGTTCTTTCTTTCTTTCTTTTCTATTTCTATCCCTTTCTTTCTTAATGAAGATACGTCTTTCTGGGAGTAGAAGGGTGGGTCATCACAGTTGGCATCAAGATGAAAGGTTAAGTGAGAACCTTGGCTCTGGTGGGGATTACTTATTGGAGATAGAGTCAGTAGTACTCTAGAATGAGTTTGAGCGTATTAATAGATATGAGCGCGTATTTGTTAGTGAATATAAAATGATTTTATATTATGTTGGTTGATTTATTGAGTGGTATATGAACCTTCGTCAGTGCAGTCTGCACAACTGTACCGAAGGGGTTTCTAAACACTTGAATAGAACAATTCGACACAATATTGTTTTCAAAAGTGGGTGAATTAAATAGTCTCACCCAAAATATATTTTGATATAAAAAAAAGAAATAATTTTATGCAAATATTATATATAATTAAAGTGTTTGGATGACAGTGTTACAGACAAATAAGATTATAAAGATTTAAAATGGCTTATATAATCAAGGAAAGTATGAGATTGAGTTTGGAATTAAAATTAAAAGTGAAGTTAAAAATGAGGATTTATTTTAGATTAAGTTGAAAATTTAATTTTGGAATTTAACTAATTATAAAAAAAATGATATAAATAAATTGATGAAGTAAATCAAAATTAGAATGTAAATGAATTGGATTGGGAAATTTAATAAAAATAAAATTTTGGTTGAGATTAACTTAAGCTTAATAATTGGATTTAAATTTAAGATTGAAATGAATTGTGATATGGATGATATTAAATGAAATTAAGTTCTTATTTAATTAAATCCAAGTGAATTGGTAGATTAAAGAGAATAGTATGATGCTCAATTTAACGGAAGTTAAGTTAAACAAATTGAATTGAAATAAATTCAGTTGAGTTATAGATAATGTTAAATAAATTAAATTCTTACTTAAATAAATAAAAGTAAGTTGAAATGAAATTGAATTGGAATAAATATATTCTGATAACTTTTAAAGGAAAGTGCCAACACACTGATTAAGAATATTTTTGGCTGTAGATGAGTGTTCAATCTCGAGTTAAAATGAAATATGAATATATATTCAAGCTTAAATTGGGTAAAAATGTGAAATATGAATGTGAGACTTATAAAAGAAAATATGGAGAAGTAAAATAGTAAGCCAAAATAAAATTGTTTTGTATTTGGAGAATGAAATAAAAATCCAAACTTGAATTATAGAATAAAATTGAACAAAGATAAAATAATTAGATGATTTTTGAAGATAAAAGTCCAATGTGGAATTGGAAGTGGAAGTGAACTAATTTGGAATAAATTGGTTGATTGAATAGGTTAATGAGATTTAAATTGGTTAAAATAGAAGTTGGATTGTGAGGTAATAATGGAATTGGAAATGAAATACGAGTTATTAATACAAATTTAACTTGGAATTATAAGTAAATTAAATATGAATTAAAGTTGTCGCGAAATGGAATTAACATAAAGATAATTTGAATTTGCAAATAAAATCCAACTCAAGTATAGATGAAATAAATATGGCCTTGGATTTAATCTTAACAAAATAAATGGAATTTGATCTAGGTGAGTATCAAATAAATTGGAAATGAATTTAAGTATGAAATTGAAACAAGTAAATTAACCTAAGACTAAACTTTATAGAAGCGTAGCTCCGAGGAAAGTGAGAATTTATTTAGTAAAAGCTTGAATAATTTAAGTTGAATGAAATAAAATCTTTATTCGAATAGAAATAGTTGGATAAAAATTAAATTTGTATAAATAAGCTCCGATGTCTTATCCAAAGAATGTAAATGCTGGAAATAAAAAAGCATGCTTTCTTAATACAGCTAAGATCTGGAGTTTAAAGCGAAAATGAATGTGATTAAGAGTAAATAGATGTAAGTGTGGAGAATAAATAATTTTGTGGCTCATAAAGTTTAAAAAGTGGAATTATAAGCCAAAATAAAATTATTTTGTACTTGAGAAATGAAATAGACATCCAAACCGGAATTACAAACTAGAAATGAACTCAAGAACTATAATGAAGTGATTTTTGTGATGAAATCAAATATTTAATTGGAAGTGGAAATAAACTAATTTGAAACAAATTAGTAAATTAAGTATGTAAATGAAAATTGGAATTGGTCAAATAAAAGTTGAATGGTAAATTAATAAAATTTGATTGTGAATTATAGTGAATGGGAGGCGGAGACCTTGACTTATAAATATAAAATTCAACTTGGATTGGTGTTGTATCTTACATAATTTGACTATGGTTAGGAATCCAGCTCAGATTGTTGATCAAATCGAGACACAACTCAGGAGTAAAGTTGTGAAGCTTGTCAAAGTGCAGTGGAGCGAGGATCCCAGTGATTGCACCTGGGAAACTCTGGATAGTTCTAGGAAAGTTTATCCGGATTTGTGTTCGGATAACTCGTGATGTTTGTTAGGATAGACTGTTTGATTGTTTGCTAATGTAAGAATGATATGTATGTTTGAATGGTTGGTATAACAGCTTTTAAATTATCTTTGTTTTAAATTTTGGGGACGAAATTCTTTTAAGGGGAGAGGAATGTAACGACCCTGGATTTTGGCCCTGTTTATTTTAATAAATAATTAATCAAATTAAATAAAGTGTAAACTGATTATATTAAAATGAATATGATTTTGGAAATAAATTGCTATTTGTTTATAATGGATTTGTATTTTGAAAGGAAATGGATTTGAAAATTTAAAATAAATCTCTTAAGAATATTTAAAATAAAATCTATCTTGTATAATTGAATTGAAATACTTTATCTTGTTAACATTTGGTGAAAATATAAAATAAAATAAATAGATGATAATGTTCAATATAAAATATTAATATTAATGTTGGTCAAAAACATAAATATAAATAAATAAGTTAACCTATGAATCTAAGTTAGATATTGATAGTCAAAATATAAAAATACAAATGTAAAATACAAACAAGGAATAAGTGAAACAAGAATTAAATAAGCACAAAGTATAAAATGAAAACAAGACCAAAGAAAAATAAACCTAACAACCATGTGTATTGAAGTTCAACTAGAAGTTTATAAAATAAACATGTCTAGAAAACAAATTATCTTCATAAGCAAGCCAAAGGTATAAAAATGAACCTGACACATATTTGTGAAATATTCAACTGGAAGCTAATAACAAAACAAATATCTATAAATAAATAGCTTCACATACAAGACCTAGTGTTGCCTGTAAAGTATAAATAAGCATAAGGTATAAAAAATTAAACCAGTCAAATATTTATATCCAGATCTTCTTCATATGCAAGACCATAGTAAAGTAAAACCTGACGAATATGTTTATAAATTATTTGAGCTAGAAGCAATACTAGATAGAAACAAACATATGTTTGTAAACTATTCAAATTTAAAATATCTTCATTCATAAGCTAAGTCTACCTGAAATATATGTTTTTATACTCTTTACAGAGAAAATCTAATTATAATATATAGACATATTAAGAAACAAAGCATGTACTGGATATCAACTCAGCCAATATTTTTGTTCAAAAGCAGCATTAAAAATCTTTACTTTTCAGTAAAGGAAGGCCTGGTCAGTACAAAACAAATGTTTTTATTCAAAGTACCTTCGTTCGCAAGTCAAATGCTAAGTGTAAGTTTTTAAACAAAATATCTATACACAGTAAACATTTTAATAAGTATGCAAACTAATCAAGGAACAAGACATTAATTGGCTTTCATCTCAGCCCAATATTTTGTCAGTTCCAATTATTACAAATCCTTGCTATGCAGTAATAAAGATTTGATCAACATAATTAAAGCAAAAAAATAGTAGGTACATAAAGTATAAACTGCCAGTAAGTAAGAATGTGTTATATGTAACCTGTAAATAATTATGTAAGACAAGTAAATGAAAATATCTATGTACTAATAAGATTAAGTGTAGACATTAAGTACATTAACATTAAATGTTTTATCATGTCAGCAAACATTTGGTCGAATTCAAAGATCATCTCAGCCCCATTTGAAAATGTTGCCTGAGAAAACAAAAACGAATAGTGTACCAGCATTTGTAAACCCAGATAACACCTAACCTGGTTAGAGTCCTTTCTATTTATACATAACTTCTTATCTTCATTCGTTTATAGCTTAGCAAAACCAGGAATTTATATCAAAACCTGTTGTTCTTTTCAAAATTCCAATCTGGAATCAACAAAATTCCAAAGTCCTAAAACATTCCAGATTCAAATATCAAAGCTTTCCAGTTTAAAGCAAATAAGTAGCATCTTGTCTTTGGAAACCAATTAAGTTCAATAGCAAATCAAAAGAAAACTTTCAGTGATTCATCTACAGTTTCTCCATCAAACTTGCTTTCTGTTTCAACAAAGTTTAAGGTGAGTAAACAAGAAATTTTAAGCTTTAAGTTATTTTAAAATAGTTCAAGATTATTTGATATCCTGGATTATATATATATATATGTTTCAGTTTGTATATATGTTGTGATGCTCTGTTCACCTCTGTTGACTGATTCAGGTTGTGAATATTCTTTCAAATTCAATTTACTCTCTTCAGATTATTATAAAGCTTTAAACTTTTCATTTAAACAAGATGTTTAAACTTAAATTTTGATTTCTAAAAGCCGACTAAACTTTGTTGTAAAACATAATTACAGTAATTTAGTTTACAGGTATCAAATGATAACTTGATAAAATTGATTTTTGTAAAACATTAATTCAAGATTATATGTTGAATTCTTATAACAAATTATGATTTTTAAAACAAAAATGAAGCTTTTTAGCTTTGAATTCTAAGAGCAGTTTGTTTGTGAACAAGAATTGCATTCTTTCCGATTTCTGAAAATCGAATTAGGTTAAAATGTTGAAACTTGGTTTGAAGGTAGCAATAACTACTGTGATCCTGAGAAAAATGTCAATTAATTTTTCTATTGTGTAAAATTCGAGTACGAGATCATATTAGGGTTTAGTTGAAGTTCTGGTTCATCACTGTAATGAGGCGCGTGCGACTTCTTCACGTGATCGAGTGTCACGAGCGTTTGGGAAATGGAAGGGTGGCGTGTTGTCGAGGTGCGGCCAAAGGTTGAGTGCTTCCGGTGGTCTCGGCGGCGGTGACGAGGTTGTTTTGTCATTTGGTTGAGCTTCAGATTTTCGAACTGTATGCTAATTTTCGTTTCAATGGTTTGAAACGAGATTCGAGTTTGGTTTTCATTTGTACGTGGATTTCGTGACTTGTCGACGATGTGGGTGATCGCCGGAGGACTGTGGTGCCGACGTGCACGTGCACGGCGTGGAGGTTGGAGACGGCGTCGTGTCAGTGGTATTTCTCGAGTCGTGCTGGAGTGATTAGGTAGGTTGCTTTGGGTTTTATCGCGAGCGTAGGTTTAAACCTGATGCTATTTAAACTTAGCAAAATTTGAACTACAGAAAAAAAAAGGGAGAGAAGAAGAAGTTTGTGTATAGGGAGGGAGACTAGGGAAATAGTGTGTTTTACTCGGAGTTATACTCGAGTTTTTGCAGGAATGGCTCGAGTTTCCTTCAAACTGCAGTAATGCACTTTTATGTAGGAGATAAGTAAATTTGATTTGCTCAAATTTTTAAGCACTGTGAACATAATGAATGTTTAACAAGTTTTAATTAAGATTTTGATTCAAGTTATAATGATTTTTGCTTAATACTTAACAAAGTTTTTAAAACGTTTAATTATTATTTAATCCAGTATTAGTTTAATTAAGTATAAAGTTAATTAACAAATAAGTTGTAGTTAGTTAACATAATTGATTTCCAGAGTTAATGAAGGCTTTTTAAAATGTTAGTTAAGCTGAATAATTAATATCAACTGATGATTTCAGAAAGTAAATAAAAATAATTACTTTTTAATCTTAATTAGTGATGGATTATAAGTAATAAATAAATTAACTACTTAAGTAAATTAATGAATGATTAATAGTTAATTAATTAAGTAATTTAATTAAGAATTAATAAAATGATAAATTAAGTTATTAGCAGTTAATAAATGGGTAATTATGTTTTATTAATAATTAAGGTTATTAATTAATGATTAAAGAATAGTTAATTAAATTAATTAAGGTAAAATAAATTGATTAGGAAGTAATAAATTAAACAGCGTGAAATAAAATAACTAAAAAAATTAAGTAATTAAGAAATTAATTATTCATTGTAATTAATAAAGTTTAAATATGAATTGTTTAAGTTAATTAATTAAGTTTAATTAATTTAAATAATTATTTGATGATGTGATAAGTATAATTACTTGGGGAAGTAATTAACGATAATTACTGGATGAAATTGACTGAGGGTGATTTAATAATGAAAGTAATTTGAGTATAATTACTTTGTGAAATTAATCAAGGGATTAATTTAAAGGAAAAGTAATTAAGGAGTAATTTATTTATTTGATGAATAATTAAAGGTGGTTAATTGCTGAATAGTATTAATCAGGGGTGATTAAATAATGTGTTTTAATTAAAGATTTAATTACTTAAGGTAATTAATTTAATACAGGATAATGAAATTAAAATGTAATTAGTAATCATTAATAAATATAATTAATGATAAGAGATCAAAGAGTAATTAATTAGTGTAATTAAGAAGAAATGTAATGTTAGTAATTTAAGGTTAATTTCTATGTTTAGTTAAGATAATTTATTTGTGGAAATAGTTAAAGGATAATACTTGAATGTAATTAAAGTAAATCATACAAGGATGACTAATTAAATTGAATAATTGGATGATGATAAATTAATTGATTGATAATTGATTAATAGTTATATAAGCAAGATTTATAATGGTGAAGTTATTAATTTAATTTACTTTAAATTAATTAGAGATGCAAGTAATTAATTTAAATTCATTTTAAATTAATTATAGATGATATGATTGCTTATGTATGAATGGATGATATTGTTTACCTTGAACGGTTTGAGATCTCAAATATGAGATAAATGATGATGTATGTAATGTTTGTTTGATTGAAGTGTGATAATAATATGGATTATCTGTTGCGATGATAATATTGATTATCTGTTTATGATGATAATGTTGATTATCTATTGTGATATTGTGAATTATCTATCTGTGTGTACATGGATAATAGAATTGAATCGTTTTAAACTTTAAAATAACTTGGCCCTAAAAGATACGTTATGGATTTCGATGAGACCGGGATCGGGTTTCCATATTTGGACATCCGAAAACCACATCGATTCAAATTAACGATAGGTCGTGAATCTGCAGTAAATTTGAAGATTTAGAGTGCAAGGGTTGTCGTCGTTAACTCTGAGGGTGATTCCAAAATGAGTGTAAGGAGATAATGCCTTCGGTTTCGTTCGAACCCGGAACGAACTTGTATGGATTGAATGCTTTCAGCACATCGTCAGGCGGACGATGAGCATTCTAAGGGATAAGTTCTGTAAAGGTAATCGTAGCCTCAAGCCTAATCAACCGGAAATGGCTAAAACAGGGGAGGTGCAGCAAGGTTAGGTGGGTCATGCCCAAGCAGGACAAGATTTTCTCCTATCTAGATGTCCCTTTTTATTTGGCTTAGTGAGCGGTTGGTCGCGCCAACTGCGCGGTTATCTTGTTCGGGACTGTTCAGTAAGGAATGGTTCCGGCCTTGTGTTGTAGGGGGTCGGGAGTGATCCTCGGTACGGTGATCTAGGCCCCGTACTGTGACGGGCGGTACCCCAGTAGCCCTGCCATTGTATGGAACCCAATTTCCAATAAGCGCCCTCGGATTTGATTGTATTGCCCACTTTGTGGCTAGTTGCTGGAATTTAATCATGTAACAATTTTGACTATTTTCTATTTACTTGAAAACCCTAGACACTATTATAATATCACTGAATTTCCTATGAAATGTTTTGGTTAGCGTAAGGTAAAAACTTACCCGTATTTAGGTGTGGGAAGTCTTACGTGATACCATTCTTTTCCAATGTTTTTCAAAGTTAAACAACTTTAAACCGTTTACTCATACCAGACCCATGTCTGACCCGGAGTTTATATTTTGTGTTTTTCATAAACTCTTGGGTACTCAAATTTTTACGAGTAGCCAAGTGATAGGTTCTTGGATTGTTGAGTTCTGGAGGAGCTTGGAGCAGGAGCCCATGTAGATATCTATCTAGTTCCGCTGTGATAGTCAGAGTATGCTATATTTTGGGATGTATGTAGTGACAGATGTATATATGATTGTGATGTGTATGATATTGTATAACTCTGATATATATAAACTATGTAATAGTTATGTGATATTATATTTTGTTCCGTTTCTGTTGTGAGATTTTGATGTTGTTGTTCTTTCTTTTCTTTTCTATTTCTACCCCTTTCTTTCTTAATGATGATACGTCTTTCTGGGAGTTGAAGGGCGGGTCATCACAGGAAGTGTATCTGTCGAGACTGTAGACCTAATACCGTCTCGAGTGAGTTTTGTAGTTTGGTGAAATGATTTCATCGATCTTTGAAGAAAATCTATGAAGGTTTAGAGTCTATCTTTGAAGATGGATGAGTTGAGTTTGGATCTGTCGATTTGGCAGAAGTGTGTGATGGTATTTTGATACCTCGAGAAGTGGTAGCTGCGTGATGAAATGCAGTGAATATGGATGTCTCCGAAGAGTTTACTTTGGTACAAGTTTTAGGAAGTGTGTCTTCTTCGGTAATGTGGCAGAGTCCAGCTGGTTTTTTGTGTTTGGCTTTGAGGTCCGAGTTTCTCGAAGAGTTTTGGGATTAAGAAGTCTTTGGGCATTGGTGTCAGCAGTGCATCTTGGAGTATTCTGTGTCGATAAGGAGTCTTCTGGCTTAGCAGTTTTTCTGAGGTGGAGTTCAGAAGCAGCAGAGTGGACCCGTTTCTTTGGTGAATTGGCTAATTAAGTGTAAGCTGTTCTGTTTGGTAAAGAGAGAATAGTTTTCTTTGGGAATTGGTCGGGATTAATCGCAAAAGTGACTTGCGATTGTTTGAGTGTTCTCTTGTGTTATCAGAGTTTTTTTTGGATGTCTTCTGAGAAGTCAGAGGTTTGTCTGTATCGGGAGATTGAGTTTTCTTATCGACCAGATTCCATTAGTGATGTCCATGGTTCAGATAGTAGAAAGATGGTTTCTCAAGATAAGTTTGGTAAAGCAGCTCAGGATTGGTGGAACTTCTGATTTTTCTTTTATGGATCTGTTGAATCATATTCTGGGATACGTTGTCCAGTTTGTGCTCGTGATCATCATTAGCTTTTTTTTTCTTTTCTCTACTCCAGATCAGAGTTGTCTAGCGGAAGCAGTTTGGGAGTATTTCTGTTTGGTTTTTCCGGATAGAAAAGGGAGTTTGTTCTTCTGATGTTTGAAGAGTAGAGTTGTGTATTTGGTTTTGGATTGATCTTGAGGAGATCATTGGGATGGGTTGTTTTTGGTCCAGCTTGTTTCTTTTTGGGGGCATCAGAAAAGGTTAAGCTGATCAGTTTGGATATAGACAGCCCAGGATAGTCAGAAGAGTTTTATGGATAAGAGACGAAGGAATTTGGATTCTGAAGTCGGAGATTTGTTTTGGTCTCTTCTGTGTTTTGGTTGGATTGGTGTTTGGTTTTCAAGAGTTGAATTGCCAGTTTGGATAACTGGGATTCAATGAGATTCACGTATCTCTGAGGGAGTACATATATTAGTTATTTCTGGTAGTGGAACCAGCTGTTCAGGAAGGTTTGGTTGTTGAGTTAGACTAGTCTGTAGTCTGATATCTTGTCTAGTTCTGTAAATCTAGATGAGGAGAAGCTCTGTAGCTAGTTTTGATTGTTTGAATTCTGTAGAGCGAGTATCTCGGTATATATATATATATATATATATATATATATATATATAGAAGATTTTATCCAGAATTTTGTCTGTTGTTTGATTAGATAAATTGGTTGCTTGATTATTAGCATATGATTGATATATGTTTGCGTTTAAATTAAATCTTAAATGAGATTATTAAATTACCTTTGCTTTTAAATTTCGGGGACGAAATTCTTTTAAGGAGGGAGGAATGTGATATCCCGGAAATTTTGGCAATATTAATTTAATAATCTGTAATTAAAATTAAATTGATTTGATAAATTCTGTTAATAAAATTTGATTTCATTTAATAATCCAATTAAATAAATTTTTAATTGGTGAATTTTATCTTTAAAAGCTAATAAATTGCTTTCTATTTATAATGTGTGTATATATATATATATATTAGATAGATAAGTTTTGATTGTAGATTAATAAGCAAATAAAATCTGGTTTTCAAATTCTGATATTCATTTTGATAATTTGGAGACTATTATTTTATTTAATAAATAACTATTCAAACTATTTAATAAATAACTATTTGGTTTAAAATACTTAAAGAAATTGTTTTAAATTGTTTAAATATATTTTAAAGCATGGTTTAAATTTTAATAAGATAAACAAAAGTTTATTTTATTTCTCTTTTTGAATATAGCTTAATAAATATAATTTGGAATTATGTATGGAAATTTAAAATACCATTTATATATTATACATTAATCCATTTAATTAAGATAAATAAGATAAGTAATTTATGATTTCTTTCATAAATGATTCAAATTGATAAATATGTTACTTAAAATATTAATAAATGTATAAATATAGATAGATTTTAAAAGATAATGTTATTATTTTTAAATTAAGTATGTTAATATAAATTAGTTTTAAATGGAATTTTTAAATGTATAACTAGCATTTGAATTTGAATTCATTTTGAAATTCAAATTAACAAACGTATTTAAATTTTATAAATAAGCTTTTATTTTTATATAAATTGTTTTATTTCATTAAAAAGAAAAACATATACATTTATTTATGAAACTACTTTATATGTATTTAATATATAAAGAGGATATTAATTACCTTTAAAATAAATAAAAATAAATAATATTAATTTCAAGACACATGTTATTAAACTAAGGGGTGAAATGACAAGTGTAATTGAATTAAATAACTAGTGTAACAAGTGTTATTTCTTTTTACAAGTGTCTTTTATTTTTAATTTTCTTTTAATTTTTAAATAAACCCATTTCACTTATAAAAGCATATTTTCTTCAATCCTCTTCTTTTCTAATCTTCAAATTGTTTTCAAAGATAAATAGATTTGTTTTCAACTGAATCAAATCTAAAACTAATTTGTATTCCAAAAAAATCTCAAACGTAAAATCATGTTAAAATCTGAAATGCTTCCTCGTACCAAAGCATTTTCAACCTGTAATTCCATCAACCTGAAATCTGTAATTCCTTTCCTCTGTAAAATCATTTTCAAAAGCAAAATGAAAATCTGCATGCATCTTTCAATCTGGTTTGTCTTCAACAAATTTCATCTGCTTACAACTGCAAAAGATTTGCCTGCATGCAAATTTAATCAACAAACAAGTCTCTGCATTTTCTTCAAATCTGAGAATCAAGCATATAAGGCCTGTAGCCAGATTTCAAAACCAACCTACGGTCCTTTGTAAAATCAAAACAAGTAAACTCTGTTTTTTTAAAAAAACCTAGGAATGTAAAAATGGAATCTGGAGCAAGTTCAAGTTTTGAATGGCCTACATGCAAGTTTAAATTCAAAATTAAAAAGGAGTCTGGATTTGTCCAAGCCTGCATGCAAGTTTAAATCAGAAAACACACAAGTTTTTATCAAATTCTAAGAAGCCTTCAAAACAGTTTTCAAAAATATAGGCTCTGTCCTCATTTTCCCTGGTAACAATTTTCTTTTCAAAAATTTAAGTATTAAACTGTTGCTTGATTTATGACTTGTGTATGTTTACCTAGATTTCATGTTGATTTGTATGATTAACCTCATTAGTATAAAAACTCAAGTATAGTTATGATGATGTATGTTTGTTCCTGTAATATGAATTGTATTGAGTATATGAGTATAAGTTTACTATTCTATGATTATTAAAGTGTTCTTCTAAGTTCCAGGTCCAATATTTTAAAAGAAAAACTTAAGTGTTCTTAAATTAATCTTTGATAATACAAGATATTTGAACAATGTATGTTTAATATATCATAAATTATAAGTTTAAGATTTTGTCCAAGATGAAATAAAAAAATACCTGTAGTTTTACTGGAAACAAGGTAATAACAAGTAAACTGAAATCTGACAAATCCAAGTTGATTATTTCTTAGTTTCAGGTGCTTGAATCAAAAGATAGAACTAAAATGTAATTTTTAAAACCAAATTTGCAATTTTTAGTGTTGAGATTTTTGTGCATTGCTGTTCTTACTGGGAAGTGTAAAAGTGGGGAAGTTCTAAACCTAGTTATTAGGCAGTGGGAAATTTTGATCGGCATGGATGCTCTCGTTGATCGAGTGCAATAATTTTTGGAGAGGTGAATGCCGGGGTAGTAAAGAGGAGATGGCCAGAGTCCCAGAGTCTCTGATGGATAGAGGAGGGAGAACGAGTGTTTTCCAGGTTTGGGTTTGGATGGAGATACCTGTTCCAGTATGCTTCAGGTTTGGATTTGGGAAAATCGGTTTGTATTCTGGATGATGTTGGGTTTCTGATGATCGCGATTAGCTTCAAAGGTGAATGTTGACTTTCTTGTTGTCTGGGTAGTGGCCGGAGGTGGCCGGAACCACCGTGCATGTGCACGGTGAAGAAATGGTGACAGGGAAGGTTTTGGGTTTTGCAGTAGTTTTGCACTCGGATTAATACTCGAGTAATTCAAGTTGTTACTCGAAGTTGATCAGGGTTATACCCGAAGTCAAGTACAGGGGGCTCGGGTATTTTTAAAATTACAGATTTCAGAGAAACCTGCATATTTTTCCAATTCAATCTGTTTTAAAATTTGGAGCAGGGTTACCCGGATCTCTGCCAACACAAGGCCGGGTTACCTTTGTAACTAGGTAACTACTACTCGAGTATGCCATCCCTCGGTCCTTTGGGACCTTTATCTGAGGATCCTCTACACCAACAACCACAAAGAAGAGTATTTACAGTAAACACAAAGGTTAAATATCAAGGATCCATACCCGACACCATCCTTTTCCAGAAGGAAATGACATACCCTAAAGGGCGTGACCCTCATAACCTTGCCGCATCTTTCCTGTTTCGACCATTTCCGGAGTGTGAGGTCCGACGAAGTCTCGTCCACAAAGCTTCACTATTCACAAATTCATGCTTTGATCAACAAATGATCAGCAGCACTTCGTGTGTCACATTACAAAATTGGGAATGTATCACTAGTAACCATCAACTACATAACCTCTACGCTCGTACGTCTCAGAGAAGGGTGTTAGGCTAAGAGAATAAATTCTCCGCCACCAACAGAAATGTATTTGATAGAAACCAGCTTTACATCCCAAAGTGTAACGTTAGACACACATCCATACAAGTCCATTTCGGGATCGAACAGAACCAAAGGCACTTCAAAAGAAGCCCTAGCAAATTCGGATATTCACAAATCACGTCCGGAATTCCCATCACAAAGATGATAAAATCTCTATACCGGAGCAACCAGGTGCAGAGACAATCGACAGGTAATCCTTTCGTTTTCGAGAATACCTGATCTTCAACACCATCTTCAAATGAGATCCCATTTCGTCGTATCGTTATTCGTAAGGGTTTTATGACACAAGATCCTCTCCGGGCTAATCCGAATAACGAGCGCTTATTTTAAAAATAAGTGTTAAATTCGGATTTTAACAAATCACAACAATTTCCACTTTGATCTTTTAAATAAAAGATCCATTACAATCACAAAGGTTCGATGTGGTTTTCGGATATCCACTTGGAATTCGACCCCCGGTCGCATCGAAATTCAAATGTAGGTTAAAGGAAAATATTGATAGTCGGTTATTTAACTATCAATCAACATTCACAACAATTACTGGATTTCAGTAATTTTTCCAAATTATTTATTTTCAGAATATTTACGCAAGGTATATTTCGCACTTCAACCATTTGAAAACAAATTTCAAATTACTTTCCACAGTTCAATACTTTGAAAACAAATTTCGAATCACTTCTCCTTACGCGGAATACATTTCCATATATTTATTTGTTTCCACTGAAAATTTGCGGAGTTCAAATAACTTAAAATACTTATCCAAAATATACTTGGGATTATTTAAAATAAAACTATTTTAAAACACTTACTTAAATATTTGTTATGAAAATATTATATAAAAATCTCGTATAAAAATTCAAGGCCAGACTAATTTTAAAATAAAATTCGTAGATAGGATATAACTATTTAGAGATTCGTTTCTAAAACAAATATCAATTTCATATTTATAGACCATATTGAAAAACATACTCGGCTTTCTAGGGAAGAATTTTCTTTCCATTTATATCAATTAATAAATCTTCTCGATTTATTTTAATTTACATTCCAAATCTTTAAATTTATTTTCACACCTTTAAATATAAGACAATATTTATTTTTAAAACAAATTTTCCTTTCTTTTATAAAATTCCATTGTGAATTTAGATTTCTAAATATCCATTGATATACGATTTTCAAATCGATTTCCAAATATTCATTTTCAGCACCGAATTAAATTCTAAATTGATTTTCAAATTTATTTTCAAGTACCAAATCAATTTCAAAAATTGATTTCTAAATTTATTTCAACACCAATTTCATTATCTTTTAAAACAATTCCTTCTTTTGAATTTATTTAATTTTCTAAAAATTAACTTACTATAAATTTTCTACTAAATTTCAAAAATCAAATTTTCATTTATTTCTGGTATCCTATGATACCAAAAATATATTCAGCTAAATTATAGCCCTTAACGATTTAAATCATAATATAATCACACACAGATTATCATAAAGAAACACACAACATATGAAACAAAATCAAATGTTTGAGGAATCCAGTTGGATCCCTCCAACCTGTTTTCCCTACATCCACAGACATTAGCACAACAATTAAATACCAATTCCACTTCGCGGTGGAATATCGCGGTATATGAGATTTATAAAATATCATCCGCTATTATGGCGGTGCAATAGGGTCTCATCCGCTATATAATGCGGGAAATCAACAACTCCAATATATACTATATACTACTATATACATAATATCATTCGATGAATAATTATTATAATTCAATCATCCAAGCACACAGTCAATCAATTTCAATTTAACTATTTAAAGCCAAACTGGAAATTTCAATTTGAACTTAAGTGAGAAGATCTCACCTTAGCTTTTTATTTGTGATCCACTTCCAATTCAACTTGTTTTTTTCCACGATTTTGACCTTGTATAAATATCAAATAATTTAATTAATATTTGAAATAAATCGAACAACTCAATTGTCATTTTGTTAAAATTTTAATTCAACTAATATTTTTAATTTCAAACTAAGAATTAAATTTTAAAAAAATTATTTCTAATAATTTGTTTAACTAAAAATTAAATTCAAAACTAAATTTCCTTTTATAAGTTATTTTTAGTGACAAAATATAAATTTTTAAATAAGTTAATTAAACAAAATAAATCACCTTAAAATTTTATCTTAGAACAAACTAGTAAATTAAAAATGTGTATAAGTATATTTATTTCCTTTTCCCTAAATCATATCTATTAATATTTAACAACTGTTTAAATCAAATTCGTATAACTTTCGAATATTTTATTAATTCTATTCCTATATATATATAATTTGAATATAACAGTAATTTAATTTACTGTAAAAAAAACTTTTCCTATATTTTTTCTACACATACTGAATTAAATTAAAGATGAAATGGATATACCTCACGATTTCGACCTTACTGGGAAAATGAATCCGGCCAACTCCGATGAACAGCAACACCCTGACTAACTCACGCTCATGAACCCCTCACCGAAGATCGCGATCGATCTGCTTCTTCTTGACCTCGCGACATTGCCTTGGCTCCTCGATCCAACGATCATGACCTCGCAACCCTAGCCGCAGGCGATTTAGTCGTGACTCTCCTCGGTCGATCGAACCACCCACGCTATCTCGAGGTCGCCTTGGTATTCCCATCGCACGCGCAAGCTCAGTGCACCACCCCTTTCCTTCATCTAACGCGGTTTTCGAGAAGCCCTAACACGTAGAAGCGAGAATCGAAGCCAAGCCTGACGAATCGATCGATTTCGAATTGATTTCGCTCGTCGTTCTCCTCTTGCTTTGATTTCAAACGAGCCCGATTTCGATTTGGTATAACTTGACGAGGCTACGGCCATTTTTTTTCGGATTCAAGGAGATAAGGGGAAGCGATACGCGGCTACAACTGGGATGGAGTGGTGTGTAGGGGAAGACAATAAAAACGTGTAATTTTTCTTTATATTATTATATTTAAATTTAAATTCGAATTACTCCTATAAACACAACTCAAAATCTCAATCTCCAAATTGAGGCGTGCCGCTAGGCCTTTATAATGTTATACCCCTATTCCGAACGCATTGGAAAAAGTTTCGACTCCTAATTCGATCGTATGGAGGAGATATGTAACAACCCGCATATTTATTGATTTTTATATTTAAATATTTTATTTAAATATTTTATCGTTAGTCGGATTTTGGTCCGAAAAGCTACTTTTTGCAAACAGCCGAATTAGGACTCGAGACCACCCCCATTGAGTTCAAAATGCCTTTTGCGACCTTTTTGAGTATAAGCTTCGATATGTTTGGAGAAAGTTGATTTTTGCTACTTTTTGCTTTAGGCTTTGATTTGGGCTGAGCCAATTAACCACTTACTAACTCAGTCCCAATCCCCCTCTCCTCTTCATTACTTCATTCTAACTCCTCAAACTCAAGCTCCAACTGAAAATGGTGGAGAGGAAAGGGAAATAGAAACTCCCAAGCCCTAGTTGCTCTTGATAATCCAAATTCTTGCTCCAAATTCAAAGAGAAGGATAGGTAAGCCTCTTCTCCATCTTCTCCATCTCTTCTCCTCTTCGATTTCAGAAAATATCCTAAACCTAATTTAGGAAAAATATGTGTTTTATTCTTAGATTGAAGCTTGTTGAGTAAGAGTGAAGAGTGGTTAGCCTTTCCTTTGCATTTGAGCTTCTTCTTCTTCTTCTTGAGTTAAAAAGGTGAGATTTTTATCTCACATCTATGCTTATATTTATCTTCGAATGTTAGGTATGAATTCCTAACACTTATTCGTGTGCATTTGCTTTTGGTTTAGATTGAAGTGGTGTATATTCCAATTTTTAGTGTTTTAAGTTCAATTCGTTAAAAATCCTAACTTCTTTGTTTGAACATGTTTTTGGTGATGCATCGAGGAGCATATAGGGCCGGGTAGTCGATTGACATAAACCCTTAGCGTCATTGCTCGTGCGAATGCAATTTTGGTCAAGATTGAACCTCATTTGTAATAGGCATGGATGAGGCTAGAAACAAGCTCGGCCGACCGACCCCCCCTGGTCCGGTCGACCGACCTGCTTCCAAGTGCATAAGCACTTTCTGTTTTAAGGTTCGGTCGACCGAGTACAGGGAGTCCGATCGACCGACCTGCTGTCCCGAGAGGTTTCCAACCTTTGGTTCGGTCGACCGACTCAGGGACTCCGGTCGACCGACCTGATGATTTTTGCCAGATTTGCCTATTTTGCTAATTCGTTTGAATATCCAACTTTAATCGATTCGTGTTGTCTCCCTTTTGTTGTCGTCATTTATTATCGACTTTGATGACCTTTTCTTTGGGAATTTTAGATATATCCACTTTGATGGATTTGATATCGATTTCTTTGGATTTTATTCACGTCTTCGAATGTGAATTTTTATGCCCGATTGTTTCAACAATCACTTCTATGATTTGTCACTTTAAAATATAAAGGTTTTCTATACTAGTAGTAAATATCAAAACTCTTTCTTCAAATGATTTCAACACTATTTTAATACCAAATTCGTTTATAAAACCGATTTTCAATCTATTAGTATATACAAACCTTTACCTCACTCGTATGAGAAATCTAATTAAACGACTTAGTAAAACAAGTGGTATGAAACGCTTGCGTTTACTTCGTCGGTTAATTCTTGGACTTGTTCGATTGAATCTCTTGTGACAATTTTCTAGTGGAGATCTACAATTTGTTCGTAAATATTTAAGTTAATCTAGTGGTTATGGGACATGAAGCTAAGCTCATATATTTACTAACTTATTGTAATTGACACTTCTCGTTGATCATGACGATCATCTTTATGGTTTAGACTAGCAATGTGCGATGTCTCTTTGTTTGCGAGGTTAGGCTAGACACCATTTGTGCGATTCCATTCACACAAACCTTTTCGGTTAGCCTAGACACCACTTGTGTGATTCCACTCACACATACCTTTTTATTGTGATTTGGATCATCGGATGTCCCGCTGTACGACGTCGTTGTTCCCTTTGATTGTGATTTGGTTCATCGGATGTCCCGCTGTACGACGTCGTTGTTCCTTTTTATTGTAATTTCTGGATTTCGTGTGTTGATTTCTGGAATTTATGTTTCACCAACTTTTACGATGGGCATTGATATATATATGTCATTTATTGTGACTTGGTGAATGAAATTAGGAGTATGACATTCCTTTTTATCTTGAGTAGATTATTGTGATATTGATTAATCTCTTGTTGATTTTCAATTACTTATCTATCACAGCTTGGCCTTGTGATTATTATATGTTTATGTCATATCTCTTATTATATATCACTTCATCTGATATTTATAGCTAGACTGATCCGTTTATTATTTTCTTCTTAAATAATACTCGGGTCAGACTGAGATACTACAGGTGCTTCTGCGTGACTCCTTATCGGACTTTCATCTGATCTTTTGGCTATCTACTTAGATTTGTAGTTTTTGTTGTATACATTTGAGATACAGACTCTATGGTGTATACTTATTCTTTTGTCTAGCACGTGTTGCTACTCTTTGTATTATTGTGGATCTTTTTGACCACTACTCTGATGTACACTTTCATGTGTAATATTCATATCTATTTCCGCCTTTGTGATATGAATTGTCTGTGACTGATTTATGTTATGTTTAATTCTATATTTGTTTCTGAAGATATTATAGCCACTATGTAGTAGCTTTGTGTTTGTATCGGTGTGTCGGATTTCCTCTTGATAAAGAAAATGCATGTTATACTATCTGACATATCGATGCTCGCGCAAAGCAATTACACGGATGGTCGCTCCTCAACAGCCTTATTCTCTGTGCTAGTTGACAGCATTCTCAGTAATGTTCTTGGCTAGCGTGGGTATAGAGGTGGGGCGTCACAGCTTGGTATCAGAGCCAAACTTCGGACCAATATGGAATATTATAACAAGGATCATCGTCCTAAGTCTTTCTTAGGAGTCGTGCTTTAGGATTTTATTCGAGTCTTTGTACCGATTCATCCTATTTTCTTTATGATTCCTTGTTTTATCTATTAAGATTGTTTGATATTCATTTGTGAATAACTTTTTCCTCTTCTTTCTTTCTTTCTTAAAGAAGAGAAATGGTTAGACCTGGCCGTCCCAGCGCCGGTCAATCTAGTGCTACTCCCCAAGATGGAGTATTTATGTTTGCCCAGCAGCTTCTTGATCTTGTAAAGAACGCTCAAGCTGCCGGTCCCAATCCAGAGCTCACTCATCCTAGATCCGGTTTTGCACGCTTGTGCAGAGACTATACCGATTTGGGTGGAAGGCCCTTCAAAGGATCCGAAAGCGTTATTGAAATTCAAGCTTGGCTCAAATCATGCGATCGCATCTTTTCTCGCATGAACCTCATTGATCTACATCGAGTCCAAGTGGCTTCTAGCATGCTCCAAGGAAGAGCATTAGATTGGTATGAGCTCTTGGTTTCCGAAATCATTGAAGCGGATCTTACTTGGGAGCAATTCCGGGAAAGATTCGAATCAAAATTTGTGCTGGAGGCTGAAAAAGTAACTTTGGCCCGGCGTTTCATAGACCTTGTTCAAGGTGAATCTTCTGTGACAGACTATGTCGCATCTTTCGAATCTCTTTCTAAATACGGGGTTGAGTACATTAATACCCCATTGAAGAAAAATCAGAGATTTGTCTATGGCTTGAATAAGAATCTTAAGAAGCCATTACTCCTGAAACTTGAGGTTTCATTTGATCAGCTTATTGATATCGCTCTTCGTCTTGAAGAGGCCGATAATGAAGGTGATGTTGAAGTTGTGCGTGCCCAACGGAACTTCGACAATAACTTGAAGAGGCCTATCAAATTCAAAGGCCCCGATTCTAATAAGAAAGGAAAGCAACAAACTCAGGTAGCAAAAGTTCCTACCTCTAGTCGTGGACAATGCTACAATTGTGGTTCCACAGACCACCATGTAGGCGAGTGCCCGAAACCCCTCTTTTGCCGTTATTGCAAAGGTTCGGGTCATCTATTTTCTTCGTGTCCTAAGCTTCCAAGCAAGTGAGAAGGAAGGCTGCAGGCCCCTGGCAACTCTTCTCTTGGTCAAGGTATTTCTCATTTAATCCTTGACTACATTTATTTCGTGATCTTCTTATTTGAGTTCTTTTTGATATGGGTTTTATCTCACTATTTTATATCAAAAGAACTTGTCGATTCTTTTCTTTGAAAATATTTTGTGCTTGATGACTTCTTTGAGGATTGTGGGTCTGGATGGTAGATCCGCAACGCTCAATTTGTCTTTATTGATGTCGAAATTTATTTTATGGGATTTTTCTTTCCGAGCCGATATTTTTACTTAGGCTTTGGAATTGATTTTTTGAAAGGATTGGCTTAATCATTGTGAAGCTCATATCCTATTTTCCGTGTGGACCATTCATCTTTGGCATTTTCAATCTGTTAAGCAGATTTCTATTTTTCCTTTATGATTTTGATTCCAACTTGATGGCATCATTTTATTCCTTAAGCCCACTTATAAGGAAAGTGTTGTTTCTCTTATCTAAATAGTTTGAGAAATTTTCCGGTATTTTTGAGATTGTCTTAGAATTATCACCTAAGTAATCTTTTGTGTGGCGCTAAAGTCTTTTCATTTTGACCGTGCCACCGATTTTCATTGCTACGAGTTGCGGAAATTAGCATTCCACTTACCGCATTCCGCACTCGTTATGATTCTTATGAATGACTTATTATGTCATTCAGTTTGTCCAGCTTATTTCATCCATTTTATAGATCGAATATTCTATGAATATCTTGATGACTCCGTTCTTGTACTTATTGATTTTGGATGAAATAGCAATTTAAAATTTTGCAAAATCTTTTTCATAAGATTTATTTAGAAGTATAACCGGATTTTTGTTCTTGAAATGAACGAAGAATGTTCTTAAAAGTATTTAAGAAACATGTTTATTATCTAGAAGATGATTTTGTGATTGTATTGCCCATTTAGTGTTTTAAGAATTTTGGTCGATGCGCTTGATCAACGTTATCGATAGGAATTTCCTAAACGCTTTGATGAGACAATCAGACACGATATATTGACTTGTAAAATGTAAATTTTTCTAGAAATATTTTTACATAAAAATAAAAATGTAATCTTGAAAGTTTTAACTTTTCGGGAAAGAGGATTATTTAAAAGAAATTCTTTCTTTTCGATACTCTTGTTCTTGTGATTCCTGGAGGGGAACCAAGACTTTGCTTTTGATTCATTGGATGTACCGTTGTACTACATCAATGTCTTTCCATTTGATTCATTGGATGTACCGTTGTACTACATCAATGTCTTTCCTTTTGATTCATTGGATGTACCGTTTGTACTACATCAATGACTTTTCTTTTGACTCATTGGATGTACCGTTTGTACTACATCAATGACTTTGCTTTTGATTCATTGGATGTACCGTTGTACTACATCAATGTCTTTCCATTTGATTCATTGGATGTACCGTTGTACTACATCAATGTCTTTGCTATTTGATACATTGGATGTACCGTTGTACTACATCAATGTCTTTGCTTTTGATTCATTGGATGTACCGTTGTACTACATCAATGTCTTTGCTATTTGATTCATTGGATGTACCGTTGTACTACATCAATGTCTTTCCTTTTGATTCATTGGATGTACCGTTTGTACTACATCAATGACTTTTCTTTTGACTCGTTGGATGTACCGTTTGTACTACATCAATGACTTTGCTTTTGATTCACTGGATGTACCGTTGTACTATATCAATGTCTTTCCATTTGATTCATTGGATGTACCGTTGTACTACATCAATGTCTTTGCTATTTGATACACTGGATGTACCGTTGTACTACATCAATGTCTTTGCTTTTGATTCATTGGATGTACCGTTGTACTACATCAATGTCTTTGCTTTTGATTCATTGGATGTACCGTTGTACTACATCAATGTCTTTTCTATTTGGTTCATTGGATGTACCGTTGTACTACATCAATGTCTTTCCTTTTGATTCATTGGATGTACCGTTTGTACTACATCAATGACTTTTCTTTTGACTCATTGGATGTACCGTTTGTACTACATCAATGACTTTGCTTTTGATTCATTGGATGTACCGTTGTACTACATCAATGTCTTTCCATTTGATTCATTGGATGTACCGTTGTACTACATCAATGTCTTTGCTATTTGATACATTGGATGTACCGTTGTACTACATCAATGTCTTTGCTTTTGATTCATTGGATGTACCGTTGTACTACATCAATGTCTTTGCTATTTGATACATTGGATGTACCGTTGTACTACATCAATGTCTTTGCTTTTGATACATTGGATGTACCGTTGTACTACATCAATGTCTTTGCTTTTGATTCATTGGATGTACCGTTGTACTACATCAATGTCTTTGCTTTTGATTCATTGGATGTACCGTTGTACTACATCAATGTCTTTGATTTTGATTCATTGGATATACCGTTGTACTACATCAATGTCTTTCCATTTGATTCATTGGATGTACCGTTGTACTACATCAATGTCTTTGCTATTTGATACATTGGATGTACCGTTGTACTACATCAATGTCTTTGCTTTTGATTCATTGGATGTACCGTTGTACTACATCAATGTCTTTCCATTTGATTCATTGGATGTACCGTTGTACTACATCAATGTCTTTGCTATTTGATTCATTGGATGTACCGTTGTACTACATCAATGTCTTTGCATTTGATTCATTGGATGTACCGTTGTACTACATCAATGTCTTTGCTATTTGATACATTGGATGTACCGTTGTACTACATCAATGTCTTTGCTTTTGATTCATTGGATGTACCGTTGTACTACATCAATGTCTTTCCATTTGATTCATTGGATGTACCGTTGTACTACATCAATGTCTTTGCTATTTGATACATTGGATGTACCGTTGTACTACATCAATGTCTTTGTTTTTGATTCATTGGATGTACCATTGTACTGCATCAATGTCTTTCCATTTGATTCATTGGATGTACCATTGTACTACATCAATGTCTTTGCTTTTGATTCATTGGATGTACCGTTGTACTACATCAATGTCTTTGCTTTTGATACATTGGATGTACCGTTGTACTACATCAATGTCTTTGCTTTTGATTCATTGGATGTACCGTTGTACTACATCAATGTCTTTGCTATTTGATACATTGGATGTACCGTTGTACTACATCAATGTCTTTGCTTTTGATTCATTGGATGTACCGTTGTACTACATCAATGTCTTTCTTTTTGATTTATTGGATGTACCGTATGTACTACATCAATGTCTTTGCTTTGGTTCACTGGGCGTACCGTTTTTGTACTACGCTGATGTCCCAAATTATTTGAGTTTCTAGTTCCTCGGGCGTACCGTTTTTGTACTACGCCGTTGCACCGGCTCAATTTTCTGCTATTCTTGACGTTTCCCAAGCCTTTTATCTACGGAAATGCCTTAGGGATTCTGGTTTTCATTCTTGAGCCTGGTAATATTGTGGAAGTTGAAGTTTCACCAGATTTCTTGCTAACTCTTTTGTGCACTTTATGGTGAACTTCCTATTTCAAATTTTCTTTTGTGTTGATATGCTTCCATGGTTGTTACTTCTTATTTTCCTCTTAAGCATTGCGAGGACGCAATTTCTTTAAGGAGGGGAGTCTGTAACAACCCGCATATTTATCGATTTTTATATTTAAATATTTTATTTAAATATTTTATCGTTAGTCGGATTTTGGTCCGAAAAGCTACTTTTTGCAAACAGCCGAATTAGGACTCGAGACCACCCCCATTGAGTTCAAAATGCCGTTTGCGACCTTTTTGAGTATAAGCTTCGATATGTTTGGAGAAAGTTGATTTTGCTACTTTTTGCTTTGGGCTTTGATTTGGGCTGAGCCAATTAACCACTTACTAACTCAGTCCCAATCCCCCTCTCCTCTTCATTACTTCATTCTAACTCCTCAAACTCAAGCTCCAACTGAAAATGGTGGAGAGGAAAGGGAAATAGAAACTCCCAAGCCCTAGTTGCTCTTGATAATCCAAATTCTTGCTCCAAATTCAAAGAGAAGGATAGGTAAGCCTCTTCTCCATCTTCTCCATCTCTTCTCCTCTTCAATTTCAGAAAATATCCTAAACCTAATTTAGGAAAAATATGTGTTTTATTCTTAGATTGAAGCTTGTTGAGTAAGAGTAAAGAGTGGTTAGCCTTTCCTTTGCATTTGAGCTTCTTCTTCTTGTTCTTGAGTTAAAAAGGTGAGATTTTTATCTCACATCTATGCTTATATTTATCTTCGAATGTTAGGTATGAATTCCTAACACTTATTCGTGTGCATTTGCTTTTGGTTTGGATTGAATTGGTGTATATTCCAATTTTTAGTGTTTTGAGTTCAATTCGTTAAAAATCCTAACTTCTTTGTTTGAACATGTTTTTGGTGATGCATCGAGGAGCATATAGGGCCGGGTAGTCGATTGACATAAACCCTTACCGCCGTTGCTCGTGCGAATGCAATTTTGGTCAAGATTGAACCTCATTTGTAATAGGCATGGATGAGGCTGGAAACAGACTCGGCCGACCGACCCCCCTGGTCCGGTCGACCGACCTGCTTCCAAGTGCATAAGCACTTTCTGTTTTAAGGTTCGGTCGACCGAGTACAGGGAGTCCGGTCGACCGACCTGCTGTCCCGAGAGGTTTCCAACCTTTGGTTCGGTCGACCGACTCAGGGACTCCGGTCGACCGACCTGATGATTTTTGCCAGATTTTCCTATTTTGCTAATTCGTTTGAATATCCAACTTTAATCGATTCGTGTTGTCTCCCTTTTGTTGTCGTCATTTATTATCGACTTTGATGACCTTTTCTTTGGGAAATTTAGATATATCCACTTTGATGGATTTGATATCGATTTCTTTGGATTTTATTCACGTCTTCGAATGTGAATTTTTATGCCCGATTGTTTCTACAATCACTTCTATGATTTGTCACTTTAAAATATAAAGGTTTTCTATACTAGTAGTAAATATCAAAACTCTTTCTTCAAATGATTTCAACACTATTTTAATACCAAATTCGTTTATAAAACCGATTTCCAATCTATTAGTATATACAAACCTTTACCTCACTCGTATGAGAAATCTAATTAAACGACTTAGTAAAACAAGTGGTATGAAACGCTTGTGTTTACTTCGTCGGTTAATTCTTGGACTTGTTCGATTGAATCTCTTGTGACAATTTTCTAGTGGAGATCTACAATTTGTTCGTAAATATTTAAGTTAAGCTAGTGGTTATGGGACATGAAGCTAAGCTCATATATTTACTAACTTACTATAATTGACACTTCTCGTTGATCATGACGATCATCTTTATGGTTTAGACTAGCAATGTGCGATGTCTCTTTGTTTGCGAGGTTAGGCTAGACACCATTTGTGCGATTCCATTCACACATACCTTTTCGGTTAGCCTAGACACCACTTGTGTGATTCCACTCACACATGCCTTTTTATTGTGATTTGGATCATCGGATGTCCCGCTGTACGACGTCGTTGTTCCTTTGATTGTGATTTGGTTCATCGGATGTCCTGCTGTACGACGTCGTTGTTCCTTTTTATTGTAATTTTTGGATTTCGTGTGTTGATTTCTAGAATTTATGTTTCACCAACTTTTACGATGGGCATTGATATATATATATATGTCATTTATTGTGGCTTGGTGAATGAAATTAGGAGTATGACATTCCTTTTTATCTTGAGTAGATTATTGTGATATTGATTAATCTCTTATTGATTTTCAATTACTTATCTATCGCAGCTTGGCCTTGTGATTATTATATGTTTATGTCATATCTCTTATTATATATCACTTCATCTGATATTTATAGCTAGACTGATCCGTTTATTATTTTCTTCTTAAATAATACTCGGGTCAGACTGAGATATTACAGGTGCTTCTGCGTGACTCCTTATCGGACTTTCATCTGATCTTTTGGCTAACTACTTAGATTTGTAGTTTTTGTTGTATACATTTGAGATACAGACTCTATGGTGTATACTTATTCTTTTGTCTAGCACGTGTTGCTACTCTTTGTATTATTGTGGATCTTTTTGACCACTACTCTGATGTACACTTTCATGTGTAATATTCATATCTATTTCCGCCTTTGTGATATGAATTGTCTGTGACTGATTTATGTTATGTTTAATTCTATATTTGTTTCTGAAGATATTATAGCCACTGTGTAGTAGCTTTGTGTTTGTATCGGTGTGTCGGATTTCCTCTTGATAAAGAAAATGCATGTTATACTATCTGACATATCGATGCTCGCGCAAAGCAATTACACGGATGGTCGCTCCTCAACAGCCTTATTCTCCGTGCTAGTTGACAGCATTCTCAGTAATGTTCTTGGCTAGCGTGGGTATAGAGGTGGGGTGTCACAAGATAGCTTTTCGAATCCGGTTATTAAATTAAATTTCGATTTAATTTTCAGCGCGTTTGCCTGTCGTACGGCCAAACGACAACTCCAAACATTACGAAAATTGAAATTCGATATTAATACAATATTACGGATCCAATGGAATGGTTTCGTTGAATTCCGAGATTGTGCTCGGAAGACTATTTTTAAATATCGCTTTAAACAATATAAATTCAAAACTGAACAAAACATTTTCAAATTAAATTCTGAAGCTTCAATTATCTTCAGTATTATCAATATAAATTTTCTAAGCCTTTGAAATATTTTTAATCAGCTTAAAAATGGAGGTTCAAATTTTTATCCTACTTCAATAAATTAAATTCAATAATTAAATTGCCAAATTCATAGTTAATTTTGAAATCCAAGTTAAACTAACTTCCAAATATTTAAAATCAATTAAATATTTCGTTTCAAATGTAAAAAAATTCCGGGTCGTCACATCCTTCCCTCCTTAAAAGAATTTCGTCCCGAAATTACAAGTCAAGAAGAATGATCCTTAACCCATTTAATATTTTCCAAACCAAACAGCTTTATCAACTTTCCAAAACAAATCTTTTTGTCAAAAATCCATTATCATTTCAACTAGCTTTCCAACTTCAATTATAAGTTCCAAATAACATTATTTTCTTAACAATTCAAATTTCAAATTTCCAAAATTTTCTCAAAATTTTTCTAGCTCCCTAAATTTTCAAAAAATTTCGTCAGCGTCTCCTTTGCGTTGCTAGCTCGGTACGACTACAAAATGGCACCACAGGCCCTCAGATTCCAAAAGAAAACAAAAGGCCAAGTGGCTAGACGAGAAAATCATCAAATTTCATATAGAAGTTAAATGCATACCTTTTGTCGAGCAATTTAAATTTATCTTCGAAATCAAAATCCAAATTCCATTTCCTTTAATACACATGTATATCCTTCTAGTCATAATATCCATTCATAGCCTTTAAAATCATTTTATACATTTTCTTACAGAAGTTTCCATATCTACTTCTATTCAATTAGTTTTCCCATTTCCATATGAATTCAATTTATCTTCAACTTTGGATATTGAATTTTATCTTCCATTTATAACTGATTCATATCATTATTCAGTTTCATTCACTAATTTACTTCAATTTCAAATTTGAAATCGTTTACCGCTAACAAAAAAAAAATAAAACATTTTCTAACTCCCAAAATTTTCGAAAATTTTTGGCAGAGTCTCCTTTGTACGAAGGAGCTTTGCTATTTGACAAAAGATATAAATATATATACATAGACCCACACGGTCGGAAAAAACAGTTCATATTTCCTATTTTTATTGCGTAGGCGTACCTTTTTAGCATTTTTAAGCAAAGCGGTTTATTATTAGTATTTTAGCACGACCAAATCCAGCCAAACAGCCCTCCTGTACCTGTATTTATTCAATTTAAACACATAAGTGACATATATAGGAAATTCATTTACACTTCACTTATTTACAATAGTAGACACATAGTTTTCACAAGCAAAATATTCAAAATTATTTCCATTAGCAATTTATATGGTTTCGATACAATTTTAGTTGCTTACAACTAAATCACACATCATTTCCATTCAATTTCAATGGTTTACAACACACTTTCTTTCATTCAATTCATTTTTAACCGAAATGAACTCATATCCATTTCAATTGATTCAAAAATTAATTTTATTGGCTTTCCTTAACTCATAGAATTTTATACAATCATGTTTGCGTCAAACGACAACCATTTCTATGCAAATTCGACGATATTCACTTAATAGAATATCCAATCTAGTTTATAACTAATTTAAATTGATACCAACTCAATTTACTCCTTATTCCATTTCATTTCCAATTGATTCCGTTTAATTCATTTTGCATTTCATTAATCAAACAAGTTTCATTCAAAACCATTCCATAAAATTTGACAACAGCCATTTCACAATTTTACTTAAGTCGAGCTTTTATCCAATATTTACTTAAGTTATTTATTTTCTTCAAGTTATTTCAATTCAAAACTCAAATTTATTTATTTTTCCTTGTAACACTTCCCAATTTAAATCCCTAATTTGATTTCATTTACCAAATCCATTCCATTTACTAATTTAATTCAATTAGTTTTACTCACTTATCCATTTTAAATTTCAAATTTCCATTCTCAATTTATCTCAAATTCATTTTATCAATAACAAGGAAATTTTCAATTTATTTCTACTTACTTGAATTTATCTGCAAATTCAACCCATTTTTATTTAACTCACAATTTAAGTTTTAGTTTAACTAACTCAACTTTCCTATTTCATGAATTAATTAATTATCATATTAGTTTACTTGGATTCAATCCATTTTATTTTTTCCAAAGTTTGGATTTTTATTCAACTTGATCCAAATCAAATCTCATTCCATTAATGAATTTTATTTCAAATTATAAATCACACTTACAATTTACATTTACAAATCCCATTTGTATATGAATTCGTTCCCTTATCCTTTCAATTCACATTTATAAATTTCATGTATTAAATGAATTTATCTCCAAATCTTTGGTTATACCATTATTTTTTATTCAATTTCCATGCAATAATGATGATAATTCAATATCATCACTTCCTAACAACCAAGCAACCATATACCATAAAAATTCACAGAAAATCATTCTTTTATATACAAAAATAATTTTGGGTAAAATTATTTCATTTACCCTATTTTTAAAACAATACCGTGTTGGTTTATCCTGTTTAAGAGTTTAGAAACCCCTATCGATACTGTTGGCTAGACTGCACCGACCAGAATCTATAAACAGTTAACCGATAAGTCAACAAAATACAAACAAAATTATATTCACTAACAAATACGCGCTCATATCTAGTATTACACTCAAAATCATTCTAGAGTACTACTGACTCTATCTCTAATGAGTAACACCCAACAGAGCCAGGGTTGTCGCTTAACCAAATGCTCTGATACCACTTGTAAAGGCTCGCAAGTCCGTACCCTTTTGAGCTGGCAAAATTCCACAACAATTCAGCCCAAAGAGGAACAAACTTACGAATCTTTAGGGTTTAAAGAAGAAGAGGTAAAAGAAGAAGAAAGAAGAAACAGAAACAATAACAAAATCTCAAATTTCGCAGCGGAATAGAGATAAATAATCTTTAAAACAAAAGGCCTGTATATGTTATTACAATGCAACATCAGAGTACAATAACAATACATGACACTGGCAGTTATAAATGACTTTCCTACATAGTAATTTGTCTCACACAAACCCGAACGCAGCAGATACTACATAATATAGACAATACGTCTCGCTATCCAGCTTGCTCCTAATCTCCACAGCATCTCTTTTTCGACTTCACCCCAGAATAATGATAACCTGACTCTAGGCTGCCCGTGTGAAAAATTATGGGCACCAAGAATTTAGAATGGGAACAATAAACTCCATGTCATTCGTGGGACTGGTGCGAGATCTTAAAATAGTTATTGTCACAAAGAAAAGAAAGAGAAATCCGCTATGCTTTTGGAAAATGAAACTACCATAAGGCCTCCTGCCACTAACACAATACAAACGTAGAATTGGAGTAGATTTCTCCTTATGATAGTCAAACATGCTTGATACGCAAAATCATTTGATATTACTATTATTATTAGCGCATAGCGTGGAAAACATTTCGAAAGTATAATATTAATCTTAGCCAGCATAGGCATTTCACACTTACCTACTATAGCTACCATATTCAATAGCAGGTTACCGCCACATTGCATGGCAGGTTATAAACTAAAACCGTACAGGGCGCGTATTGTTTCTTTGGATTTCCAACAAATGGTTAGGCTAAGGAATTTCCTACTACCACATGGTTACGCCTCTAGAGGGACGTCCCAAGAACCTACCAGGATCTCTGCCAACGCAAGGCCGGGTTACCTCTGTAACTAGGTAACTACTACTTGAGTATGTCATCCCCTGGTCCTTTGGGACCTTTATCCGAGGATCCTTGTAACGATCCCAGTTTTAAAGACGAATTTAAATTTCTAATTTAATTGAATTTCTGGGTTAAATTATGGATTTGTTTGAATTTTTCAATTCTGATAAGATATGTATACTTATTTATTTTATAAATTGGATTTGAAACTTATTATAAATGTAATTGAGTTGGATTAGAAGTAAAATGTTTAAAGAAACTACTTATCAATATAGAATATAAGTGTATATATATATGTGTTATAAATTTAATACTTAAGTTAGGAATATAATTATAAGATAAATTACAAAATATCAAGTAAACAAATAAAAGAAAATTTACATACAAATGAAAATCTAAGAACATATAAAATATAAAGTGAATACAAAGGACCAAAGTAAAGGATAACAAATGAAACATATACAATAGGCAAGTAAGAAAATAAATGAAACAAAGTACATTGTTACATGCTTATACAAAGCAAAGAAAACTGTACAAATATGACCAATAGTGATGCAAGAAATTAATAATAAAATCAGGTAAGGTAAGGCTGTAGATAAATGGGAACATATGCATTTAATACAAGCATAAATGCAATCTTCTCAGCCGAAAGAAAGAAATGTTAAAAGTCATTTCAGTTTTTAAAATAGTTCTTTAGTCAACAAAAGAAGTAAGCCTAAGTAGATAGTACCTTCCCCTGTATGCAAACTATCTGTTGCTATATAATTATATCAAGTTTGTTCAGTAAGAAAAGAAGCAAGGCCTGAAAAGAAAAGAAAACCAAACATCAAAAATTTATAAACTCAAACATCATTCAATCCAAAGCAAAAGCAAGTTCAAACCTGGAAATCAAACAACAGAAGCCCTCTGTTCTTCATCTTCTCAAAACAGTGAGCAAACTTTCTTTAGTTTTCTATCTTGATAGTGTTGATCAGTAATGATAATGAGATAAAATAAAATAAAATATTGTAACTTGTTTGAATGCATACATATGTGATCATCTGTGCATAGGTTGATAATGTATGTTTGTAAGCAGGGATGTATACACCTCTGATAAAAATATACAGGCTCTAAAACAACATCAAAGATCATTTTTTCTGATTCTTCTTGTTATTAAGACTTGGTGCTAAAGCAAAAATGGTTTGTTATAGTATATATTCAAGAATTAAAACTTATTCAAGTTAAATCAATTGTTGATAATCCTGGAAAGCAAGAAAATAAGCATAGTTTTAAAATAAGTCAAAAATTTGAACTTCATAATTTACGAATTCAGGCATACGAATTGAATTCATACTGCAAGACATGAATTTTAAGACAAAAATTTAGATTTTTAGATTAGTAATTTACGAGTAGTTTGAATTTGAATAAAAATTTCTTTTTTTCAAATTTAAGAGATTTGAATCAATTTAAATTATTGAAATTTGGATTGTAGCAAATATAGCCGCCCCTGATCTCGAGAAAAATGTCAAAAAAAATTTCTATTTAGTGGATTGAGAGGACGAAGACATTTTAGGGTTTAAGGACGGTGAAAATGGCGTATGGGTTTTTGGCTCGTGCACACTCGTCAAGGCGTCGAGTGGGACCGGACTTGGAGAGGAGATGCGTAGGGAGGTGTAGCAGCTGTGGGGGGTGATCGCAAGTTCTCCGGTGACCGGAGGTGGCCACGCGGAGCGAAATTGGTGAACATGGTGATTCCTGGAGGCTGCTGATGGTTCGATTTTCAAACTCGTCGTCGACTCATGATGTTGGGTGGTCGATGGGTTGTCGTGGTCATTCGAGACTTGTTGAGGGTCGCGATTGCCACCGAAGGTGGCGGCGGTTCGTGTGCACGTGCACGTATCGTTTGGTGTCAGCGTTGGTGGATGAGGATGTCGCGTGTTGATTCTCGAGTAGGAGGGGTGGCTGCTTCGAGTTCATACTCGTGTACGCGAGTATATTTCCTGTTGCTTTAGTTTGAAAATGAAGTAAACTAAGACTCTAAACTGAAAAAAAAGGAAGAAGAAGAACGAACGAGTGGGAGTGAAGGTCTCGGGGAAACAGGTGAGGAACGCGCGGGGTTACTCGAGATAATAGGGGAGAGACTCGGGTAATTTTCTTCAAACTGCAGTATTATATTTTTAAAGAAAAGGAAAGAAAAAGATTTTCATCAAGTTGTAAATACTGTAAACTTAATAAGTGTTTAATAGTTTTAAATTAAAATTTTAATACAGGTTTTAATTATCTCAGTTAATGTTTAACGATGTTTTTAACTCTTAATAAATTATTTTTATTAACTAATGACTTTAGTTAAGCACAAAGATAATTAACAATTGAGTTTGTAGTTAGTAATATAATTAATTTTAAAAATTTAAAGAAGATTTTTCTTAAATGATAATTAAGTTGAATAATTAATATCAATTAATTATTTTTGGAAAAACAATTAAGAATGGGTAAATATTCAATTGATTATTTTAGAAAGTAATTAAGAATAATTTCATTTTTATTATAATTAGAGTTTGAATTAATTAATGTTTAAGTGATAAGTAAATTTTAATCAACTACTCAAGTTAATTAGTGGATAATTAATAGTTAGTTAATTAAGAAATTTAATTAAGAATTAATAATTGATCAATTAAGTAAATAAATGATTAATAAATGGGTAATTAAGTTTTATTAAATAATAATTTATATTATTAATTAATGATTAAGGGTAATCAATTAAGTAATTAAAGTTAAATAAATTGATCAAAGAAGTAATTAATTAAATAGTGTGAAAAAAAATAATTAAGTAATTAAGATTAATGATTTAGAAATGATTTATTAATTAAATAATTTGGAGTGAAACAAGTAATCAATTGATAAGTAATGATAAATTAAACAGGGTTAAGGAATTAACTCTCAAGTAATTGATTAAATTTGAATTTATTACAATAAGAATTAAAGATAATTACTTATGGATCATGTATGTAGGATATCTGATTTGTTGTAAAATAAATTGATATTTCTGTTTGTAATTGTGATGCTGTGAGATGTGAATTGCTCTATGCTGGATTATGATTGGTGACTTTATTCTGTAAACCCTTTTCCTGTAAAACGGCAATTGAATTTCGATGCGACAGAGATTCGGATTCCAGTTGGCTATCCGAAACCCACATCGAATTGTAATGATTAATCTTTGTGATTGATAAATTTATTTTATCTATGAATCTGTAAATGAAGATAAGCGTTATTGGTTATATCGCTTATCGATATTGATTAAATCTGTGATGATTGATGTTATGCACTATTGTGTAAAGCCCTTGGGCCACACTATACACACACAAATATGGATTTCACGTGGAAATCGGTTAAGTCACAGAGATTTAAATAAGTTTGAATTTGAATTTTAAATTCAAATAGTTTTGGGAATAAATTAAGTCTAATAGGAAAAGCTTTTGAAAAGTGGTTTTAAGATTAAAAGTTATTTTGAATAACTAATAAAGATTTGAAAATTTAATAATCGGATTTAGATTGAAATTCAAAAATCTGAAATTGAATTCTATATTCAGTATTTATGATTTAAAATGGACTTTACAAGTTATATGGGTTTAAACCGTTTTTAAGCGTTGATTTGGAAATTTGAATTAAACCAATGATTGTAACTTGTATAAATGGAATCGGGGTTTTTCCAAAATAAAACTATTGTTTCTAAGTGATAAAAAGCTTTCATATGAGTAATGAACTTCCAATTTATATTAAAGAGATTTCAAGTTTGAATCGAAAATGATTTTCCAAGTTATGGACGAATCTTTGGAAACAAGCTTTGAAAGTTATGAGATAAATCTTTGATTTAATGATTTAAATAAATTAATTCAATTGAAACGGAAATTGTTTTGAAATCCGGGAATGAATCTTTGTGAAATTAGGTGAACTTTATAAGGTAAATATTTTGTTTAAAAGATTTGGAATGGTAATTGGTTTAAACCATTTGAAAGAAAGTTTGGAATTATTAAGTTGTGATTAATTGAAATCCCATATCCATATGTTTTAAATGTTGTGCTCACAATTCGGGTTAGCCGGGAAAGGACCTTTGGGTCGTATAACCCATTCTGAATATGTGATACATCGTTATGGATAGCATTTGAAGATCGGTGGTGAAGACCGGGTATTTGCGAGAATGATAGGATGACCTATCGATTGTCTCTACACTGAGTTGCTCCGGTATAGAGATTCCCTAAGTGATGGGAAGTTCGATCGAGATTGTGAATACCCAGATTGCAAGGACTTCTTTGGAAGTACCTTCGGTTCTGTTCGAACCCAGAACAGACTTGAATGGATTGTATGTCTGACATTACATTTTGAGATATAAAGCAGATTTCTTTCAAATACATTTCTGTTGATGGAGGAGAATTTATTCTCTTAGCATTAACACCCTTCTCTGAGACGTACGAGCTCAGAGGTTATGTAGTTGAAGGTTATCAGCAATATATTCCCAACTTGGTAATGTGGCATGCTGAGTGTTGCTGATCATTTGTTGATCAAAGCATGGCTTTTGTAAAAAGCGTAGCTTTGTGGACGAGACTTCGTCGAGCCTCACAAACCAGTAATGGTTGAAACAGGAATTGTGCGGCAAGGTTTTCAGGGATAGCTTCCCTAGGGTATGACCATTCCTTCTGGAAAAGGGTAGTATCATGGAATGGAGCCCAAATACTTACTCATGTGGACACACTATATTATTTACTGCGTGATGTTGTTGGTTAGAGAGCTCTCGTTTAAAGGTCCCAAAGGACCGGGAGTGGCATATCTGAGGTTTTGTATATTCCCCGGGAAGGGGGGTAGCCGGCCTTATTTTGGCAGAGATCCAGTTGGGTCTCGGGGCGTCCTTCCAGAGACGTTTCCATGTGGCAATGGGAAGTTTCTTAGCCTGACCATTTGTAGGAAAATCCATTCATCCAATACGAGCCTTGTATGGTATTAGTTGTATTACCTGCCATCTACTTATTGTGGCGCCCCACTGTTTGGATGGTAGTTATAGTAGGCATAGTTCGAAATGTCTATGCTGGCTAAGATTTATATTCTACTTTCGAAATGTTTTTTTTCACTTTGCACTAATAGCAATAATATCAAAGAAATTCGCGTATCAAGCATATTTTACTATCATAAGGAGAAATCTCCTCCGATTTTGCGTTTGCATTGTGTGTGTGTGCGGGAGGCCTTATGGTAGTCTCATTTTTCAAAAGCATTGCGATTATAAAATTTTAAATCTTTGATTGTTTTAAAGGCAAACTATTTTTGTTTGCTCACACCAGTCCCACGACTGACCCAGAGTTTATTGTTTATTTCCTAAACTCTGGGTGCTCAAAATTTTCTACACAGGCAGTCTAGAGTTTGGTTTTTCAGATTGTTAGGTTCAGTGGATTATCTGGAGCTAGTTCATTTTTTGGATATGGACGAGACTTGCTTAGTGCTATCTTGATGGTGGATCGAGCTAGGAGTTTTGGAGCTTTGTCTTTGGAGCTTTTTGGATCAAAGTTGCAGTATTGGATATTCTGATAAGACTTATTTCATATTGTATCGTGTTCCGCTGTATTTTGTGTTGTATATTCTCTGATGTTGATGATTATCACTGTATCAAATTGATGTATCGGATATTGTATTCATGTTATATCAGTGATATCATCTTTTATTTCCGCTGTGTTATTTATCATTTAATGGTGTTGCAAGCTCCCGCGTTACGAATTTGATGTTGTTTGTCGGACATTGAGTTCGGGTCGTGACAAGTTGGTATCAGAGCTGAAGGTTGAGTAAGAACTTTAGCTACGGAGTGTAACACCATAGATGGCTCATTAGAGATAGGGTGAAGTATACCCTATAATGAGTACAACCGGTGGAACCAAAACCCAAATTTCTTAATCTATTTTCTTATCTGTTGTTATTCTCTGAGATATTTTGTCCGAATGCCTAATTCGGATTTCTTACTATTTACAGATAGTAAGAATGAGTGGAAGAAGAGGACGAAATAGGAGACAGGAAAGTACTACTTTAGCTGGTCAAAACCCTACAACGACAGATATTCCTATTCAATCTCAATTGAGTTTGGCTGATTTATATCGAAGTTTTTCTAGACTTGGTGGAAAGCCATTCACAGGCAAAGAAACCGTTATCGAAGCACAAGCCTGGATTCGATCGTGCGAAAAGATTTTGAAAGGATTAAAATTAGAAGATGATCAGATGCGACTGATAGCTTCTTGGCAACTCCAGGAAGAGACTTTAGTTTGGTGGGAAGCAGTTACCGTGGATGAGTCGGTGGATGAATTTACTTGGAGTCGTTTCAAGGAAGTGTTTGAGCAGCGATATATGTCGTCTGCGGGTATCTCTAGAGTGTATCGGGAGTTTATGGATTTAGAGCAAGGAAGTTTATCGTTTGAGGAGTACTTGAACAAATTTATTGAATTATCTCGATTTGGTCCCGAATTGGTGAATACACCATTAAAGAAGAATGAAAAGTTTATCCGGGGAATGAACAAGGAGTTTCAGGAAAGGATGACTACCCACGTCAAGGAATCTTTTTCTGAAATAATTGATATGGGCTATCGATACGATACTCTGGAAAAGCAAAAAGATCCGGAGGAGAATGGAAATGCAAGTAATTTGAATTGGAGGAAAAGGAAGTTTGGCGGAAAGAAATCGAGGAAAAATAAAGGAAAGAAGAGTATACAGAAGAAAAAGAAGGATGTTACTTGTCTCAATTGCCTGGAGAAAGGTCACTACTCGGATAAATGTAAGAATTCTTGGATGCCAGGAATGAGAGAGCCATTTATGAGGCCAGATCAGGAATCTACGGGATGCTATAAATGCCGCAAGCCAGGACATAGGATCAAAAATTGTCCAGCCAAGAAGCAAACTTTAGTAAAGAAAGTGTATGTAATCAGAGACGGTTCTTCAACCTCAATAAGCTGATCTAGGAAAAGAAATTTTATAAGGTAATCTTCTCGTTTACGATTAAATTGTTCGAATTTTGTTCGACACAAGAACTACCCTTAGTTCTATTTTTCAGTAAATCGTGAATGAGTTAAATCTTGAATCTGAAATCCTAATTGAATCTATTTCTATCTATTTTATTGGGTTTCGATATAAATCTATGAACGGTTAGTTATCCCTTCGAACTAACCAATACCCATGTATACTTCGTAGATCAGGTAACCCAATTATTACATAATTGATTGAGTTTGTTCTCACATCTATTGTTGATATTCTGATTTGGTAAGCCAAATGAAGAATTGATATCCACTTTAATTTGGAAAAATATTTCTCTATCTCCATCTATCTTTGTTATCTCTCTCTGGCGAATTTCGAGGACAAAAATCCTTTTAAGGGGGGAAGTCTGTAACGATCCCAGTTTTAAAGACGAATTTAAATTTCTAATTTAATTGAATTTTTGGGTTAAATCATGGATTTGTTTGAATTTTTCAATTTTGATAAGTTATGTATACTTATTTATTTTATAAATTGGATTTGAAACTTATTATAAATGTAATTGAATTGGATTAGAAATAAAATGTTTAAAGAAACTACTTATCAATATAGAATATAAGTGTATAGAATAAAATATGTGTTATAAATTTAATAATTAAGTTAGAAATATAATTATAAGATAAATTACAAAATATTAAGTAAACAAATAAAAGAAAATTTACATACAAATGAAAATCTAAGAACATATAAAATATAAAGTGAATACAAAGGACCAAAGTAAATGATAACAAATGAAACATATACAATAGGAAAGTAAGAAAATAAATAAAACAAAGTACATAGTTACATGCTTATACGAAGCAAAGAAAACTGTACAAACATGACCAATAGTGATGCAAGAAAAATAATAATAAAATCAGGTAAGGTAAGGCTGTAGACAAATGGGAACATATGCATTTAATACAAGCATAAATGCAATCTTCTCAGCCGAAAGAAAGAAATGTTAAAAGTCATTTCAGTTTTTAAAATAGTTATTTAGTCAACAAAAGAAGTAAGCCTAAGTAGATAGTACCTTCCCCTATATGCAAACTATCTGTTGCTATATATTTATATCAAGTTTGTTCAGTAAGAAAAGAAGCAAGGCCTAAAAAGAAAAGAAAACCAAACATCAAAAATTTATAAACTCAAACATCATTCAATCCAAAGCAAAAGCAAGTTCAAACCTGGAAATCAAACAACAGAAGCCCTCTGTTCTTCATCTTCTCAAAACAGTGAGCAAACTTTCTTTAGTTTTCTATCTTGATAGTGTTGATCAGTAATGATAATGAGATAAAATAAAATAAAATATTGTAACTTGTTTGAATGCATACATATGTGATCATCTGTGCATAGGTTGATAATGTATGTTTGTAAGCAAGGATGTATATACCTCTGATAGAAATATACAGGCTCTAAAACCACATCAAAGATCATTTTCTCTGATTCTTCTTGTTATGAAGACTTGGTGCTAAAGCAAAAATGGTTTGTTATAGTATATATTCAAGAATTAAAACTTATTCAAGTTAAATCAATTGTTGATAATCCTGGAAAGCAAGAAAATAAGCATAGTTTTAAAATAAGTCAAAAATTTGAACTTTATAATTTACGAATTCAGGCATATGAATTGAATTCATACTGCAAGACATGAATTTTAAGACAAAAATTTAGATTTTTAGATTAGTAATTTACGAGCAGTTTGAATTTGAATAAAAATTGCTTTTTTTCAAATTTAAGAGAATTGAATCAATTTAAATTATTGAAATTTGGATTGTAGCAAATATATCCGCCCCTGATCTCGAGAAAAATGTCAAAAAAAAAAATCTATTTAGTGGATTGAGAGGACGAAGACATTTTAGGGTTTAAGGACGGTGAAAATGGCGTATGGGTTTTTGGCTCGTGCACACTCGACGAGGCGTCGAGTGGGACCGGACTTGGAGAGGAGATGCATAGGGAGGTGTAGCAGCTGTGGGGGGTGATCGCAAGTTCTCCAATGACCGGAGGTGGCCACGCGGAGAGAAATTGGTGAACAGGGTGATTCCTGGAGGCTGCTGATGGTTCAATTTTCAAACTTGTCGTCGACTCATGATGTTGGGTGGTCAGATGGGTTGTCGTGGTCATTCGCGACTTGTTGAGGGTCACGATGGCCACCGAAGGTGGCGGCGGTTCGTGTGCACGTGCACGTATCGTTTGGTGTCAGCGTTGGTGGATGGGGATGTCGCGTGTTAATTCTCGAGTAGGAGGGGTGGCTGCTTCGAGTTCGTACTCGTGTACGCGAGTATATTTCCTGTTGCTTTAGTTTGAAAATGAAGTAAAATAAGACTCTAAACTGGAAAAAAAAGGGAAGAAGAAGAACGAACGAGTGGGAGAGGAGGTCTCGGGGAAACATGTGAGGAACGCGTGGGGTTACTCGAGATAATAGGGGAGAGACTCGGGTAATTTTCTTCAAACTGCAGTATTATATTTTTAAAGAAAAGGAAAGAAAAAGATTTTCATCAAGTTGTAAATACTGTAAACTTAATAAGTGTTTAATAGTTTTAAATTAAAATTTTAATACAGGTTTCAATTATCTCAGTTAATGTTTAACGATGTTTTTAACTCTTAATAAATTATTTTTATTAACTAATGACTTTAGTTAAGCGAAAAGATAATTAACAATTGAGTTTGTAGTTAGTAATATAATTAATTTTAAAAATTTAAAGAAGATTTTTCTTAAATGATAATTAAGTTGAATAATTAATATCAATTAATTTTTTTTGGAAAAGCAATTAAGAATGGGTAAATATTCAATTGATTATTTTAGAAAGTAATTAAGAATAATTTCATTTTTATTATAATTAGAGTTTGAATTAATTAATGTTTAAGTGATAAGTAAATTTTAATCAACTACTCAAGTTAATTAGTGGATAATTAATAGTTAATTAATTAAGAAATTTAATTAAGAATCAATAATTGATCAACTAAGTATATAAATGATTAATAAATGGGTAATTAAGTTTTAATAAATTATAATTAAGATTATTAATTAATGATTAAGTGTAATCAATTAAGTAATTAAAGTTAAATAAATTGATCAAAGAAGTAATTAATTAAATAGTGTGAAAAAAAATAATTAAGTAATTAATATTAATGATTTAGAAATGATTTATTAATTAAATAATTTGGAGTGAAACAAGTAATCAATTGATAAGTAATGATAAATTAAACAGGGTTAAGGAATTAACTCTCAAGTAATTGATTAAATTTGAATTTATTACAATAAGAATTAAAGATAATTACTTATGGATCGTGTATGTAGGATATCTGATTTGTTGTAAAATAAATTGATATTTCTGTTTGTAATTTTGATGCTGTGAGATGTGAATTGCTCTATGCTGGATTATGATTGGTGACTTTATTTTGTAAACCCTTTTCCTGTAAAACGGCAATTGAATTTCGATGCTACAGGGATTCGGATTCCAGTTGGCTATCCGAAACCCACATCGAATTGTAATGATTAATCTTTGTGATTGATAAATTTATTTTATCTATGAATCTGTAAATGAAGATAAGCGTTATTGGTTATATCGCTTATCGATTTTGATTAAATCTGTGATGATTGATGTCATGCACTATTGTGTAAAACCCGTGGACCACACTATACACACACAAATATGGATTTCACGTGGAAATCGGTTAAGTCACAGAGATTTAAATAAGTTTGAATTTGAATTTTAAATTCAAATAGTTTTGGGAATAAATTAAGCCTAATAGGAAAAGCTTTTGAAAAGTGGTTTTAAGAATAAAAATTATTTTGAATAACTAATAAAGATTTGAAAATTTAATAATCGGATTTAGATTGAAATTCAAAAATCTGAAATTGAATTCTATATTCAGTATTTATGATTTAAAAAGGACTTTACAAGTTATATGGGTTTAAACCGTTTTTAAGCGTTGATTTGGAAATTTGAATTAAACCAAAGATTGTAACTTGTATAAATGGAATCGGGGTTTTTCCAAAATAAAACTATTGTTTCTAAGTGATAAAAAGCTTTCATATGAGTAATGAACTTCCAATTTATATTAAAGAGATTTCAAGTTAGAATCGAAAATGATTTTCCAAGTTATGGACGAATCTTTGGAAACAAGTTTTGAAAGTTATGAGATAAATCTTTGATTTAAAGATTTAAATAAATTAATTCAATTGAAACGGAAATTGTTTTGAAATCCGGGAATGAATCTTTGTGAAACTAGGTGAACTTTATAAGGTAAATCTTTTGTTTAAAAGATTTGAAATGGTAATTGGTTTAAACCATTTGAAAGAAAGTTTGGAATTATTAAGTTGTGACTTAATTGAAATCCCATATCCATATGTTTTAAATGTTGCGCTCACTATTCGGGTTAGCCGGGAAAGGACCTTTGGGTCGTATAACCCATTCTGAATATGTGATACGTCGTTATGGATAGCATTTGAAGATCGGTGGTGAAGACCGGGTATTTGCGAGAACGATAGGATGACCTATCGATTGTCTCTACACTGAGTTGCTCCGGTATAGAGATTCCCTAAGTGATGGGAAGTTCGATCGAGATTGTGAATACCCAGATTGTAAGGACTTCTTTGGAAGTACCTTCGGTTCTGTTCGAACCCAGAACAGACTTGAATGGATTGTATGTCTGACATTACATTTTGAGATATAAAGCAGATTTCTTTCAAATACATTTCTGTTGGTGGTGGAGAATTTATTCTCTTAGCATTAACACCCTTCTCTGAGACGTACGAGCTCAGAGGTTATGTAGTTGAAGGTTATCAGCGATATATTCCCAACTTGGTAACGTGGCATGCTGAGTGTTGCTGATCATTTGTTGATCAAAGCGTGGCTTTTGTAAAAAGCGTAGCTTTGTGGACGAGACTTCGTCGAGCCTCACAAACCGGTAATGGTTGAAACAGGAATTGTGCGGCAAGGTTTTCAGGGATAGCTTCCCTAGGGTATGACCATTCCTTCTGGAAAAGGGTAGTATCATGGAATGGAGCCCAAATACTTACTCATGTGGACACACTATATTATTTACTGCGTGATGTTGTTGGTTAGAGAGCTCTCGTTTAAAGGTCCCAAAGGACCGGGAGTGGCATATCTGAGGTTTTGTATATTCCCCGGGAAGGGGGGTAGCCGGCCTTATTTTGGCAGAGATCCAGATGGGTTCTCGGGGCGTCCTTCCAGAGACGTTTCCATGTGGCAATGGGAAGTTCCTTAGCCTGACCATTTGTAGGAAAATCCATTCATCCAATACGAGCCTTGTACGGTATTAGTTGTATTACCTACCATCTACTTATGGTGGCGCCCCACTGTTTGGATGGTAGCTATAGTGGCATAGTTCGAAATGTCTATGCTGGCTAAGATTTATATTCTACTTTCGAAATGTTTTTCTGCACTTTGCACTTATAGCAATAATATCAAAGAAATTCGCGTATCAAGCATATTTTACTATCATAAGGAGAAATCTCCTCCGATTTTGCGTTTGCATTGTGTGTGTATGCGGGAGGCCTTATGGTAGTCTCATTTTTCAAAAGCATTGCGATTATAAAAATTTAAATCTTTGATTGTTTTAAAGACAAACTATTTTTGTTTTCTCACATCAGTCCCACGACTGACCCAGAGTTTATTGTTTATTTCCTAAATTCTGGGTGCTCAAAATTTTCTATACGGGCAGTCTAGAGTTTGGTTTTTCAGATAGTTAGGTTCAGTGGATTATCTGGAGCTAGTTCAGTTTTTGGATATGGACGAGACTTGCTTAGTGCTATCTTGATGGTGGATCGAGCTAGGAGTTTTGGAGCTTTGTCTTTGGATCTTTTTGGATCAGAGTTGCAGTATTGGATATTCTGAGAAGATGTATTTCATATTGTATCGTGTTCCGCTGTATTTTGTGTTGTATATTCTCTGATGTTGATGATTATCATTGTATCAAATTGATGTATCGGATATTGTATTCATGTTATATCAGTGATATCATCTTTTTTTTCCGCTGTGTTATTTATCATTTAATGGTGTTGCAAGCTCCCGCGATACGAATTTGATGTTGTTTGTCGGATATCGAGTTCGGGTCGTGACAAGTTGGTATCAGAGCTGAAGGTTGAGTAAGAACTTTAGCTACGGAGTGTAACACCTTAGATGGCTCATTAGAGATAGGGTGAAGTATACCCTAGAATAAGTACAACCGGTGGAACCAAAACCCAAATTTCTTAATCTATTTTCTTTATCTGTTGTTATTCTCTGAGATATTTCGTCCGAATGCCTAATTCGGATTTCTTACTATTTACAGATAGTAAGAATGAGTGGAAGAAGAGGACGAAATAGGAGACAGGAAAGTACTACTTTAGCTGGTCAAAACCCTGCAACGACGGATATTCCTATTCAATCTCAATTGAGTTTGGTTGATTTATATCGAAGTTTTTCAAGACTTGGTGGAAAGCCATTCACAGGCAAAGAAACCGTTATCGAAGCACAAGCCTGGATTCGATCGTGCGAAAAGATTTTCAAAGGATTAAAATTAGAAGATGATCAGATGTGACTGATAGCTTCTTGGCAACTCCAGGAAGAGTCTTTAGTTTGGTGGGAAGCAGTTACCGTGGATGAGTCGGTGGATGAATTTACTTGGAGTCGTTTCAAGGAAGTGTTTGAGCAGCGATATATGTCGTCTGCGGGTATCTCTAGAGTGTATCAGGAGTTTATGGATTTAGAGCAAGGAAGTTTATCGTTTGAGGAGTACTTGAACAAATTTATTAAATTATCTCGATTTGGTCCCGAATTGGTGAATACACCATTAAAGAAGAATGAAAAGTTTATTCGGGGAATGAACAAGGATTTTCAGGAAAGGATGACTACCCACGTCAAGGAATCTTTTTCTGAAATAATTGATATAGGCTATCGATACGATACTCTGGAAAAGCAAAAAGATCCGGAGGAGAATGGAAATGCAAGTAATTTGAATTGGAGGAAAAGGAAGTTTGGCGGAAAGAAATCGAGGAAAAATAAAGGAAAGAAGAGTATACAGAAGAAAAAGAAGGATGTTACTTATCTCAATTGCCTGGAGAAAGGTCACTACTCGGATAAATGTAAGAATTCTTGGATGCCAGGAATGAGAGAGTCATTTATGAGGCCAGATCAGGAATCTACGGGATGCTATAAATGCCGCAAGCCAGGACATAGGATCAAAAATTGTCCAGCCAAGAAGCAAACTTTAGTAAAGAAAGTGTATGTAATCAGAGACGATTCTTCAACCTCAACAAGCTGATCTAGGAAAAGAAATTTTATAAGGTAATCTTCTCGTTTACGATTAAATTGTTCGAATTTTGTTCGACACAAGAACTACCCTTAGTTTTATTTTTCAGAAATCGTGAATGAGTTAAATCTTGAATCTGAAATCGTAATCGAATCTATTTCTATCTATTTTATTGGGTTTCGATATAAATCTATGAACGGTTAGTTATCCGTTCGAACTAACCAATAACCATGTATACTTCGTAGATCAGGTAACCCAATTATTACATAATTGATTGAGTTTGTTCTCACATCTATTGTTGATATTTTGATTTGGTAAGCCAAATGCAGAATTGATATCCACTTTAATTTGGAAAAATATTTCTCTATCTCCATCTATCTTTGTTATCTCTCTCTAGCGAATTTCGAGGACGAAAATCCTTTTAAGGGGGGAAGTCTGTAACGATCCCAGTTTTGAAGACGAATTTAAATTTCTAATTTAATTGAATTTTTGGGTTAAATTATGGATTTGTTTGAATTTTTCAATTTTGATAAGATATGTATACTTATTTATTTTATAAATTGGATTTGAAACTTATTATAAATGTAATTGAATTGGATTAGAAATAAAATGTTTAAAGAAACTACTTATCAATATAGAATATAAGTGTATAGAATGAAATATGTGTTATAAATTTAATAATTAAGTTAGAAATATAATTATAAGATAAATTACAAAATATCAAGTAAACAAATAAAAGAAAATTTACATACAAATGAAAATCTAAGAACATATAAAATATAAAGTGAATACAAAGGACCAAAGTAAATGATAACAAATGAAACATATACAATAGGCAAGTAAGAAAATAAATAAAACAAAGTACATAGTTACATGCTTATACAAAGCAAAGAAAATTATACAAACATGACCAATAGTGATGCAAGAAAAAAAAATCAGGTAAGGTAAGGCTGTAGACAAATGGGAACATATGCATTTAATACAAGCATAAATGCAATCTTCTCAGCCGAAAGAAAGAAATGTTAAAAGTCATTTCAGCTTTTAAAATAGTTATTTAGTCAACAAAAGAAGTAAGCCTAAGTAGATAGTACCTTCCCCTATATGCAAACTATCTGTTGCTATATATTTATATCAAGTTTGTTCAGTAAGAAAAGAAGCAAGGCCTGAAAAGAAAAGAAAACCAAACTTCAAAAATTTATAAACTCAAACATCATTCAATCCAAAGCAAAAGCAATTTCAAACCTGGAAATCAAACAACAGAAGCCCTCTGTTCTTCATCTTCTCAAAACAGTGAGCAAACTTTCTTTAGTTTTCTATCTTGATAGTGTTGATCAGTAATGATAATGAGATAAAATAAAATAAAATATTGTAACTTGTTTGAATGCATACATATGTGATCATCTGTGCATAGGTTGATAATGTATGTTTGTAAGCAAGGATGTATATACCTCTGATAAAAATATACAGGCTCTAAAACAACATCAAAGATCATTTTCTCTGATTCTTCTTGTTATTAAGACTTGGTGCTAAAGAAAAAATGGTTTGTTATAGTATATATTCAAGAATTAAAACTTATTCAAGTTAAATCAATTGTTGATAATCCTGGAAAGCAAGAAAATAAGCATAGTTTTAAAATAAGTCAAAAATTTGAACTTCATAATTTACGAATTCAGGCATACGAATTGAATTCATAATGCAAGACATGAATTTTAAGACAAAAATTTAGATTTTTAGATTAGTAATTTACGAGCAGTTTGAATTTTAATAAAAATTGCTTTTTTTCAAATTTTAGAGAATTGAATCAATTTAAATTATTGAAATTTGGATTGTAGAAAATATAGCCGCCCCTGATCTCGAGAAAAATATCAAAAAAAAATTCTATTTAGTGGATTGAGAGGACGAAGACATTTTAGGGTTTAAGGACGGTGAAAATGGCGTATGGGTTTTTGGCTCGTGCACACTCGTCGAGGCATCGAGTGGGACCAGACTTGGAGAGGAGATGCGTAGGGAGGTGTAGCAGCTGTGGGGGGTGATCGCAAGTTCACCGGTGACCAGAGGTGGCCATGCGGAGCGAAATTGGTGAACAGGGTGATTCCTGGAGGCTGCTGATGGTTCGATTTTCAAACTAGTCGTCGACTCATGATGTTGGGTGGTCAGATGGGTTGTCCTGGTCATTCGCGACTTGTTGAGGGTCGCGATGGCCACCGAAGGTGGTGGCGGTTCGTGTGCACGTGCATGTATCGTTTGGTGTCAGCGTTGGTGGATGGGGATGTCGCGTGTTGATTCTCGAGTAGGAGGGGTGGCTGCTTCGAGTTCGTACTCGTGTACGCGAGTATATTTCCTGTTGCTTTAGTTTGAAAATGAAGTAAACTAAGGCTCTAAACTGGAAAAAAAAAGGGAAGAAGAAGAACGAACGGGTGGGAAAGGAGGTCTCGGGGAAACAGGTGAGGAACGCGCGGGGTTACTCGAGATAATAGGGGAGAGACTCGGGTAATTTTCTTCAAATTGCAGTATTATATTTTTAAAGAAAAGGAAAGAAAAAGATTTTCATCAAGTTATAAATACTGTAAACTTAATAAGTGTTTAATAGTTTTAAACTAAAATTTTAATACAGGTTTTAATTATCTCAGTTAATGTTTAACGATGTTTTTAACTCTTAATAAATTATTTTTATTAACTAATGACTTTAGTTAAGCATAAAGATAATTAACAATTGAATTTGTAGTTAGTAATATAATTAATTTTAAAAAATTAAAGAAGATTTTTCTTAAATGATAATTAAGTTGAATAATTAATACCAATTAATTATTTTTGGAAAAGCAATTAAGAATGGGTAAATATTCAATTGATTATTTTTGAAAGTAATTAAGAATAATTTCATTTTTATTATAATTAGAGTTTGAATTAATTAATGTTTAAGTGATAAGTAAATTTTAATCAACTACTCAAGTTAATTAGTGGATAATTAATAGTTAATTAATTAAGAAATTTAATTAAGAATTAATAATTGATCAACTAAGTAAATAAATGATTAATGAATGGGTAATTAAGTTTTATTAAATAATAATTAAGATTATTAATTAATGATTAAGGGTAATCAATTAAGTAATTAAAGTTAAATAAATTGATCAAAGAAGTAATTAATTAAATAGTGTGAAATAAAATAATTAAGTAATTAAGATTAATGATTTAGAAATGATTTATTAATTAAATAATTTAGAGTGAAACAAGTAATCAATTGATAAGTATTGATAAATTAAACAGGGTTAAGGAATTAACTCTCAAGTAATTGATAAAATTTGAATTTATTACAATAAGAATTAAAGATAATTACTTATGGATCGTGTATGTAGGATATATGATTTGTTGTAAAATAAATTGATATTTCTGTTTGTAATTGTGATGCTGTGAGATGTGAATTACTCTATGCTGGATTATGATTGGTGATTTTATTCTGTAAACCCTTTTCCTGTAAAACGGCAATTGAATTTCGATGCGACAGGGATTCGGATTCCAGTTGGCTATCCGAAACCCACATCGAATTGTAATGATTAATCTTTACGATTGATAAATTTATTTTATCTATGAATATGTAAATGAAGATAAGCGTTATTGGTTATATCGCTTATCGATATTGATTAAATCTGTGATGATTGATGTTATACACACACAAATATGGATTTCACGTGGAAATCGGTTAAGTCACAGAGATTTAAATAAGTTTTAATTTGAATTTTAAATTCAAATAGTTTTGGGAATAAATTAAGTCTAATTGGAAAAGCTTTTGAAAAGTGGTTTTAAGAATAAAAGTTATTTTGAATAACTAATAAAGATTTGAAAATTTAATAATCGGATTTAGATTGAAATTCAAAAATCTGAAATTGAATTCTATATTCAGTATTTATGATTTAAAAAGGACTTTACAAGTTATATGGGTTTAAACCGTTTTTAAGCGTTGATTTGGAAATTTGAATTAAACCAAAGATTGTAACTTGTATAAATGGAATCGAGGTTTTTCCAAAATAAAACTATTGTTTCTAAGTGATAAAAAGCTTTCATATGAGTAATGAACTTCCAATTTATATTAAAGAGTTTTCAAGTTTGAATCGAAAATGATTTTCCAAGTTATGGACGAATCTTTGGAAACAAGTTTTGAAAGTATGATACAAATCTTTGATTTAAAGATTTAAATAAATTAATTCAATTGAAACGGAAATTGTTTTGAAATCCGGGAATGAATCTTTGTGAAACTAGGTGAACTTTATAAGGTAAATCTTTTGTTTAAAAGATTTGAAATGGTAATTGGTTTAAACCATTTGAAAGAAAGTTTGGAATTATTAAGTTGTGACTTAATTGAATCCCATATCCATATGTTTTAAATGTTGCACTCACTATTCAGTTTAGCCGGGAAAGGACCTTTGGGTCGTATAACCCATTCTGAATATGTGATACGTCGTTATGGATAGCATTTAAAGACCGGTGGTGAAGACCGGGTATTTGCGAGAATGATAGGATGACCTATCGATTGTATCTGCACCGAGTTGCTCCGGTATAGAGATTCCCTAAGTGATGGGAAGTTCGATCGAGATTGTGAATACCCAGATTGCAAGGACTTCTTTGGAAGTACCTTCGGTTCTGTTCGAACCTAGAACAGACTTGAATGGATTGTATGTCTGACATTACATTTTGAGATATAAAGCAGATTTCTTTCAAATACATTTCTGTTGGTGGCGGGGAATTTATTCTCTTAGCATTAACACCCTTCTCTGAGACGTACGAGCTCAGAGGTTATGTAGTTGAAGGTTATCAGCGATATATTTCCAACTTGGTAATGTGGCATGCTGAGTGTTGCTGATCATTTGTTGATCAAAGCGTGGCTTTTGTAAAAAGCGTAGCTTTGTGGACGAGACTTCGTCGAGCCTCACAAACCGGTAATGGTCGAAACAGGAATTGTGCGGCAAGGTTTTCAGGGATAGCTTCCCTAGGGCATGACCATTCCTTCTGGAAAAGGGTAGTATCATGGAATGGAGCCCAGATACTTACTCATGTGGACACACTATATTATTTACTGTGTGATGTTGTTGGTTAGAGAGCTCTCGTTTAAAGGTCCCAAAGGACCGGGAGTGGCATATCTGAGGTTTTGTATATTCCCCGGGAAGGGGGGTAGCCGACCTTGTTTTGGCAGAGGTCCAGTTAGTTCTCAGGGCGTCCTTCCAGAGGCGTTTCCATGTGGCAATGGAAAGTTTTTTGGCCTGACCATTTGTTGGAAAATCCATTCATCCAATACGAGCCTTGTACGGTATTAGTTGTATTACCTGCCATCTACTTGTGGTGGCGCCCTACTGTTTGGATGGTAGCTATAGTAGGCATAGTTCGAAATGTCTATGCTGGCTAAGATTTAAATTCTACTTTCGAAATGTTTTTCTGCACTTTGCACTTATAGCAATAATATCAAAGAAATTCGCGTATCAAGCATATTTTACTACCATAAGGAGAAATCTCCTTCGATTTTGCGTTTGCATTGTGTGTGTGTGCGGGAGGCCTTATGGTAGTCTTATTTTTCAAAAGCATTGCGATTATAAATATTTAAATCTTCGATTGTTTTGAAGACAAACTATTTTTGTTTGCTCACACCAGTCCCACGACTGACCCAGAGTTTATTGTTTATTTCCTAAACTCTGGGTGCTCAAAATTTTCTACACTGGCAGTCTAGAGTTTGGTTTTTCAGATAGTTAGGTTCAGTGGATTATCTGGAGCTAGTTCAGTTTTTGGATATGGACGAGACTTGCTTAGTGCTATCTTGATGGTGGATCGAGCTAGGAGTATTGGAGCTTTGTCTTTGGAGCTTTTTGGATCAGAGTTGCAGTATTGGATATCCTGAGAAGACCTATTTCATATTGTATCGTGTTCCGCTGTATTTTGTGTTGTATATTCTCTGATGTTGATGATTGTCATTGTATCAAATGATGTATCGGATATTGTGTTCATGTTATATCAGTGATATCATCTTTTATTTCCACTGTGTTATTTATCATTTAATGGTGTTGCAAGCTCCCGCGATACGAATTTGATGTTGTTTTTCGGACATCGAGTTCGGGTTGTGACAATCCTCTACACCAACAACCACAAAGAAGAGTATTTGCTGTAACCACAAAAGTTAAATATCAGGGCTCCATGCTTGACACCATCCTTTTCCAGAAGGAAATGACATACCGTAAAGGGGGCGACCCTTATAACCTTGCCGCATCTTTCCTGTTTCGACCATTTACGGGGTGTGAGGTCCGACGAAGTCTCGTCCACAAAGCTACACTTTTCACAAAGTCACGCTTTGATCAACAAATGATCAGCAGCACTTCGTGTACCACATTACCAAATTGGGAATGTATCACTAGTAACCATCAACTACATAACCTCTGAGCTCGTACGTCTCAGAGAAAAGTGTTAAGCTAAGACAATAAATTCTCTGCCACCAACAGAAATGTATTTATAGAAACCAGCTTTACATCTCAAAGTGTAACGTCAGACACACATCCATACAAGTCCGTTTCGGATCGAACGGAACCGAAGGCACTTCAAAAGAAGCCCTCGTAAATCCGCATATGCACAAATCACGTCCCGAATTCCCATCACAATGATGATAAAATCTCTATACCGGAGCAACCCGGTGCAGAGACAATCGACAGGTAACCCTTTTATTTTGGAGAACACCCGGTCTTCAACACCGCCTTCAAATGAGATCTCATTTAATCGTATCGTTATTCGGAATGGGTTTTATGACACAAGGTCTTCTCCCGGCTAATCCGAATAACAAGCGCTTATTTTAAAAAAAGTGTTAAATTTAGATTTAACAAATCACAACAATTTCCACTTTTTCTTTTAAATAAAAAATCCATCACAATCACAAAGGTTCGATGTGGTTTTCGGATATCCACTTGAAATCCGACCCCCGGTCGCATCGAAATTCAAATTTCGTTTAAAGGCAAATACTGATAGTCAGTTATTTAACTATCAATCAAAATTCACAAGAATTACAGGATTTCAATAGTTTTCCCAAATTATTTATTTTTAGAATATTTCCGTAAGGCATGTTTCACACTTCAACCATTTGAAAATAAATTTCAAATTATTTTCCACAGTTCAATACTTTGAAAACAAATTTCGAATCATTTCTCCTTACGCGGAATACATTTCCAAATATTTGTTTGTTTCCATTGAAAATCTGCCGAGTTCAAATCACTTAAAATACTTATCCAAAATATACTTGGGATTATTTAAAATAAAACTATTTTAAAACACTTACTTAAATATTAGTTATGAAAATATTATATAAAAATCTCGTATAAAAATTCAAGGCCAAACTAATTTTAAAATAAAATTAGTAGATATGATATAACTATTTAGAGATTCGTTTCTCAATTTCATATTTATAGATCATATTGAAAAGCATACTCGGCTTTCTAGGGAAGAATTTTCTTTGCATTTATATCAATTAATAAATCTTCTCGATTTATTTTAATGTACATTCCAAATCTGTAAATTTATTTTCACACCTTTAAAATACAAGACAATATTTATTTTTAAAACAAATTTTTTCTTTCTTTTATAAAATTCCATTGTGAATTTAGATTACCAGATATCCATTGATATACGATTTTCAAATCGATTTTCAAATATTCATTTTCAGCATCGAATTAAATTCTAAATTGATTTTCAAATTTATTTTCAAATACCAAATCAATTTCAAAAATTGATTTCTAAATTTATTTCAACACCAAATTCATTATCTTTTAAAACAATTCCTTCTTTTGAATTTATTTAATTTTCTAAAATTAATTTACTATAAATTTTGTACTAAATTTCAAAAATCAAAATTTCAATTATTTCTGGTATCCTACGATACCAAAAATATATTCAGCTAAATTATAGCCCTCAACGATTTAAACCACAGTATAATCACACACAGATTATAATAAAGAAACACACAACATATGAAAAAAAGCAAATGTTTGAGATATCTAGTTGGATCCCTCCAACCTGTTTTCCCTGCATCCACAGACGTTAGCACAACAATAAATACCAATTCCACTTTGAGGTGGAATATCGCGATATATGGGATTTATAAAATATCTTCCGCTATTGTGCGGCGCAATAGGGTCTCATCCGCTATATAATGCAGGAAATCAACAACTCCAATATATACTATGTACTACTGTATATATAATATCATCCAGTGAATAATTATTATAATTCAATCACCCAAGCACACAGTCAATCAATTTAGATTTAACTATTTAAAATCAAACTGGAAATTTCAATTTGAACTTGAGTGAGAAGATCTCACCTTATATTTTTATTTATGATCCACTTTCAATTCAACTTGTTTTTTTTCCACGATTTTGACCTTGTATAAATATCAGATAATTTAATTAATATTTGAAATAAATCGAACAACTCAATTGTCATTTTTTTTAAAAATTTTAATTCGACTAATATTTTTAATTTCAAACTAAGAATTAAATTTTAAACAAATGCTTTCTAATAATTTATTTAAATAAAAATTAACTTCAAAACTAAATTTCCTTTAATAAGTTATTTTTAGTGACAAAATATAAGTTTTTAAATAAGTTAATTAAACAAAATAAATCACCTTAAAAATTTATCTTAGAACAAACTAGTAAATTAAAAATATGTATAAGTATATTTATTTCCTTTTCCCAAAATCATATCTATTAATATTTAACAATTGTTTAAACCGAATTCGTATAACTTTCGAATATTTTATTTTCAAATCTTCCTTTCAAAATTCTATTCCTATATATATATAAAATTTGAATATAACAGTAATTTAATTTACTGTAAATAAAAACCTTTTCCTATATTTTTTCTATACATGCTGAATTAAATTAAAGATGAAATGGATATACCCCACGATTTCGACCTTACTGGGAAAATGAACCCAGCTAACTCCGATGAACAGCAACACCCTGACTAACTCGCACTCACGAACCCCTCACCGAAGATCGCGATCGATCTGCTTCTCCTTGACCTCGCGATGCTGCCTTAGCTCCTCGATCCAACGATCATGACCTCGCAACCCTAGCCGCAAGCGATTTAGTCGCGACTCTCCCCAGTCGATCGAACCACCCACGCTATCTTGAGGTCGCCTTGGTATTCCCATCGCACGTGCGAGCTCAGAGCTCCACCCCTTTCCTTAATCTAACGCGATTCGAGAAGCCTTAACACGTAGAAGCGAGAACCGAAGCCAAGCACTGACGAATCGATCGATTTCGAATTGATTTCGCTCGTCGTTCTCCTGTTGCTTTGATGTCTAACGAGCCCAATTTCGATTTGGTATAACTTGATGAGGCTACGGCCATTTTTTTTCAGGATTCAACGAGATAAGAGGAAGCGATACGCAGCTATAACTGGGATAGAGTGGCGTGTAGGGGAAGACAATAAAAACGTGTAATTTTTCTTTATGAAACATTATTATATTTAAATTTAAATTCGAATTACTCTGATAAACACAACTCAAAATCTCAACCTCCAAATTGATGTGTGCCGCTAGGCGTTTATAATGTTATACCCCTATTCTGAACGCATTGGAAAAGGTTTCGAGTCCTAATTCGATCGTATGGAGGAGATAGCCTTTCGAATCCAGTTATTAAATTAAATTTTGATTTAATTTTCAGCGCGTTTTCCAGTCGTACGGCCAAACGACAACTCCAAACATTACAAAAATTGAAATCCGAGAATAATACAATATTACGGATCCAATGGAACTGGCTTCATTGATTTTCGAGACTGTGCCTCAGAAGACTATTTTTAAATATCGATTTAAACGATATAAATTCAAAAATGAACAAAACATTTTCAAATTAAATTCTGAAGCTTCCATTATCTTCAGTATTATCAATATAAATTTTCTAAGCCTTTGAAATATTTTTAATCAGCTTAAAGCTGAAGATTCAAATTTTTTATCCAACTTCAATAAATTAAATTCAATAACTAAATTGCCAAAATCATAGTTAATTTTGAAATCCAAGTTAAATTAACTTCCAAATATTCAAAATCAATTAAATATTTCATTTCAAATGTTAAAAATTCCCGGATCGTCACACACCCTCTTATAGCTTTCATTATGTTGGCATAATCAGAAGAGACACCTGGCAATCTTATACTGGTTTTCCCTTATTAATGCATAGACCTGAGAAAATATGGATCAACACATCAAGAATACATTAGATTGATTTAGCAGTAGGCTTGGAAAATATGACTAAGTCATCGGCAACCATTAAGGATGTGATCAGCGGCTCTTTGCATTTAGGATGGATGGGGATCAAATTGCCGGCTACACATAGATTTATCATTCTCATTAGAACTTCCAAGACCAATACAAATAGATAAGATGACATTGGGTCAGCTTGTCGTATGCCTTGCTTGCACTTGAAGTATCTAGTAGTGGAACCATTGTAACATAGAGATATACGGACAGTAGATAAGCATGTGTATATCCATGCAACAAAATGCTTGGCCAACACTCGCACAATAGCAGTCCAATGCATTGAGTTGTAGGCTTTTCTGATATCAAGTTTTAAAATTTCCCTTGGAGAAACATTAACCTTTGTGTAGTCCTTGAGTAGTTCATGGCTAATTAAAACATTATCAAGGATATTCCTACTTGGAAGGAAGGCAGCTTGATTGTTGGAGATTAATGAAGGAAGAACCTTTTTTAACCTAGCAGCAATTATTTAGGAAATACATTTGTAGATAATGTAACAGCATGCTATTGGTCTGAAGGCCGTGACAACATCCGGGTGGTCCGATTTAGGATTAGCGCTAAATTTGTAGCATTAACTCTAGATAGCATTTTATTGTGATTGAAAAAATTGGTTACGGTGTTAAGGCGTTGAAGAAGTCACCACTGATTATATCCCAGGAAGTTGTGAAAAATTGGGAATTAAACCCATCAGGACCACTACATAAGTTTTTATTCATACTGAATATGCTATTTTTAATCTCCTCCTCACTTATAACCATAGATAACATTTTGATTTGTTCGTTATCAAGAGAAGGAAGGGAGAGATCTGAAATTATGGATAGGTCAGGAATGAAATTAGTAGTATTACCCAACAGACTAGAGAAGTAGTCCAACATTGCATCATTAACTTATTATGGTGTATTTGCAAGGTTTCCAAACTGATCATGGATACTATGAATGTAAGCTTTAGCTTGCTTAATCTTGAGAGACTCGTGATAGTACTTAGAATTCCCGTCTCCTAATGCATCCCACTTCTGCCTAAGCTTTTGCTTCTTCATATTCTCCTCTGTTACCAAGGCTTTAAAGTACAGATCAGAAAGTTCATTCTCGAGCCCAATTGAATACATATCATTCGAGTTTTGCACGGTCATTTCTTGAGCAAGGGAGTGTCTTGCTTTTAGAGTATCTGATTGTTTGCTTCCATTTCCAGATTTAGTCATAGCGAAAGCTCCCAAGGCATTTTTCACAAGCTTCATCTTCTGCTGCAAAACAAGCATAGGGTTACCAAAACAAGCAGAAGTCCAAGCAATTTTAACAATTTTTAAGAATTCTGGTTCAAGTATCCAAGCATTAAAAAATTTAAATGATGATTTTTTTCCTTTTTAATAGCAGCATCTCCGAAGGTTATTATTTGAGAAGAGTGGTCAGAGACAAGAGATGGGAAGGTTAGAAACAATGGCAGGCCAAGTAGTAAGGGTTGCAAGGTTATAAAAGGCATTGTCTATTTTGCTATATATTTTACAATCTGATCTGCTTCTATTATTCCAAGAATACCTAGAACCAATATAAGGGATTTGGATAAAGGGATGAGGCTACGATAGAAATATTGAGAGGCATAGTCTCATAGATGTTGATAGGGTTCCCACCATGTTTTTCATCATGATTTAGGAGGTAGATGAAGTCACCAAGGACAATCTAAGGTTGTGTTTCATGAGCAAAATGGGGAGATAATCATATAGGATTTGCCTTGAGTTTGCCTGATTGGCAACATAAACCACAGTGATGTACATGGATTTAGAAGTTGGTATATGAAGTAAGTGACAGTGTATGAATTGCTTGTTGGAGGGAACTGAAAGATGCTATGCGGTAGGATCGTATAATATGGAATAGTGGATGGTATAGGTAAATAATAATAAGTAAAGTAGACACCAAGATTTTATACTGGTTCAGACTTCTAGTGCTACGTCCAGTCCCTAAGCTTCACATAGGAATTCTACTAACTAAAATCCTCTCTTAACCCGGAGGAATAGGTTTACAACTTACCCAAACAACCGAACGGGATTTCTTGCCTCAACTACTGAAAAGGACTTCAACTCAATTATTAAAAAAACAATTATTCGACTTGTTGTGTTCTTGTCAACACTAATGAGTCCAATGTAGTACAATATTCCTATAATCTTATCCTCAAGAATATGCAATGTGTTTGTGAAGATTTAGGAAATGTGAATTGCTATGAATCAAACGAATGTTATAAACAAAGCAGAGATTCAAGCAATAGATTGGTGATTGCTTTGAAAACTTTTAGAGAATATAAAATATGTTTGAGAGAGTAGTGAGATTAAAGCATAAGAAAATTGGTGAATTGGAGATGTTAGAACCATGTATTTATATGTGTAGAAGAGATGCATTTGTTGGCTAGAGATGTAGACAAGAGATGCTTCCATTTCCATTGGAGAAAGGTTGCAACTCTTGGGAGGAAGAAGGTGTCCTTTCAGAAAAAATTCGCAGGTTTAAATTCAGTCGACTGAGCAGGGATTTCAGTCGATTGGAAATGTAAAGTAAAAAAATTTCAGGAACAAATTCAGTCGACTGAGCAGGGTGTTTCAGTCGACTGAAACTGTGCATGTTTGTATATGTGTAACAAGTTCAGTCGACTTGGCATACCTGTTTAGTCGACTGAACTTTTGATTTTTGCACAGTGAATTTTCATTCTAGAAAATGAAATTTATGAAACGTGTTCTAGTGTTTGTGCAAGCCTCTTGAGGATAGATTTTAATAATAAATCTAAATTAAGACCTGTATTTAAATCATACTCATGCTATCCTCGGTCTTCATCATTCTTCCTTTTTCTTTGCACATATCTCTTCCTTTTTGTTGAAGCACATTGTCATTGATCAAAATATAGCGTATCAACATTCTCCCCCTTTTTGATTGATGACAATACTGAAACACGTAGAGATGTAATTATTTCCTCCCCCTGAATATATGCACTGTCTTTTCTACAAAACAAGGTTAGTAACATAAATTTCTCCCCCTTTGTCATCGACAAAAAGGAAGTAATAATCGCAGAAGTGTATTGTCAAAACAATCACTGATATGCATAACTATAGTTTTCAAAACTTAAAATGTTGCATAGAATGTAGCATAAATAAATAAAACATATAATGTAGCATGAATGAAACATAGAAGGCTATTTATACAAGCCCTTTGATTAGTGTTTTTTTGAAATAAAAAATCAAACCATAAGAGAGTTATTCATCTTTATCCCAATCATATGAGGCTTCTCTCCCTCCCTTCGGTTCGTGAATAACAGGTCCACCTATGGGTGGTCTATAAGCTCTTCCACCTTGACCACCGCTATTCCTACTTATGCTGCTGCTTGGATTTTCTTCGGATGACGTCCATGTGAAAGTTGGTGTCGGACGCTTGCCACGGGAGATTGAAGTAGTGGTGGAGCTCGCGCATGAGATGGCATCCCATAATTTATTGAAGAACCCTTCAATTCTATCAAGTTTGTGGTCTACCTTCTTGAGGCGATTATCAAAATTTATTGATTTCTTGATAAAATTCCTAACGATTGATTGGTAGTAAAACTCGTTCAATGATACGAATTTCATCATCTTGGTCGAAAGGTTCTTCATGTTGAGCTTGAGGAGGTTATTGCAGTTCTTGATGTCTAGCTTCCCATTCGGCAAGAGATATGATGCGAGGAGGTCTATCCGGGAGTTGCATAAGGCTTATAGTCCGTTGATTAATTTGATGAACCATAGTATTTTCAGACTCCGGTAATGGCGTATCGACGTTGAAGAGAAGTCGCATGATATACTCTCCAAAATATATCGTTCACATTTGCCATTATTGAAAGTAAGAAATTCATCAAGAATTAGTTGGACCCAATTGACTTGAATATTGCCCCAAACAGCATATAGTGCTCCATAATTGTTTGGGTATACAGTTTCATATGAGCCCGTTCGAGGAGTGATTGTTCGCATAAGAGCTTTGTGGAGAAGTCTTGCTCTTGGTCGTAAGGAAGTTGACTTAATATCCCGGATGTTGATGTTATCATCCAAATATTGATGATTTATGTTGTCTCGGATATGGGAATAAATTCAATTTCTTCAAGCTTACTTCCCATGTTAGGAGATCCTAAGATGTGTGCATTTCGGTCTAGGGAGAACCATACCTTTTTGCCGCACACCATACTCCAAACACTATCGTTTGGATTTTTTAGAGTTTGGTGTCCAAGGTTAAGATTTGCATAGAACAATTTGACCATAATGTGGTTGATTGCATGGTCATTTTTTTTTATGTCTAAGACAGGAGTTAAACCTGCTTGATCCGTCAAGGCTTGTATGTTACACGTTTGGAGACTTTGAAAATCAACGAAGGAGTGTTCAAAGATCCGAGAATTCTTCATTTTATTCCACCGTGTGACCGCCACTCCATCATAAAGCCATTGAGCAATTTGAGCGTCAATTGGCTCGGAGGAGGTTGAAGTTGAAGCCCTTGATCTTTTTGGAGCCATTTTTGTGAGTTTTGAGAGGGATTTTGAAAATTATGAGGATTGGGGGCTAGGGTTTTGAAGAATAATGGTGAAGAAGGAGCTTTTGGAATGGTAAAAGTGAAAAGTAAAAGTAGGAATTGGTGGTAAAAAGGAAAAAAGTAGCCTGGGAAATGACGCTCAGTCGACTGAATTGTCTGTTCAGTCGATTGAATTTTTGGCCGAAAATTTTCTGTGTTAAATTCAGTCGACTGAATAGAGTTTTAGTCGACTGAACTATTGTATAATTGTTTTTTGCCTTATGTTCAATCGACTGAGCAGTAAGGTTCAGTCGACTGAACCTTGAGTTTTTGGTGTTCTAAATTTTTAAAGCAAAAATTTTCAATAAACGATTACAATTGTATAGACATATTACAATATAACAATGTGATTTGACCACAGAAATAATCATTTCTTTGGAGATGGGCTATTTTCTTTTGTGTTTTATTTCCTTCATTTTCCATATAGTTTTTGTCCCATGAATTTGGACTATATTGAGGAGTTTTTAGGGACATCCAAGGATTTACGGGATCGACTGGTGTACGGTATGACGAAGATGGATCATACGAACTAACTGGTCGACGTAGGGGCTCAGTCACATCGTTTTTCTTTGAGATACAAAAACGTAAACCGATTTGCTCAAGAAAGCTTAATCATCTAGCCGTTACTTTTTGTTCAAAATATAATTCTCGTTGAAGATCAATTTGTTGTTGTTGAAAGTGATGAATCTCATCAATCTTTCTTTTCGTATCAGGTGAGATAAAAAGTCCACGTTTAGCCTTCTTCAATTCCGGTGTGTAGCCAGTTCGATAGTTTTTCCATTTATAAACTGGTTCATGCTTTGGTGTTGGCGTAGGAAGTTTTGGTGATGTAGGTGAGTTATCGACTGAGGAGGTGATGTTGATTGGAGAGTATGAGTTGTTGGAAGACATTTTTGTATAGAATTTTCAAATTTTTTAATTATTGAAAATAGCATATGTATAAACGTATATATATAGTATAAAAATGCTAAGAAAAATGTGGTGGTAAATTAATAAGGTTTTAGAACCAATCATTGTTTCATTGGTTTAAAAAATTGGTTAGAAATGGATGGATTAGAGACATCCTTTGATATATTATGTACTATGTAGCTGAATTGAAACATATACATTGAATAATTTTGTTTTTGTTATTCAGTCGGCTGGGCAGAGCTGTTTAGTAGACTGTGTTTTATAATTTTTATAATATTTGCTATAAAACATCTTTAAAAGAAATTATTCCTAACTCACGTCGTAATTTTATAAATGAGTTTTCTAATAAAGGTTTAGTAAATATATCGGCAATCTGATTTTCGGTAGAAATATGTTCTAAATTTATGATTCCTTTTTCGATATTGTCACGGAGAAAATGGTGACGTATATCAATATGTTTTGTATGAGAATGATTTACCGGATTTTTAGATAAATTTATTGTACTTATATTATCACAATATATTATAGAATTTGTTAAATTTATATTAAAATCATTAAGTGTTTGTTGCATATAGATGACTTGAGTACATGCTAAGGCGGCTGATATATATTCCGCTTCACACGTGGAAAGCAAAACACAATTTTGTTTCTTACTAAACCAAGATACAAGTGATTTTCCAATGAAATGGCATGTACCACCTGTACTTTTTCTATCTGTTCGAGATCCACCAAAATCAGCATCACTAAACGATACTAACTCGAATGGACACTCTTTTGGATAGAAAAGACCAAAATCTTTAGAATAGTTAAGATATCGCATAATTCGTTTTACAGCTCTTAAATGTGATTCCTTAGGGTTATATTGAAAACGTGCACATAGACATACACTCATCATTATGTCTGGTCTACTAGCGGTTAAGTAAAGTAAGGAGCATATCATACTTCTAAACAATTTTTGGTCTACATTTTTGCCACTTTCATCTCGATCGAGATGAGTAGTGGTACTCATAGGAGTAGGTTTAGTAGAAGTGTTTTCCATTCTGAAACGTTTAATTAGATAAGCACAATATTTTTCTTGGTTTATGAAAATTCCATTTGTTAATTGTTTAATTTGAAGTCCGAGAAAATAGGATAATTCTCCCATATGAGACATTTCGAACTCCTTAGTCATTATATTTGAAAATTCTTTACATAAATTTTCATTTGTCGAACCAAATATAATATCATCTACATATATTTGAATTATTAGAATATCTTTAGTAGTGTTTTTAATGAAAAGAGTTTGATCTACCTTTCCAATTTGAAATCTCGAATTTAGTAAATAACTTTTAAGTCCTTCATACCAAGCACGAAGTGCTTGTTTAAGACCATATAGTGCTTTCTTTAATTTATATACATGATCCAGATATTTTTCATGTATAAATAAAGAAGGTTGTTCTACGTATACATTTTATTTTATAAAACCATTTAAAAATGCACTTTTAACATCCATTTGATAAAGTTTAAAATTGTGAAAACATGCAAAGGCTAATATAATACGTATTGCTTCTAGTCTTGCAACTGGAGCAAAAGTTTCTTCAAAATCAATACCTTCTTCTTGATTATACCCTTGTGCTACTAGTCTAGCTTTATTCCTAGTTATATTACCTTGTTCGTCTGCTTTATTTTTGTAAACCCATTTTGTTCCTATAACTGATTGATTATTCGGACGGACCACTAACTCCCAAACATCGTTACGTTCAAATTGATTTGATTCTTCTTGCATAGCAACAATCCAGTAATCGTCTGTTGATGCTTCTTTAGGATTTTTAGGTTCTATTGTTGAAATAAATGCAACATGTCCCATTTGATTTAGTTGACTTCTTGTCTTAACTTGAGAATTCATTTCACCTATTATATTTTGCGCTGGGTGATCTCGTAATATTCTGGGTGGAGATCTTAGTTCATTATCACAATTTTCAAGGTTTGTATTTTCTATATTTATAACTTCTTCATCATCTTTTATACTCACATTTTTATTAAAATTTTCATCAAAAGATATATGTAAAGTTTCTTCAATTATGTTTGTTCGTTTATTAAATACTCGATACGCCTCACTTCGTTCTGAGTATCCTACAAAAATTCCTTCGTCAGCTTTTGGATCAAATTTTCCAAGTTGATCTTTTGTATTTAAAATAAAACATTTTGATCCAAATATTTTAAAATAAGATATATTTGGCTTTTTGTTATTAAATAGTTCATATTAAGTATTTTTAGTTAATGGTCTAATTGATATACGATTTAATACATAACATGCAGTAGCTACGGCTTCTGCCCAAAAATGTTTTGGTAGAAAACTTCCATTTAATAATGTTCTTGTACATTCTTGTATTGTTCTTTTCTTTCTTTCTACAACTCCATTTTGTTGAGTTCTAGGAAATGAAAAATTATGATTTATTCCTTTCTTTTTACAAAAAGATTCAAAAGCTTCATTTTCGAATTTGCCTCCATGATCGCTTCGTATATTTTTAATCTTCAAATCTTTAGTGTTTTGAATTCTTTTGACAAATGTTTTAAAATGCTCAAAAGTACCACTTTTATTTTTCATAAAAATAGTCCATGTATATCTTGAGAAATCATCAACTATTACAAACACATATCGATTATGATTAATGGATTGAACTTGTGTTGGTCCAAATAAATCCATATGTAGTAATTCTAGTGGTTGTAAGGTCGAAATATTTTTCTTAGATTTGAAAGATGACTTTGTTAAGTTTCCATTTTGACAATCATCACAAAGATTTTTTATTTTAAAGTTTATTTTAGGTAAACTTCTTACTAATTCATTTTTAGAAAGTTTTCTAATAGTTTTAAAATTAATATGACAAAATCTTTTGTGCCATAACCAAGGATCATTATCTTTGGCTAGTAAACACATACTTGTATTATGATTAATTTTCATATTTAGAACGTAAATATTCCTATCTCTATTTCCCTCAAAAACAAGATTTTGGTTTTGATCAAAAATACTACATTTATTTTCCGAAAAAGTTATTTTAAAACCTTTGTCACAAAATTGACTTATGCTAAGTAAATTATGTTTTAGATTTTCAACTAATGAAACATTTGTAATAAAAGGTAAATTTGATGTACCGCAATTGCTTACATCTCCTTTGCCAATGATATAGCCTTTTGAATTGTCTCCGAAGGTAACCGAGCCACCATCAAAGTATGTGATGTTTGTAAGCATATCTTTGTCTCTGGTCATGTGTTTTGAGCAACCACTGTCTAGTATCCATTTCTTATTTTTGAGTGGGACCTGAAAATATATATGAAATTATTGGTACCCACCTTTTTAATAGGGTCCTAAAAGTTAGAGTTTAGGAAACCAAACCCAATTCAGTTCAGTATCCTTTTTATAAATATAGTTTTTATTATTATGAACATTATCCATAAATGTTTTAATATATTTATTCCTGATTAAAAATATTGTTAGTCTTTGAAACCCAAATTTTTATTATCTTAGTTTCTACTTTTGTTTTAATAGGTTCTCTTGATAACAATTGTTGTTTTGAATCAATATTCTTCTTAAAATTTGCATTTTTCTTTTTAGGAATTTTTAACTTCTTTTTATATCCTAATCCATGTTTATTTGAAGAGGATTGAGAATTTTCTAAAATCTTAGATAAATTTTCTCTTCCTTTGTTAAAGTTAGAAACATTTTTAGTGATGTTATCGAATATACCTTGAAGACTATTATTTTCTAACTCAACTTGTCTAATCTTAGTTTTTAACTCATGATTTTCAAAAACAATTATATCATTCTTTGTCTTTTGAGTTTCAATTTCTTGACTTAAAAGTGATAATTGAGTTTTCGAATTTGAATGAGATTCTTGAACTTTTTCAAGTTCGTCTAGAATTTTCTTTTCATCATTTAACATACCCTTTCAAATTCAGCTTTGTTTTGATTTTCATGAGTTTCCTTGAGTTTCTTTCTAAGATATTTTATTGTGCTCAAAAGTTCAGTATTTACTTCAATTAAATCATTGAAAGTTAAATTACTAACCTCAGATTCTTGAGCCATAAAACATACATTCGCTTGTTCATTGTCGCTATCATTTTCACTTTCAGATGAAGAAGAATCTGAATCGTCCCATGTTACAGAGAATGCCTTCTTTTTGAATTTCTCTCTCTTGTTTTTATTATTGAGAGCTTTTCGAATCTCCTTCTTTTGCTCTGGACAATCCTTGTGCATGTGACCTTTCTTGTGACCGTTGAAACATTCTATATTCGAGGATGTAGGTTTGTTTAAGAAATTCTTATTGAATCCGTTTTTATTTCTTTTTCTATATTTTAAGAATTTCTTGAATTTTTGGCTATAAATGCTAAATCCTCATCTTCAGACTCTGATTCTTCCTTTTCCGCATGAAAAGCTACATTCTTTCTTTCTTGAGCTTGATCTTTCTTAGCTTGCATATTTACTTCATACGACATAAGATTTCCAATTAATTCCTCTGGTTTCATTATAGATAGATCATTTGCTTCCTCGATTGCTAGTACTTTTCTCTCCCATTCATCAGTGAGTGAATTTAGAACTTTAGACACAATGTCAAAGTCCATGTATTTTCTCCTAGTCCTATTAAGGCATGATGAATGTCTTGAAATCTCGAGTACATGTCATTGATGGTTTCATTTTGTCGCATTCTAAAGTTTTGGAATTGGTTCTTCAGCATGGATATCTTTGTTTGTTTGACTTTGTTTGTTCCTTCATGTATGACTCTAAGTTTTTCCCATATCTGATATGCAGTAGTACATATGCTAACACGGTTGAATTCATTTCTATCCAGGGCGCAAAATAGCATATTCATAGCTTTGGCATTTGCACTAGCTTCATTCTTCTGAGTTTGTGTCCATGTAGGATAATCGGTCATGGGTACAACGAACTCTGCTTGAGTGGTATTCCAGGCTTCGAAACTTGTTGCTTGCATATAAATCCTCATCCTTGTAGCTCAATAGTTATAGTTTAGTCCATTGAATAGGGGGGTCTTTGGGTAGATTTTCCTTTCGGAAATGTAGAACTATAGACAGATGTTGTGCTTGTACTTATTTTCCATATTATCAATATGTTTAATAATGGTGTTATGGTTATAGGACGGCCTTGCTCTGATACCAATTGAAACATGCTTTGCGATAGGATCATATAATATGGAATAGTGGATGGTATAGGTAAATAACAATAAGTAAAGTAGATACCAGGATTTTATACTGGTTCGGACCTCTAGTCCTACGTCCAGTCCCTAAGCTTCACTTGGGAATTCTACTAACTAAAATCATCTCTTAACCCGTAGGAATAGGTTCACAACTTACCCGAACAACCGAACGGGATTTCTTGCCTCAACTACTGAAGAGGACTTCAACTCAATTATTTAAAAAAACAATTATTCGACTTGTTGTGTTCTTGTCAACACTAATGAGTCCAATGTAGTACAATATTCCTATAATCTTATCCTCGAGAATATGCAATGTGTTTGTGAAGATTTAGGAAATGTGAATTGCTATGAATCAAACGAATGTTATAAACAAAGCAGAGATTCAAGTAATAGATTGGTGATTGCTTTGAAAACTTTTAGAGAATATAAAATATGTTCAAGAAAGTAGTGAGATTAAAGCATAAGAAAATTGGTGAATTGGAGATGTTAGAACCATGTATTTATATGTGTAGAAGAGATGCATTTGTTGGCTAGAGATGTAGACAAGAGATGCTTCCATTTCCATTGGAGAAAGGTTGCAACTCTTGGGAAGAAGAAGGTGTCCTTTCAAAAAAAATTCGCAGGTTTAAATTCAGTCGACTGAGCAGGGATTTCAGTCGACTGGAAATGTGAAGTAAATTTTTTTCAGGAACAAATTCAGTCGACTGAGCAGGGTATTTCAGTCGACTGGAACTGTGCATTTTTGTATATGTGTAACAGGTTCAGTCGACTGGGCATACCTGTTTAGTCGACTGAACTTTTGATTTTTGCACAGTGAATTTTTATTCTAGAAAATGAAATTTATGAAACGTGTTCTAGTGTTTGTGCAAGCCTCTTGAGGATAGATTTTAATAATAAATTGAAACTAAGACCTATATTTAAATCATACTCATGCTATCCTCGGTCTTCATCATTCTTCCTTTAGCTTTGCACATATCTCTTCCTTTTTGTTGAAGCACATTGTCACTGATCAAAATATAGCGTATCAACAGGAACAGGGTTGAGGATGTATGTTTTTGGGTTAGATAGGATCATGGTACAACCATATGGAGCTTCAAGAAGATTGTGGTGAAGGGTCCATAGAGGTTTGATTGTTTTAGTAGCATGAAGTGTTAGAGTGTTATTTAGCTTTGTTTCCAGAACAGCTACCAAATGTAGGTCCTTTTCATCATCAGGGCTTTGATTTGATTGAGTTTGATGTCATGGTGAGCACCACACACATTCCAAGCTGCTAAGTTTTGCAACATATCACTTATGATTGGACAAACTTTGCTTGCTCCTGGTTGCAGGAGAGTTGTTATTATCACACTCAGGGATGATATTGGAAGGGGATAAAATATTTGCTTCATTAAGATCAGACATGTTGGCTTTCTTATTTTTCTTGTTACGTTGTGGTTTTGCCTGGGTACCAATTGAATGGTTGAAATTGGGATAATTGGTAGTAAGAATGAAGATGGCAGGGATGGATTTACTGATGTGGCAGAAGAGGGGTCCACAGCTGGAACATAGAAGCCAGGGGGAGCTTGGATTAGGTTATAATGGTCTTGAGGGGAGTAAGATTTGACATTGAGGACAATGTCATCAAAGTTGGAAGATGGAATTATAGTTAATGAGTGAATGTGAGTTGAAACAGAATCATTTCCATGCATGAGACATTTTATTGGTTGAGTGGTTGGCATTGATTGGTTTGGGTAAGCAAGTGGGTCAGGGGAATCAATGTTGAGAATGGAATGTGAGGCTGAACACATGTTCGTATCAAAAGTAGTGTTAACTGGGATAGTTGGATTTTGTGATTCATGCAAAGTTGGAGAGGCTTTATCTGTACATGCATGCAATATATCATGTGCATTTTGCTTGAGGTGCACATTCTCCATGATTATTGCTTTTTCACCAACCTTTGTGCTTTAATCCATTTTTCTGTATCATGTTCTTCAATATCAACTAAACACCGAAATTTATTAAAGGTTAACACTTCTACTTCCTCAACCGCTGTCAGTTTGTCATTGCAAGGGTTAGAATGGCTATTGTTTGCATCAATAGCATCAGCCTTGTTTACTTCATCATCATATTCAATTGTTATTTCCTTTTCTTTCATTTCATTTTCTTACTCTCAAACATTGTTATCATTTCCTTTAGCACTAGAATTCTCTTCATTTTTTCTTGTATTTACTTTTTTCCATGTCTACCTTTAGTCAAAGCTTTTCTTTCATTTTCTTTCACTTCTTTGTTATCTTTTCCTTGTTTCATCTTCTCATTAATTTTTCCCGGAGTTTTTCTTTCTTAGCATCATCAGAATGCTCACATGTGTCAATTTTATGTCCAAGTGATTTGCAAAAGGTACATATGTCCGGTTTCCTTAAATATGACACTTTAACTATTTGATTTTTTTCCATTAAGCAATTTAACTGGGAAGCTACTCATCAGTCCTTGGTTTGGTTTAACGTCAATCATACATTTGCATAAGAGATTCTTTCAAGTTTCTCTTTATACTCATCCATACACAATAAGGTGCCTAACCTCGAAGACAACTAGTTTATCCTCAAATGAGATCAAGCGTATATGAGGATATTAGAACTGAACCCAAATCGGTACAGACGAAATGCTACCACTACCATTGCCAATTTCCAGTATCCATTTCTAAATCATAATAGTTTATTTTTCATAATTATAGGATCACCCTTTAAGATTTTTTCCTTGTCTTCACTGCAAGAGAGTAGGAAAAGGAAAACAAACCCATCAAATTTCACCTTAATCAAGCCTCTAAGCTTCCAAATTCTTTTCAGATGCTCAACAACCAATGTATACGACAAAGGATTGTCTAAGAAGAATCCCACAATATAATCATCCCACACCTCTTTGCCCACAACAATAACATCAGAAGGGGGAACCATAACATCACCCTGAAAAGAAGGAACAACAAGAATAAGGTTGTAATTTCTAGCATTTCTCAGTTTATATTTGAATAAGAACGACCATGAAGGGTTTGGAGGAGAAGCTATAGCAGAGATAGAAGGAATCAAAGAAACAGTAGAAGAACTAGAGGTCAAGGAGAAGACTAGAGGAGGAGGAAGAGGCAGAAGGAGGGGAGGATTGATATCAGGGGAGGAAGGCATGGTGAGGGCTAAGGGTAGGTCAGAAGGTGTATGGAGCGATGGTGGCTGAGGCGGTAGAGGTGGAGGGGGTGGGGGTACAGTCATAGGCGTGAAGTTGAAACTGAAATAGGGTTGGGCTGAGATAGGTGTGAAGGAGAGCTACTAATTTTTTGCACATCTTTAGTTAAAATGATTAATTAAATTGAAAACGTCATTAATGAAAATGATTAATTAGATTCAAACATCAATATTTAAAATGATTAATTAATTTAAATATTATTAATCAAAATGATTAATGAACGTTAAACACCTATTTTTACAAAAGCTCAAGTTCAACACACACACATGGTTTAGGGAGATGATATCCAATAAGTGACGGTATAGCAAAAATCACTATAGCGGCACTTAAACAATTTAAATAGAATATCACACTTATTTTCAACCCAACATCAATATAAGCAGCGTAAGGAAATAAATAAATAAATATTGATGAGAAACCCCTTAGGGTCTCTCTACAAATATTTCATGCAAAACAATGGTTACAAACAGTGTGTGTGTATATATATATAGTCGTATAGGTTCACTGAAATTTAGTTAATATGCCATCCGTTTTCCAAAATGGAAATTCAACCAACCAATTAATCAAACATCAATATAACTAACATCCAAGCGTTCAACAATAATCTACAGCATGACAAACATTATATAGTTTATTCAAAGATGAGTAAACTAACCTAAATTACAGTTATCATCGAAGCGTTCCAATTTGAACTAAAATCGAACAGGTGTTCGATTTTAGCACAAAATTCTACAAGCTCTAAATTTGTCAAATCCATTTCCATTACGTAGCTAAAGACGACATGAGTACAATGTAACTCACCGCGTTCAAATCCGACCTCGTATGAAATAAATATTTAGTTTACAAGATTACGATGTAATTAAATTATTTAATCAATCAATTACACTTAATTAACCTTGATTACCATCTCCTAATCCCTAATCTTGCTCGTTAACCAACCCACGCCATGTAAATAGTTTACTCGACGTCACTGCTTTTCTCGAGCGCCATTGCCGTCTCCAATGATCTAACGCCGCCACACTTCAACTATAGGAAGCCCCACCTCGGACGAGTCTATCGCCACTAACTTCGCCACCTAAGATGGCCCCACCGTTGAGAATGGGCCACCTAAAATTTCCACCGATGAACTCAATTTGCCACCACCTTGCGCCTCCAGTTGATGATCCAACCGGTCATCGTCTCCATCTCACCACCGTGAACATCTTTGTAGTTGTGGTTGAGGTCAGATTGGGCCTTGGCAGTCCAGATCAACTACGACTATAGGATTCTGTCGTTTATTTCAGTGGCTAGGGTTCTATTCTCTGGTTTGGGAAAAAGAATGAAGGGTATATGTCCTTATATGGGTTACTAACCGATATTATTCACGTCTCAAAAATCATGAACTCCAATCGAAGTGTGCTTACTAGCGTTTCTAGCTAAATACCTCTATTCCAAATCAATGGAACTATTTTCGAGAACTACTTCAATCGTACATAGAAGTTGGTTTCAATAACCAAATTATATTATGTTAATTCTCTAAAATTAACCAGTACGCGTTTCGTGCTCGCTTGATCACATGATACGTTCGATTGTCACGAAACTCGTCGGCATACAATAATTTACTATTTTAGATCCAATGACACTAGTTTCTTCAAAATCCAAAATAGTGCACTGGAATGATAATTTCACACATTTTAAATATCGTTTTATATTTTCGATCCAACTATCGATATTCATCCAATTCGTTTATTTTTGTAATTAAATTTTGAATTCACAAATATTGTTTGTTAATTAAAAGGAGCAAAAGAAAATTATTAAATTCATTTAATTAATATTTAATTTACAAATTCAAATATTCAAGTAATCCATATATATGAATATAAGTTATTACATTCTAAAATTCAATTATTTAAATATTGAAAATTAATTAAATATTTAAAATCCAATTATTTAAATATTTAAAATTAATTAAATATTTAAAATCCAATGACCAAAATTCTAGATTGTTATAGTTCCTTTAGCAAAAGTGCAATACTAACTACTTGTCCACTATGTCATATTTGACAACAGCACACCCATTCTTGTGTCGTGCCGCCTTACTCTGTGCAAAGCATGCCTCTAGCATGGGACGACACTGATGCACAACTTAGTTACACGATCATACCACTATTCTAACTGTCTTTTATCAGCTTAGACGAGCATATCAACGACCCAGAGTGACTCTCGCTCTTTATCTGCTCAATCTCAACCATTTCAAAGTCCAATTTCAATTGCTATAAATACCTTGTGCTATGCAACTTCATAAGTGGTTAAAACTAAATTTTTAGCATGGAAAAATACAAGTGCTCTTGAGTTAGTAACATTGTAATCTTAAATACTCTTATTTTCTTACTATTCTTTTATAACTCCTTTTAACTATAAGAGATCAATATAGTAAAACATTTTCACAATGGACTTAGACAAGCTTAGCCAAACACTATACATCTTGTATCACTTTACTTTATTACTTATTTACTCCTTGTTTTCGATTTTTAAGCATGGTATTTGCAAGTAACATTTGTTAATACAAATATGTACATTTTCGTTTTCCAGCACTCATTATGTGGAATGTGAAATAATATGTATATTGGTGAAGAGTTGGCGCCAAAATCATATCATTTGAATGTAAAAAATCAAATAACTGTCATTATACCGATATATAGCCCAAGAGGTATATCGACATACCTGATGTATTTTTGATTTTCTTTTCCTAAAATTCAAAAAGAGACTTCCACACTGTAGAACTCATAATGTATGGTTGTATGAAGATGTTTAGGGATGAAATAGAGTTAAACGAAATAAGAAATTCAAAAGGTATTACTGTGGAGTTTTTAACGGAAGACTCAGTACACTAACATAACACTTCTTGTATCTTTGTCTTTGAGGCGTTTATGATTCATTTGTCTTGAGTCAAATATATCTTTCATTTGCTCAAATCCATCTTCATATATTTCATTCATTTGCTTGCTTTCATTCGTTGAGTATCTTGTTATCTCTGTGTAATATCTTCATAATACATTTGAAAATTCTGTACAAATTGAAGAAATGTTAGTGGTAATATTTATATGGTTGTTATCATCAAAGTGAATGCTCAGGATATTAACGAACCATACAGCATTTTACACATATTGCTGTTGTAATAAGCTTAATCTTGCACTTTATGATATGGTTAGGTGTTATCCTAAAATAGTTTCTTTTTATTTGGAGTGGCACAACACACACATATTGTTTTTCACCTTCCACTAAAAGATGAAACTATTTAAAAATAACGTGGATTGGACTTGAGGTGAAACCATTGTCAACTAATGATACGTAAAACTATATTAAGAGGATCGTTTTTCTTTATGTGAATGTTTATTAACTCGACCGTTGTCACGATGGAACAATGCTTTTCAAAGTTAAAGCTAATTAAAAGTTTTCATCAAAAAACATGTCATTATCACAAGGTAGATTAGATTGATGGCGGTGGAGGTTGTTTATTTTTCTATTTTTAAATCTTAAGAAATCAATTGAATTTTGATTTAAAAATCATGTACATTATTGCGATAGAAGACAAAAGCTCAGAATACAAATGAATTGCTCACGGAGATGGAATAAAATTCAAATTTATCCTGTAAACAAATACTCACGAAAACCGAACAGCGTTTTTTCCCGGTTTGATCAGCTCTTTCCCAAGATCACTCCAGATGTAAAAATTCCACCGACACCAACACCCACTTCCAACCGAAAACATCCAAATATCAAAATTTCCAGGGGTTAATATACAAAAATACACTTTCCATAAACGCACACCTTCTTCTCAGGTCTTCACTCCAAAACATTGAACACCAGATCTAGATCTACTAACAAGTCTATGGCAATTCCCGCCAAAAGATTCTCCCTCCTCCTCCTTTTCTTTCTTGCGGCCTCGTCCGTATCCGCCTTCTACCTCCCCGGATCCTACCCACACAATCACAACCCTAACTCCTTTCTCTTCGTCAAAGTCAACTCCCTCACCTCGATCGATACCGAACTTCCTTACTCTTACTACTCTCTTCCATTCTGCGTACCTCAGGATGGAATCAAAGATTCGGCAGAGAATCTTGGCGAACTCTTGATGGGCGACCGGATCGAATCTTCTCCGTACCGGTTCCGGATGCTCCAAAATGAATCCGATTTGTTCTTGTGCCAGACGAAAAAGCTGAGCAAAGACGATTACAATCTCTTCACCAAAAGGATCGATGAGATGTACCAGGTGAACGTGATTCTTGATAATTTGCCGGCAATTCGGTATACAAAAAAGGAAGACGGGTTTTTGTTGAGGTGGACTGGCTATCCTATTGGCGTTAAGGTCGACAATGCTTATTACGTGTTCAATCATTTGAAGTTCACTGTTCTGGTACATAAGTATGAGGAGCCCAACGTAGCTAGGGTTATGGGCACAGGCGATGCAGCAGAGGTTATTCCAATGAATGATGACAAGTCAGCAAGCCATGGGTACATGGTGGTCGGTTTTGAGGTGGTGCCATGTAGCGTTCAACATGATTTAGAGTCAGTTAAGAACTTGAAAATGTATGATAAGTATGGGTCAAAAATTCAGTGTGAGCCTTCAACTGTTGGGATGAAGCTGAAGGAGAACCAGCCGATTGCTTTTACATACGAGGTTGCATTTGTAGAAAGTGATATTAAGTGGCCGAGTAGATGGGATGCATATTTGAAGATGGAAGGTGCAAAAGTGCACTGGTTTTCAATATTGAATTCACTTATGGTGGTTACTTTTTTGGCTGGGATTGTGTTGGTTATATTTTTAAGGACGGTAAGGAGGGATTTGACAAGGTACGAGGAGTTGGATAAGGAGGCCCAATTGCAGATGAATGAGGAGCTTTCAGGTTGGAAATTGGTGGTTGGTGATGTGTTTCGGGCACCAAGTAATCCGAGATTGTTGTGTGTTATGGTTGGGGATGGAGTTCAGATTCTTGGAATGGCAGTTGTTACAATCTTGTTTGCTGCACTTGGATTTATGTCTCCCGCTTCTAGGGGTACTTTGATTACAGGTATCTTTGTTTATCTTCTGAATTACACACGCTCTGAACCAGAATTGGTTAACATTGTGCACTTGATATATGTTGTTTTGCACAGAGATAATAGACATCAATAATAACATTCGTCTACTTGTAACCTTAGTTTGTGTGTATGCTCAGTTTATTCAGCCCCGGGAATTTGTTCATTTGTGTTATATTTAATGTTAGGCCCATATTTTGACAATATAGAACTCTTGTGCCAAAATCTAATATGACTATTTTGCTGTATAAATAATTGAATATCATGACAAATAGTTTGACTAGTTGTAAACATTTAATAGCTTTTTTATGCTAAAGGACACCTCTTAGATGTCACACTATTTGGGACATACAATTAAATAGAGCATTTGAGGATTGGGAGTCATGTGTGTACTATGTATGAATTGTTTTATACGTGTTTTGATCTAAGCTCACTCATGAAAAGTGTGATATCTGGATTTAACCCACTTTATTTCAAAATGGCAGGATTTAACCCACTTTATTTCAAAATGGCAGCACGTTCAACATGATTATATCAGTCAAATTTACACTTGACCTAATGGAACCATGAGTTAAAGTTCAAAAGTAGATGCGTTACATCTTACACATATATAATTACGAATCACCTAATTGGTCAACCTACAAATATAATGGCTTAGTGAACTGAACGAAAATTTTATGTCATGAAATGACAATTGGGATTAAAAAGGAAACGCATATGATTATCTGTCTGCAGACTCAAACGTCAACCTTAATCAGTATTGACAGCTGACACGTTCATCATTTTAAAGGGACATGCACAACTTCAAAACTTGAACTTAACTGCATAATTTATGATTAACAAATACTATGATTTTAATGATGTTGTTTCTTTTGATTTAAAGAATATGTGTTACTTTATTCAAGCAGAAATTCATTTTAATGTCTTGAATGTTTGAATCCATGACCTTTAGAACTTTTTGTCTAAAACACCATACCACTTGATCCGGTGATGCTTGACATAATATTAACATGTTTTTTCTTTTTCTTTTCGTAGGCATGATATTCTTCTACTTGATTCTTGGAATCGCAGCCGGTTACGCTGCAGTCAGGCTATGGAAAACCATCAACTGCGGCAACCCTACAGGTTGGAAATCAGTATCATGGCACGTAGCATGTTTCTTCCCGGGTATCGCCTTCACAATCCTCACCATCCTAAACTTCCTACTGTGGGGTAGCGATAGCACAGGCGCCATCCCCTTCTCCATCTTCGTCATCCTACTCCTACTCTGGTTCTGCATCTCAGTCCCACTTACCCTAGTCGGAGGTTACTTCGGTGTAAGAGCGCCCCACATCGAGTACCCCGTGCGAACAAACCAAATCCCTCGTGAGATCCCTCCACAAAAATACCCATCTTGGCTCCTAGTCCTTGGCGCAGGTACCCTACCCTTCGGCACTCTATTCATCGAACTCTTCTTCATAATGTCGAGCTTATGGATGGGTAGAGTGTACTACGTATTCGGCTTCCTCTTCATCGTCTTAATCCTTCTTGTTGTTGTATGTGCCGAGGTTTCTCTCGTACTTACCTACATGCATATATGCGTTGAGGACTGGAAATGGTGGTGGAAGGCATTCTTTGCTTCTGGTTCGGTTGCTATTTACATTTTCTTCTATTCGGTGAACTATCTAGTGTTTGATCTGAAGAGTTTAAGTGGGCCTGTGTCTGCTACTTTGTACCTTGGGTATTCGCTTTTCATGGTTTTGGCCATAATGCTTGCTACTGGCACGGTTGGGTTCCTTTCCTCTTTCTGGTTTGTTCACTATCTCTTCTCTTCTGTCAAGTTGGATTGAGCTTGATATGTTTGGTGTAATACGGGGAAAAGAAGTTGGGACGTGGTTTTATGGTTCTTCAGTGTCAGTGACTTGCTCTGGTTACTTAATTCTTTGATAGCTGTAGGAACATCACAGAGAAAAAAGGAGTTTATCTCGAGTATTTATAGTAGCTATTAAGATGTAATAACAGTTTTTTTTTACGTGTGAGAGATTTTTGTTTATTGTGTATCAGTAACTTCTCGGTATTATTATGTTACAACTCGTTTTGTAAAAGTGAAATATGGTAGTATGTTGGAATTATATTGCCGGCCTGTTTAGTGCATAAACTTCGCTATTAACTGTTTGCAAGGTGTTGGTTGCTTGCCTGTCCTACTTTACAAAACCATGGAACCATTCGAGACAAGCTTTCGTTTGGAACAGGTTTTTGAAAGTAAGGCGATTATGGATGTTTTGACCATAAAAATGTAATTAACAATTTTATGTGTAATGTGAGTTAAAGTCTGATGCGCAGATTTACAATTGAATGACCAGGGCCTTATATCGCTTTACTTGCATTTAGCTGTCATATCAAGGATGTTAAATTGCTCAAATAACTTCCACTTAAGGCTCGTTTGGAACGATTTAAATAAGTTGTTTTTTAGCTTTTAAAAGGTTTTCAAAAAGCAGAAAAATAACTTAATCAATCTAAACTGATCCTTAATCTCACATATTTATTTATGACGTGAGAATAAAATATGTATTTTAAATAAAAAATTTTGTCTTTTCATAAATAAATATGATTATTAGCATGTATCTAAGATACATTAACGAACTCTTTAAATAAATAATTTGGTGACAGGATCAAAAGAATATTGTGTGGGGGAAAACAAGTCCTTGAATTCAATTACAATAATCCTCAAAGGTCCTAAAGGGAGGTGAGAAAATGAAGCGGGAATGATCAGAACCGTTTAACAATTTACTTCCCTGGATATCCTCCCTTGAAAGTCCAATTCGTACTTTCTCGGCACATATCTTTTGTGTCTTTTAGCAATATCCAGTTTCCCTAGTAATTCAGATTTGATACTGTACCCGCTTTTTTCAGATTTTCTAACGAACTTCGATAACATCCAAAAAATAATTTTAATACACGAGTGACACAAAATTTTAACATTTTAACGAATTCTTTAAAGAGTCTTAACTGTGGATTTAAGCAAAATAACAAACGTTTTCCGCACAAAGGAATTTTATGTATTAGAAAAAGGTTGTGGGAAGAGTGTGTATTCCCTCTATTCAAAATGGTATATTCACACAAAAGCCGTGAATAGAACTCTTCACTACTCCAAAAAGGAAATACTATGCTAAAACAGAAATTAGCATGTATTAATTGAATTTTAGAAGCATAAACTAAGAACATACAAAGAGACTCGTAAAATGTTATTTGCATCTTCCAATGTCACCGTTCACTTCCGCAATATTAATTTGTATTAACTTCAAATATTATCACTTGTAACATCACGAATTTTATGGTACATTATTTCAGAAAATTAATTGATTGATAGTTAAATAAATTGGAAAAGTAGATTACGTTTAAATATTTGCCACACTAAATAAATTTAAAATATGAATTTATATATAGGTTAGAATTTTATAAAGAGAAATAAATTAAAACCTTAATTTAATTAATTAAGGGAGAGGTAAAGATGGAATGTTGATCCATTACATTTCTCTGCTTCTTCCTACACTTCATTAAGTTTTTCATGACGAATGAAACAAAAATAAAATAGAGCAAACTCCAATAAAGTCTCTCCACTTAGAAGAAAAAGGGGAAGGGGTTGACAAAGAAGTTTTAAAGGCAAATCTCTCCGCATACAAAGTAATCAACGTGAATAATGTTAATATCTCCTTTTGCTGTTATATTTCAGATTTGACGAGATTCGGATTTTTATGATGTTAGAACATGTTTATGGATGAGATAATCATTTGTGTGTGAAATAATGGAATTAAATAAAGGGTTTTCAAATTTCAAATCTATGTTAATGATCTCCAAATACTTTGAAATTTTGATACGTTGTTTGAAACATTTATTTGCAAGTGAGCTTTTAATTTCATAATTTTTCGAATTTATTTGGATTTTCAATGAGTTTCTTATGTTGAGAAATTGTTTAATTTCAGGTTTTAATTATTTAAAGTACGAAAAATTATTTTGATCTAAATTTTTTATATTAGTTAAAAGGCAGAAAATCAAAATTTTGGCAATTTTCGAAGATTTACCCCATGCATTTCGAGTTGATACGAATTAATTAGTGAAGAGAAAGTTTGATTGCAAATGGTAATTAGTTAATTAATTACTATAATTAATATTTCGGTTATAAAGAAACTATCCTTTTTTTTCTCCCAAAAATGATTTCTGTAAAATTTTTGAACAACCAATATAAATTTGACATAGTATGATGTGATGAAAAGTAATTACTTTTAAAGGAAAGAAATCAGTTTTAAAGATATTTACAAAAATATCATCTTGATTTACAATAGAACCATTCATTTATAATAGCATTCATCTTGATTTACGATAGCCTATTTTAGACTCACGATAGCTTTTGAAAGTTAAAGGTGCAATAACACCATGTCTTGATTTATGATAGTTATTTTTGTAAACTTATGGTAGTTATTGGCCTTAATTTACGATAGTTACTTTTGATTTAAGATATCTATTTTCTTTGATTTACAATATCCATTTTATGTGACTTACAATAACTATAATTTGAGACATACCGCAGCTTTAAACTCTTGATTTACGATAGCTATATATTTTGAAACTCGCGGTAGCTATTGGTTTTTTTTATCTATGGTGGCTACCAGTTCTTGATTTACGATAGCTATTTTTCATGTCAGCTTTGATTTTTGATAGCTATGTGTATTTTGATTTAATATAATCTATGTCTATTATATACTTTTGATTTACGATAGGCACCTATTTGGATTACCATAGCTTTGGTCTTAAGGTGCGATAGAACAAATTTTTATACCAATGATAGCCAAGTATTTTAAAGGTGAGATAACACAAGTTTTAGAAGTGCAATAACAAGATGATTAAAAGGGGCGATAACATTATTTTTATAAACACGATAACACTTAACTGAGTATTAGGCCAGACCTTTTTTCTACAATGAAATATGGGTTTTGTGGAATTATTTATTTGATTATGAGATTTTTAAAGAAAAGAAAAGATATTTTTAGCCCATTTTACCAAGTTTATATGGAATAAACCAAGAATCGATTCTGATAGACCATTCTTCCATATTTGTGTGTTTGTATGTGTGTGTGTAAACACACACGAGTTAACTAGGTTTATTATTAATAGGCTTTACGACCCAAGCATAATACAAAATGAAACAAAGTTAAAGAAGGCAGTATAATACAAAATGAGAATAATTAACATTCTACACTTTACACCGTCCCTTCCTTTATAGGTCAAAAGTAAAAAACCATGGCGACCATAAACAACTTGCTCGACCTTTTTCATTCTCTTCCTTCCAACTGAAGCTCTCCAATAGACAACGTTCTTGTTCCACTAAGCTGGTAAGTTTTCTCTTTGGATTTCGATTTAAGGTAACCACTATACCTCTAGAAATGGTAGTTGATAGATCTATCTCACTCCTTTCTTTATTGTTGAAAGCCATGGCATTGCATTCCTTCCAAAGATGCCACACAACGGTTGTCAGGCCGATTTTCACAACCAACTCAACTAAGTTCGACCTGTTGCTCCATTGGTTTAGGTGAGAAGCTTCCTCCTACGGACTTTTAATTTCATTTGTGAGCACGCATTTTAATTTTTAATTTTTCAAACTCTTTGTTGTATTTGCATTCAAAAAATAGATGTTTGTGTTTGTCAACTTCTCTTTTTCATAGACTGCAAGTTGTTCCTTGAATAATTCCCCATTTACATGTGTTAACAAGAAATCTTGTCAACACCCCAAAGTAGAGTTAAAGGACTTGGTTAATCCCTTTTTGGTTTCCTTTAGGTAAGTTGAGGAGAATAGAATATGTATGTTCTCTTTGGCTACCCTTTCGAACATGTTGCCGTAGTAAAATCTTATTCATATCAACCTTTCGACCCAGTCGAGACTATTAATTCTTTTTCTTTTCAGCCTTTCAAGCTTGCTGTGATGGTAAGGTAATCCCTCCGAAAGACTTCTTTTTCGAAGCGGTTGCAGAACACAGAGGGATACTCTAAGAATCCAGGATTAAAACTTGATTTGGTGGGTTTCGACCCTGTCGAAGGCTTCAACCGTTTAGTGGTTATAGCTTGGGTCAGTAATTTGGGATTGAGGTTTCAACCCTGTCGAAAGATGTAGTCTTAAAGGTTTTGGGATTAAGTTAAGAATCTAAGGTAAAAGTGGATTAATATAAGGTTTCAACCTTGTCGAAAGTAGAAATCTTATGAAAGATGACTAGGAGTCTATAACTGGTATTACTTGAAAATATAAGGGCTTCGACTTAGTCGGAGAGACCTATAGATATGGTCGTCACCCGTAGCACAAGATTAGACCTGATAAAAGCTTGTGAAACAATAAAGTAATTAATAATATATGAAGACTTCCCTTTCTCAACTCAGAGAATATTTTATTGATCAATTTCCCCTAATTCAATTTACAAATTAGGGTTTTCAGCTTTTAGAATTAAGAAAATAAAGGTATAGAATGACTGAGTTAAAATCCCTAAAATCAGACACCTTGGGTCTTATTTATAGATGCGGGTCAGCACCTTTCGACCCTAGTGCTTCGACCAGGTCAAAAGGTGTCTTCCGTATTAACTCTAGAATGCTTCCGCCTTTGTCAAAAGGATCAGTTGCGTCTTTCTTCTCTATGTTGCTTTATAGGAGCTTTCGACTCTATCGATATGCTTTATCCAGTGGTTTCGAAAGTGTTGCAGTACAAAGGGTTTCGATTTTGTTAGTTACTTTTAAACTTCTGCCCGTGACTTGATACAGAATCTCCTTGAATAATAATGGCTTCGATCGGTTCGAAAGGCTTGATTTGGCTTTCCAAAGGGTTGCTCTGGCCAGTGCATGCTTTTTGATGATTTGAGTATAGGCGAAACCTTTAGTTTCGAAAGATTTGGCGCATATTTGAAGGGTTGCCATTCCTTGTCATGAAAGGTGTTGCTTTGACTCACTCGACAGGTCTTCATGCATATGAAATCATCTTGCTTAAAAGGTCGTCAGCGAAGTGGAAAGGTGCTTTCGACCCCTTCGAAAGCTTGAGAATCTTCTGGACCTTGACTGTAGCATCCTTTCGACCTCTTTGAAAGGCTCTAAAGCTTTTGGACTTGCGCTGTAGCATCCCTTCGACTCCTTCGAAAGGACTAGCTAGAACCTTTTCCTCTCATTCTTCTTTATCTTCTAGTCAAACTGGTTTCGACTAAGTCGAAAGGAATTTTAGTGGTAACAACTTGTTCCGTCTTTAGCTGGAAATTGAAAAATTAGTGCTTTATATGCTGTATGAGTCATTTTGGGGTTGTTGCACTTGCTCTAGACTACTGTATGCCATTGAGTGATAGGGTAATGAATTTCGGTATTTTTCAAAGCCTTATGCAAACTGAATTGGTCTTTAGAATTATTTTTCCATGCCTAAATGTCTGCCTCTCTTCTAGAACAGAGAGGAGCTGCTTCTATTCTTTACCTAAAATTTCTCGTTATAATCTGCATGTCACATTTCCATCCACCTCCATTTACTACTACCTTAACTTTTAGGTTAGGAGAACCATTAGCTGAGGAACTGTCCCAACCAAGCCTATTTATGGAACATTTTTTTCTTAATCCATAGGTCTCTCCATAAGTCAATTCTCTCTCTTGTGCAATTTGTCTTCTAATTAGTTTTCTCATTGATCCTTTTTTTTTAAGATAATCTTCCAAGTTATAGAAGCATTGTTGTCAAGTTTCATTGTCCAAAAATTCTCTTTGAAATATCTAGCTGTCAACCATTCAGCCCATGAACTAGTTGATCTAGAATTTTCCTAGCAAGTTTTAAGCTATAAATAGTTTCTTAATTCAAATATATTTTTGAACCCAACTCCACTTTCTCTATTTGGTTTACATAGTTCAACATAACTCGCTTGTGTAGAACCCCCTTCCAAATTAAATTAGCATATGCTTAATTGATTATAGCTATGGAGCATTTAAGGATTTGAAATGTTTGTAACCAAAATATCATCTTTGAAGTAATTACTATGTGTACTAACTCAATTATTCTAGAAAAAGATAATAACATTGACCTCCACCCTTTCAAATTTTCTTATGTTGTTAATAAGTTGCCCATATCCTGCATCTATGATTTTATTATATTAATAAAGGTACTTTAAGGTATTTAACTGGAAGAGCACCATCTCTTGTGCCAAGCTTTTCAATCAGACTTTGTTTGTTCTTGTAGTATTTATTGAAGTAGCACTTAGTCTTCATTTCATTTACTTTCAATCAGGCATAATTTTCCATTCCTTTAGTATTTCTTTAATAGTGTAAGTGGCATGCACATTTGCTTTAGTAACCAGCAATAAGTGATCAGCATAAATGAGGTGAGTGATAAAAGGCTGCAAATTAGAAATTGGTTGAATGGTCTTTTGATGGCAAGCAAGTGCCATTTGGATCGAAACCATTCCATTGCAACTACAAAAAGGTAGAAGGAAGAGGATCCCCCCGCCTCATCCCTCTAGTGATATGAATGTATGATTTAGGTGCACTATTGATTAATATTGAATAAGTTGGGGAGTTTATACATTGTTCAATTACTGTGATCAATTGTAGTGGAGTACCCATAACTTTTAACATATGAGTGATGAAGCCTATGTTAACCCTATCACAAGATTTATGTAAATCAATCTTTTGACATATTATATCAGAACCTTTTCTATTAAAACCTCTAACCAATTCATGGGCCATTAATGAATTTTTAGAAATAAATATTTCCTTTATGAAAGCACTTTGACACTATGAAATGAGATCGACAATACTTTATTTAATCTTCGATAATTGGCACTATGTAAATCACATTGCAACAGGGTATTAGTGCAACGACCCGTAATTTTGCTACTTTGAAAATGAGAGATTTTGTTTATTTTAAATTAAAGGAGTTTAAAGCTTAAGTAAATATGTTATATGTAACGACCTAGATTTTTCGACATTTGATATTGGATATTTAAATGGTTTTAAATATTGAATTTGAATTATAGATTGATTTTAAATATGAAATTTTGGTTTTTATTTATAAAATAAATTTAGAATTTAAATAAAACGATTTATTGAATAATTGAATAATTTAATTTTATAATTGAATATTGGTTAAAATTTTGGATCTTGAGTTTTAAGCTTGTTAAAAATAATTTAAAGGTTTATTAAATTTATATTAATAAGAATGAAGATCATAAAACCTTTTAAATTGAATTTAAAAAATGATTTATTTAATTTTAAAAATATATCATTTAAATTAACGTATATAAATAGCCTTTCGAGACATGGTCTCAAAATTCGACAAAACAGTTCCATTGGATCTGTAATTGAGTTTTATTATCGAATTCCAAATTTCGTAGTGTTTAGATCTATCATGTGGTCATACAATTTTAAAATGCCTAGAAATAATTTAATCGGATTTAATTTAAACTATTGATTTTAAAAAGCTATCTTCTCCATGCGATCAAATTTGATTCTCGAAACTTGTTCCATTGGGTCTAGAATAACGGAATAACCTTAGAAACGACTAGCGGCATGCCTCGATCAGGGTTCAGAATAAATATCTTGGTATTTGAAATTTTAATATGTATATAATTTTCTGTGTCATATCAGCTATTAAAAGCATTCCATCAACCATTCCATCCATCAACCGACCTACCTATTCAAGCCACCCTACTCTCTGATACGAAGTTGCCCTTTTTCATTTTAAATCGCCACTTCTTTCCCCTTTTTTTTCCTTCAGTCCAAACGAAGACAATTCAAAAATAAATCATGACTTTGTCGCATTGATCTGTTCGAACTTGAGCGAGGGAAATTGAAGTTGAGCTTGGAGGGCGACGCACGCATTGTAGAGGAGGTAGGGTGGCATGTAAAGGGATGCATGTGCATGGGAAGAAAGGAGAATAGACGATGGAGAGGGAGCTCAGCGAGGTCTGATGGAAGCGAGCCTAGACGCTCGATGGAGGAACTCGCGATGGTCGGCAGTAGCATGGAGGCACGTTCATCGTTAGGGTTTGGACGCGAGATGGAGGCCGTGTTCTGGTGATGGAGGTTGCGATAGGCGGTGGTGATGGGGGAGGGGCGAGGTCGCGAACGATTGTGGCATTGGTTAGAAGAGATGTGGAGTAGAGGAAGTTGCGACCTCACATGATGTTGGTTGCTTTCAAGCAGAGGTAGGCATCGTGATAGGGAATTCTAGGGATGTGATGGTCGTGGCGACATGGAGGGGGCAGTGGCGATCGAAGTTGAATCGGCGGGTCGAGTTCGTTGATAGCTAAAGGAAGTAGGCACGATTTTGATGGTGTTTATGGTCTGCTTAACAGGGTAACAACAATTAATTAATTAGTTAATTTAGTTTTTTAAATTGATTATATAGATAATTTGAAAATTTCCTATACGAGGTTTAAATCGATAGGAATCTAGGCATAAGGATTTAAATTGGAACGATTGGCAAAATAAAAATCATGGTGAGAAAAATTCTTCCTCATTTGGATTACCAAAATTTAAATTTTTAATAGTTGAAAGTAAATTTTGGAGGCCTGTTGAATTTATAAATTATTGTCCATTGAAAGATATAATATATATATATATAGTAGTGTGTGTATATATATATATATATATATATTAGTAGTTGGAGTGATATTCCCGCACATTATGGCGGATGAGACCCTGTACGCCCCACAAAATAGCGGATTATCCTATATACCGCAATATCCCTCTTGAGTGGGATTGGTATTATTTTATATTGTATTAACATCTGTGGATGCAGGGAAACAGGTTGGAGGGATCTAACTGGGTTCCTCAAAAATGTTAAATTTAATTTCATATATTGTGATATATGGATTGCGTAGAATAATTTATATAGATTATTGTGGTGTTTGGAATTTTGGATGCTATTGTAGCACTGGGCCTAGATTTTGATAATTTAAGTACCATAAAAATATTTTTAAAATATAAGGGGTAAATGGGAATTTTTGATATAAAAATACTATATTGGAATTGGGATTATTTCAAAGAAATTGAGTTAGAAAAATATATTTGGCTTTTGGGTAACACTTAACTATTGAGAATTAATAAATGGAGATTTCAAAAATGAAGTATTTAAAAAAAGTTTCTAAATGGTATTAGTAAAATATAGAAAGAAGTTAAAGTCGATATTAAAATAGTTTGGAAGTTATAAATGGGATTTTTAAAGGAATGGATTTATAAAAATGGAATTTTATAAGGAAGGTTGTTTTTATAAACAAGCAAAAACTCAAAGGAGTTATAAAAATTTAAAGACGATGTTTATAAACAAAGAAATCAATATCAGGGTGATAAATTGGAAATATAAAATTCATAGATGAAATTATATTAGAATATGGAAATACAGTGAGGAAAATAATGGATACTGTTTTTGGAAAGTGGAAAAAATTGGTTAAGGAAATTGGAATGGAAGTGATGTGATGGAAATCAAGAGGAATTTATAAGTTGAACTGGTTATTGACGTTTTAAAAATATGTTTTAAATTTTGAAGTGAGTTTGTCTTAAAAGGAAAATTTTATTTTTATAAAACTATGGAATTTTAAACTAGTTGAGGTTAAAATATTTCAGTTAGTAGATTTTCTAAAGTTAAGTATTTACTTAATTAATTCTAACTTTTAAATTCAGCTTTGGAAATTTATTTGTTCATCTAAAAATGAGTTATAGATGTTATAAAGGTGTTTTCAATATCTTACATAATAACTTAAAAAATATTTTAAATAAATTACTATTCTTTAAAGAACATACTCGTTATACATATATATAGATTTGATATGATTGCAAATTTATTTATAAATTCTGTCGAGATTCGTAGACGGGGTTTATTAAAGGATGAGATTTTATAAGAGAAATCTTATACATGGAATGTCAAAGACTTAAGGAAATTTCTGATGTCTAGATGCGATAACTTTGGGAAGATTTTTAATTCTTTTAAAGGAGTTATAAATGGTTGGTTAGGATTTTAAATAAGTATAATCGATTTGGAAATCGTAGGAAGAATTTGTTAAAATTTTAGAGACTTATGAGATAAGTTATGAAATATTGCCAAGTTTAATCTTAAATTGATTGGAAAATTTTATGTATAATTATTTTCCTAAGTATTGGAAAAATGTTTTAGTGGGGAAAGATTTGGAATACAAATATTTTCTATGTGTTATAAAAATGGAAGTTGGAAATATTTCTAGGTATTGGAAATGGGGAACGTCCTGTTATGGATCTAAGTGTTGAAATTGTTTTCAATATAGAAATATTAAAAGAGATTGAATATATATATCTTGGTGAAGATGTTTTGAAATAAATATTTTGGGATTATAAAATAAGGCCTAGTGTCTACTTATATTTTATTGGTAGTTAAATAACCGACTATCAATATGGGCCAATTTCGTTAATCGTTTCGAAGGGACCAGGATCGGGTTTAATTATCCAAAACCACTTCGATCTGGTTTAAACATAACGAATGAATACCATGATGATGATGAAGATGGTGTTCCAGTTTTTCCAGACCCAGGACAACTTGTATGGATGAATGCTATCAGAACATCATTATTGGAGGACGATGAGCATTCTAAGAATTATGTTCTTGAAAAGTAACGCTTAGCCTCAATCTTCATCAACAGGGAATGACAAAAATAGGGGAGATGCAGCAAGGCTTAGTGGGTCGCACCCAGTTAGGGTATGTTATCACTTTCAACATGTTCTCGGAAACCTATATATTATGAAAATGGTTGTGCATGGAAGAAGCGCTCGATAGTAAGGGTGGGAACATCGGGGGTGATAACATATTCGGTCTATCCAGGTTAGGCGTAGGCCGGTCTTGTGTAGCAGGGGATCCCGATGACGTCCTTGGTACATTGTTTTAGAGGTGTACTATGATGGGCAGTACCCCAGTGGCCCAGTCATTTGTTGGAATCCATTCTCCAATACAAGCTTACGATTTTGTTTGTAGAGCCTAGTATGTTGGAATTTAATTAATGTAACAATTTTAGCTATTTGAATAAGTATTTGTATTTAGACACTATTATAATTTCATTGGATTTTCTATAAAAATTGTTTTAGTTATCGTAAGGGAAAACCTCATCGTATTTATGTGTGACACGGTCTTACGAGACACCTTTGTTTTTCAAAGGGTTTTGATAACCTTAATAATTCAAATTGAGTGTGTTTTTCTCACGCTGGTTTTCCAGACTGACTCGGATGTTATTTCATTATAATGCTCGGGTCAGACCGAGTATTACAGATTCAGGTTTAAATGCTATGGAACCCAGGAGACGAGCTAGTGTAGTTCAAACGTATTCTCGTACTTGGTTATATTTCCGCTATATGAGGACAAGTTACTACAACTGTCCATATTGACGTATTGATTGTTTGACTCTGATTATTATAAGTATAAAACACTTACAGATTCCTTTGTATAAAAATATGTTATTATAGATTATATTTTGTTCCGGTACGATTATGAGATTTTGTTGTTGTTGTTTTATTTTTCTTCTATCCTTTTCTTCTTCTTTACCCTAGTTATTCGCTCTTCCATACACTTTGATTTGGACAAGAGTGAACTATTGTCAACTCAAGGGGTATGGAACTATGGGTCACTACACTTGGTATCAGAGCTGAAGGTTAAGCAAGAACCTTAGCTTTGGTAAGGATTACTCATTAGAGATATAATCAGTAGTGCTCTAGAATGAGTAAGTGTAATAATAGCCTTGAATGCGTATTTGTTAGTGAACATAAATGGTTTTATATCATGTTAATTTATCTGTCGAGTGGTATATAAATTCTGTTCGAGTAATGGGACACTACTAAATCGATTGGAGTTTCTAAACACTTAAACATGGTAAATCAACGTAGTATGGTTTTGAATCGGGTAATGAAATAACTATACCCAAATTATATTTTGATATAAAAGGGATAATTTTCTAGAAATTATTATAGTAGATTGATGTGTTTGGATCATTATTATATAACCAAAATAAGATTCAAAAATTTGGAATAGTTATAAAATAATATTGGATTATATAAGTATGAATTATACAAGTGAATCAAAAATAAAAATAAAAAGGGATTCAAAACAGGAATGAGAAGAATTAAATCCCGGAATTTTTTTGAAATGTTTTCCAAAGTATTTTGGAATAAATAATAGTAATATTTTTTTGGAGATATTTTTGAAAGAAAATTGTTTTAAATGGATTTTGGAAGGGATATAGCACTGAACACTTCAGTCGTTGGAAAATAATTTTGTTGATGACTGCGCAGCATCATCAGTATTTATTTTCGAGTTTCTTGGTGACGGATTGCTACCATAGTGAATTGATATGGAGATTCTGGTGAAAAAAGTGTTGTTTTGGGAATTCCGAAGGCAGATTGTCTTGAAATGGAGACAAATGAATTGCGAAAATCCAAGAGAATAGTTTGTTAAACCAGAAAGAGTGTATATATATTTGATTTCAAGGCGATTTGAAATAAATACCCGTTGTTTAAAAATTCTGAAATCCTGTAAAAGATGATATTTTTTATAAGGAGGGAAGTGTGAAAATTGAAGTTGGAATAAAATGTAAAGTGAGATGGTTGAAATGGAATTCAACTTAGGTTAAGTAGGATAAATTAAATTTTAGAAATTTAATTGACTGGATTTGAATTGAATTAATAGTGTATTAACAAAATAGGAGTTAACTTAAGTAAAGTAATTGAAATATATAAATGAAGTTGAATGAATTAAAAAAAATTATTAGGAGTGAAATTTAATTTAAGTATGAATAATTCGAATATGGTTTTGAAATGTTAGTAAAAAGAAATTGGAATTTAAATAAAATTGAATTGGATTGGATTAGAAATAATATAGAATTGAAGTGATTATAAATTTTGAGTTGTAAAATAGTTATATAACTATAAGTTATAATTTTTGAATAAACTCCAATATCGAGTCTACGAAATGGTGAATAACTAAGTTTGTATGGCTTATAAAAATTTGAATTAATGGAATGAAAATATATTTAGGCCATAAAGAGATATGCAAGATTAAGTTGAAAATAAATTATGAATATACTCGAGTAGAGAATTGATGGAAAATAGGAAAAATAAGTTGAAAAATGTATAAATTGGGAAAAATGGAACGGTAAAAATAAAATAAAAATAATTTGATATTTTGGTGGAGGAATTAAAGTCCAAACTTGAATTAAAAATGAACTTGAACTCAAGTAACTTAAATGAAGTGATTTTTGAAATAAAAATCAGGTATTGAATTGTAAATTGGAAGTGAACTAATTAGATGAATTAATTAGTTAATTGAATATGGAAATGAAACTTAACTTGGTTAAGTAAATTTGATCGTGGACTAAAAGTGAGCATAAGAATTGGAACTTGAGTTATAAATAAAATTCAACTTAAATTGTAAGCGAATTAAACATAATTGGAAATATTGTCGAATGAAATGAAATTGGATTGAAATGGTAATGACTTGAGTAAAGAATAAATTCAAGTTAAGTATAAATAAATTGAATATAACCATGGATATTATTTAAATGAAATTGAGTATGAGAATTAAAATTTGAAGTGGATTAAGTGAATGAACTAATTAAATTAATTAGTAAATGGAATGGAATTTGATTGAATGAGAACAATTTAAAAATTAAATGGAATTTGTTTGCAAGGAAAACAAACTTGAGTTATATGGCTGAAATAATTTGAAATAAATGAATTAACTTGAGTTAATATTTTTGACGGAAGCTTGGCTCCAATAAAATTTATGAATGGTTATTTAATGAAGTAGCATAGAATTATTCCAAGCTAAATAAAAAGAATTTGAAAGTAATGGAAGTGGATATGAATGGAATGCAACTAAGTTGATTTAGAATCAATTTAGAATGGAATAAAATTAAATATAAATTTAGTTAGAATCAAATTAAAATGGTTATAAAATAAAGTGGATATTTTATTAAGCGAATATCGTCGAATTTGCATAGAAAAATTGCCCATTTGACGTAAATGAATGTAAATAAAATTTCTGTGAATCAATAGGAAGTGAATAAATTGACTATTAAATCAATTTGGAATGATATAAGTTTATTTGGTTTAAAAATGAATTGAAAGCAAGAAAATTTAGTTGAAAATCATTCCAAATTGAATGGACTGGTATGAAAATCGAGTGAAAGCAATTAAATTAGTGTTGGAACATTGTAGTTACTTATGAATATTTGCTAAGCATGCTAGTTTATGAAACTTAGGGTTTTGCACAGTTAAATAAGTGAAATGTTATCAAAATTTCATGTTTTGGTACTTACGTGTTCAAATTGAGTAAGTACATGTATCTGGAGCTATTTTGCTTGACTTTGATCACGCGCATTGTAAAATTAACAAGCCACTTGTTTAAAAATGCTAAAATAAGGTATGTTTTTGGATTAAATACCGTGAAAATATAAAATATTGATATATATTTTCTTTTCGACCTTGTGGGTCAATGTATATATATTTATCTCTCTTATCATATTAAAAAGGCTCTTCATACAAGGGAGACTCTGCCAAAAAAATTCGAAAATTTAGAGCGCTAGAAAAAAAAATTAAAATTTTTTTGGAAAATTTTTGTTAACGGAAATCAATTTTGAATTTATAATCGAAATAAAGGATCTTTGTTTAGGATGGAAAACTAATTGTTTTGAATGAAAGGATTAGAAAAGTGAAATATTGAGTTTTCACTAAGAGGATTTGTTAAGTTAATGGGTTTGGAGCATTCTTTTGGCCTTACAATTTTGGGGACGAAATTCTTTTAGGGGGAAGGAATGTAATGACTCGGATTTTTCGACGTTTGATATTGGATATTTAAATGGTTTTAAATATAGAATTTGAATTATAGATTGATTTTGAATGTGGAAATTTTGTTTTTATTTATAAAATAAATTCAGAACTTAGATACAACGATTTATTAAATAATTAAATAATTTAATTTTATAATTGAATATTGGTTAATTTTTTGAATCTTGAGTTTTAAGATTGTAAAAAATAATTTAACGGCTTATTAAATTTGTATTAATAAGAATGAAGATAATAAAAAAATTAAATTGAATTTAAAAAGTGATTTGTTCAGTTTTAAAATATATCATTTAAGTTAACGTATATAAATAACCATTTGGGGCACGGTTTTAGAATTCAACTAAACTAGTTCCATTGGATCCGTAATAGAGTATTATTATCGAATTCGAAAGTTCATAGTGTTTGGATCTATCGTGTGGTCGTACAGTTTTAAAATGCCTAGAAATAATTTAATCATATTTATTTTAAATTATCGATTTAAAAAGCCATCTTCTCCACACGATCAAATTAGTCTCGGAACTTGCTCCATTGGGTTCAGAATAGCGACATAACCTTAGAAACGATTGGCGGCATGCCTCGATCGGGGTTTAGAATAAATATCTAGGTATTTGGAATTTTAAATATATATATATATATATATATATTATTTTCTATTTCACATCAGCTGTTAAAAGCATTCCATCCATCAATCGACCCACCTATTCAAGTCACCTTACTCTCTGATACGAAGCCGCCCTTCTTCATTTTAAATTGCCACTTCTTTCCCCTTTTTCTTCCTTCAGTCCAAATGAAGACAATTCGAAAAGAAAAAAAACCGCGACTTTGTTGCATCGACCTGTTCGAACTCGAGTGAGGGAAATTGAAGTCAGACCTGGAGGACGGCGTGCACATAGTAGAGGAATTAAGGTGGCGTGCAAGGGGAGGCACATGCGTGGGAAGAAAGGAGAATAGGGATGTAGGGGGAGCTCGGCGAGGTCTGATGGAAGCGATGCTGGACGCTCGATGAAGGAACTCGCGATGGTCGACCGTAGCATGGAGGCGCGATCATCGTTGCGGTTTAGGGGTGAGAAGGTGGTTGCATTCTTGAGTTGCATGCTGGTGATGGAGGCTGCGGCAAGCGCTGGTGATGGGGTGCGAGGTCGCGAACGGCTGTGGCATCGGTTATCAGCGATGTGAAGTAGTGGAAGTTACGGCCTCGGATGACATTGGTTGCTTTCGCATAGAGGTAGGCATCATGATAGGAAAGTCTGGAGATGTGATGGTCATGGTGACATGAAGGGGGCAGTGGTGATCGGAGTTGAAGTGGCAGGTCAAGTTTATTGATAGCTAAAAGAAGTAGGCGTGATTTTGAAGGTGCTTGGGGTTTTCTTAACAGGGTAACAATGATTAAGTAATTAGTTGATTTAATTTAATTAAAATTGATTATATATATATAATTTGAAATTTTCCTATATGAGGTTTAAATTGAAAGAAATCTAGGCATAAGGATTTAAATTGGAACGATTGGCAAAATAAAAATCAAGGTGAGAAAAATTCTCACTCATTTGGATTACCAAAATTTAAATTTTTAATGGTTGAAATTAAATTTTGGATGCCTGTTGAATTTATAAATTATTGTCTATTGAATGATATAATATATATAGCAGTACATACATACATACATACATACATACATACATATTTATATATATTAGTAGCTAGAGTGATATTCCCATACATTATAACGGATGAGACATTAAACGCCCTGCATAATAGCGGATGAGACCCTATACGCCCCGCATAATAGCGGATGCCCCTATATACTGTGATATCCCCCTCGAAGTGGGATTGATTTTATTTTATGTTGTATAAACATCTGTGGATACAGGAAAATAGGTTGGAGGGATCCAACTAGCTTCCTCAATAATGTTAAATTTAATTCCATATATTGTGATATATGGATTGTCTTGAATAATCTATATAGATTATTTTAGTGTTTGGAATTTATTAGATTCTTTTATAGCACTGGGCCTGGATTTTGATAATTTAAATACCACAAAAATATTTTTAAAATTTAAGGGACAAAGGGGAATTTTTGATATAAAAATACTATATTGGAATTGGGGTTATTTTAGATAAATTGAGTTATAAAAATATATTTAACGTTTGGGTAACACTTAACTATTGAGAATTATTAAATGGGATTTTAAAAATGAAGTATTTAAAAAGAATTTATAAACGGTTTTCGAAAAATGTGGAAAGGAGTTGAAGTCGATATTAAAATAGATTGGAAGTTATAAATGGGATTTTAAAGGAATGAATTCATAAAAATGGAATTTTATAAGTAAGATTGTTTTTTATAAACAAGGAAAGAACTCAAAGGAGTTATAAAAATTTATAAACGATGTTTATAAACAAAGGAAATCGATATAAGGATGATAAATTGGAAATATAAAATTTATAGATGAAATTACATTAGAACATGGAAATAGGGTGAGGAAAATAGTGGATTACTATTTTTGAAAAGTGGAAAAAAATGGTTAGGAAATCAGAGTGGAAGAGATGTTATGGAAATCGAGAGGAATCAATAAGCTGAACTGGTTATTGAGGTTTTAAAACTATATTTTAAATTTTAAGAAGTGAGTTTGTTTTTAAAGGAAAATTTTATTATTTTGAAACTATGGAATTTTAAACTAGTTGAGATTGAAATACTTCAGTTTGTAGATTTTCAAAAGTTAAGTATTTATTTAATTAATTCTAACTTTTAAATTCAGCTCTGGAAATTTATTTGTTCATTTAAAAATGAGTAATGGATGTTATAAAAGTGTTTTCAATATCTTAAATAATACCTTAAAAAATATTTTAAATAAATTACTATTCTTTAAAGAAAATACTCATTATACATATATATAGTTTTAAAATGATTGCAAATTTATTTATAAATTCTCTCAAGATGTGTAGACAGGGTTTATTAAAGGATGAGATTTAATAAGAGAAATCTTATAAATGAATGTTAGAGACTTAAGAAAATTTCCAGTGTCTAGATGCGATAACTTCGGGAAGATTTTGAATTCATTTAAAGGAGTTGTGAATGGTTGGTTAGGATTTTAAATAAGTGTAATCGATTTGGAAATCATAGGAAGAATTTATTAAAATTTCAGAGACTAATGAGATAAGTTACGAAATATTACCAAGTTTAATCTTAAAATGATTTGGAAAATTTTACGTATAAATATTTTCCTATGTATTGGAAGGAAGGTTTTGGAAAAATATTTTAGTGGGGAAAGATATGGAATAGAAATATTTTCTAAGTGTTAAAAAATGGAAGTTGGAAATATTTCTGGGAATTGGAAATGGAGAATGTCCTATTATAGATCCAAGTGTTGAAATTGTTTTCAATATAGAAATATTGAAAGAGATTGAATATACATACATACATACATACATACATACATACATACATACATATATATATATATATATTGGTGAAGATGTTTTGAAATAAATATTTTAGGATTGTGAAATAAGGCCTAATGTCTACTTATGAATATTTTATTGATAGTTAAATAACCTACTATCAATATGGGCCAATTTCATTAATCGTTTCGAAGAGACCGGGATCGGGTTTAATTATCCGAAAACTACTTCGATCCAGTTTGAACGTAACGAGTGAATACCGTGAAGATGATGAAGACGGTGTTTTAGTTTGTCCAGACCCAGGATAACTTGTATGGATGAATGCTATCATAACATCTTCATTGGAGGACGATGAGCATTCAAAGTAAGAATTGTGCTCTTGAAAGGTAACGCCTAACCTCAAGCCTCATCAACCGGGAATGACTAAAAAAAGGGAGATGCAGCAAGGCTAAGTAGGTCACATCCAATTAGGGTATGCTATCACCTTTCTAGATGTCCTCGGAAACCTATATATCCAGGTTAGGCGTAGGACGGTCTTGTATAGCAGGGGATCCCAACGAGGTCCACGATTCATTGTTCTAGAGGTGTACTGCAATGGGCAGTACCCCAGTGATCCAATCATTCGTTGGAATCCATTCTCTAACACAAGCTTATGGTTTTGTTTGCGGAGCCTAGTATGTTGGAATTTAATTAATGTAACAATGTTAGCTATTTGAATAAGTATTTGTATTTAGACACTATTATAATATCACTGGATTTTCTATAGAATTGTTTTGGTTATCGTAAGGGAAAAACCCGTCGTGTTTATGTATGACGCAGTCTTACGAGATACCTTTGTTTTTAAAAGGGTTTTGATAACTTTAATAATTGATATTGAGTGTGTTTTTCTCACGTTGGTTTTCCAGACTGGCTCGGGTGTTATTTTATTATACTGCTCGGGTCAGACCGAGTATTACAGATTCTGGTTTAAATGCTGTGGAGCTCAGGAGACAAGCTGGAGGAGTTCAGATGTATTTTCGTACTTGGTTATATTTCTGCTGTATAAGGACAAGTTACTATAACCGTCCAAATTGATGTATTGATTGTTGTACTCTGATGATTGTAAGTATAAAATAGTTACGTATTCCTTTATACAAAAATATATTGTTATATATTATATTTTGTTCCGTTGCGATTGTAAGATTCTGTTGTTGTTCTATTTTTCGTCTATCTGTTTGTTCTTCTTTACCCTAGTTATTCGCTCTTTCGTACACTTTGGGTTGGACGAGAGTGAATTATTGTCAACTCAAGGGGTACGGATCTGCGGGTAGGTACATTATATATAATAAATATTAATGGGAAAATTATATATTCTTATACTTCATAACTAAAAAGTATAAAAATTTGGATTTTAGAACAAACCAGCAAAGTTAAGTTTTGTTAAAAATAAATAAATCTTATCAAAATCACTTGATAAATATAATGGAAGTATATTAAATGGTTTAAAAAATGTTTATAATCGTTTTACAAAAATATTCAAAATTTGCCATATTTTGTCAATGCAACTTCAAAATTCAATATTTTGATATTAACCTTAATGGTATGATATTTTAACCTAGATAAACTTGTTTTAATTCATTTAATATAATAGAAAATCAATTTTTAAGTTTGGTTTACTTCAATATATAGTTTAGCCAAAGCATCAAATTTTGGCTATAAAATTTGTCAATAACAACATTGTTTTCAACTGTAACAAGTAGTCGCAACGTCAAATGATCATATGCACTTCGTAACTTATATAATACCATTTTACAAACTATATAACATTTGGGTTTACATCTTATAAATCAAAATATCTTCTTTTATAATAGAAAAAGAAAATGATAAAAATGGTGTTAATGCATGATTTGACAAAAGAGTATATAAATAAGCTAAGAAAACAACATCATTACACATCTTTCTTTTCTCTTATGCACGATGGAACCTATACATATAGAATTCAAGCAAATGGAAAGTGAAAAGATAGCAAACTAATGGAATTAGTGACACATATGCTTACCATTAATGCACACTTACAAACCATTTAATGCAAAACTAATCAAGGCAAAAGTCTTCTTCTTAAGTTCAAAATCTAAGAAAGAAAAGAGAGTAATGATTCATATCTTTAATATCGGCATTAATGCATATTCAATCTCTCTTTTCATGCTTAAGAAATGGTGTATATTTAAATACAAAAATGAGAAGGTTGGTAAAGTCATTTTCTACTTAAGCCCCAACTATAAATACAAGAATCTCACTTCTTCTTCATTTCAAAAATCATAAAAACTTGCTCTCTTCCTCCATTCTTCTTCCACCTCCAAGCCATTCACTATCTCTAAACTTCTACCACCTCTACACCCTCCTACACACCCAAACCCAAGCTCCAAACCACCTTACACCCCTTAGACCCAAACCCGAGCCTACACCCACACACCCAGCCATGTTCCAGCCCACCCGAGCCCACACACACCAAAACCGTGGCTCCGCACCACCTACCCGAGCTCTAAACACCCACACCTCCCTCAAAAAACCCACATACCCTCCTCCCAAGTCAAGCCAAGCTCATAACCCCTCCATATACCCACGCCAAAAAAAAGAAAAAAGAGAAAAGAGAAAGAGAAAAGAAAAGAAAGAAATATGAGAATTCGAGATGATCGGAAGGAGCACGCTAGTTCACGTAAAGTTAGGCGGAGTGGAAATGAAGGTGAGAAATTCTCATCGCTGTTTGAATTATATTGATTATCAACTTTAGTTGTTATATTAGATAATCAACATTTGATGATATGGACGTTTGAATGATTATTTGAATATGTTGGATGAATAGTAGAGTTATGCTAATATACTCACTTATTGATAATTACTATGCTACGAGAATGGATGTTATGTTAATGATGAATATTGAAAGTGATTAGGCACATTTTTGATTAAGTAATCCCTTTGTTAAGTATGACCAATTTTATAAATGTGATATAGTTGGAATTATTAAGCCTCTTGATGAATAGTGAAAAAAAATCAAATTCGGGTTTTGAACGTAATGTCAAATTGGAATTAAAGTATAATTGAAATTGAAATCGGTATTAGAATTGAATTTGAAATGGAAAGTGAAATTGAAATTGAGATGAATAGTAAAATTTAAATTGAAATCGATTTTGAAAATTGAAATGAAGTTTAAATTAGAATTGAAATTAGATTTGAAATCTAAGTTTAATTAAGTTTAATTTGAAGTTAGAATTAAAATTTAATAATAAAATAATAGAAATATAATAATATTATAATATGGGAATAACAAAATATACTTTAAAAAGTGAAAATATCGTTTTAAAATGATTAGTAATGTTTTTATAAGTAATTATATCAATTTGGAGAATTATTTTCAAATATTAACAAAACTAGACTCGTCGCGTAACGATAGTTCGCGATTCGACCCAAAAAGTTCAAATGAGTGTATAGAGTGAAGTATAGTTTGGATTTCTTCGAAATAAGAAATGTCTGGACTATTATAACCATAATTTTCAAATGGAAAAAAGAAAATCTAGATTTCGTCTTGTAGATTTTGAAATATGTCCAAATCAATTTTCTAAAAAAATCACACTTGTGCAGTTAAGTAACCATAACGTGAAATCATTATAAACAATCATATTTAGTTACTAAAAATATGGAATAATTTGACAAATCTATTTAAATAGTTTAAAAGACATTTGAATCGATAAATATGAATTTTCAAATAATAAAAGTCGATGAAATCGAATAAGGCATATGTAGTACTTTTCACAGCATTTTTTCTGCTGCGAATTTTATAACTTTTGAAATATGAGTCTAAATTTAACAATTTTCTAGAATCACTTATGAATGGTTTTAATTATATAACCGAGGGTTGTAAAGATGATTTGAGAGATTTATCACTTATTTCAAAGATGGGTTCAATGAATGATTATGAAAAAGCCATTAAAAGTAATTGTTTTAATCTTGGCTCTAATAAGCCGATGAGTAAACCTGATTTTTCTATTTCTGAGATTTAGGTGGAGGTGCTTAAGCAAGAAGATGCTCAGAAGAAACCAATGCCCTGGCTCCCCTGGCTTCATCCTGAGCGAGGAATGAATAAGGTCAAAATATCAGAAACGAGTTAAGCATAGAAGATTAACTTTTCCAACTGGAATTAACTTAGAATTAATCTAAGACAAAAGGAAGAGATTTGTAATCATCTAAAAGAAATAAAGAAATAAGGTTTAATAAATTTTATGTACTCATATTTACTTATGTTTATCAATTATTGGATTTCAAAGGAACCGGGATCAGATTTGGGTGATTCATATCCGAAAACCACTTCGGACCAATCCACGTGCTCGAAGAATGAAGGTGTATTGAAGACGGAGATATTGAGACGACTAATAGCGAAGGACTACTTGTTGATTAATTGGGGATAAGCTCCTAATTTACTTATTGTAGCAGTGGTCTCTTTGTTATGAAAAATCTCAGAACCACAAGGACTTCTCATCTAGTAATTGGTCAAGGAAAGTACTTTCAGTTTCGTTTTGTCCTAGAACGAACTTGTGTGGATGAGTATCTGACCTTGCATTCTAATCCCATTGAGTGATCTCAATAAAATGTATATCAATCGGTGGTGGAGAAGACATCTTCTCTTAGCTTAACACCCTTTCTCAAGACATATAATCTCAAAAAGTTATATATTTGTAGAGACCGGTCATGTGAATATAGAATGGCAATGTGGCATTCAAAGTGAAAGGAGTTGTTCTATGTTAAGGTTATCGCTGTGTCAAGCCTCATCAACCAAAAATGGCCAAAACAGGACAGATGCAGTAAGGCTAAGTGGGTCATTCCCATTAGGATATAATCGTCACCTTTTAGATTGAGTCTACACATGTCTAAGTATTTGGTGAAGTTATGACGCAGGCGCTCGGTTAAAGGTCAGTTATGACCGGGTGGTGACATATTCGGTACTATCTAGTTATAGAGGTAAGCCGGTTTTGTGTTGGTAGAGAACCATCTGCTGGATCTTGAGACATCCCTCTGGAGGTGTTCCCATTCAGATGGTAGTCCCTTCACCTGGTCATTATAGGAAAATCCATTCTCCAATAAGAACTTGTAGTTTTGTTTGTATAGCCTTAAATGATTAGGCCCGGAATTTAATATGGTAACAATTTCGGCTAAAATTTATAAGTTTATTTGCAAATGTTTTCAAAGAAATGTCATTAGAAATAATATCAAAGGTTTTGATATATAAAAGTTTTTTAATTATCATAAGGGAAAAACCCGTCCGTGTTTATGTGTGGGTGTGATCTTATGAGATGCTCTTTCTTTCAAAAGGATTTTTTTAAAAGGCTGATATATGACACTGTCATTATTATGAAGTTTTTCTCATACTGATTTCTCAAGCCTGATCTAGGTGTTTTCAATACTCGGGTCAGATCCGAGTTGTTTCAGGCTTAGTTGATATCAGTTGAAGTTTCCAAAGGAGCTGAAGATATTCACCTATGTATGGGCGTATTTTACTATCCATTTTGCTTAGTAAGATTTTTGTTGTGTTGATGTTTGTCATCATTTATAAGGACAAATGTTTATAATTGTCTAAGCTGAATTTAGGTTAGACTTCGATATATGTTATTTTAAAAATTTTGCACTGTAAAGATATTATTCAATATTATATGTTACTCGATTCAAGTGAGATTTTGTTCTGTTCTTTATTTTATTTTATTTTACCCCCAACAATCCACCTTTTTGCATGGTTTGAGTTGGCATGTGTGTTTAATGCTGGTTCAAAGGGTACGTAAAAGTGGTTCGTTGCAATTGGTTTACACTCTTCAATCTTCACTAGCTTGTTTATTTTTGGGATAAGAGAGATAAATGTGTGATTAATTTCATGTACGAACTCACTATTATCAAATGCCTCTTGGTATGAAAACAACATTTTGTCTTTCAAGTGTATCCAATGCATTTGAAGAATTTTCCCCCTATCCATCAAAGCCCAAACTGGAGTCATTATAATAGCCTCTTTTATCTCTTATTCCTACACTCTAGATATCAGCATTTTCCCACCTTCTAGAGAGATCCTACATCGATTCTTCATTTTCAGGTAAATTGTATGGATAATCTCCATTGTATAATTCATTAAAGTATTCAATAACTCTCGATTCTAACTTTTGAATTTTATCCATTGCTTCCCACTAAGAATTTAAAAATTAGAGAGGTTGTTATAATTTTTCCTTTGTGACATTTTTACATTATTTTTAACTGCATTCACCTCCTTCGGGTCAACCATATCCCTTTGGCCTTTTGTTTTAGTTCTAAGTACCGTATTTCTAGTTCTTATGTTAGCTATTTCTATAGGCAATAGTAACTTGAATTAAGGCCTTTATGTTGTAGATCATTGTATAACTTGACTGGAATTTCCTCTTATTGTTGTCATAGGTTTTGAATGACAACTGAGGGCTTTGGTCAATTCATGTTCCATTCTTTGATCTATTTTTCATAGTTTTGGTAAACACAGTGAAAATATACACATAACTACCATGATTTAATTAAACATCGTCAATATTCACCACTTTATTATATCTACTAACTATGATCAATGATTAACATACCTAAATGGTTTACCTTTTTGGAGTCGATCATCATTATTAAACAGAATAAATTATGGATAGTGGTCACTATTAGAACTATGCAAAATAGTGACCTTAAAATTTAGGATAGAATTAATTAAGTTAGAGTTTACCGGGGCTTTGTCAAGTATGGAAGCGATTTTTTCATCTTATCACTTCTCCATCTGAATTTCAGGCCAGATTGGAATGCTTCCATGAGTCCATAAGCAAACATGCAATCATTGAACTATGAAACTTGGAAAACTTTTAATATAACCCTTTTTTCATCCATTCTCAAAACCTATAGAGTTATGGTTATGTTCTAGGGGCAATTTTGTAATTTATTGTAAATTATTAACTCTATAATAAAATCTCGTTCAAAATAAAAGGTGGTTTTCTTTCTGTTATACTTGTTGTAATATGTTATTATTAATTATTTAATTTAAGTATATTTAACAAAAAAGAATAAATGGTATGTTTTGCTATAGTAATTATAATATAACAAACATATCATTTTAAATATTCCAAGTCAAGATGTATCGAGACTGGATATCAATGCATCCATTGAGATTAGAGTAAATAACATTCTTCAAAGGTTGGACACTGTATTACTCTATGACTTTTGGAAACTAAGGGATTATGTACTGATAGTTATTGGACGGCTATTGAATAACTCATTTGATAGTTTTCTATTGGTTAACATAACTAAGGTCAAACTAAAAATATCAATGCGATAATATTTCAAAATTCTCTCGACTTGAGGATACCGTCGAGCTTCGATATGGAAACTTCACTTCATAACAACCCTCTTCGAAACAGGTCTAATTTCCAATCCAATAAATGCCATTGATCCTTAGGTCCATTCCAAATTTGGCTGTTGGTTGATAAAATTGGTATAATGAACAATATACAAAGCCATGTGTCCATGATTTCAAAATCTCACAACGAAAGGGATATAATAAAAAAATTAAGTACTTATGTCATAAAAATCGCATCTCGGAACCAAAATATCCATAATATAATATCTCAAAATAAAACATCAACATGTCTTAAATTTAGGTACATCCGAATAGATCAAAATATAGATAAATAACTAAACTGCCACAAATCTTCATCGCTGCCTCTGTCTTCTCCATTAGCATCGTTCACCCTAACTTGTGGGTTGTAATGAGGAGGAGTGAGAACAACAATGTCCGATGAATGAAAATCTCAAGTCTTACCATAATAGTATTTGCGGTATTATTTAGATAAGTAATATGTCTTATGCATCCTATATTTTGTCCTACTAAGTATACCACAACCGTAAATCAAAGGCTTTTCAGTTCAACTTCATAACATACCTTTAAATGCAGGCCAACGGCCCTTTCCAATCCAAATTTATAACTCTAACACGGATGCAACACAACTATAGGGTCTAATGACGCATCTCCATTAATAATGTCCTAACAATGTGAGAGAAAGCACCTGAGCCACTTAATACCTCTTTTAATAGAAATTAGATAGACTTTGACTATTGATACCTATACTCTAGGCAGATCCCATCATTTAATATCTAAACCCAAGACGGACCCCCCTTTGGCACTTCTTAACCGATATCATAAGAAATCCTATCAGGCCATATAATACTTCTTTTGTGGAAAGGGGCAGACCCTACAGTAGCCACTTAATACCTCAACTCTGAAACGGACCACTTCCTTAGATTTTCCACTACCGTACCTAAAAGATAATCCATACCATTTAGTATTTCTTGAATAGGAAGGAAACGAACCTTACAACAATCACGTAATACTTTCAACCCAGAAGTAGGACCGTAGTAGGATATCTATCTTATGACATGTAATCCAATAATGACATCTCACATTAGTCTAGCTATTTGTAGGTGTTGATAGCTATATTAGTTGAGCAGTCTTGCCTTAAAGAATTAGGGCTAGCATCGTGTCCACTGTGGGTACTTATTATAGGCGATATCTCACATCCATTCCAAAGTCACACTACTGGTAGACATATTAGCTGGGCAGACTTTGTGTGCTTTTGACTGACCTCGCATCCCTATAACTTAGTCATATTTCCGCTCTTCGAATATACTGCCACACATACACACATACTATATGCATATATGTAAATTATACCTCACTTGCATTTACGCATTAAGGAAATATAAGGATAACTCCTTATTTCGCATTTAATTATGGATTAATTTTCATAATTGTCTTTAACTTCCTTCCTATAGGATTTAATACAATTTATTAACCTATTTATTCTATACGGTAAGATTCATATGTTACTATTTATACGCTATTAATATATTTATACGTACATAAGTCTTAGGCTAACTAAATACTCTGAAGCGTACGTAGAAATATTCCTATTCTAATATTTTCGCTTCCTATACTAATTGTTAAAATACCAAAACATCCATATTCATATAAGCCTCAGTTCCATGCAATAATTTACAAATAGATAACATCCTTAGCTAGAAAAAATATACTTTTATGTGTGTGTATTCAAAAAATGGAATCAAAACATGAAACTTATTTTACATCAATATAATAAATCAACGCCTCTATTTTGAGGAAACAAAACTATAAAATTTAAACCTTTTATATTCTATTCAGCTTTTACATATACAAATTTGATGTGGAAAAAAGGATTCATATTTTTCTAAATTACAGAAATAGATGGTGCAAACTACAAATAATAAAAGTCATACTTTGCACACCATTTCCTAATAATTTTCTTTTTGTACCCTTTAACATAACAACGTAAATTAAAAGTGGAATTTGAACTGAATATAAATTATTCTAATTGCAAGAAACAAATTAAATTCTACTATATTAGCATAAAAAAACCGAAATTCCAAATAATCCAAGAATCAACATTTTATTCGTGGGAATTTTGGGTTTTAGATTTTAGGGTTTTCATATACTAAATTCCCAAAGAAATAAAAAATCCAAACTTTTACTGCATAAATTACTAAATTGTGAAAACTAATTATTTTTTATCACAAATAGTTTTTCCTGATTCCTTTTGGATTCGACTTCACGCCTTTTCCTAATTCCTCCTTTAGTTTCTTTCTTGTTGGAATATACAACAATTCAATTGTAGATATAGATTTGATTCAAAATTCAGAGATTTAGGAAGAATGAAAATAGAAAAACGTATAAATATGTATCTAAACCTATTACCTTTAGATCTAATTGATTCTGTAATGAAGAATTGAGGAAAAAGACTTACAGAGTTTCGATAGCATTCCAATTTTATTGTGAATAAAAGTGAAGGGGCTAGCCTTTTATTTATAGTGATTAGAATACGTATGGACCATAAGATGTAAGTCGGTTTAATATAATTAAATCTGGACCATTCATGGTCTAAACATCCCTCGGCCGACCTACCATAACCGGTTGACCGACGTACCATGGGTGGTCGGTCGCTAGCGGCTGACTGGCCCAATAAAGGCAGTCGATCGACCTCTTACCGCCATCGTTAATTTATTACTACCGTTATCTTTTAATTTCTTTCCTATTTATTACTGACGTTAACTTCTTTCTTAAAAATTAAGTTTCCATCAACGTTAGAATATTTATTAATGTTTTTAGTTTCAAATATTAACATTACTAAGATTTGTAAATTGTAATTTCGTTTGAATTATTTTAAATTCAAAAATTCCAAACGTTGATAACTTTTCCATTTGAGCTCCGATCGTAAAAATTTACGTATGAAAGTTGATCAAAAAATCACCACGAACACAATGATGTAACTTTCGTAGCCAAATTTCGATGTTTGCAAAATTTCCATGTTTAGCCTTATTTCTCATTAATTTCTTATTAGTTTTTATAGGGTATTACATTCCCCCGTAAAAAGGATTTCATTCCCGAAATCCCTAAGAGATTGATAGTGCAATACGCATTCTATAAGCATGTTATTCAACCGTGTTATCTACACAATCATCTACTCGACCAAAAATGCAATGTGATTATGTATACAACATAATATGAGTAAGCTTAATCCCAACGAGAATGCAAGATCGTGACATACAGGAATGTATGAAAACATCCTTAATATGCATAAGATTTAAACGAGTGCAAAAATAATAGTAAAAAGTGTGGCAACCGTCCCCTACCATCCAGTCTAAATAACCACGATGCAACCAAAACCTATATAGGACTAAATTTTAGAGAGAGAAAGTTTTATCGAAGAAAAGCTTAAGATGAGAAGTCTTTGTCTTTTCTTTGATTTTCCATGTGCTCTCCATTGGATTATCTCCCTATTGCACACGAACTGACCTAATTTATTTGTTACAGAGCATCCTAACTCTTGCTTCACTATGTATGCAATGGCATGGGGTGCTATCAGCTCCATCTCCACATTTGCTAACTGATCGGGCTCCACTATAGTGGTGGTGTCGTGTAGACATTTCCTTAAACGCGATATATGGAAAACAGTACGGACCCCTGCTAACTTATTCGGAAGTTTTACTTGATATGCAAGTTTCCCCACCTTTTCCAAAATTGAGAAAAGCCCAAGAAATCTCGATGCCAACTTCCCCAGTGTTCCAAACCTTATAAATTTCCTAGAGGGGAAACTTTAACAAATACCATGTCATATCTCCAATATAAAACTCTTAACTCTTTCCTTTGTTATTCGACATAGGACTTCGGATGGTCCTGTACGGCCTTCATACGCCGCCTAATCATCTCTTCCTTTTTCGAGGTCTCACGCATCAGTTCTGGTCCAAATAGAATTTTGTCAGTAGTTTCTCATCAACAATTTGGTGACTTGCATAGCCTCTCATATAAGGCTTTGAAGGGTGACATGCCAATCGTCGCTTGGTAATTATTGTTGTATGCAAACTTTACCAACGGTAAAAGCTGCCTTCAATTCCTCCAAACTCCATGACACAAGCTCTTAACAAACCTTCCAAAATTATATTTATGCTTTCTATTTGACCATCTGTCCACGAGTGGTAAGCAATTCTACGATTCAATGTTGTTCCTAAAGCTGACTAAAAACTCCTCCAAAATTCACTAGTGGATAAGGGGTCTCTACTACTAATGCTGACCGGAACTCTATGCATTCTTACCACATCTTTGATATAGATTTGCCTAGAGATGCTGCTGTCCTATTACTTCTTACAGGAATAGAGTGGGAATTCTTAGGGAGCCTATCCTCTGTAACCCAAATGGAGGTATTTCCTCTTTGACTCTTAGGCAACCCGTCAATAAAGTCCATCAACATATGCTACCACTTCCAAGTTGGCACCTTTAATGGTAATAATAGACCTCCATGCTTTCCTTGTTCTACCTTTATCTTTTAGCATAGAAAACACTTAGAGACAATATCCGCTACCCTTTCCTTCATCCCCGACCAATAGAAAATTCGATTCATATCCCTATACATTTTATCTCCACCAATATGAATATTTATCCTAGAATGGTGACACTTAGCCAACACTTCCTCCAAAACATCCTTCGCCATTGGAACACATAAGCTTCCATCCCTCCTTAGCCATCCTTTTTTGTTATTGCATACCTACAGACACAGAGGAATGTTCTCCTCTACTTAACTTGCCTAAAATATCTACTATTGCCATTTCATTCTTCTGTTCTTACCAGACACGATCTATTAATGCTGGCCTTACTTCTGTTGCCGCAAGACAACCTAGAGTGAGTTCTGTTGGCAGTTAGAAATTGAAATCTGAAAGGAACTCCAACTGCCTCCACTCATGTGTAGCACAAAGAGTAGCAGGGTATGTTGTATCTCAAAGTCATATTATACTATAAACTCCTTCCACCTCTGCTTCCTAAGATTCAAAACTTTTGGGAAAATTGGTATTTAAGGGATTTATGGCTGCTAAATAACTCAAATCTTTCTTCGAAAAGATAGTGCCCTCCACATCTTCAAAGAAAAAACGATATCCGCTAACTCTAAGTCATGAATGGGGATCTCATGGTCCATCAACTGCTTTCTTGCATAGGCAATCACTCTAACTTCTTGCATATGAATAACCTTTATCCCCATACCATATATGTTGGTGTAAACCGTGAAAGGCTTCATCCCACCTAAAATTGTAAGTACTAGCAAACTGGTTAACAGCTCCTTCAGCTTCTCAAGTGCTTTCGTGCATTTTTCATCCTATGCAAAAAAAATTTTAGTTAAGCGAGCCAGTTGGACTGCTATCTTTGCAAAGTCCTTTATGAATTTCCTATGGTAACCCACCAACCCAAAGAAAACTCCTATCTTCCATAGCCTTCTTAAGAATTTTCCAATCTTGAATAACTTCCCCCTTTGCAGGATCAACCGACAGTCCCTTCTCGGAGACAAGATGACCGAGAAATCTTACCTTCTTCCTCCAAAAGTGGCACTTTGAGAATTTGGCTTTTAGTTGGTTCCTTCTCAAAGTACCTAGCACCTCCCATAAGCGATTTTCATGCTAATCTTCACTTTTAGAAATTACTAGAATATCATCTACGAACACTATGACAACTTATTTATTTGCCCCTTCAAGACTCTATTCATCGAATCTACAAAGTATGCAGGGCATTTGTCAACCCAAAAGGAATTAAGGACCATTCACAAAGTCCGTCTAGTGAAAAAAGAAGTCTTCTATTTGCTATCCTCAGCTACTCTCAATTGGTGGAATCTAGTGGCTAAGTCAACTAAGAAACGATTTCGGCTCCAACAAGCTAGTCAAATAAGTCATCTATTCTAGGAAAAGAAAACCTATTATTTTTGGTTAGCTTGTTATGCTCTCTATAGTAAATGCATAGCCTTAAAGCTCCATCTACCTTAGTGGTGAAGACAATAGGTGTTCCTCATTTTGAAGTACTACGGTAATAAACCCCTTTTGCAATAGCTACAAAATTTGCTTGTCCAGCACTGGCATTTCTTTAGGGGCCATATGCTTGGAAATGCAACAGGTCAAGGATCCTTATCTAAATCAATCCTAAAATCGATCTCCTTTAGGGTTGGAGGCTAGAGACTTCTTCAGAAACATCTGGAAAGTCTTGGACTACAAATAAGGATGAGAGCCCATCTTATGATAGGCTAAGAGAATATAAATAACTTAACTCGATTGATTTTTAGAGTGCACAACGAACATCAGTATCTCACCCCTTACAACTCCTTAACCAAACAATCCTCCTTTCACATCTAAGATAGCCTTATAATAAGATAACCAATCAATTATAGGATAAATCCATACCCCTTAAACCCAGAACATATGCATTACATGTAAAACCAGCGTTGTAAATATCCATTATTGGGTATTTACAAATCAAAGAAAGATGTGTCGACCCTCCAATTTGATTTGACACAACTATTGGGTTGATGACAAATTAGTTTTTTAGACTCAAGGAGTTGACTATACTTTGAGCTATGAATGAATATGATGCTTCCGAGTCAAATAAGGTGTGAATAGTATTTTCAGAGATATAGTTGTACCTTCCACTATAGCTTTTATTTCTCTTTAGAAGGAGGTCTAGTTGAGATAGGTATAGCTTCAATGGCATTAGCATGCCCACATTGTCCCTCCTTTGCTAGCTTCGAACATCGATTCTTGTATTGTCCTTCCTCATAGCAGTGATATCATCTCCCTTTAACCTATTCCCTTGTCAAACTCACTTTGTGGTTCTTAACAACGTGCCCTTTCCTTTGAAATATACGATACGTCACTCCTCCTTTCTTGATCTTCCCTTTAGCTTTCTTATCAGCTCATTATCCCCCTTTCTTTGCTCCACCTTGATTTTGCGCCTATCCTTTTTCTCCTTCTTCTTAATACAAATAGCATGAAGCAAGGCCATTTCAACTATCATCTCATAAGTGGGCTTGAGGGTAGTTGGTTTAAAAGCAACTCCCTAAGTGGAGAATTTAGGCCTTTAATAAAATTCATAGCCTTTTTCGCAGAGGTATCAATCTGATTTAATCCAAACATAGCTAATTCTGTGAACTTATTAACATACTCCTTCAACATTGAGTTTTCTTGGCTCTATTGTATAAACATACACAATTACAAACTTACTTCAGCTTTGGACATGAATCTTGACACAAAGCAAGCCCTGAATTCAGCCTAAGTAATCCTTCCTCGGCATTCTCTTCAACTATTATGGTCCATCGATCCAATGCCCTCCTTTAAATGCCATATAGCCATCTTCCTCTTGATTTCCATCCCAACTTCTAGAATATACGTTCACAATCGTTAATCCAAGCCTTTGTTTAACAAAATATTCAGCCCTTGTATACTCCCGTCCTTTGATATTCTAATTTTTTTTACACATTTTAGGGAAGTCTAGTTGGCAGGGTATTGCTTCAGTAGGCGGAGCAACTAGTGCCACTAGTACAACTTATTGAGGAATGGGAACTTGCCCTCACATGCCATAGGTATTGCATAAACCATAATGGCATACCCCGTTTCGTGGATATTTCCTGGGCGGCGGTGTTCTCGGCCGTTGAGCAGTTGTTTTCAGTCACAATCAACTATCTATAGGTTTTAGCTTTTAGTTAACTTCTTCCTAAGAAAGTATTGTTTGATGAAATAAAAATCTGCCAGTGTGTTTGTGTATGTTCATAAAAGTGTGTGCTTTTATATAGTAGGGTTTTGAAAAATACTTTAATAAATAAAAAAAATGCATTCTCATGGATACCTATTTCCATTGATCGGGTAACTTATGCTCTGATATCAAATGTAACAACCTCTATGGAACATGCCTGATTTTCGATGTAATAAGCCCATCGAACCTTAAGTCCATCCCAAAGTTTGCTGTTGGTTGGTAAAAATGATACAATAAAAAATATATCTAACTATCTAACTATGCTTTTAGAATCTTATAGTCAAAGGGATAAAATATAATAATAAAACTAAGTATCTATATCATAAAAACCAAATCCCGTAACCAAAATATCCATAATACAATATTACAAAATAAAACATCAATATATCTTAAATCTAGGTACATCTAAATACATCAAAAACACAGATAAATAACTGAATTTCCACAAATCTTCATCGTTGCCTTCGTCTTCTCCATCAGCATTGTTCCCTCTAACCTATGGATTATAATGAGGAGGGAGTTAGAACAACAATGTTTGATGAATGAAAATTTCAAGTCATGCCATAATAGTATTTGGACAGTATCATTTAGATAAGTAATATGTCTTACGCATCATATAACTTATCCTATTAAGTATACCTCCATTATAAGCTAATGGGTTTTGCAATTTAACTGCATAATGTACTTTCAATGGTAGGCCAAGGGCCCTCTCCAGTCCAACTTTGTAACACTAACATGGATGCAACACAACTACAGGGTCTAACGACCCATCTCCGTCAGTCACGCTCTAATGATGTGAAAGAAAGCACCTATGCCTCTTAATACCTCTTTTAATAGGAAATAGGCAAACTATGATCATCTAATACCTATATTCTAGGCAGATCCCCTTTATTATAGTACCTAAACTAAAAACGAACCCCTCTCTAGTACTTCTAAACTGACATCGTAAGAATTACCATTAGGTCACTTAATACTTCTTCTATGGGATGATGCTGACCATATAATAGCCACTTAATACCTCAACTCTAAAGTGCATCCTTCCATAGATTCCTTACTACTGCGCTTAAAAGATAATCTGGGCCATTTAATACTTCTTGACTATGAAGGTGTTAGAACCTATACTTTGATGTTTTGATAGTGACAACTATACAGGTATATGTTGTATACACTAACCACTTTTGCAGGGAATGATATCACTTATACAAAGAGAAAGACATATCAAAATGAAGACCAAAATGATGCTACAAAGTTGTTATCTGTCATAAAGTCCGTGACTAGAGGTAAAAAGTTGTTAAAATCTCTTCTACATGTTATATGCGCACACACATTTTTCCAAATAAAGAATTTTAAAAAAACAACACCGAAAACATGGAATTCAACCAGTTGAATCAACCAGGTCGACCGACTGAATTATGTGCATGTGCATAATTTTTGAATATTACGAATATTCAGTCAGTTGAATGAGTGTATTCAGTTGGCTGAAAACAGGCCAAAATGCACTGTGGCCTCGCTGATCTCAAAATCATCGATTCAGCGGGATGCCACACTCTATTCAACCGAATGAATCTGCATAATGGCTAGTTTTATGAAAAGATGCGTCTCTTTCGTGAAGAGTTACAACTCTTAATCAAGAGTTGCAGTCACAACTCTTCACCATTACTCTTCACGAATGATTACAACCTTTATACACTATATAAAGCAAAGAATTCCAATGTTTTGATAAACAATTAAATTCCAAATCCTCTCTATCTTTGCTATTGAACTTAAAATCCTTCAACTATAAATATCTTTATATTTTGATCACTTGTTTATTAAAGAATATTTTATTGTGATCAAATTTACTTCCTTTCTTCACGAACTGCACTATATACCACAAAGAAGAAGATTATAAGAAGGGTGTACATTATCGACTTATCAGTGCTATTCAAGAGCATACCCAGTCAAATACTTTTCTACTATTTGTAGTTAAAAATCTTATTATAGAATCCTTAGGCGGATGATGTCATATTCAGTTGTATATGCAGTTGAAGTCCTGCTCGGTTGCTCAGGCAGCTGTAATACCTATTCCTCCAGGTCAAGTAAGGGTATCGATTTAAATCCAAAAGGAGTCTGGGACTGGACGTAGAATGGGAAGTTTGAACCAATACAAAAATCTCTAATGTTATTTACTTACCATTATTTACTTTTTATTTTTATTTCGCACAAGTTTATAACTTTGATGATTATTCACATTACTCGATCCTTAGTAACTTTCATTTGGTATCGGAGCAAGGTCATCATATAGCCATAACAAAGTTTTCGATATTCAAGTCATATGGAAAATAACACAGCATCAATTTTTGTTGAAGGTCAATCCACTACACAACCACCGCTATTTAATGGAGTAAACTATAATTATTTGTCAACTAGGGTGAGAATATGCATGTAAGAAAATGGATACGACACTTGGAATATCCTTCAACTGGAATATTTTGTACCTGCCAATCCTTACGCATAATGGTCAAATACATAAAAATTAGATGCTACTGCAAATGCTAAAGCTATGAGTATGTTGTTTTGTTCCTTAGATAAAAATGAGTTTAATAAGGTTAGCATGTGTACTCAACATATGAAATTTGGCGCACTCTTAAAGTTACTCATGAAGGTACCAATAAGATTAAACAAAGCAAGATATCTATGCTTAAGAATCAATTTTAGAATTTTAAAATGAAGCAAGATGAAACCATAAATGAGGTGCATTATAGGTTTCAAGATATATATCACTTACTTCTGGCATTAGGGGAACAATATAATGATTTTGATATTGTTTTAAAAATCCTAAACTCTTTAACGGATGAGTAGGAATGAAAAGTCTTAGCAATTGAAGAAGCTAATGGCATTTCTACCATAAAACCGGAAGAGTTAATAGGAAATTTTAGGCCATATGAAGTTAATTAACAAGCAAAACGAGTTCAAACTCAAGATAGAAAAACAGTAGCATACCAAGTCGAAAAAGAAAAATCTGACAAAGATGAAGATGATATAGCGTTTATAGCTAAGAATTTAAAATTGTTTCTAAAATTTAGAAAGAACGAAAAGTTTGGGAAAACAGAAACAACAAACCATCATCCTCAACACTTCAATGTTACGAATGCCACAGAAGGGGGCATATGAAGAAAGACAGTACAGATCGTGTGATGACCCGGAATTTTAGGCAATATCAATTTAATAATCTGTATTAATAATTAGATTGACATGATAATTTTCCTTTATAATTTTTAATTTAAATTGGTAAATTTAATCTTTTAAAGGTTAATAAATATTTAATCTGGTAATATTGATCAATATCTTTTTACAATTTAAAATTTGATCAGAATTATTTTTCAAAGCTAATAAAATTATATGCTATTTATAATATATATATTTGATACATATTATGAATAGAAGCTCTTTTGTTTTAAATTAAAGTTGAATTTTCAAATTGTAAAATATATGTATGTATTTGTTATAATTTGGAGTTATTTTGAAATTTAATATAATCTATCGATATATATATATATATATATATATATATATATATATATATATATATGTATGTATGTATGTATGTATGTATGTATGAATATATTGTAATGTGAAGCTTTGTTTTAAAAATTAATATTTGCCAAAAGTTAATTTAAGATTAATTCAATTATTTTCAAAGTATAAGATAATTATTTATTTTTATGTGTGATAGTTTAAATAAGATTTAAACAAAGTTTTATTTTGTTTTCTTTAAAATGCTTAATTTAAAATGGTTATATAAATATATATATATATATATATATATAAAGTTATTAATAAAAAAATTTTAAAAAATTATCTCTTAAAAAATAAAGATAAATGTTTTAGATTTTAAATTACATGTATAAGAATTTATTTGTATTATAATTAGTTTTATAATATTTTCTTTAATAAGTAAATTTGTATATACATATGTAAGTATTTATGAATTTAGTAAATTAAGCAAGTAAGCTTATATTAACATTTAAATTAAATGAAAATTTATTTAAAAAATAGTTAGGGACATGTGTAAACATATCAGCTCATCTTAATAACATATGTAAGACAATTAAGTACTATAGTGACAATCTAAGTTTTAAATAACAAGTGTAAATTCTTAAAAACAAGTGTCATCATTAAAAAAATAATATAATAGTTTGAAGAGAAATTTTTTTCCTCTTTCAATTCCAAACCTTCTTCTTCTCAATTTCTTTTTCTTCCTTCATTCTTTCAAAAATTAAAGAGCAAACCAGAAATTACTTTCAAACCTGAAAACTGAAAAGCAAAAGTAAATCTGATCAAATTTGCAAACCTGTAATTCAATTGAAAGATCAACGACAACAGCAAGTTTCAGCATCTTAAATCAAAAGATTTCAAACATGCAAAGGATTTCAACAACTAGTTGAATAACAATTCAGATTTCAAAGCCTGGAAGAATTTAAACCTGCTCAGTTCTCTGCTTATATAAAAAAATAGATGAGTAAACCTTTTAAAATAATAGTTTTAATCATATTGTAGTTGAATTCTTTATGCATGGGATGAATTTTTCTATGTTAATGAATATTTGTATTCATGAATATTTTCGTGTATGTATGTAGTAGGTAGGGAATGCCTGAGAATAGAAAACCTGTATAAGTTTATCTCTGTTCATTTACAAAAGTTGATTTCTTAAGAAATTCAAAAATCTTCCAATCTAAACTATATTAGATCTTAGCATATGAATGGAAGTTGTGAATTAATGTATGATGGTAATTTTAAAAATGGTTTCTGAAATTTTTAATTCACAAATAATTTTTAAAATGGTAAAACACAATAAAACACTGTTGTATGTCAAAAATTAATAAACTCAATTTAAAGTTTGGATTGTATGAATGATTCGTGGTGGGAAATCATGAATTTTAATACTAATTTCATGATTTTTAATTCAATAATCTGTTGGGAATTTAGAGAAGAATGGTTTCGGCAATTTGACGAATTGCCGAAGATCAATTCGATTGTTTGAAGCTGGATTCTTGGTCGAAGCTTGCTCTTGTATCGTGGGTGAGGGGGAAAATGCTGTTGGATTTTTCCTTTGGCCGAGATGTTTGGATTCGTTCGATATAGGGTTTTAGTTTGTATTTCATTTGTTTGAGCTGTCGAGGCAATTTCATCATGGTTAGTGGATCGGGTTCGATCGCATTAGGGGGAAATGATGCTCGGGGACGATGTGTTTCGATGGTGAGGACGACATGGTCTAATGGCGTCAGTTTCGTCGGCATTGGGGGGTTTTGTGGTCGAGATTCCTTCAGTTTTTCGAGCTATAGGGGTCGATTTTGATTCGCATGGTTGTTGTGTGATATGAGAGTTCGAGGAGGCTCGCGTGGGTTCGTGTGGTCGTTGACGATGGTCGCGATAGCCTACAGTGGCCGGAGGCGATGGGGTAGGTGCACGCGTGTATCTTGTGCACTGGGAAATATGGGTTTGGGGAAGACGAAGGCCGGGCTCGGGTGATGCTCGCGTTTTCATGGAGACGACTCGAAGTTGAAGGAGCTGGAGTTTGTCTCGGGGTAGGCTCGTGTTCAGGTGGTGTTCGACTCGGGTTTTAGGTCGTGTGCTTTTCTGGTTTGTACTGTGTAATGATATAAAGTTGCAAATTAAACTTGTTGTTTGAATAAATGAAATCAAGCTTTAAATTTTAAACAAGTTTTATAAAGGAAACAAATTTACAAAAGTTAAAACGTTCTTTGTAAGCAAAAGTTAATCAAACTTTTAAAAGTGTTAAATGAATTCATTTTCAAATTTAAAATGTTTTAAGATGATTTATTTTGAAAGTAATTTAACTTAATTAAATTTTGAATTTTAATTTGAAGGAGTGTTTTGAATTTAAATATTAAATCAAAGTTTCTAAGTAAATTTTAAAGTAATGTTTTAAAAACTAAGTTTTCAAATTTTATTGAAAATGAATAAGTTTAAATCAGACAATTAAAGTGTTTTAGATTTTAAAATTGATTTCTAAATGCTTTATTTCCAAATAAGGTTAATGTTATAATTTTGTAAACCAAATAGAATAATTTGTCTTTAAGTTATTAAGATTTGATTAATTTAAATAATTAACTTGTGAAGAATAATAAGGTTAATTTATTATTATTTTGAACTTAAAAATACTTAATTAATGCGATTTGTTAATAAGTAAAGAGTTTAATTAAGATAAATGATTTTCTTAATTAATTAATAATTTTTTTAAATATAAGAAGATAATTAATTATTTAATTAATTTTAAATGATTAGTTAATTGTTTGTTTAATTTTAAATAATTCCTTAATTATGAAATTAATTAAGTGTAATTATTTAATGGAGGATAATTACTTAATGTAATTAAGAAGAAAAATTGCATATGGAAGTAATTAATGGAATTACTTATGGAAGTAATTAAGTGAAGTGATTAAGGATTAATCACTTGATATTATTAATTTAAGGATTAATTAATATAATTGATTTGGAGTTAATTAGCTATGTAGTAATTAATTAATTAAAGAATTAAGGTTAATTATTGATGGGATTAATTACTTGTTAAGGTAATTAATTTAAAGAGTAATCATCTAACTAAAGTAATTAGAGAATAATTACTTATGGAAGTAATTAAGGTTAATTACTTAATTAATTTAGTTAATTAATTAATGTGATTAATTAATTAATAAATGTATTAATTACTAAATGTAATTTATTTATTTATTTAATTTAATTGATTAATAATTACTTAATGAAGTAATTAAAGATTTATTAATTAATATAATTAATCAAATAATTAACATAATTAATTAAGAAGTTAATTAATTAAGATAAGTAATTATAAGTTGTTAATTACTGTTTATGATTTATGAGATGGTTAATTATAAATTAATATTTAGTTAATTAAAGGGATTATTAATTAATAAGGATCATTATTTAATATAATTAATGATATTAATCAAGGTTGATTAATAAAAGTAATTAATTAAAGTATGATTAATTAATTGTAATTAATTAAGGATTAATGCAAATAATTATAGTTGATTAATTAATGGAAGCAAATGTAGGATCATTAATTATTGTAATTAATGATAGTAATTAAAGATTAATTACTGCATATGGTTAAGGATAATTAATTTATGGAATTAATTAAAGAATTAATGACTAATTACTTGAATGTAATTAAAGGATAATTAATCAAGGGAGATTAATTAAGGAAGATCATTAAGAAGTGATTAATAAATTAATTTGTAATAAATTAATGAAGCAGGATTAATGTAATCCAAGTGATTAAAGGATAGTAATTAATTTAATTAAAGGTTAATTAAATTGATTAAGAATTAATCAAACCTGCTTAGGGGTGATTGATTGATATTGACTGATTGATATTGGATGGTTGATATTGAATGGTTGAATAATATTGGATGATTTGAGTGTGATATCTCTAATATGTGTATGTGCTGAGATAATTGGTTGATATGATTATCTATTGTGATAATATGATTCATCTATCTGTTATATCATCCTGAATACAAGTTTAAATTGTTTAAACCCTTAAACAACTTGGACATTAAAATGGCGTTTGGATTTCGGTGAGATCGGGATTGGGTTTCCATATTTGGATATCCGAAAACCACATCGATCCAAATTAAACGTTAGGTCGTGAATCCAAGTGGAGCTTAGTGAAGACTCAAAGTGTAAGAACTATTCGTCAGTATAACTCCAGGGTGATTCCGTGATGAGTTTGACGGAGATAGTACTTACAGGTTCGAGATGGTGATTTAGAGCGCAAGGGCTATGGTCGTTGACTCTGAGGGTGATTCCAAAATGAGTGCAACGAGATAGTGCCTTCGGTTTCGTTCGAACCCGGAACGAACTTGTATGGATTGAATGCTTTCAGAACATCGTCAAGTGGACGATGAGCATTCTAAGATAGACGTGTTCTATAAAGGTAATCGCAGCCTCAAGCCTCATCAACCGGGAATGGCTAAAACAGGGGAGGTGCAGCAAGGCTAAGTGGGTAGCACCCATTTCAGGGTGAGGTCATCCCTGTCTAGATGTCCCTTTTTATTTCAGCTTAGTGGGTGGTTGGTCGCGCCAACCACGGGGTGATCTTACTTGGGACTGTCCAGTAAGGGATGGTCCCGGCTTTGTGTTCTAGGGGATTGGGAGTGATCCTCGGTACGGTGATCTAGGCCACATACTGTGACGGGCGGTACCCCAGTAGCCCTGCCATTAATGGAAACCCATTCTTCCTACGAGACCCTACGGTTTTGATTGTATTACCCACTTTTGTGGCTAGTAGCTGGAATTTAATAATGTAACAGTTTCGGCTATTTCTTATTTACTTGAAAACCCTAGACACTATTATAATATCACTGGATTTCCTATCAAATGTTTTGGTTAGCGTAAGGTAAAAACTTTTCCATGTTTATGTGTGGGAAATCTTACGTGATACCTTTTTTTAAAGGATTTTCTAAAGTTAAGCAACTTTAACCGTTTACTCACACCAGACCCCTGTCTGACCCGAGTGTTTATTTTCTGTTTTATTAAACTCTTGGGTACTCATATTATGTATGAGTAGTCGAGGGATTCAGGTTAGCTTGACGAATTCTGGAGGAGATTTGGAGCAGGAGGCTTCAACATGTAGATATATTATGGTTCTGCTGTGTTTGTGTGATATCTGTATCTTGTGATATCTTGAGTTGTATAGTTAGACAGATGTTTATAACTGTCTAATATGTGTTGGATAGATTGGGTAACTCTGATGTAATATGATACTATGTAATATTTTATGTGATATATTATATTTCATTCGTTCCGCTGTGAGTATCTGATATTGTTGTGTTTCTTCTTTCCTATCTTTTCTTCTTCTATCCCTTTCTTTCTTAATTCATGATGCGTTTTTCTGGAGATAGAAAGACGGGTCATGACAGCTTGGTATCAGAGCATTAGGTTGAGTGAATACCTAGGCTCTGGAGTGGTGTCTTTCTTGAGAGAGCGTACTTGTAATTTTTATATATAATTATATATTTATATATATTTATTTCTACCTATTTGTTGGGTTACCTATTCAAGTTTTTCCAACATAAATTTTAGAGGTAGATGGAGTAGTGGTGTGTGTGTAACACGACTACCACTAATGGAAGAGGCCCATATGTTTGAGGTTGGAAGTATATTTGTTGAGACTGTAGACCTAATACCGTCTTGAGTGAACTTTGCAGCTTGGAGTAAGGAATTCTTTGATATCCGAAGGAAGTCTTTTAAAGATTCGGAGTTCGTCTTTGAAGAGTAAGTTTGGATTTTGCTCGAGTGAGCGAATTTTTCTAAAGTTTGATTTGTCGGAAGTGCAGAAGTAAGTGATGGTATCTTGATAACTGCATGGTGAGATGCAGTACCCATGGATATTTTCAAAGATGTTTTCTCTTGAAGCAGTTTTAGAAGTGGTTGAGGAGCAGTCTTTACCTGCCGTAGGGTAGATTCGTCTGTGTGGAAGTTGTCTGGATCTTCAGCAAGGTGGTTGGCTGTTTTGGAATATGAGACTAAGGTCTATAAGTTGATTCACTTCGGCATGGTCTCATTGTCATTCCTTAAGGAAAGCGAGATGTTGATGCTTGGTTTGGAGCCCGAATTTCTTGAGAGGTTGTCTGCCATCTCGAAGGTCTGTTGTGTAGTTTGTTGATAGTTTTGGGGCTCGAGGAGCCTTTGGATTAGAAGTCTTTGGTTAGCTGTGGCAGCAGTTTCAGGTCGGAGATGTTTGGGTGCCATCAAGAAGGTCTCTTGGCTTTGTTGTATCATCAAGGTAGAATTTGGAAGCAGCAGCGTGGGTCATTTCTCCGGTGGTTTAGGAATCTTTGTGGTTCTTCTATCAACAGTCCGAGCAGATGGTGAAAGTTTTCTTGAAGGGTTAACCTTGTTTGGAGAAGCTTAAAGCTGTTCTAGTTGGTAAAGAGAGGACAGTTTCTTTGGAATCCGAACTGGGTAGGATCGCAAAAGTGACTTGCGATTAGATTGGGAATTTATCTTGGGCAATCTTTTGTTTGAGACTGAGAGTTCTTATGTGGAAGTAGGAGCTACTGATGTAATCAGAAGTTTGTCTGCATCTGGAGTTGAGTTCCATATTGGTTTGGTTAAAGAAGCGATACTAGTGGTTAGCCTGGTAGTAGGATGGTTTTTGTAGAAGGAAGAGTTGGTGTAGCAGCTCAGAAATTTTTGGAATTTGGATTGGTCAGACCTAGTTTTTGAGCTGGATTCTGCTGTAAGGTTGTGTGACCGAGTCAGATGGGTCACTAAGATTTTATGGATTTGATGAACAAAGTTTTCCTGGATATATTGGATAAGTTTGTACTCGTGTTCGTCAACAGTATTCTCATCTATTTCAGAATCAGAGTTGTGCAGCGGAAGCGAGGTAGCAGCTGTACGAGGAAGGAAGTAAGTTCAGTTTGCTATTGCTTGGGAAGTAGAGCTTGTGTTCTGAATTTCGACGGATCTTGAAAGACCATTTTGATGAATAGGATCCAGAAACTGGTTTGCTTTGGTCTAGTTGTTTCCGGAAGCATCAGCATAGGTTGAGCTGATCAAGAAGATGGGCAACCCAGGATTGTCTGTTGAGTTATACAGATATGAGATAAGGAATTTGGAATTCGAAGTTGGAGACTTCGTTGTTGTTAAGGTTTCTCTGGTTGATAAAACAGTATAATTGGGTAAGATTGGATGGCTAGTTCTGAGGTATTTGGGATTTCTTATCTGTGTTTTTGATAGGATAAGTTCTTTTGTCTATAAGATTGAATTGCCAGTTTGGATAACTGGGATTCATTGTACTTCACGTATCTCTGAGGGAATACGTGTATGATTCATCGTTGGTTGTAGAATATGCAGTTCAGTTGGATTTGGAAGTTGTGCTAGACTTGAGTATGGTCCGATGTTCTGTTCAGATTAATGGATCTAGAGAAGAGAGGAGCTCTGGATTATAGTGGTGTCGTTTGTTTAGCTTCTGTAGGGCGAGTCTCCCAGTAATTTATACTGGGAAACTCTAGATAGTATTAGAAGATCTATCATGATTTGTGTCAGGATAATTAGTTAAGTTAGTGTGTTTGATTGATTGCTATGGTTGTTAGTAACTGGATAATAGGAATGCTTTGCTGATTGAAATTAAAATCTTTGTTGGGTTATTAAATTACCTTTTCTTTTAAATTTCGGGGAGGAAATTCTTTTAAGGGGGAGGAATGTGATGACCCGGAATTTTAGGCAATATCAATTTAATAATCTGTATTAATAATTAAATTGATATGATAATTTTCCTTTATAATTTTTAATTTAAATTGGTAAATTTAATCTTTTAAAGGTTAATAAATATTTAATCTGGTAATATTGATCAATATCTTTTTACAATTTAAAATTTGATAAGAATTATTTTTCAAAGCTAATAAAATTATATTCTATTTATAATATATATATTTGATATATATTTTGAATAGAAGATCTTTTGTTTTAAATTAAAGTTGAATTTTCAAATTGTAAAATATATGTATGTATTTGTTATAATTTGGAGTTATTTTGAAATTTAATATAATCTATTGATATATATATATATATACACACACACACATATATGTATGAATATATTGTAATGTGAAGCTTTGTTTTTTAAATTTACTTTTTCAAAAGTTAATTTAAGATTAATTCAATTATTTTCAAAGTATAAGATAATTATTTATTTTTAAGTGTGATAGTTTAAATAAGATTTAAACAAAGTTTTATTTTTCTTTCTTTAAAATGCTTAAACTAAAATGGTTATATAAATATATATATATATAAAGTTATTAATAAACTTTTTTTAAAAATTATCTCTTAAACAATAAAGATAAATGTTTTAGATTTTAAATTACATGTATAAGAATTTATTTGTATTATAATTAGTTTTATAATATTTTCTTTAATAAGTAAATTTATATATACATATGTAAGTATTTATTAATTTAGTAAATTAAGTAAGTAAGCTTATATAACATTTAAATTAAATGAAAATTTATTTAAAAAATACTTAGGGACATGTGTAAACATATTAGCTCATCTTAATAACATATGTAAGACAATTAAGTACTATAGTGACAATGTAAGTTTTAAATAACAAGTGTAAATTCTTAAAAACAAGTGTCATCATTAAAAAATATATATAATAGTTTGAAGAGAAATTTGTTTTTCGTCTTTCAATTCCAAACCTTCTTCTTCTCAATTTCTTTTTCTTCCTTCATTCTTTCAAAAATTAAAGAGAAAACCAGAAATTACTTTCAAACCTGAAAACTGAAAAGCAAAAGTAAATCTGAAAATTCAAATTTGCAAACCTGTAATTCAATTGAAAGATCAACAACAACAACCAGTTTTAGCATCTTAAATCAAAAGATTTCAAACAAGCAAAGGATTTCAACAGCTAGTTCAATAACAACTTCAGATTTCAAAGCCTGGAAGAATTTAAACCTGCTCTGTTCTCTGCTTATATAAAAAATAGGTGTGTAAACCATTTAAAAAAACAGTTTTAATCATATTGTAGGTGAATTCTTTATGCATGGGATGAATTTTGCTATGTAAATGAATATTTGTTTTCATGAATACTGTCATGTATGTATGTAGTAGGTAGGGAATGCCTGAGAATAGAAAACCTATATAAGTTCATCTCTGTTCATTTACAAAAGTTGATTTCTTAAGAAAATTCAAAAATCTTCCAATCTAAACTAAATTAGATCTTAGCATATGAATGAAAGCTGTGAATTAATGTATGATGGTAATTTTAAAAATGGTTTCTGAAATTTTTAATTCACAAAGAATTTTTAAAATGGTAAAACACAGTAAAACACTGTTGCATGTCAAAAATTAATAAACTCAATTTAAAGTTTGGATTGTATGAATGAATTCGTGGTGGGAAATCACGAATTTTAATACTAATTTCATGATTTTTAATTCAATAATCTATTGGAAATTTGGAGATGAATGGTTTCGGCAATTTGACGAATTGCCGAAGATCAATTGGATGTTTGAAGCTGGATTATTGGTCGATTCTTGCTCTTGTATCATGGATGAGGGGAAAATACTGTTGGATTTTTCCTATAGCCGAGATGTTTGGATTCGTTCGATCTAGGGTTTTAGTTTGTATTTCGTTTGTTTGAGCTGTCGAGGCAATTTCATCATGGTTAGTGGATCGGGTTCGATCGCATTATGGGGAAATGATGCTCGGGGACGATGTGTTTCGATGGTGAGGACGACATGGTCTAACGGCATCAGGTTCATCGGCGTTGGGGGGGGGGGGGGGTATTGTGGTCGAGATTCCTTCAGTTTTTCGAGCTATAGGGGTCGATTTTGATTCGCATGGTTGTTGTGTGATTTGAGAGTTCGAGGAGGCTCGCGTGCGTTCGTGTGGTCGTTGATGATGGTCGCGATGGCCTACGGTGGCCGGAAGCGATGGGGTGGGTGCATGAATGTACCTTGTGCATTGGGAAATATGGGTTTGGGGAAGACGAAGGCCATGCTCGGGTGATGCTCGCGTTTATATGGAGACGACTCGAAGTTGAAGGAGCTGGAGTTTGTCTCGTGGTAGGCTCGTGTTCAGGTGGCGTTCGACTCGGGATTTAGGTCGTGTGCTTTTCTGGTTTGTACCGTGTAATGATATAAAGTTGCAAATTAAACTTGTTGTTTGAATAAATGAAATCAAGCTTTAAATTTTAAACAAGTTTTATAAAGGAAACAAATTTTTGAAAGTTAAAACTTGTTCTTTGTAAGTAAAAGTTAATCAAACTTTTGAAAGTGTTAAATGAATTCATTTTCAAATTTAAAATGTTTTAAGATGATTTCATTTGAAAGTAATTTAACTTAATTAAATTTTGAATTTTAATTTAAAGGAGTGTTTTGAATTTAAATATTAAATCAAAGTTTCTAAGTAAATTTTAAAGTAATGTTTTAAAACTAAGTTTTCAAATTTTATTGAAAATGAATAAGTTTAAATTAGATAATTAAAGTGTTTTAGGTTTTAAAATTGATTTCTAAATGCTTTATTTTCAAATAAGGTTAATGTTATAATTTTGTAAACCAAATAGAATAATTTGTCTTTAAGTTATTAAGATTTGATTAATTTAATAATTAACTTGTGAAGAATAATAAGGTTAATTTATTATTATTTTGAACTTAAAAATACTTAATTAATATGATTTGTTAATAAGTAAAGAGTTAATTAAGATAAATGATTTTCTTAATTAATTAATAATTTTTTTAAATATAAGAAGATAACTAATTATTTAATTAATTTTAAATGATTAGTTAATTGTTTGTTTAATTTTAAATAATCACTTAATTATGAAATTAATTAAGTGTAATTATTTAATGGAGGATAATTACTTAATGTAATTAAGAAGAAAAATTGCATATGGAATTAATTAATGGAATTACTTATGGAAGTAATTAAGTGAAGTGATTAAGGATTAATCACTTGATATTATTAATTTAAGGATTAATTAATATAATTGATTTGGAGTTAATTAATTATGTAGTAATTAATTAATTAAAGAACTAAGGTTAATTAATAATGGGATTAATTACTTGTTAAGGTAATTAATTTAATGAGTAATCATCTAATGAAAGTAATTAGAGAATAATTACTTATGGAAGTAATTAAGGGTTAATTACTTAATTAATTTAGTGAATTAATTAATGTGATCAATTAATTAATAAATGTGATTAATTTAAGATTAATCACTAAATGTAATTTATTTATTTATTTAATGTAATTGATTAATAATTACTTAATGAAGTAATTAAAGATTTATTAATTAATATAATTAATCAAAGGATTACTATAATTAATTAAGAAGTTAATTAATTAAGATAAGTAATTACAAGTTGTTAATTACTGTTTATGATTTATGACATGGTTAATTATAAATTAATTATTTAGTTAATTAAAGGGATTATTAATTAATAAGGATCATTAGTTAATATAATTAATGATATTAATCAAGGTTGATTAATAAAAGTAATTGTAATTAATTAAGGATTAATGCAAATAATTATAGTTGATTAATTAATGGAAGCAAATGTAGGATCACACCAGACCCCTGTCTGACCAGAGTGTTTATTTTCTGTTTTATTGAACTCTTGGGTACTCATATTATGTATGATAGTCGAGGGATTCAGGTTAGCTTGACGAATTCTGGGGGAGATTTGGAGCAAGAGCCTTCAGCGTGTAGATATATTATGGTTCCGCTGTGTTTGTGTGATATCTGTATCTTGTGATATCTTGAGTTGTATAGTTAGACAAATGTTTATAAATGTCTAATATGTGTTGGATAGATTGGGTAACTCTGATGTAACATGATACTATGTAATATTTTATGTGATATATTATATTTCATTCGTTCCGCTACGAGTATATGATATTGTTGTGTTTCTTCTTTTCTATCTTTTCTTCTTCTATCCCTTTCTTTCTTAATTCATGACGCGTTTTTCTGGAGATAGAAAGACGGGTCGTGACAGATCGCAACAAAGATAGAAATAACTACAAAGGCAAGAGCGATAAATATAAGAAGAAACAAGCTTTTTCAATCATATGGGATGTTTCGGATTCCTCTTCCTCATTAGACATTGATAGTGATAGTGATTCAGAACAAGCTAACGTATGCTTTATGGCCATAAATGATGATGTAGGCGATCTTACTTTTGATGATCTAGTTGATATAAATTACGAATTATTAGATAAACTAAGAAATCATAAGAGAAAGTACAAAGATTCACTAGAAAGGAAAAATAGAAATGAAATCGAAGTTGATATGTTAAGAGATGAAAAGAAAATCTTAGAAGAAGAACTTGTTATTTCACAAGAATCTTGTTTTAATATTGCTTCTCAACTTACTATGTTGAGTAGTGAAATCGAGACTCAAAAAGAAAAGAACGACACATTATCAACATAAAATCATGAACTGAAATCAACTGTTAAATTACTAGAACTAGATATTACTAGTCTTAAAACAATGTTAGATAATATTACCAAAAATATTTCTAACTTTAATTGAGGCAGAGACAATCTTTCTAAGATTATAGAAAATTCACAATCCACTTCTAATAAAAAAGGATTAGGATATAACAAATTTACAAAATAAAAAACTAGTTCCAAACAATATGACTCTCTATATACAAATGCCAAGAAGAAAAACAACAGTCTTGAAAACTAATGTAAAGACCCGTAAATCCGTATTCCTTAAATAGACACTAATCTCCAGTGATTAACTCAAGATGAACGGAAATACGAACCCTTAGGGTTAAAGAAGAAGAAAAAGATAGAAGAGAACGGAAACAACATAACAGAACAATATCAGAATCTCACAATCGCAGTGGAACAACATATAATAGATAAATGAATAATCTTTAAACAAAGAACTATATCAGTTATTACATTTCATCATATTACATTACATTACATCATCAGAGTGTACAACAACAACAACATCGACAGCGGAAAAATATATACTATATACTAGTAATACGCCATGCCATCCAGCTTGCCTCCAGCAACTCCTGAATTCCAGAATATCCTGATAAACCTTAACTCTTGACTGCCCGTGTGGAAATTGATGGGCACCCAGAGTTTAGGAAGGAAAACAATAAACTCCGAGTCAGTCATGTGACTGGTGTGAGAACTCAAAACAGTTTATCTTTCTTTAAAATCAAAATAGAGGAATATATTTTTTAGTCAATTTGCAATGCTTTTAATAATGAGACTACCATAAGGCCTCCCGCACACACACACAATGCAAACGCAGAATCGGAGAAGATTTCTCCTTATGATAGTCAAAGATGCTTGATATGCATTAAAAGAAACATTTGATATTATTACTAGTGCATAGTGTAGGAAAAAATGATTTCGAAAATAAAGATATAAATCTTAGCCAGCATAGGCATTCCGCACTTATGCCTACTATAGCTACCATCCAAACAGTGGGGCGCCACCATAAGTGAATGATAGGTTCTACAACTAAAACCGTACAAGATCGTATTGTTTCTTTGGATTTCCAACAAATGGTCAGGCCAAGGAACTTCCCATTGCCACATGGAAACGCCTCTGGAATGACGTCCCGAGAACCAAACCGGATCTCTGCCAACACAAGGCCGGGTTACCCCTAACTGGGTAACTACTGACACGAATATGTCATCCCCCGATCGTAACCGATCTATTCGAGGATCCTCGATTTCCAACAACCACAAAATTTGCAGCAACAATATAGGTTAAATATCCGGGCTCCATACCATGATACCGCCTCTATCCAGAAGGAATGACATACACTAAAGGGGTGCTACCCCGTAATAACCTTGCTGCATCCTTCCTGTTTTGACCATTTCCGGGGTGCGAGGTCCTACGAAGTCTCGTCCACAAAGCCACGCTTTATACAAAAGCTGTGCTTTGGGTCAATCAAATGATCATAGAAATGATCACCAAGATAAATGATCAAATAAATGATCCTATCACAAATGATCAAACAATGATCATTTCACAGCAACACTCAGCATGCCACACCACCAAATTGGGAGTACATCACTAATAACCTTCAACTATATAACCTCTGAGCTCGTACGTCTCAGAGAAGGGTGTTAAGCTAAGAGAATAAATTCTCCGCCACCAACAGAAATATATTTGAAAGAAATCAGCTTTATATCTCAATTTGTAATGTCAGACATACAATCCATACAAGTCTGTTCCGGGCTCGAACAGAACCGAAGGCACTTCCAAAGAAGTCCTTGCATTCCGGATATTCACTAATCACGATCGGACTTCCCGTCACTAAGGGTGATAAAACCTCTATATCGGAGATCAGCCGATGTAAAGTAACTCGACGGTAATCCTTCCGTTTTCACAAATATCCGGTCTTCAACACCGGTCATCGAATGCAATCCATTACGACGTATCACATATTCAGAATGGGTTATACGACCCCAAGGTCCTTTCCCGGCTAACCCGAATAGTGAGTGCTTATTCAAAAATAAGTGTGGCATTCAAATTCAAACAATCACAACAAATACCTATTTAAAGGTAAATATTTATAGTCGGATTATTTAACTATCAATAGGCATGCTCGACATCACCAAATTGCAAATAATTTCCCAAATTATTTACTTTCCAAAATATCTTTACTAGATATAAAATTTCCCACACTTCAAACATTTGAAAACTAATTTTCAAATCACTTTTCAATCCTTTACCATTTTTGAAAACAAATTTCAATCATCTTTCTTTCTCGGAAATATTTCATTTCAAAATGGTTTATTTAAACGAATTAAATAAATCCTTAACGATTTACTTTATATTTACGTTCCAAATCCGTAAATTAATTCCCGTAATTTCAAAAATAAATCAACGTTTATTTTTAAACTAATTCCCCTTTCTTTTATAAATTCCATAGTGAATTTATAATCCCAAAATATCTATGATGTACGATTTTCAATATTCACTTTCAATTTATCTTTCAAGGATAAATTCTAAAACGTTCATTTCACATTGGAAAAATATTTCCATACTTATTAAATAATAAGTACATCACAAATCTATTTATTTTCAACATTTGAAAATATTCAATATACTTAATATGAAATTAAGTATATATTTCATTCTTTAAGAAATCATTTTCTTAACACATAAATTTGAGTCAAAACGAATGTTGAGTAAAACATCGTTACGACGACCCAAAATCACTAGTATAGGGATTCGAAATTTAAATAGATATATAAATCCCAATACTATATAAAACATTTCCTTTCGGAAATCATTTACTATAACAACAGTGTGATAGTCCACCATTTCCTTCTTTCTCGAAAACGTCTATTTCAATAATAAATGTTTAAATCTACGGTTTCGATTCATAATACATTTTAAAACATCTTTAAAATAATTAACTTCATTCTATAATATTCCTTTTGCCAAACATGACTATTTCATTCAATAATGTATTCACTATCCAAAATCGTGAATATATTTCCTTTAATAAACTTCACTATTCAATTTGTCAAATTAAATTGATTTCGAATTTATAAACAATGTTTATAAATTCCATTTCTATTAATAAGCTTCGATTTATAAATCTCATTATTAACAAATTCCATTTATATCTCATTTAAATGCCAAAATCCGATTTATAAGATAATTACTTATAAATCTTCTATTTTACAAAAATCTATTCATTTTTGTAACTTCACAATTTATAAATCTATAAATTCCGTTCACTTATGAAATCCATCTTTATTTCACCTTTTACACTTATAAAAGCTCGTTTTATAATTCCCATATTTTTAACTTATAAAAATAAATTTAAAAATCTTTCATAATGATTCAAAATTACAAATTAAACCATTTTATAAATTAATCACTATTTATTTCAAAAATCTCAAATTTGGTTATATTTTACAAAAACAGTAATTTTTATAACATAAAAATTTATAACGTTTTAATTATTTAAAATGAATCAACTCAAAATTTTATAAAAACATATACTTTGAAAAATCACTTTAAAATTCCTTTTAAAACCAAAATCATTATTTTTAAAACTTCAGAAATGGATCTGATGATGCAGCAGCACCAAATAGTCAATCACGACATCCAAATATCTATATCGATATGATAATCAACAAATATCACAATATCTGTAAATAAATCAATACAGTTGAGGAATCCAGTTGGATCCCTCCAACCTGCTTCCCTGCATCCAAAAACATTAGCACAATACCAATTCCGCTCCAGTACGGAATTATCGCGGTATATGGGATTTATAAAATATTATCCGCTTAATAGGCGGCGCAATAGGGTCTCATCCGCTATACAATGCGGGAAATCAAATCCAAGTACATAAATAATACCAATTTCACTGTTTATGAAATATTCGCGGTATATGTTTTTAATAAATAGCATCCGCTTACTAACGGTGCATAATGTCTATTTTAACAATCAATGGATAACAATCATCATTCAAACATGCATTCAACAATTTTAAATCTAACTATTTAAAATTTAAATCGAACAATTTCGATTGAGTGAGAAGTTCTCACCTTGATTTCAATTCCGTTTTAGCGATTTATTTCGAATAAAATTAAACGTGCGTTTAATTTTACCCGAAATTCTCACTAACTCCAAACGACTCCAATCCAATTCCATAGCATAGTGCTCGTCCATACGATTCCAACGAAAAAAGTTTCGTCGAATTTCGACCTCGTACGAAAGAGTTATGCTATTTAAAAGTTTACACAATTTATAATTATAAAATTTACAACTTCTATTTTAATTTCTAACCCAAATGAAATCATGGCCGTTCATTTTCTTGTTCCCAGATCTAGGCCACTAATTTCTTTCTTCTTCCACGTTCCTTTTCAGTAAGCTCGACGTGAAGAAACCCATCCCCTTGCCGACCTAGGGCTTCAATTTACCACCAACACGATCAATTTCGCGACGATCAGAAAACATCAACTCGGAGCCACATGCGAGCTCCACACTCGGCTCGAGCATGGAGGAGCTCGGCCACCCCTATCTCGTGCAAAACGAGCACGAACGCACGATGAACGCGCAACCCTAAAAGCCTCCTTGCTTCGCTAAACATGATCATCTCCGTATAGATTTACTCGTCTCTGCTAGATCTACAATATTGTAGTTGGTGATTTCCTCTAATTGCTTATGGATTTGAAGAAAATGAGGGAGGAAAGATAGAGATTCTCGGCCATTGAACAAAGTGAACGGCGGCTCTGAACAAAACCCTAGTTTTTTTTTATTTTATTTTTGTGAGTAAAAGTGCCAATTTATAGAATTTTAACGAACACTATTCATTTTGGATTTTTCAAACTCCGATTTACGCGCGGTGACCAGCGTTTCTACGGTTTACCCCGCGTTCCGGACGCAATGGAACAGGTTTCGGAAGCTAATTCGATCATCTGTGCGAGTTATGGCAATAAACGTTCGATTTGAAATTAAACCGATTAAACGATTTTCTAGGCGTTTTAGCTTGCACCGGACAAACGGTAAATCCGATTGACACGAAATTTGAAATCTTACAATAATATCACATTAAGGATCCGATGAAACTGGTTTCGTCGAAATCCGAGACTTTTTGAAAAATGACTATTTTAACTCGCCAAACTAATATTAAAACGATATCGATGCGTTTCGAGCTGCCACGGTAAAACGACAACTCCGTTGTTATGAAATTTGAAATCCAATAATAACTAACTATTACGGATCCAATGGAACTAGTCTCGTCCAATTCTGAGACTGTTCGAAAATTGGCTAATTTCACTAGTCGATTAAATATGAAAATATTCAATTTTCACAAAAAAAACTTTTAATTCGATTTTAAAAGTTCTAAAACATCGTTCTAACTTCAATATGATAAAATAAAATTTTACAAATCATTTTCAATCATATTTAACCCAATTTTCAATTATTTCTGTATTTTCACTATTAAATTATCGATTTAATTATTCAATTAAATCCAATTATTCGAAATAAAATTTATTCGACTTATAAATTCACTAATTTATATTTAAAATTAATTAAATATCCAAATTTTAATTAATTAAAATCCTAGGTCGTTACATACTCCCCCCTTAAAAGAATTTCGTCCTCGAAATTATCAAGTAAGAAAAGTTACAGAATCTATTAACTTTCCCAAAATCCATAGTTAAATTTCTTACAACAACTTTACTAAGTTTTCAAATCATACTTAGTTATCTTTTCAAAAACAACTACTATTGTTTAACTTTCAATTCCAAATCAAAATTAAAGTTTACAAAATTTTCCAATTTTCTCGAATTTTTTCCAACGCCTTAAATTTTCGGAAAAATTCGCCATAGTCTCCTTTGCGCGGCTCGATCCGAAAAAAATTTGACAGTATATATATCACAAATATACATCTCATCAAGTGATGAGGCATCCCGCAGGGAAAAAAGTGTAAAAGTACGGTATGTAATCCGAGATATGTACCTTATTTATATTATTAGCGAGCATATACGGCTAATATAGCACGAAAGCGAGCTCCAAATGCGAAGCAAGCGCAATCCGCACTTACTAAACACTCAACAACAACATGAGAAACATGCATATATGAAAGTAATATGAATATACAACATATAGCAACATAATAACTACATGTGCCAATATAGCAAATGCAACAAAACAACAAATGCAAACATCAACCAACTATTATCCATAACCAAATCAATATAATTTTACTTCTCATTAATATTCATTGAATTGGTTTTCCAATTGATTCATTAACATTGGAATTTACTAACATTCATTCATATTCAATTTTAATTAGTTTGCATTCACTAATTTTCATTCAAGTTGGTTCACTTCCAAACCAAATTAAATTCTATTCAAGTTCATTTTCTTCCAAGTTGGATTCAATTACTTTAGCTTCTAATTTTTGCTAATTCAATTTCATTAACACTTAATGAATTATATAAAATTGATCAACAATCAAATAACAACCAATGTTTATTCAATACAACCAAATTTATTCACTTTACATTCAATTTGGTTCAACACATTTAATTCCAATTGGATCATATTAAATTGACTTTCATTCAATTTATTCAACTTCTAATAACATTAGCTTCTAATGAATTAACACTTACACTCATTATTTCATATCAATTATTTACATTTAATTGATTAACATTCAATCCATTAGTTCAATTCAATTGCTAATTCTTTTAACAATATAATGTTGAATTCCATTTATATAACTCAAGTTCAAATTCTTAATGACTTCACTTCATTAATTCACTTATTATTTTACTTCGATACCAAAATTAACTTCATTCAACTTCACTTAAGTTATATTTCATTTCAAGCATCTTATCAAATCCAAATCAATTTATTTAACTTTCCTTTTGTTAAATTTCAAATTACATGTCTTTGATGACAACTCAAATTTATTTCAACTTGGATTTTATTGATTTACTTATACTTCCTTTTGTTTAACTTCATCCTTTAAGTTAAATTTATTCTATCAAAATTCAAACTATATAAGTTATCAGCTCATTTATCATTCTCATAATATTTTAAATAAGATTCCAGAGTCTTTACAAATTTTCAATACTATTTTTGAAATCAATTCAAATTATCTTTTGAACTTCCAAAACCAAATCCAAATTTTCCAAATAACTTTCATTTAAAATAATTTGGCAGCAATTTCTCTTTTGGAAACCCGAAAATGAATTCTAATGATGTGGCCATCATCATCAGGATTATTTTCCAGCGACCGAAAAGAGTTTAGAGCTTTAATTTTCTCCAAAACAATTTTCCAAAATATCAAATCCTTTCAAAACACCTCTTTGGGATTTTATTTTCAGATTATTAATCACATTTACAAACCCCTTTTACTTATATAATTTCACTTCTTATATATAAGATTATTCCACCATTGTAAATCATTTTAATTATAATTTCATACTTATTAAAAAAATAAAATTCGCTTATACAATTCATTCTTTTACAATGTGTTTCATTTAACTTATTCAAACAACTTTCATTGACTTATATACATATTTTCAACAACCAAACAATCAATTTTATACACTTTAATAATTCTGAAAAATTATTCCTTTATATACAAAATATAATCGAGGTAAAATTATTTCATTTACCCAATTTAAAACAATACTGTGTCGAATTGTTCTATTCAAGTGTTTAGAAACCCCTTCGATACAGTTGCGCAGACTATGCCGACGAAGGTTCATATGCCACACAACAAACCAATCATCACAATATAAAACCATTTAATATCCACTAAAAAATACGCACTCGTATCTATTATTACACTCAACTCATTCTAGAGTACTACTGACTCTATCTCTAATGAGTAATACCCAACAGAACCATGGTTGTCGCTTAACCATATGCTCTGATACCAAATGTAAAGACCCGTAAATCCGTACTCCTTGAATAGACACTAACCTCCAGTGATTAACTCAAGATGAACGGAAATACGAACCCTTAGGGTTAAAGAAGAAGAAAAAGATAGAAGAGAACGGAAACAACATAATAGAACAATATCCGAATCTCACAATCGCAGCGGAACAACATATAATAGATAAATGAATAATCTTTAAACAAAGAACTATATCAGTTATTACATTTCATCATATTACATTACATCATCAGAGTGTACAACAACAACAACATCGACAGTGGAAAAAAAATACTATATACTAGTAATACGCCATGCCATCCAGCTTGCCTCTAGCAACTCCTGAATTCCAGAATATCCTGATAAACCTTAACTCTTGACTGCCCGTGTGGAAATTGGTGGGCACCCAGAGTTTAGGAAGGAAAACAATAAACTCCGAGTCAGTGATGTGACTGGTGTGAGAACTCAAAACAGTTTATCTATCTTTAAAATCAAAATAGAGGAATATTTTTTTAGTCAATTCGCAATGCTTTTAAAAATGAGACTACCATAAGGCCTCCCGCACACACACACAATGCAAACGCAGAATCGGAGGAGATTTCTCCTTATGATAGTCAAAGATGCTTGATACGCATTAAAAGAAACATTTGATATTATTACTAGTGCATAGTGTAGGAAAAAATCATTTCGAAAATAAAGATATAAATCTTAGCCAGCATAGGCATTCCGCACTTATGCCTACTATAGCTACCATCCAAACAGTGGGGCGCCACCATAAGTGAATGATAGGTTCTACAACTAAAACCGTACAAGATCGTATTGTTTCTTTGGATTTCCAACAAATGGTCTGGCCAAGAAACTTCCCATTGCCACATGGAAACGCCTCTGGAATGACGTCCCGAGAACCAAACCGGATCTCTGCCAACACAAGGCCGGGTTACCCCTAACTGGGTAACTACTGACACGAATATGTCATCCCCCGATCGTAACCTATCTATCCGAGGATCCTCGATTTCTAACAACCACAAAATTTGCAGCAACAACATAGGTTAAATATCTGGGCTCTATACCATGATACCACCTCTATCCAGAAGGAATGACATACACTAAAGGGGTGCTACCCCCAATAACCTTGCTGCATCCTTCCTGTTTTGACCATTTCCGAGGTGTGAGGTCCGACGAAGTCTCGTCCACAAAGCCACGCTTTATACAAAAGCTGTGCTTTGGGTCAATCAAATGATCATAGAAATGATCACCAAGATAAATGATCAAATAAATGATCCTATCACAAATGATCAAACAATGATCATTTCACAGCAACACTCAGCATGCCACACTACCAAATTGGGAGTATATCACTAATAACCTTCAACTATATAACCTCTGAGCTCGTACGTCTCAGAGAAGGGTGTTAAGCTAAGAGAATAAATTCTCCGCCACCAACAGAAATATATTTGAAAGAAATCAGCTTTATATCTCAATTTGTAATGTCAGACATACAATCCATACAAGTCTGTTCCGGGCTCGAAAAGAACCGAAGGCACTTCCAAAGAAGTCCTTGCATTCCGGATATTCACTAATCACGATCGGACTTCCCGTCACTAAGGGTGATAAAACCTCTATATCAGAGATCAGCCGATGTAGAGTAACTCGACGGTAATCCTTCTGTTTTCACAAATATCCGGTCTTCAACACCGGTCATCGAATGCAATCCATTACGACGTATCACATATTCGAAATGGGTTATACGACCCTAAGGTCCTTTCCCGGCTAACCCGAATAGTGAGCGCTTATTCAAAAATAAGTGTGGCATTCAAATTCAAACAATCACAACAAATACCTATTTAAAGGTAAATATTGATAGTCGGATTATTTAACTATCAATAGACATGCTCGACATCACCAAATTCCAAATAATTTCCCATATTATTTACTTTCCAAAATATCTTTACTAGATATAAAATTTCCCACACTTCAAACATTTGAAAACTAATTTTCAAATCACTTTTCAATCCTTTACCATTTTTGAAAACAAATTTCAATCATCTTCCTTTCTCGGAAATACTTTCATTTCAAAATGGTTTATTTAAACCAATTAAATAAATCCTTAATGATTTACTTTATATTTACGTTCCAAATCCGTAAATTAATTCCCATAATTTCAAAAATAAATCAACGTTTATTTTTAAACTAATTCCCCTTTCTTTTATAAATTCCATAGTGAATTTATAATCCCAAAATATCTATGATGTACGATTTTCAATATTCACTTTCAATTTATCTTTCAACGATAAATTCTAAAACGTTCATTTCACATTGGAAAAATATTTCCATACTTATTAAATAATAAGTACATCACAAATCTATTTATTTTCAACATTTGAAAATATTCAATATACTTAATATGAAATTAAGTATATATTTCATTCTTTAAGAAATTATTTTCTTAACACATAAATTTGAGTCAAAACGAACGTTGAGTAAAACATCGTTACGACGACCCAAAATCACTAGTATAGGGATTCGAAATTTAATTAGATATATAAATCCCAATACTATATAAAACATTTCCTTTCGGAAATCATTTACTATAACACAGTGTTATAGTCCACCATTTCCTTCTTTCTCGAAAATGTCTATTTCAACAATAAATGTTGAAATCTACGGTTTCGATTCATAATACATTTTAAAACATCTTTAATTCCTTTTGCCAAACATGACTATTTCATTCAATAATGTATTCAATGTCCAAAATCGTGAATATATTTCCTTTAATAAACTTCACTATTCACTTTGTCAAATTAAATTGATTTCGAATTTATAAACAATGTTTATAAATTCCATTTCTATTTATAAGCTTCGATTTATAAATCTCATTATTAACAAATTCCATTTATATCTCATTTAACTGCCAAAATCCGATTTATAAGATAATTACTTATAAATCTTCTATTTTATAAAAATCTATTCATTTTTGTAACTTCACAATTTATAAATCTATAAATTCCGTTCACTTATGAAATCCATCTTTATTTCACCTTTTACACTTATAAAAGCTCGTTTTATAATTCCCATATTTTTAACTTATAAAAATAAATTTAAAAATCTTTTATAATGATTCAAAATTACAAATTAAACCATTTTATAAATTAATCACTATTTATTTCGAAAATCTCAAATTTGGTTATATTTTACAAAAGCAGTAATTTTTATAACATAAAAATTTATAACGTTTTAATTATTTAAAATGAATCAACTCAAAATTTTATAAAAACATATACTTTGAAAAATCACTTTAAAATTCCTTTTAAAACCAAAATCAATATTTTTAAAACTTCAGAAATGGATCCGATGATGCAGCAGCACCAAATAGTCAATCACGACAACCAAATATCATATATCGATATGATAACCAACAAATATCGCAATATCTGTAAATAAATCAATACAGTTGAGGAATCCAGTTGGATCCCTCCAACCTGCTTCCCTGCATCCAAAAACATTAGCACAATACCAATTCCGCTCCAGTACGGAATTATCGCGGTATATGGGATTTATAAAATATTATCCGCTTAATAGGCGGCGCAATAGGGTCTCATCCGCTATACAATGCGGGAAATCAAATCCAAATACATAAATAATACCAATTTCACTGTTTATGAAATATTCGCGGTATATGTTTTTAATAAATAACATCCGCTTACTAACGGCGCATAATGTCTATTTTAACAATCAATGGATAACAATCATCATTCAAACATGCATTCAACAATTTTAAATCTAACTATTTAAAATTTAAATCGAACAATTTCGATTGAGTGAGAAGTTCTCACCTTGATTTCAATTCCGTTTTAGCGATTTATTTCGAATAAAATTAAACGTGCGTTTAATTTTACCCGAAATTCTCACTAACTCCAAATGACTCCAATCCAATTCCATAGCGTAGTGCTCGTCCATACGATTCCAACGCAAAAAGTTTCATCGAATTTCGACCTCGTACGAAAGAGTTATGCTATTTAGAAGTTTACACAATTTATAATTATAAAATTTACAACTTCTATTTTAATTTCTAACCCAAATGAAATCATGGCCGTTCATTTTCTTGTTCCCAGATCTAGGCCACTAATTTCTTTCTTCTTCCACGTTCCTTTCCAGTAAGCTCGACGTGAAGAAACCCATCCCCTTGCCGACCTAGGGCTTCAATTTGCCACCAACACGATCAATTTCGCGACGATCAGAAAACATCAACTCGGAGCCACATGCGAGCTCCACACTCGGCTCGAGCATGGAGGAGCTCGGCCACCCCTATCTCGTGCAAAACGAGCACGAACGCACGATGAACGCGCAACCCTAAAAGCCTCCTTGCTTCGCTAAACATGATCATCTCCGTATAGATTTACTCGTCTCTGCTAGATCTATAATATTGTAGTTGGTGATTTTCTCTAATTGCTTATGGATTTGAAGAAAATGAGGGAGGAACGATAGAGATTCTCGGCCATTGAACAAAGTGAATGGCGGCTCTGAACAAAACCCTATTTTTTTTTAATTTTTGTGAGTAAAAGAGCCTATTTATAGAATTTTAACGAACACTATTCATTTTGGATTTTTCAAACTCCGATTTACACGCGGTGACCAGCATTTCTAGGGTTTACCCCGCGTTCCGGACGCAATGGAACAGGTTTTGGAAGCTAATTCGATCATCTGTGCGAGTTATGGCAATAAACGTTCGATTTGAAATTAAACCGATTAAACGATTTTCTAGGCGTTTTAGCTTGCACCGGACAAACGGTAAATCCGATTGACACAAAATTTAAAATCTTACAATAATATCACATTACGGATCCGATGAAACTGGTTTCGTCGAAATCCGAGACTTTTGAAAAATGACTATTTTAACTCGCCAAATTAATATTAAAACGATATCGATGCATTTCAAGCTGCCACGTTCAAACGACAACTCCGTTTGCTACGAAATTTGAAATCCGATAATAACTAACTATTACGGATCCAATGGAACTGGTCTCGTCCAATTCTGAGACTGTTCGAAAATTGGCTAATTTCACTAGTCGATTAAATATTAAAATATTCAATTTTCACAAAAAAACTTTTAATTCGATTTTAAAAGTTCTAAAACATCGTTCTAACTTCAATATGATAAAATAAAATTTTACAAATCATTTTCAATCATATTTAACCCAATTTTCAATTATTTCTGTATTTTCACTATTAAATTATCGATTTAATTATTCAATTAAATCCAATTATTCGAAATAAAATTTATTCGACTTATAAATTCACTAATTTATATTTAAAATTAATTAAATATCCAAATTTTAATTAATTAAAATCCTGGGTCGTTACAACTAGTTTTAAAATCTATTAGTAAAAAGAAAACTACATATCATTCAAAATCTATTAAGATTTGGGTTCTAAAGAATAATAATCATTTGATTAGAAATAAGCATATAAAATCTTTTATGACTTCTGTTCATAGGAATAGTAATTTTGTTTATAAAGGGAATTCTAAACCCTCATGGGTTTGGCTTCCTAAGATCTAACTCTTAGGAAACTAACAAAGGAAGTGGAGGTACCAACATCATTTCTAAGTTTTGTGATGGTTTAATATTATTTCTCTACAATATTATTGTACTTTGATGTGATTCAAAGGAAGCTCTTTCTCTATATAATTTTTATATATTTCTCCTATAGATATCTATTTTCTTTTTGTCGATGACAAAGGGGGAGATTAAACTCACGATCATATCAATAGGGGGAGTATACACTTAGGGGGAGAACTAACTAAAGATTGATAAAATTTAAAATTAAAATTATATAGTTATCATCATCAAAAAGGGGAGAATGTTAGAACCTATACTTTGATGTTTTGATAGTGAAAACTATACAAGTATATATTATATATACTAACCATTTTTGTAGAAAATAATATCACTTATACTAAGAGATAAACATACCAAAATGAAGACCAAAATCATGCTACAAAGTTATTATCCGTCATAGAGTATGTGTCTAGAGGTAAAAATTTATTAAAATCTCTTCTACGTGGTATACACACACATACACACACGTTTTTCCAGAAAAAGAACTTTGATGAACAACGTAAAAAAATATGGAATTCAACCGGCCGAATCAACCTGGTCAGCCGACTAAATTCTGTGTACGTGCAATTTTTTTGAATATCATGAATATTCAGTTAGGTGAATAAGTATACTCAGCAGGTTGAAAACTAGCCAAAATGCACAGTGGCCTTGCTGATCTCAAAATCATCGATTCAGCTGGTTGCCACACTCTATTCAGCCAGCTGAATCTACATAACAGCTCATTTTCTAAAATGGTGCGTCTCCTTCATGAAGACTTACAACTCTTAATCAAGAGTAGCAGTCACAACTCTTCACCGTTACTCTTCATGAACGATTGCAACCTTTAAACACTATATAAAGCAAATAATTCCAAAATATAGAGAGAGTATCAAGAGAGGGTCAAGAGAGGAACAGTCTAGGCAGTTGAAGTCCTGTTTGGTTGCTCAAGCGGTTGTAATACCTATTCCTCCGAGTCAGAAGAGGGTATCATTTTAAACACAAAAGGAGTCTGGGACTGGACGTATAACGGAAAGTTCGAACAGTACAAAAATTCTAGTGTTATTTACTTATCATTATTTACTTTTTATTTTTATTCTGCACAAGTTTATAACTTAGATAATTATTCATATTACTCGATCCTTAGTTTCTTTTAGAAGGAAGCAAACCTGTAACAACCACGTAATACCTTCAACCCAGAAGCAAGAGCATAGTAAGATATCCATCTTATGACCTGTAACTCAACCATGATGTCTCATATTAGTCTGGCTATTCATAAGTGCTGATAGCTAGATTAATTGGAATGGCATACCCTATGGAATCGGGACTAAGCTCGCGTCCATCATGATTACTTATTATAGACGATATCTCGTATCAGTCCTAAAAACACACTACTAGTTGCTATTAGCTGGGAAAACTTTTATGTGCTTTTGATTTACCTTGCATCCCTACAACTTAGTCCTATTTTAGCTCTCCGAACACTCACACACACATTATATCTCATTCGTATTTACGCACTAGGATCATATAATGAAAACTCCTTATTTCGCCTTAATCATGGATTAATTTCTATAATTATCCTTAGCTTCCTTCCTATAGGATTTAATGCTATATATTAACTTATTTATTCTATATGATCTGATTATACGTTACTATTTATGTACGTTTGTAAATCTTAGGCTAACTAAATATTCCTAAGCCTATGCAGGAATATTCCTATTTTAAATTTTTTGCTTCTTATAGTAATTGTTAAAACGTCAAAACATTCATATTCATACAAGCCTCAGTTCCGTACAATAGTTTACAAAATAACTAGTATCCTTAGCTAGACAAAACAGACTTTTGTGTGTGTGTGTGTATGTTCAGATTCAAAAATGGACTCAAAATACCAAACTTATTTTACATTAATATAATATAATCAATGCCACTATTTTAAAGAAACAAAACCTTATAATTTAAACTCTTTATATTCTATTCAACTGTTACATATACAAACTTGAAGTGGAAAAAATGATTCATATTTGTCTAAATTTTTGAATAGACGGTGCAAACTACAAATAGGAAAATCTATAATTTACACCATTTTCAAATAGTTTTCTTTTTGAACCTTTCATCACAGCCACATAAATTATAATTGGACCTTGGATAGAACATAAATTATTCAAATTTCAAACAATAAATTAAATTCTACTATATTAATATTAAACAGTTGAAATTCTAATTAATCCAAGAATTGACTTTTATTTGGGGGAATTTTGAGGTATTAAGATGCATAATTTTTGTATAAAAAAATTTCCCAAGGCATAAAAAAAAATCCAAACTTTTGGACACAAATTACTATAATGTGAAAAACTAAAATTCCCTCTCACATATAACTTTTCCCGATTCCTTTTGAATTTAACTTCATGCCTTTTTATAATTCCTCCTTTAATTCCTTCCTTTTGGAATATACAACAATTCAATTGTGTGTGTGTGTGTGTGTGTATATTAGATGCAGAATTCAAAGATTTGGGAAGAATGAAAACAGAAAATTGTAAATATATATCTAAAACCTATTACCTTTAGATCCAATTAATTCATAATCGAAGAGTTGAAGAAGAGCATAACATCATGTATCTAGAGGCTAAAAGCTAAGCGCTACAGCTGCTGCAGTCATCCATAATATTAACTTCTAGTGACAAAATATGGTACTGCTAATGGTATCCATAATATCAGAAGCACGTAAATATGAACAAAACCACAAATTTCAAAAACAATATTTCACTGATTATATTTCAAAACAATTCATATCCAAATTACATAACGTTTCCCAAGTAAAGATCAATTACAATCATTATAAGAATACGCCAAGGGCGACATATGACGATGCCCCCTTGGTTGATCAGAGTCAATATAGTAATATCTAACATAATATACACAGCGGAATCAAAACAAAATAATACTGTAATTCCTAATTAGCTATCCCTCAGCCACCTGCTCGTATCCGGGAGCTTTATTCTCTTAAATTTCAAAAACCTAAAAACCTCAACCCTCAGCATACTCAAATAAATTTTGAGCACCCGAGAGTTTAAGGGGAAACAAAAACTTCGAGTTAGACAATAAGCCCGGTGTGAATAATACTGTTACGTATCGATTTAATGATATTAGGTGAGACCACTCCGCTTAGCGAAACGAGTTTCCACTCACTGATATCCTCTTTAAAACATATATTTTTGCAAATCCTTTCCTATACACAAAATGGTTAATCAAACTGATATAATAATAATAGCTAAGTCCATTAAGCTATAATCAGGTAACTAATGAACTATCCATCCATAAGTTATAAATGGACTATCTGTTTGAAAACTAGGCTGATTGCCTGCAAACTAGACTAACTGTCCGGATCAAAATGGACTGTCCAAATCATTTTTAGGGTTAAATACCCTTCATATTTTTCATTGAAAACCTTTTCAAAATGATTTAACCTTTTAAATCATACTTATAAAAGAAAAATATATTCATAGCTCTACTCTAAGCTATTTTTCCATGTTATATATACTTTACTCAAAATAATGGTGATAAATTTTAATGAGGATTCCCTATCCTTCCAAAACAAGTTAAAACCCCTTTTAACTTGAACACACTTAAGCTATATTGCCTAGTTACTATGTTCGAAAACTTTTTTTAAAACCTTTAAATAACCCCTTCAAAACCCCTGAAAGTAACCATTCCGAAACCAAGTAAATCCCTTTATTTAACCTAGGTTGAAATCTTTCCTTTCGAAACCATTCAATTCCTTTCTTTCGAAAGCATAAAAAAACCTTCCCCTTGAAAGCTTTAAATCCTGAACATTCTTCTTCTAAAACCTTTAAATATTGCCTTTCAAAATATAGGGAAAACCTTTCCTTTTAATCCTTTGGAAACACCTAAAAAACCAACATTTTGATTCCTTCGAAACGATTAGGGAACCACCCCTTCGAAACCATTCTTTAAAATCTTTCAAAAGCGTTAAACCAAAACCTTTCAAAAGCACTTAGGTTCAATTTAAAATATGTGGAACCTTTCGAAATCATTCAAAGCTTACTCCTTCGAAACCCTTTGAAAAACGTTTCAGTTGAAAATCTTTAGATTATGCCTTCAAGTAGAGAAAAAGGATCAGAAACCCATTAAGTCGAAAGCATCTGTTTCAAAACTATTTAAACCTGTTTCTATCAAAACCATTTAGGTATTACTTCAATCATAGAAAAAAGGTCTTTAAAAAATTTAAGTCAAAAACATATATTACGAAATCATTTCCTAAGTAAAGAAGTGATGGTGTCAAAACCATCCCTTCGAAAGCATCGGAGAAGTGGCCAGGTTTTTAGAAAACAAAACAACCCTTTCGAAACCATCTGGATCGAAAAGTAGGAAGCGACAGCTAAAGTCTTTGACTCAGTCGAAAGCAGTTATTAAAACAAAAGCGTAGCCCAATGAGACCATCTCTTTAAATTTATTTGAACTAGTCGAAAGCTAACCAAGTCGAAAGCATCTTAGTTGAAAGAAAGCAGGTGCATTTTCATTTAAAAGAAAAGCAAAGCCCCAACCCCTTCGGAACCCCTGGTTTCGGCTCTATTCCATCTGCTTACATCCAATTCACTATGTACCAGTTTCCTAAACCATGTGCATTAGTTTCGACTATGTCGGAAGCGAAGGTAAGGAGGCGGAACCTAGTGCCGAAAGCATCGAAACAATGAAAAACATGTTGATTAGTCCTTTTTAAACTATTTCTTCTGTACCTAACCTGCCTTGTTTGTCTAAATCCGATTGGTTGCCATTGTACTTTTTAAGAACTGCTGCAATTTCAAGAAATAACAAATTTTAATTATTTGCAAAGAGCCCCTTCTCCTTTTATAAATATATAAAACATTTAAGTCCCACACCTTAAATAATTTTATATATCCATTAAAACACTTAGGAAAAATCTACAAAATTCCAGAAAATCACATTTTATATGTTTTCTAACATATATAAATTTCAAACCCAATCCACTAAATATTCAACCGTAAATAATTTATAACCCAAAATAACAATTTCTTCACTAGAACAGTACTAATTCCACAAAAATTCAAAAAAAATTGAAAATCGAAACTCATATCTAAAATATCATCTAAAATATCATTTATGATCTACATAAAAATTCGCAAAGGTATCTAGATTTCCTTTTATAGGGTTTTTAGCTTAAAACACATCATAAATTTAATATGAACAACCATAATTCATCAACAAGCATATATAACCATTCCATCATTCAAAAACATGGCAAATCAATGCAAAATATTCGGATTTCATCTTAGAATCAAAACAATAAAAATTTGAGATGTAAACATTATTCACCTTTGCTTTAGAGATTATAGAGATTGAGATGTGAATGGATTTGATTTGAATTAGCTTCTTCCCTAACTTTTCTTAATCTTCTTCCTCTTTCTCTTGTTAATGGTGGTTGGCTTTAAGGTTTTAATTTTTTTGAGAAAATGAAATGAATGTGTAGTATAATACACAGCCAAAATTTTGAGGATATAGGAACGACCTCTTTCCTATTTTACCCCTCATCTATTTCATGTTAACTCTTATTTTAATTCATAGATTAAAGGGCACGACTACCCTTTAATTAAATCAAATCTCAATCCCCCAATCAACACATTATTTTATTTAATTTAAATAATTAAATATCCTAAATAATGTTACCTAAAATATAGGGTGTTACAAACTCCCCTTCTTAAATAATTTCGTCCTCAAAATTACGATAAGGCACACAACAAATCAATCAAAGAGGTGAAACATACCGTCAAACAAGTTAGGATAAGTATTTCTAATCCTACTTTCAATCTCCGAAGTATAATCCTTTCATCGTTGTACCGCTGGACTTTGACTAATCCGACCGTCTTGGATCTAAGCCTCTTCTCATCTCTTGTGATAATACGAATCAGCTTTCTCACCGTAGTCAAATTCGGTTCTACTACTAAGTCCTCTAGCACAGTCGGCGCAATAGTAGTCGCTAGGTCTTTAACACACTTTTTGAGATGAGAAACATAGAAAACATCATGGACTCCTACAAAACCGCTCGACAACTCAACTCTATATGCGAGTTTATCGATCCTTTCAACAATAGGAAAAGGTCCAACAAATCTCAGTGCTAACTTTCCTGATTTCCCAAATCTGATCATACACTTCATCGGTGACACTTTGACAAAAACTTAGTCTTCAACTGAGAAATCTAAATCTTTCCATCTCTTATATGCATAACTCTTTTGCTTAGACTGATCCTCCTTCATTCTCGCATGAATGACCTCAATCTTTTCTGTAGCTTCTCTAACCAAATCTGGATCAAGAATCAACATACCCTCATCTCCAACTAACAAATGAGAGATTGCATGGCCTCCCATACAATACTTCAAACGATGCCATCCCAATACTAGTCTGATAACTGTTGTTATACGTAAACTCGACTAAATGCAGATGGTCTTCCCATGATCCTCCGAAATCTGGAACACAAGCTCTCAACAAATCTTCCAAGACTTTGTTAACTCCTTTTGTTTGTCTATCTGTCTGCGAATGGTAAGCGGTACTCATCTTGAGCTTGGTTTCCAAAATTTCTTGCTAACTCTTCTAAGACTCGCTAGTGAATAAGGAATCTCTATCACTTGTTATGCTACTAGGAATTCCATGCAGTCTAACCACATTCTTCATAAACAGCTTTACCAAAACAGGTGCCGTTCTGGTTGACTTAACTGGAATGAAATAGGCACTCTGGGTCAATCTATGCACTATGACCCATATACTTTCATTTCCGCTATTTGACCTTGGTAAACCATCAAAGAAATCCATCGAAACGGTGTCCCATTTCCATACCAGAATATTTAATGGCTGAAGCAACCCACTTGGTTTCTGGTGTTCGGCCATTGCCTGTTGGAAAATCAAGCACTGCTTTACCCATAAGCCAATATATCCCACTTCATACCTTCCAAGAAGAAACTCCTCTTCATATCCTGATACATCTTAGTTCCTTTTGGATGAATATAGAGAACTTCGAATGATGGCATTTCTCCAAGACTTCTTTCCTTATGTTTCCTACATTTAGAACACATAATCTTCCTTTCTTTCTCAATCTCCCATTTTGGTCAAGATTGAAATCTTTCAAGTCATCGCTCTCGGTTCTATCTCTTAACATCCTGATCCACTCAGCTAATACCAGATCTTCTTCCTGTTTAGAAGCAATCTTTTCGATCATCACCTGTCAAATTTCCAAACAAGATAACACTATGGTTTATCCGCTAGACCCAGCCTTGGATCTCCAGCACACTGCAATCTGCTAATGCTTCCAAATCTTTCCACTAATGAATCATTGCATTCTGATGTTTCCTGCTAAGTGCATCTGCAACCTTGTTTCCTTCCCTTGGTGTGTACTCCATCCAAAATTCATAAGCAGCAATAAACTCTAACCACCTCTACTGTCTCATGTGCAGCTTCTTCTGAGAGAACAAATACCTCAGCGACTTATCATCTGTATATAACTCAAACCTTTCTCCCAAAAGGTAATGTTTCCACACCTTCAACGCAAAAATTACTGCAACCAATTCCAAATCATGTGTCAGATATCTGACCTCATGCGGTCTAAGCTGTCTAGAAGCATAGGCATGGTTCCCTTTTGGAACAACCAACATAAGTGCATGGGTCAATAAATGTTTCAAGATCCTCACACTTATCGGTCCACACAAACTCCACATTCTTTCTCGTTAGCTTGGTCATCGGTGCCACTATTCTTGAAAAATCCTTAATGATTCTCTGATAAAAACCAGTCAACCAAGGAAACTCTTTATCTCCGTCGCTGTCTCGGGCCTCTTCCAACTATTCACCGCTTCAATCTTAGTCGGATCTACTAACAACCCTTTCTCTGAGTTACATGACCAAGAAAGTTCACTTCTTTCTTCTAGAAATGATAGTTCGAAAACTTTGCCTTCAGCTGATGCTGCTTCAACGTCTCAAGCACTACTCTAAGATGAACTTCATGCTGTCTTTCATCCTTAGAGTATATCAAGATTACATTACGAACCTATCCAAGTGCTCTCAACAAACTCGGTTCATCAAACCCATAAAGAAAGGTGACACATTAGTCAATCCGAACGACATAACTAACCATTTGTACAACCCATATCTGGTCCTAAACACCGTCAAAGGTATACCATCCTCTGCTACTCTGAGCTGATGGAAACCTATCGCTAAAGCCAACTACGAAAGTACCTTGGCTCCACTCAACTGGTCGAACAAACAATCAATCCTCGGCAATGGATATCGATTCTTTATTGTCCTCTCATTCAAGTTATGATAATCGATACATAGCCTTAACGATTTGTCCGACTTCTCAGCTAACAATGTGGTTGCCCTCCAAGGCAAACTATTTGGCCTGACAAATTCTTGCCTTCTAAATCACAACCTGCACCTTCAACACCCTCATCTCTATAGGGGTCATCCTACTCGTCGGCCTACTCGCTCGTTTTGCTCCAGGAACCAAATCTATCCGAAACTCAATAGTTCGTTTCGGTGGCAATCCAACTACAGTCTCAAAAACATCCGCAAATTATCTAACCATGAAAACTCGACTCAAACCATCATCCGATTCCATAACACCCAACAAAGCATTCACCTCACCATTAGAACCTTCTAGGGTATAAACAATCCGGTCGCTACAATCAGGATGTTTAAGAGATATTTTCCTATCCTGGCAAAATATCCTAGCATCGTACTCACTTAACCAATCTATACCAAGAATGATTTCGAACGCCACAAAATAAAACACATGCAAACTACAAGCAAAAGCATGACCTAACAAGTCAAACTCTAATTGGTCACACCTCAACCCTAAAGTTGTATACCCTCCTATTGGATTCGTAACCCGTACGGAAGTAGCTAAATATGTGGGTTCTAGGTTAAGCTTATCTATCAAACATCTATATATAAAAGAATGTGATACACCAGTGTCAAATAGAATGCTAACAGACATACCATGAATCTGAAGCATACTACCTAAAACTGCCTTTCCTTTCTCCTGAGCTATTGGCTTCGAAGTAGCAGGTTCCAATGCATACACTTTGCCATTTCCATCCTTAGCGGCTCCTTGCATTGATTCTTATAGTGGCCAATCTGGTCGTAGTTGAAGCACCTGACATTCTTCTTCCCTTCCACCTCCTTTGCCTTTCCAACACGAGACTCATTAGCAAAGTTCCACTTCTTATCGCACTTAAAACAGACAATCTCAAACCTCCTATTCTTAGATGCTCCACCCTTCTGAGCACCCTTCTTAGGAAAGAACTTCCTCTTCCGACTCTGCCCAACATGGACTTCTTTAGTCTTACTCTTCTCTAGAGAATCAAGCATCTCCTCATGCCTTAAGGCCATCTCCACTACAAAATCAGAAGGATCTCTAATATGAGGTAATGTAGCCCCGACTATCTCAGGCTTCAACCCCCAGATGAACTTCTCATTCCTCTTCATCACTGTATCCACCGAAGCTTACCCATATCTGACCAACTCCTCAAACCTCCTAGCATACTCTAGAATAGACATATCTCCCTGCTCTAATTCAGCAATCTTCCTTGTTGAGTCACAAGTTCTATGAAGGTTTTGATTTCTGACAAAGAAATAAAGGCGATCGACAAAACAAGGTCATTATGGCTATAAAGAGCTACATATGGTGCTCTAGATTATAGGTTGATTATTTGATATTGTAATAGTGATAAACTTGTTAAAATCTATCCTCAAATAATCATGCATTTCAAGGAAATCAATATATATACGACTAAATTGCAGTTGCACATTTAGTGTGCAACTTTACAGGGACCGGTCGACCGGTCATAAAATAGGCGGTCGACCGTTCCTGTATAATTAGCACACTGAACGTGCACACATGCACATAACGACTATATATTTGAATTCCTGTCTACTGGTCATTTTTTGACCTGTCGACCGTTTTTAAACAGAAAGCAATTTTTCCAAAAGACACTTCTTTCTCCAAAGGTTGCATCTCTTACCTTTCATCAAAGATCATATCTCTTAATGGCAACTGCTCACAAAGAGTTACAACCATTCTTCTCTATATAAACTCATCTAAATCATTGATTAAAATAACATGATTATATATGCTTTTTACTCTAATCTCCGATCTTACTTTCTACGTACTCCTGCATTCTAAAAGCTCTCAATTATTTTAATTGCTTATTGAATCATTGAAATTATTTCATATCTTTTGATTCAATAAGTAATATACTTTCCTTAATCTTCACAAAACATCATTCGCATATTTTGAGGATAAGATTATAGGAAATTTGTACTACAAGTGACAAAGCTGTGTTAGCAAGAACACATACCGTCAACAAACAATTATATTCATCGTTGTTGAAGTCCTCTGTGTTGTAAGAGGCAAGTGTTGAAGTCCTCAGTGTATTAGAGGCGTGAAATCCCGTTCGTTTGCTCGGGTATTGTAAACTTGTTCCTCCGGGTGAAGCGAGGTAGTTAATAGTGAAAATCCAGATAGAAGTCTGGGACTGGACGTAGGACGGTGCTCCGAACCAGTATAAAAATCTCTGGTGTGATTTTTCTATTTTTATTTACTTTGCTACTATCATCTATTTTCCGCATTTATATTATAGTCCATATTACACGATCCGTGTGTACTATACTAGCACGTGCACGATCACACACTTTTCATTTCTAATCAGAGTTGATTGTGCCATTGCAGACATGAGTCTCTCCTAGAACCTTTCTTTGAAATCTTCCCAAGTCATAGTCTCCTCATCCACTATCACAGTCACGCTATTCCAACAGAATGAAGCTACTCCTTAAAGCTATCTGGATGCCAACATCCTCTTATGCTCATCATTGAGCCCCAAATCTGCAAAAATCCTTTCGCGGTGGAACAACCAATTTTCCACCTCAATGGCATCCTCTGTTCCAATAAATGCCTTCCCTCTGAGCTTCGTGTAGTCTCCACTCAACTTAGCATAATCGTTGACAAATGAAGCTCCTGGATCTCCTCCTCTCCAGTAGTAACACCTGCTTGCACCATATTTACGAAGAACTGGTACATGACTTCAATTCCAACTTGCAAGACTCTAGCACCCACATTCTCTGCTTGTGCCCGACCTTGACCTCTTCTCGCATTAGGTCTGGCATTCCCGTTGGTGCCTTCGCCTCCTGGGTTAACACTTTCTATTCTACCTTTCATATCTATATTCAAACCTCATGAGATACAGAAAAATAACCTAACAAAGATAGGATACTAGAGATAAAGCATATGCATATATATAGTAAATAAAAGTAGTTACTATGGCGTTATCCTATACCCCAAATCTTACTCTAATTCCTTAGGATTATATTTTAAAATTCATTTTTAGTTAAAAATTTTCATAAACCTATGCTCTGATACCAAATTGTAACATCCAATATCTAAAGGCCAAAAGTTGACAACTACAGATGCTGCAGTCATCCATAGTATCAACTTCTGGTGACAAAATACGGTTATGCTAATGATATCCATAATAATAGAAGCACTTGAATATGAATAAAGTCACAGATTTCAAAAACAATATTTCACTAATTACATTTCAAAACAATTCATATCCATATTACATAATCCCTTAGCGTTTACCAGGTAAAGATCAATTATAATCATTACAAAAATACGCCAAGAGCGACATATTATGATAACCCCTTGGTTGATCAGAGTCAATATAGTCATATTTGACAAAATATACACAGCGGAATCAAAACAAAATAAAACTGTAACTTCTAATTTGCTATCCGTTAGCCACCTGCTTTTCTCCAAAAGCTTTGTTCGCCAAAATTTCAAAAATCTAAAAACCTCAACCCTCGGCCACTTGAATCAATTTTGAGCACCCAAGAGTTTAAGAGGAAACAAAAACTTTGAGTCAGACAATAAGTCTGGTGTGAATAATATTATTACATCTCGGTTTACTGATATTAAATGAGATCACACCGCTTAGCGGAACGGGTTTTCCCTCACTAATATCCTCTTTAAAACATATATTTTTGCAAATCCTTTTGTATCACCAAACCCGATAATCAAACTGATATAATAATGATAATAATAGCTAAGCCCATTAAGCTATAATCAGGTAACTAATGAACTATTAGTTCATAAGTTATAAATGGACCATCTGTCCGAAAAATGGGCTGACTGCGTGTAAACTAGACTAACTACCTGCAAAATGGACTAACTACTCGGATCAAAATGGACTACCTATCTGAATCATTTTCTTAGGGAAAACTACCCATCATATCTTTCCTTAATAACCCTTTCAAAATGATTTAATCTTTCAAATCATACTTAGACAAGGAAAATATATTCTTAGCTTTAGCCTAAGCTATTTTTCCGTGTTATATATACTTTACTGAAAATAATATTGATGAATTTTAGTAAGGATTATCTATCCTTTCAAAATAAGTTAAAACCCTTTTTAACTTGAAAACACATCGGCTGCATTGCCTAGTTAATACATTCAAAACCTTTGTTTATAACCTTTAAACAACCTCTTCGAAACCCTTGAAAGTAACCCTTTCGAAACCAAGTAAATTCCTTTATTTAACCTAAGCGCAAAGGTCAGGTCTTTCCTTTCAAAACCATTCAAATCCTTCTTTTCGAAAGCATAAAAAACCTTCCCCTTGAAAGCTTTGAAATCTTAGATATCCTTCTTCTAGAACCTTTAAATATTGCCTTTCGAAGCATAGGAAAAACATTTCCTTTCAATCCTTTTGAAGCACCCAAAAAACCATACCTTTCGACTCCTTCAAAACCACTGGGGAACCATCCCTTCGAAACCATTCTTTACAACCTTTTGAAAGCATTAAACCTAAACCTTTCAAAAGAACTTGGGTTCAATTTAAAATATGTGGAACCTTACAAAACTGTTCAAAGCTTACTCCTTCGAAACCCTTTGAAAAATGTTTCGGCCGAAACCTTTAGGATTATGCCTTCAAGCAGAGCAAAAGGATCAGAAACCCATTAAAGTCGAAAGCATCTGTTTCAAAACCATTTAAAATTCTCTCTTTTGAAACCATTTGGGTTTTACATCAATCATAGAAATAAGTCCTTAAACATTTGAGTCGAAAGCATCTATTTCGAAACCATTTCCAAACTAAAGAAGTGATGATGTCGAAAAATGGCTAGTTTTTTAGAAACAAAACAACCCTTTCGAAACCATCTGGATTCAAAGGTAGGAAGCGGCAGTGAAAGGCTTCGACTCATTCAATATTAGTCATTTAAAACAAAAGTGCAACCCAATCAAAACCATCTCTTTAAATTTATATGACATAGTCGAAAGCTAACCAAGTCGAAAGCATCTTAGTCGAAAGCAAGCAGGCGAATTTTCATTTAAAAGCAAAGTAAAGCCCTAAACCCTTCAGAATCCCTGGTTTTGACTCTATTCCTTCCGTCTACATCCAATTCACTACATACCCATTCCCTGGTACTATGTGCACTGGTTTTGACTGTGCCAAAATCGAAGGTAAGGAGGTCAAACCTAGTGCGTAAAGCATTGAAACAGTGAAAAACATGTTGATTAGTCCTTTCAAACTATTTCTTTTGTACCTAACCTACCTTGTTTGTCTAAATCTTATTGGCTGCCATTGTACTTTTTCAAAAGTACTGCCAATTTCTAGAAATAACAAATTTGAATTATTTGCAAAGAGCCTCTTTTCCTTTTATAAACATAGTACATTAAGGTCTCGTAACATAAATAATTTTATATATCCGTTAAAACACTTAGAAAAAATCTACAAAAATTCGAGAAAGTCACATTTTACATGTTTTCTAACATATATAAATTTCAAACCCAAACCATTAATTATTTAACCGTAAATAATTTATAAGCCAAAATAACATTTTTTCACTAAAAAATTCATATTAATTCCACAAAAATTCAAAAAATTCTAAAAATTAAAACACATCTCTAAAATATCTTTTGTGATCTTCATAAAAATTTGTAAGGCATTTGGATGTCATTTTATAGGGTTTTCTCCTTAGACATATCATAAATTCAATTTGAACAATCATAATTCATCAACAAGTATGTATAACCATTCCATCATTCGAAAACAGGGCAAATCAATGCAAAATATTCAAAATTCATCTTAAAACTAAAGCAATAAAAATTTGAGATGTAAACATTATTCATCTTAGCTTTAGAGATTATGGAGATTGAGATGTGAATGAATTTGATTTGAATTAGCTTCTTCCCTAGCTTTTCTTAATCTTCTTCCTCTTTCTCTTGTTAATGGTGGTCGACAATTAGCTTCTTCCTTGGCATTTCTTAATCTTCTTCCTCTTTCTCTTGTTAATGGTGGTCGACCTTAAGGTTTTAAAAATTTGAGAAAATGAAATGAACGTGTAGTATAATACACGACCAAAATTTTAAGGATGTAGAAATGGCATCTTTCCTATTTTATCCCTCCTCTATTTCATGTTAACTCTTATTTTAATAAATAGGTTAAATGGCATGGCTACCTTTTAATTAAATCAAATCTCAATTCCTTAATCAACACATTAATTTATTTTATTTAACTAATTAAATACCCTAAATAATGTTACCAAAAATATGGGGTGTTATAAAGAGGACTAACGAAGTTTCACTGGTATCCCAATTTTATTATAAATAAAAGCGAGGGGGCCATCCTCTTATTTTAGTGGTTAGAATGTAGCTGGACCATAGGATGTAGTTCGATTTAATATAATAAAATTCGACCGGTTTTGGCCTAAACAAACCCTAGCTGACCTACCTTAACTAGTCGACCATCGGATAGTTTATATTGTAGAAAGCCCTAGCTGTGAGGTAAATGTGTTGTTGGGTTTTATAGAGTTAGAAGATGAGATGTTTTCATATTTAGAGAATTCACAGATGTTTTTGAGCTAAGATTTTCAGATAGATTTAGTTCCTAGGGTAGAACCATTAAGTAGGTCGCTAAGCAGGATGACACCAATAGAGATGAAGGAGTTAAAGGCTCGGTTGGTCGATTTGGAAGGTAAGAGTTTTATTAGACTGAATAGTTTGTCTTGAGGATCAACCATAGTATTTGTAAAGAAGCCGGATGGATTGTTAAGACTACGTATCGATTGTCGTAAGTTGAATGAGAAAACGATAAAGAATCGATATCCATTGCCTAGGATTGACGATTTATTTGACCAGCTGAGTGGGGCCAAGATATTCTCTCAATTGGATCCGTCAACAGGATATCATCAGCTTGGAGTGACAGAAGACAATATACCTCAAACGACATTTAGAACAAGGTGTGGGTAACATGAATGGTTATTTATGTCGTTCGGACTAACTAATGCGTCGACATTCTTTATGGATTTGATGAACCGGATTTTCTACGAGCAATTGGATAGGTTCATGTTGGTTTTTATTGATGATATTCTGATATACTCCAAGGATGAGAAGGATCATGAAGTTCATCTTAGATTTGTGCTTGAGACGCTGAGGCAACATCAGTTAAAGGCAAAGTTTTCAAAGTGCCATTTTTGGTAGATGGACGTGAAGTTCTTGGTCACATGGTTTTGGAGGAAGGATTGTCAGTCGATCCAGAAAAGATCAAAGCCGTTAATAATTGGAAGAAACCAGAAATGGTAACTGAGATTAGAAGTTTCCTTAGGTTGGTTGGGTATTATCGAAGATTTATAAAGGATTTTTCGCAGATAGCAGCGTCGATGACCAAGCTAAAGCGAAAGGATGTAAAGTTTGTGTTGACCGATAAGTGTGAGGAAGCATTCCAAAGCTTGAAACAGTTGTTGGCCCATGCACCTATGTTAGTGGTTCCAGAAGGGAATTGGGACTTGGTAGTTTATACAAATGCATGTGGAACAGAATTGTGAGCTGCATTAATGCAGAAGGGTAAAGTGATTGCCTATGCTTCTATACAGCTTTGACCGCATGAAGTTAGATGTCTGACACATGACTTGGAGTTAGCTGCAGTGATATTAACATCGAAGGTATGTAGGCAATACCTTTGGGAGAGTGATTTGAGCTATATAAGGATCATAAGTCGTTAAAGTATTTTTTCTCTCGGAGGGATCTGGACATGAGACAACAAAGATGGTTGGAGTTTATTGCTGTTTAGGATTTTGGAATTGAGTATACACCCGAAAAGGAAATAAGGTTGCAGACGCACTTAGTAGGAAAAATCAAAATGTAGTGTTGGCTATGATAGCAGAATGGAAAGACTTAGAATCCTCGATAGTTTGTAAAGTACATTGAAGATCCGAGGATGGGTCTAGTGGAGGATCTGCTATATTATCATGTTTGAAAGTCCTAGTGATATTGATTGAGAAGATTGCTTCTAAATAGGAAGAGGATCCAATATTAGCCGAAAGGATTAGGAAATAATGGGAGGGATCGAAGAGCGATGACTTGAGGAATTTTCGTCTTGACCAAATTGGATGGTTGAGGAAGAAGGGTAGATTATGTGTCCCCAACGTTGAGGACATAAGGAAGGAAATTCTGGAGGAATTTCATCATTCGAGGTTCACTATTTATGTCATGCCCCACCTCCATACCCACGGTAGCCAAGGACACTACAGGGTAATGCCGTCAACTAACACGGAGAATAAGGCTGGATAGCAGCGACCATCTATAGTCTTGCTTTAACTATCTATTAAATACGTCGACAATAATCACACCAAACCGATCGACATATCCAATGAATACTTAAAACAAAACCATAGGTGGCTGGAGGATCTATCAGAACAGAATATAACAACTCAAATGTAGGAAACATCACAGAACAGTAAACCATCATATACATATATACCGATACATAGCAGAGTATACAAAATAATACATGTCAAGTGGTATGGCCAACCACAATATACAGACAAATCCAGAAGAATAAATATCAGAGTTTCAACATAATAGGACTACACAAAAGCTATGACAAAAAGAAGCTAGCGAAGTAGTCCATGCGGAAGCAAAATAGTCTAAGTCCAAAGTACCTAACCTGAAACATCTCAGTCTGACCCGAGTATAAAATACATGGGTCAGTCTAGCTAAACAAATCAGTTAGATAAACTGAACAACAATAAACCTGCAAGGTTACAAAGTATAACAAATATCTCTAAAAGAGATAACATAATTATCAACACAAGATGAATCATATAGAACAAGCCTCATATCATCGGCGACATAGATAAACAAAGGATACAATTATCCCAATCAAGCCAAAAGGCAAATAATAAATACCCATAAGGTATACAAGTTCCACAAGGTAATCGCTATACTTCATGCGGCTCAAAAAGACCAACACCAAGGGGTGACACCAAGGGAATATACATATCAATGAAACATCATAAAATTGCTCGAGCTCAGTACTGTATAAACAAGGATCCATGAGCCCGAAGACTCCAAACCCAATATCACCCATGCGGCTCATAACGACCAACATCGGAAGCGATACTAAAGGGAAACCCAATATCACCCATGCGGCTCATAACGACCAACATCGGAAGTGATACTAAAGGGCAACAAACCCGAAGGCACAAACCCGAAGGTACAAACCCGAAGGCAACATACCCGAAGGCAACAAACCGTAGTGGTGAAGGTCAGAGACCCAGTACTGGACACCACTAACTAGCGGAATGTGTCATAACTCTCAAAAAGGAATCCGAAAAGTGTTAACGTATGTCCCATAACCACTCGTTCGCACTAAACGGTTTACTATCCGTCAGTCATTTTCGCACTCAAAGCAGTACAAAGTTTCCCTCATGTCATCGGTAAACCAAACCCGAAGGTCAAAACGATCAATCGAATAGGTCGGGGACTAATCGGGAAGACAAACGCACAGATTCATGGTCCGTGTTTTACCTAACCATTTAATCTTCCTTCCACTTCGCTCGAAATGCGAAATTGTGTGTGCATTATAAATAGAATTTATAATTTGGAGAAGGGAGCTTTTAATACGATTTAGAGAGATTATTTATAAAACCCATGAATGAAGTCAAAAACAAGTCATCAAAGTCAAATATGCAATAACAACTAATTGGAATCAACACGAATCGATAAAAGTTGGAAATTAATTCAATATTGGCCAAAATAAGCAAAATTGCGCATTTCAGACGTCTGAATTGCCTTCCAGACGTCTGAACCACTACCAGACGTCTGAATGGATTTCCAGACGTCTGGATTCTGTCTCTGCCTTTTTGCGTCTTCCATGGACCAATTCCAGACGTCTGAATTTCCAAACCAGACGTCTGAATTATGAAATCAGACGTCTGATATTAGAGTTCAGACGTCTGAAATCCCACTGTAGGCAAAAAAACAGCCAAGCCTAAAAAGGCAAAAATCCAATGAATTGCAACCGAACGAGCGATGGATGCTATGGGTTTATGCCATACGACAACCCAGCACTATTAGCTCTTTTATACACTTCCAAAAACATGATCAAATATCAAAGTTAGGATCTTTAAAGAATTGAACCCAAACACTAAAAATTTGGATATTCACCAATTCAATAAGCGAGTGCATATGAACAAGGTATTAGGAATTCATAACCAACATCAATGAAATCAAGAGAAGTAGATGTGAGTTCAAAACTCACCTTTGAACCCAAAAACAAAGAAGAAGGAGTTCAATTTGCAAGGAGAAGACCAACAAATCTCCACTTCTACTCAACTAGCTTCAATCTAAGAATGAAACAAGTATTTTTCCTAAGTTTAGGTTTAGGAAATTCTGAGATTGAAAAGAGAAGGAGATAGAGAAGATGAAGAGGAGCTTACCTATGTCTTCTCTTTGATTTTTGGAGCAAGAAATCAAGTTGCAAGAGGAAACTAGGGCTTGCAAATTTCTATTTCTCTTTCCCTTCCACTATTTTCAGTTTTCTTAAGCTAAGAAATGAAATGAGGGTGAATGGATGAAGAGAGGGCTGAGTTAGGGGTTTAAACTAACAAATGGGCTGAACCCAAACTAAAAACCCAAATAGAAAAGCTGCAAAAATTCACAAACTCCAAACATATCAAAGATTATACTCAAAAAGATCGCAAACGCCATTTTGGACTCAATGGAAGTGGTTTCGAGCTCGAATTCGGCCGTTTGCAAAAAGTAGCTTTTCGGACCTAAATCCGACTAACGACGCTATATTTAAATTAAACATTTAAATATAAAATCGTTAAATAAGCGAGTTGTTACAGATCTCCCCTCCTTACAAAATTGCGTCCTCGCAATTCCTAGAGACGATATTTGTAACAACTACAAACATACAACATCCAAAAGTAAAGGAAATAAGCTTGATATGAAAAGACATACTCACCGTTTCAAAGCAAAGAAAGAAAACCCGAATAAGATCGCTCAATAAATTCTCTGGTTTTCCAAGTACAATCATTGGGATTAACGGACTATTGAACTTTAACGAGCGGCACGTCCTTGTTTCGAAGGTGTCGCACCTCCGTGTCAAGTACGCGAATAGGCTGCTGCACAATAGATAAGTCCGGTGAGATCTCAAGCTCTTGTAAATCAGGAGAAGTAATAACAGAATCCGACTCTCGAAGACACTTCCGAAGTTGCGAGTCGTGAAACACGTCATGAATGCCAGATAAATGAACAGGAAGTGAAACTCTATAAGCCACAGGGCCAATACGTTCAGTAATAGAAAATGGTCCTATAAAGCGAGGAGCCAATTTTCCAGTCATACTGAAGCGCATAACCCCTTTCAAAGGAGAAACACGAATAAAAACAAGGTCGCCGATCGAGAACTCGAGAGGCTTCCTACGGTTGTCCGCATAGGATTTCTGGCGATTTTGTGCCTCTTTCATTCTCAATCGAATAAAATCAATCTTCTCGGAAGAATGACGAACAAAATCCGGGCCAAGAATAAGCTTCTCCCCAGATTCCAACCAACATGAAGGTGATCGACATGGCCTTCCGTATAAGGCTTCGAAAGGAGCCATACCGATACTGGATTGAAAACTATTGTTGTAGGAGAATTCTACAAGAGGTAGGTGATCCTCCCAACTTCCACCAAAATCAAAAGTACAAATACGAAGAAGATCTTCCAAGATATGATTCACCCGTTCAGTCTGTCCATCAGACTGCGGATGACAAGCTGTGCTAAAATTAAGCTTTGTTCCCAAAGCTTGTTGAAGACTCTTCCAAAAATGACTCGTGAATAAAGGATCACGGTCACTCACAATAGAACTAGAAACACCTTGAAGTCTCACGATTTCCTTAACATACAACTTAGCCAAATGCGAAGCAGTCCTATTAAACTTAATAGGGACAAAATGAGCAGACTTAGTGAGGCGATCAACAATAACCCAAATTCTAGAATGGCCAGATCTCGAGCGAGGTAGGCCGTCAATGAAATCCATAGATATCTGATCCCATTTCCACAATGGAATCTCAAGAGGCTGAAGAAGACCGGAAGGACGCTGATATTCGGCCTTAATACGCTGGCAAGTTATGCAATTACTCACATAACTCGCCACATCGCGCTTCATGCCTTCCCAATAATAAAGGCGACGCATATCGGCATACATCTTGCTACCACCAGGATGAATGGTATACTTAGAACGGTGACAATCATCGAGAATGTCATGCCTAAGTGCAAAATTAGAAGGCACAAAAAGACGGTTCTTCTTACGAAGACACCCATGAGAATCAATGCTGAAATCTTGCAACGCCTCATCACAAGATCCAGACTCACAAAGCTGAATAAGATGCAACAAATCAGGATCACGCCGTTGAGCATCGGCAATATGATCCAATAAAATAGGTCGAGCTCCCAAACTAAATAATAGAATAGGAGAATCAGAAGATGAACCTCGATCACGAATTTCACAAAAAGATAAAGTCTCAAGAACATTCCATTCGGCAAGCATCATAGAAACAACAGCCGAATGTTTACAACTAAGCGCATCTGCAACACGATTACCCTTACCAGGGGTAAACTGGATATCAAAGTCATAGGAGGCAAGAAACTCGAGCCAACGTTGTTGTCTCATATTGAGTTCCTTCTGTGTAAACAAATACTTCAAGGATTTATGACCGGTATAGAGAATGAAACGCTCGCCTAATAAGTAGTGTCACCAAATCTTTAAGGCGAAGACGATGGCGGCTAACTCAAGATCATGAGTGGCGTAGAGAACTTCATTCGGACGTAGTTGCCTAGAAGCATACGCAACTACCCGATCCTTCTGCGTAAGAACAGAACCGAGACCACTACCACAAGCATTGGTGTAGACAACAAGATCATGATTCCCTTCGGGAACCACAAGAATAGGAGCATTTGTGAGAAGTTCCTTCAATGTCTGAAAGGAAGCTTCACACTTGTCGGACCAAACATAACGAATGCCTTTCCGAGTAAGGCTGGTGAGAGGAAGCACAACACGGGAAAAATCCTTAATGAATCGACGGTAATAACCCGCCAATCCAAGGAAACTACGAATCTCATGCACATTCTCAGGCCTCTTCCAATTCTGGATGGCTTCGATCTTTGAGGAATCGACCGAAATGCCGTCAGAAGATACAACCTGGCCTAAGAACTTAACTCTATTCTCCCAAAAATGGCACTTGGAGAATTTGGCTTTAAGCTGATGGTGACGGAGAGTGCTCAAGACAATGCTCAAGTGATTAGCATGCTCGGCTTCAGACTTAAAATAAATAAGGATATCATCAATGAATACAAGGACGAACTTGTCGAGATATTCCCGGAATACTCGATTCATGAGATCTACAAAGAAATCAGGAGCGTTCGTCAAACTGAACGGCATAACGAGCCACTCGAAAGAACCATATCGAGTGCGGAAAGCTATAAGAGGTATGCTATCCTCCGCGACTCGTAATTGATGAAAACCTGTGGCAAGGTCGAGTTGAGAAAAGACCTTAGCACCACTCAATAGATCGAAAATATCATCGATCCTAGGCAATGGATACCTATTCCTGATGGTTAACTCGTTAAGCTTGCGATAGTCAATGCAAAGCCTAAGAGTTCCATCAGATTTCTTCACGAAGACGACCGCGGATCCCCACAGAGAAAAACTGGATTGAATTGACTGCTTGGACTCAAGCTCTAAAAGCTGCTTCTTGAGTTCCTCATTTTCCTTTGTAGACATCCTCGTGGGAGGACGACTAACTGGCTGCGCGCCTGGAATGAGATCAATGCGGAACTCAATTGCCCTCCTGGGTGGCAAACCCGATACAGGCTTAAAAACATCAGGAAAGTCACAAGCAATAGGAATACGAGATATATCATCATCATCTCGCGAGTCAAGAGAATATAAAGCCATCTCGGAATTATCCACATCCCGAAGAATAAGAGATAGCCGAGTAGGCGAATCCGGATGTGGAAGATATATAATTCTCTCCGAACAAATAATCCTGGCATCATACCTCACTAGCCAGTCCATACCCAAAATCAAATCAAATCCCAGACAAGAAATAACGTGCAGATTCGCACGAAAAGAAAAACCACATAAAACAATCTCAACATTATCACAAAGCAAGCTAAGGGTCGCGGATCCCCCAATAGGATTCGCAATCCTTAAAGAAGTAACCATACAAGAAACATCCAAAGATAAATCATCGATGAGCTTCTTCGATACGAAAGAATGTAAAGCACCCGTATCGAAAAGAACTCGAATACTATGATCATGAAATAAAATAGAACCTTCCAAAGTAGATCGAGATATACCTTTGGGCTGAGAAGGACCTTCAGAAGCCTTAGCAGCATAAAGCCTGCTAGACTTGGCACCTGCCGGAACAGTAGGACAAGCTGAAACATGATGACCTTCCTTCTTGCAATAACGGCAGAAGAGAGGCTTAGGACAAGCTCGAATAATATGATCCGGAGAGCCACAATTGAAACACTTCCAGACGAAAGGTGTTCCAGAAGACTGAGGCTGAGAGCTAGAACCACCAGTCCTTTTCTTCTTAGAAAGAAAAGGCTTCTTCTGAAATGGAATCGGCTTCTTGTTGGGGTTCTTGGAAACCTCAACATCACTATCACACTCCTTCTCGACGGTCTCAAGATGAAGTGCCAAATCAACTAATTCTTCAAAAGAAAGCTTAAGCTGAAGCAACAAGGACTTCTTAAGATACTTCTTAAAACCAGAGACAAACTTCAAATTCTTCTTATAAGAAGTGCTAATAAATTCAAGACCATACTTAGATAAAGCCTCGAATGATGCAACATACTCAGAAACAGAAGACTTCCCTTGCTTCAACTCAAGGAAGCGACTGGTCAATAAAACTTTTTCAGATTCAGGAACGAACTTGAGCTCAAATCGCTCCCGAAACTGAGTCCAAGAAAGAGTAGACTCATCAATTTTGGCTATAAGAAGCTCATACCAATCAAGGGCACGCTCTTGTAATAAGCTAGAAGTTACAAGAACTCTATCATGGTCAGAAAGATCCATACGAGAGAAGATACGCTCGCATGTGTGAAACCAAGCTTGGACTTCAAGAACGTATTCAGAGCTTTAAACGGCTTTCCTCCAAGATGAGCAAAATCACTGCACTGACGTGCAAAGGCAGACTTGCGAGGTGGAGACACTCGAGGAGGAACTGGAGGCTGAGTGCTCCTAAACAACTCCATAAACTGATTGGCAGACATATAAACGCCATCCGGATATGTGCCACTGGATTGCCCAGCATCCGAACGTTGTCCCCTGCCTCTTCCAGCCATACACTGAAAGTAAGATAGGAATGAGATTATTCACAAGGTAGATATTACAAAATGGAATACTACGGAATAAAATGCATTCCTAGACGTATTCCCAAATTCTATATAACCTTGATGGAATAGAGAGACACGATGATTCAAAGATTTGTATCACTTATACACTTTGATGTATCGTAATATGTGCTTCTATTCTGTGTTTATCATACTTTGTTCTGAACTTAGCTCTGATACGAAGGCTGTGACGTCCCACCTCTATACCTACGCTAGCCAAGGACACTACAGGGTAATGCCGTCAACTAACACGGAGAATAAGGCTAGATAGGAGCGACCATCTACAGTCTTGCTTTAACTATCTATTAAATACGTCGACAATAATCACACCAAACCGATCGACATATCCAATGAATACTTAAAACAAAACCATAGGTGGCTGGAGGATCTATCAGAACAGAATATAACAACTCAAATGTAGGAAACATCACAGAACAGTAAACCATCATATACATATATACCGATACATAGCAGAGTATACAAAATAATACATGTCAAGTGGTATGGCCAACCACAATATACAGACAAATCCAGAAGAATAAATATCAGAGTTTCAACATAATAGGACTACACAAAAGCTATGACAAAAAGAAGCTAGCGAAGTAGTCCATGCAGAAGCAAAATAGGCTAAGTCCAAAGCACCTAACCTGAAATATCTCGGTCTGACCCGAGTATAAAATACACGGGTCAGTCTAGCTAAACAAATCAGTTAGATAAACTGAACAACAATAAACCTGCAAGGTTACAAAGTATAACAAATATCTCTAAAAGAGATAGCATAATCATCAACACAAGATGAATCATATAGAACAAGCCTCATATCATCGGCAACATAGATAAACAAAGGATACAATTATCCCAATCAAGCCAAAAGGCAAATAATAAATACCCATAAGGTATACAAGTTCCACAAGGTAATCGCTATACTTCATGCGGCTCAAAAAGACCAACACCAAAGGGCGACACCAAGGGAATATACATATCAATGAAACATCATAAAATTGCTCGAGCTCAGTACTGTATAAACAAGGATCCATGAGCCCGAAGACTCCAAACCCAATATCACCCATGCAGCTCATAACGACCAACATCGGAAGCGATACTAAAGGGCAACCCAATATCACCCATGCGGCTCATAACGACCAACATCGGAAGCGATACTAAAGGGCAACAAACCCGAAGGCACAAACCCGAAGGCACAAACCCGAAGGCAACATACCCGAAGGCAACAAACCGTAGTGGTGAAGGTCAGAGACCCAGTACGGACACCACTAACTGGCGGAATGTGTCATAACTCTCAAAAAGGAATCCGAAAAGTGTTAACGTATGTCCCATAACCACTTGTTCGCACTAAACGGTTTACTATCCGTCAGTCATTTTCACACTCAAAGCAGTACAAAGTTTCCCTCATATCATCGGTAAACCAAACCCGAAGGTCAAAACGATCAATCGAATAGGTCGGGGACTAATCGGGAAGACAAACGCACAGATTCATGGTCCGTGTTTTACCTAACCATTTAATCTTCCTTCCACTTCGCTCGAAGTGCTAAATTGTGTGTGCGCATTATAAATAGAATTTATAATTTGGAGAAGGGAGCTTTTAATACGATTTAGAGAGATTATTTATAAAACCCGTGAATGAAGTCAAAAACAAGTCATCAAAGTCAAATATGCAATAACAACTAATTGGAATCAACACGAATCAATAAAAGTTGGAAATTAACTCAAAATTGGCCAAAATAAGCAAAAAACTGCGCATTTCAGACGTCTGAATTGCCTTCCATACGTCTGAACCACTACCAGACATCTGAATGGATTTCCAGACGTCTGGATTCTGTCTCTGCCTTTTTGCGTCTTCCAGGGACCAATTCCAGACGTCTGAATTTCCTAACCAGACGTCTGAATTATGAAACCAGACATATGATATTAGAGTTTAGACGTCTGAAATCCCCCTGTAGGCAAAAATACAGCCAAGCCCAAAAAGGCAAAAATCCAATGAATTGCAACCGAACGAGCGATGGATGCTATGGGTTTATGCCATACGATAACCCATTGGCTCTTTTATACACCTCCAAAAACATGATCAAATATCAAAGTTAGGATCTTTAAAGAATTAAACCCAAACACTAAAAATTTGGATATTCACCAATTCAATCCAAACCAAAAGCAAGTGCATATGATCAAGGTGTTAGGAATTCATAACCAACATCAATGAAATCAAGAGAAGTAGATGTGAGTTCAAAACTCACCTTTGTACACAAAAACAAAGAAGAAGGAGTTCAATTTGCAAGGAGAAGACCAACAAATCTCCACTTCTACTCAACTAGCTTCAATCTAAGAATGAAACAAGTATTTTCCCTAAGTTTAGGTTTAGGAAATTCTGAGATTGAAAAGAGAAGGAGATAGAGAAGATGAAGAGGAGCTTACCTATGTCTTCTCTTTGATTTTTGGAGTAAGAAATCAAGTTGCAAGAGGAAACTAGGGCTTGCAAATTTCTATTTCTCTTTCCCTTCCACCATTTTAAGTTTTCTTAAGCTAAGAAATGAAATGAGGGTGAATGAATGAAGAGAGGGCTGAGTTAGGGGTTTAAACTAACAAATGGGCTGAACCCAAACCAAAAACCCAAATAGAAAAGTAGCAAAAATTCACAAACTCCAAACATATCAAAGATTATACTCAAAAAGATCGCAAACGCCATTTTGGACTCAATGGAAGTGGTTTCGAGCTCCAATTCGGCCGTTTGCAAAAAGTAGCTTTTCGGACCTAAATCCGACTAAGGACGCTATATTTAAATTAAACATTTAAATATAAAATCGTTAAATATGCGGGCTGTTACAATTTATCCAGGAGGAATAAAGATGTATTAGGATATGAAGAAAAGTTTCTTCTAGGAGGGAATGAAGAGGGATGTTGGCTTATGGGTGAAACAGCCTTTGATCTGTTAGCAAGTTAAAGCCGAGCATCAGTGTGATAACCTGAATTTTTAAACATTTGTTAATTGGATGATTAAATGATTTCAAATTATTGAGATACTAATTTTAATTGGTTGAACAAATAAAATTTGACAATTAAAAATGTCTAGATGATTATATAAGTGGATTTGAAACTATAATAATTATTGAATTAAAATGATGAATCTTATAGTAAATTAGAAAATTATTTAACATTGTTTTGGACATTTTAACACTAGTATTATGTATAAATTTCATTTAGATGACAACTTAAGTATAAAATTTAAACAAGAATTTATCAAAGAGTTAATATTCTTCTTTCTAAATTACACATGTGCTAAGTAGAGTTTATATATAATTTAAATACATAAAACCCAAAATTTATGAACATAAGAAATATATGAATAAGGCTTTATATATTTGTAAGCTTTATAATACATAGAATTAACATTTGTAACAATAAATTCATTGTTTGGACAACTGTAACTTATATACCATGCAAATTTACAAGTGGCCAATATGTTTTCTTTTCAAATTTGTAATGTAAACAAAAATCAAAGGAATTAAACCAGGCTTTATACAAACCAAAGCATCTTCGTTCCTTTTTCAAAATCTTCTTTCATCCTTTCATAATAAAAACTAAAAAAAAGAGAAATCAAAACGAACTCTTGCAAATTAACTTGAGCAGGCAGTGGATTCAGGTTTAACTTAAGCATCCTAGAAGCAGATAAGAAATTAAAACTTTTTTTCAAAATCCAGATCAAAGAAGTGCCTGTAGCTTTGTTCTATGTTTCCTGAAATCAAGTGAGTAAACAATTTTGTTTAAGAGGTTTTAAAATCTTTTACATTATAAATGTAATCTATTATTCTTTAAAGTGAAATATGATAAGTGATTGCATGATTAGTTAAATCAGACATGTATGTATATATGAATATGAATGATTGTATGCATGTCTGGAACCATAAATTTTGTTTTGTTCTTAGTGCTACAGGTTTAAAAATATTCAAAGATCAAATTTGCTCTTCCCCTAATCTTCTTTTAGACTTGATTTATAAACAAATCTTGTTCATAATCACAAGATAATGGAATTAAAAATATTTCCAGTTAGAATTTGATGGTAGTTGTAGTAAAAAGAGAAGAAGAACAATAAGAATTAAAACTATCAAAATCTTGATAAAGAAATTGGTTGGTTTAGGTATATAGTCGGGTTTGATATCGAAAATTATGATTTTTAAAAGTATAATCATGATTTTTATGTTTTAATCAAGAGAAATCATGAGTTGAACGATATTGGGGAGAACGTTGATACTCGTCGATCGGGGGAGAGAGGATCATCGCCGTTTTAGCTAGAGCAAGCTTGGTTGTAGAGGCTCTTGGGAAAATTGGAATTTGGATTTATCGATCACTGAGGAAGTTGAACTACGTCGATTTAGGGTTATAGGCTGAGTTTTGGACGGGGTCAGTTTCTGGACATTCGTGGCAACATGATAGCATCGAGGTGGATCGGAGATGGTGGAAGGGGATGATGGAGGTCAGACGAGGTCTGGGCCGGAGTTTCTTGGCCACCGGTGGCCTGTAGTGGCGATGCTGGGGAGTTATTGGTGATCGTCGTGTTTCTGGTTTCAATTGAACTGCTTGATTTCGTATTGATGACCATTCGAGTTTTCTGGGTTGTTGACCAGGTTGACAACGATGTCGCCGACGTGATGATGGCTGCGGCGCCGGTCGTAAATGGCCTGAATGTTTGTGCATGTGCACGTATCATCGTATCGGTTTGCTAAGAAGGTCAGAGAAGAAGGATCGATCTTGGGTTCGAACACGAGGAAAGGTGGTTTTGGCTCGAGTAATTGATTGGGGGCATTTAGGCTTGGCTAGGGTTACTTTGACCTGGTGTTTAAATAAGGAATTTAGTAAAAAAACAAATCAAACCAGGATGTTTCAAGTTTAAACAATGTAAAGTGTTAACCTAGCTTTTCAAGGAATTAAAATTTATAAAATAAATGTGTTTTTGGATTCAAATTGATTATTTAATTATATAGGATTGGTAATAAATTATTTATAAGTATTTCTCAAATGAGATTATTAATGACTAAATTAAGTAGATGTTTAAGATATGTATGTTAAACTTAAGTCAATTAAGGGTCTAAAGTAATTTTTGTATGTTAAGTTAATTTTAAGGCATTCAATTTAAAAATGATTTATATGATAAATTAATTAAGATAACGATTATCTTAGATCAATTAGAGACTTAAGTAAATAAGGAAAAGTTAATTTATAATTGAGAGTTATAAATTAATCAGAGACTAATTAATTGGGGATTAATTAATATAGGCAATTAGAGATTAACTACTCAAGTGATAATTACTTAATATAAGTAATTAAAGGATTAATCTGTTGAGGGTAAATTAATTTAATTATAAATTAAAGGTTAAATAAATTAATGATCAAGGTTAATTAATTGAGGATAATTAACCAATGGGATAATTACTTGATGAAAGTAGTTAAAGGTAAATTACTTAAGGGAAGTAATTAAGGATTTATTAATCAAGGATTGATTAATTAAGGAAATTAATTAAGTATTAGTTAATTAATGAGTGTGATTAATTAAAGGATAACTAATAAATGTAAGTGATTATCGTATAATTAATTTGAGTAATTAATTAAGGATAAATGTAACTAACGTGAATGGGTGGAAGTTAAATTAATTTGGGTAATTAATTAAATCTAATTACTTAATGTAATTGGAGAGGATAATTAAGGGATGATTAATTAATGGTTTGTAATTAATTACTATTAAGTAAGCAGGATTAAAAGTGGTTGAAGTAAATAATTTGATTTAATTAGGAATGGTGTGACAAATTAATCTTGGTTTTGAATAATTGGTTGATATCTTTGATATGAAATGTTCTGTGAGATGATTGGGTTGAACAGTGATATTGTGGATATCTATCGTGATGAATTGCTTTGTAAAGTGACATCTTGTATTTAAGTTTGAATTGTATTTTACTTGAATAACTTGGGTTAAGATGACATAAGATTCAAAGAGACCGAGGCCGGGTATCAGTAAATACCCGGAACCACTTTGATTTGAAATCTTATATAATTCCTTGTTGATTTGATATGTGTAATCAGTAGGCTGGAATGGAATAATTTAAGCAAACTGGGGATATGTGTAATCAGTAGGCTGGAATGGAATAATTTAAGCAAACTGGGGTTATGTGTAATCAGTAGGCTGGAATGGAATAATTTAAGCAAACTGGACCATTGAAAACTAAGTATGGGTACTTAGGGATTGATTTGTGAAATAAGTGCTGAGCATAACTAGTAATGAACTCGTAGTAAAGTATGGGTTACCCCTGGTTTTTCTTTTATGGTTTGAACTTAGTATTTCAAATTATATGGGTTTACTCACGATGGTTTCCAGCCTGACCCGGGTGTTACTTTGATGTAATGCTCGAATCAGACCAAGTATTACAGATTTTCAGGTGAGGACGTTCTGAAGCTCAAGAGGCGTGCTGGATGGCAGGAACGTATGGAGAGTATTCCGCTGTGATATATTGTAGTTTATTTGGGGAATGTTGATTTTAACTGTATAGTGTTCGTGTAAATGTTGTAACTCTGATATATTGCTGTAAATTAACAAATACTGTTCTTTTTGTATAACTGCTATTATTTAATATTATATTTTGATCCGTTGCGAATGTGAGATTCTTTGTTTTGTTTTCCTATTTCTACTTCTATCTCTTTCTTCTTTTCTCTAACTATCTGGAATTTTCGAGATCAAAAATTTTGGGTCGTTACATTTTGTATCAGAACAGAAGATTAAGTGAGAACATTGGCTCTGGTGGGTTTACTCATTAAGGATAGGGTTAGTGGTACCATAGAATGAGTTGAGACTATATATATATGAGGGCATGCTTATTATTTTCTTATATAAAGGTTTTAAAATGGTTTTAAAATTAAATGACTTTTATAAAAGGTTATATTTTGATATATAAAGCAAATAATTTTCCAATTATTATATATTAAGGGAAATTTGTTGTTGGTTATTGAAATTGAATAAGAATTAAGTGGTATATATGTATATCCAAATAAGAAGGATAATATGAACTATACAAATAAGATAAATTGGAATTGGCTTCAAACCAGGATATAAAATGATTATTGTATCTAATAATGTGGTGTTTGTTTTCTAATAATAATCAATGATAAAGCAAATAAAATGTTTAAGGGAGTAACCTTTAGATAAGTATGACTTGTAAATTTAAGTGGATTTAAACAGTGGAGCTTTAAAACCTAAGTCTAGAAACATTTGAATTGTTTCAAAATGTTAAAAGAAAAGAATATATGATATTATTGGGACTATTTTGAATGTGAACTTATTTTAAAATAAGAGTTTTTTGAAAGCTTTAAAGAAAACTGTTTTGAATTAAAACCAAAGGTGGTTTAAATTTAGAAAAAATATGGCTTGGAAGGCCAAAAAGTAAATATATATATATGTGTGGATATACATAATATCAAAGATGATTTGAAATAAACTCTAAGGTGTTGAGTTTTGATTTTCCCTAAAATGTGATGTAAAACCCAAAGTGATATAAGTTTTGAACTTATAAGTGGGAAAGAATTTTGAAATTTGAAATAGAGAATTCAAATTTGAGTAAGGTTAACGGGATTAAATTGAATTCAACTTGGAGAAAGTTAAATAAGTTTGAATGAACAACCCGATTTGGAAATTTCAAGATGAAATTGAGATTTAACTTGGGAAGTTAAATGGTTAATTTGAATTGGGAGTTTGTGTGATCTCAAAATATCTTTGAGAACTGGAAATTAAAAATGGATGAATGTTTTAAAATAAATTGGATGATATCATCCTATTTGTAACGACCAGGAATTTTGGGCAATATAAATTTAATAATCTGTATAAATAATTTAATTGGTTTGATAATTTTCTTTATAATTTTAATTTCAAACTGATAAATTTAATCTTTTTATAGATAATAAATATGTAATCCGATAATTGTGATCAATATCTTTTTAACAATTTAAAATGGATAAAATTTATTTTTCAAAGCTAATCAAATTTTACTCTGTTTATAATATATACATTGATATATATTGTGAATAGAAGATCTTTTGTTTTAAATTAAAGATGAATTTTCAAATTGTAATATATATGTTTGTATATGTTATAATTTGAGTTATTTTGAAATTTATTTAATCAATTGATAATTTATAACGTATGAATATTGTAGATTGAAGCTTTGTTTTAAAATCATTGTTTTCAAAAGTTAATTTAAAGATTAATTCATTTGTTTTAAAATATAAGATTAACAGTTTGTTTCTAAATAAGATAGTTTAGAAAGGTTTTAAACAAAGTTTTGTTTTGTCTTTCTTTTAAAGTATTTAAAATATGATGGTTTGAAAAGAATTTAAAATAAGACTTTTTTTTGTTTCTTTTAAAAATGCTTATTATAAAATGGCTATAAATGATAAATATAAATGTTAGATTTTAAATAACATGCATAAGAATTATTTGCATATTTACTTGTGTTAGAATATTTCTTTTAAAAGCAAACTTATATTTATTTATAAAGTAAATTTGATAAATAAGTTTATATTACATTTAATTTAAATGAAAAGAAATTTATTAAAAATTTGCTTAAGACATGTGTAAACATGTAAACATATCTTTATAACACTTGTAATTTTTTAAACATGACTAATGACCATGTGGCAATATTTTTATTTTTATTTTTAATAAATGTTTTAAGAAGAAAGTTTTTCTTTCACCAACATCTTTACTTCTTCTCATTTCTTTTCTTTTCTCCCTTCTTTCAAATTTATGGCTAAAACACAGAAATCTTTCTCAAATCTGAATTTAATTAAAAGCCAAAGCTCTTCACCTCAACTAAAATCTGCAAATTTAAGTTCTTCTCAACAAATCAAAATCTGAGTTCAAATTAAAAACTACAACACAAATCTTCAATCTGGAAGTTGGGAAACTGCAGTTCAATTTCAACCTGCAATCCACGAAGTTCTTCACTTTAATTCAACCTGCAACAAGTTCAACTTCAAAATCTACAGTTTCTTATCAACTGAAATCTGCAAAATTTAGTTCTTCCTCAACCTGTAATGCAAGGGTTCAAATCAATCTGCAAGTTTGAAACAACAATTGGAAGCATGCATTCAGTATTCTTTAGATTTAACATTCAAGAGCCTGGAAAAAGGAAAAAAACCTGCTCTGCCTGTAAAAAAAAGAAAGGTGAGTAAATTATATTTTAAAAACAGTTTTGATTTAATTTTTAATTGAATGTTGCATGCAAATGGATTTGAGTTTGATGATGTATTTTAGTCTACCTGAATGTATGTTTGTTAAAAAAAAATTGGAATGCCTGTATAATAATACTGTTATTTTACAAGTTTGATTTGTTCTTTTAAATTCAATAGCTCGATTTTGAATACAAACTGGATATTGGTTTGTAGATGAAAGTTGTTTGTAATTACATAATTTATCATCTAAAAATAATTATAGGGTTTAAATTTGAAAGAGTTACTCAAAATTTCCAATTTACAGTAGAAAATCAAATTTGGGCAAAAATTTGTGATTTCAATTTCTAGTTTTGAATTTATAATTGAATTATAATAGGAAAGTTATGATTTTTAGAGTTGGTATCATGATTTTTAATTGTGTATTTAAGTTGAATTTTGGGTTTGAAGGATTTAGGGATTTTTATGAACTGTGGATGTTATACTTGATAGTTTGAGTTGATTCTTGGATCGTAGCTAGCATGTATGTTATAGATTATAGGAAAAATACGTTTGATTTTTCTTAATGTGTAATTTGATCGTAATTAATCGAATTAAGGTTTAGTTGGTATTGGGTTTCGGCTTGGCTGTAGATGATTTCGCGATGAACGTTGGTGGGCTGTTGGCGTTCGCGCTTGGGGAGATTGACGATATGGGTTGTGGCATCATGATGGAGTGGTCGGCATTGCTCATCGATGTCGAGAATGATTGTCCATGGTTGGTTTTTGGTTAGTGACAGCTGCAGATTTTCGAGCGCTTGATCGAATTTTTGGTCGCGTGTTGTTGGCTCGAATCTGGGTTTGGATTTTGGTTCGCGTGTGAATTTATGGTTGTAGGGGATGATCGCGACGACCTGAAATGGCCTTAGGTGGTGGCGCATGTGCATCGTGCACATTCATGTGCACTGGAATATTTCATGTGCCTTAGGTGGTTGCTTCGGTGTTGTCTTGGGTGGAATCATTGTTTGCTTCGGGTTTTTGGGTTGCTGTTATGGTAGTAGATATAATTCTAAGTTGCAATATAATCTTGAGTTGATTAAATTAGGAATCAAGCATTATGGAATAAACAAGTTTATAAAGTTAAACTTGACGTTAAAGGTGAGGGTAAACCAAACGTTTAAAAGTGAAATTTTAATTTATATTTAAATTTAAAAATGATTTAAGATGTTTGATTTTAAAAAATAATTATCTTAATTAAGTTTAAAATTCAAATTTAAAAGAGAATTTGAATTTAATTATTAAATCAAAGATTTAAGTTAAAGTTTGAAGTAATGTTTTAATAACAAATTTTCAATTTATATTGAAATAAATTAGTTTAAAACTTGATAATTTAAAGTGTTTAAATTTGTAAATAATTTATAAATGCTTTATCTTCAAGTAAGGTTATTATTATGATTGTATGAACCAAGTTTAATAATTTGTCTTTGAATTAATAAGATTTAAATTATTCAAATAATTTCTTTATGGAAATAAATAAGGTTAAATTATTTGGGTAATTAACTTAAGAATACTTATTTAATATGATTTGTTAATTTTAATTAAGAATAATGTTTTCTTAATTAATTAAGGATTTTAGATAAAATAAGTTAATTAATTAATTGTTTAATTAATTTTAAATAATTAGTTAATTGTTTATTTAATTTTAAATAATCACTTAATTATGAATTAATTAAGTCTAATTACTTAATGAAGTAATTAATGGTTAATTATTGAAAGTAATTATGGAAAGAGTAACTACTCATGGGAGTAATTAGTTGAGTGATTAACGGATAATCACTTAATGTTATTAATTAAGGAATTGATTAATATAATTGTTTGAAGTTAATTAATTATGAAGTAATTAATTAATTAAAGAGTTAAGGATTATTTAATAATGGAATTAATTATTTGTTAAGTAATGAATTAAGATAGTAATTAAGAGTTATTAATAGAAGTAATTAGAGATAATTACTTATGTAAGTAATTAAGAGTTAATTACTTAATTAATTTAGTTAATTAATTAATGTGATTAATTAATTAATGAATGTGATTAATTTAAGATTAATTACTATGGGTAATTAATTAAAATGTAATTAATTAATAAAGTAATTAATCAAGGATTATTTGTAAATTGAATTGAATAATAATTACTTAATGAAGTAATTAAAGATTAATTAATTAGAGTAATTAATCAAAGGGTTAGTATAATTAATTAAGAAGTTAATTAATTAAGATAAGTAATTACAAGTTGTTAATTACTGTTTATGATTAATAAAACGATTAATTATAAGTTAATTATTTAATTAATTAAAGTAGTTATTAATTAATAAGAACCATTAGTTAATATAATTAATGAATTAATCAAGGTCGATTAATAAAAAATAATAATTAATTGAAGTATGATTAATTAATTGTAATTAATTGAGGATTAATGTAATTAATTATAGTTAATTAATTAATGAAGGACCATTAATTATTGTAATCAATGATAGTAATTAAAGGTTTATTACTGAATATGGTTAAGGATAATTACTTGAATGTAATTAAAGTATAATTAATCAAGGAAGATTAATTAAAGAAGATCATTAGAGATGATTAATTTATTTGTTTGAAATAAATTATTAAAGAAGGATTTAAGTAATCCAATCGATTAAGAGTTAATCAATTCTGTTTATGGATGATTGGTTTATATTGGTTGGTGATTGATATTGGATGATTGATATTGGTTAATACTGGATATCTCTGTTATGTGATATGCTGTTGTGAGATGAATGTTGATGTGAATTATCTATTGTGATAATGTGATTCATCTATGTGTTTATATATCATCCCGAATATGAGTTTAAATTGTTAAACCCTTAAGTACAACTTAGACATTAAATGGCGTTTTGTTTCGGTGAGACTGGGATCGGGTTTCCATATTTGGGATCCAAAAACCACATCGATTCCAATTAAATGTTAGGTCGTAAATCCAAGTGGAGCTAGTGAAGACTCGAGGTGTAAGATCTATTCGTCAGTATAACTCTGTGGGTGATTCCGTAATGTGTTGACGGAATAGTACTTATAGATTCGAGATGGTGATTTAGAGTGCAAGGGCTATGGTCGTTGACTCTGAGGGTGATTCCAATAATGAGTGCAATGAGATAGTGCCTTCGGTTTCGTTCGAACCCGAAATGAACTTGTATGGATTGAATGCTTTCAGAACATCGTCAGGTGGACGATGAGCATTCTAAGATAGATGTGTTCTAGAAAGGTAATCGCAGCCTCAAGCCTCATCAACCGAAAATGGCTAAAATAGGGGAGGTGCAGCAAGGCTTCGTGGGTAGCCCCCACTTGAGAGTGAGATTTACCCCTGTCTAGAGGTCCCTTTCTATTTCGGCTTAGTGTGTGGTTCGTCGCGCCAACTGCGGGGTGGTCTTGTTCGGGACTGTCCAGTAAGGGATGGTTCCGGCCTTGTGTTGCAGGGGAGTGGGCGTACTCCTCGGTACGTTGATCTAGGCAACGTACTATAACGGGCGGTACCCCAGTAGCCCTGCCAATGATGGAATCCAAAATCCAATAAGTGCCTGTACAGTTTTGATTGTGCCCAACTATGTTGGAACGTGAGATGTAAGCATTCCAGCTATTTCTGTATTTATTTTTGAAAACCCTAGACACTATTATAATATCACTGAATTTCCTATCAAATGTTTTGGTTAACGTAAGGTAAAAACTTTTCAATGTTTATGTATGGGAAGTCTTACGTGATACATTTTCTTTTCAAAGGTTTTTCTAAAGTTAAGCAATTTTAACCCGTTTACTCACACCAGAGCCCTGTCTGACCCGAGTGTTTATTTTCTGTTTTATTAAACTCTTGGGTACTCAATTTATGTATGAGTAGTCAAGTGTTTCAGGTTTGCTTGACGAATTCTAGAGGAGATATGGAGCAGGAGGCTTCCACGTGTAGTTATATTATGGTTCCGCTGTGTTGTTTGGTATCTGTGTCTATTGTGTCTGTATCTGTTGTACTTGAGTTGTAATTAGACAGATGTTTATAACTGTCTAATATGTATTGTTTTAAGGTTGTGTACTCTGATGTAATAGGATACTATGTAATATTTTATGTGATATATTATATTTCATTCGTTCCGCTGTGAGTTCTCTGATGTTGTTGTTTCTTTCTTTCTCTTTATTTTCTTCTTCTATCCCTTTCTTTCTTCAAGATGATGCAATTTCCTGGAGATATGAAGTCTGGTCGTCTCACTATTGTTATTAATAATCTTTAAACCGTGAATTTGATTTGTTTAAATGAATGAAGAAATGGATTATGGTAATATATCCATTATTGAGATAAAAGGGAAATTAAACTTTAAATTGAAATTAAGGATATGGAATCACTTTGAACTTAAGATTTGAATGTTAAGAATTGAACTTGTAAATTAAAATTGTTTAAGAATTGGTTTCAAAATTGGAAATTAAAATTGGGTAATAAATTGGATTTCAAAGATTAAATTGTTTAAAAAGAATTATATTATTATTTGAACTTTGGAATAAGTCAAGTAAAGGTAATTTAAAATGGAATTTTAAAATTTGGACTCAGAATTAGATGTTTAAAGGGTTCTGAACTTTTACTTGGAAACTTGAGATAAGTAGTAAAAGTGATTTGAATAAATATTAAAAATGTAGAAATCAAAATTTAATTGTGTAAGGACATGGGTTGTTAAATTAAAAGTAAATATTAATTTGATTTAAGGGAATTAAATCAACATTTGGAAATTTCACTCGAATTTATATAGTTCGAGATGATTTAAAGTGTGATTGAATTTGAAATTAGTTCAAATTGAAATTGATTTAAATAATTTGGATTTATGATTAAAGTTGAATAGTTTTAAATTCCAATGGAATTTGATTTGAACTTGGAAAGAAGTTGAGGTTAATTCAACTTGAATTGGGGTTAAATCAATTTCAATAGAAACTGAAGTTATTTAAATTGAAATTGAGTCAATTTAAATGGAAGTGGAAATTTAAATTGGATTGATGGAATGGAGATTGAGAATTGAACAGTTTGGCTCTGGACTATTTCCAAAATAAATTGTTTTAATTTGAACCTATTTTTCTAAGCTATTTACTATATACGACCTTTCTTTTTAAACCCCAAACTATTTTATACTTATTTTTTAACTACTTTTGGAACTATTTAACTATTTTACAACTGTTTTATAAACTATTTACTATTTTTCAACTACTTTATAACTAATTACTATTTTACAACTATTTTAGAATTATTTAAAATTTCTATAACTATTTGACTATTTTCCAACTACTTAACTGTTTTACAGCTATTTTACAAACTAATAATTATTTTCAACAACTTATCTATTCTTAATTTTTCAAGCTATTTTCTAAATTCAAGCGGGCCAGAGTTTAAACTGATTTTGGTTAAATAACCATTTGAGATAAGAATTAAAGTGATAATCCAAAAGAGGATTCAAGCAAATGTAAATAAGTGAATAGAAATCAAAAGTGAATGTGAATAGGAAAGGGAATTAATTTGCTTAGTAATCAATGAGGATAAATACATAGGATGTACGTATGTTATTCTATTCGCATAGTGATTTGATCCAGATTCGAGCACGTAATTTCGAGATAGTATATCGATCCGAGTTGGGATTTTTCACTCGATTTTCGATGGCGAACCTGGATATGGATTTTTGATTGGTTCTAGAAATTATCTATCATAGCTATGGCTATGCAAGGAGAATGACGGTTTCTGATCAAGAAACCAGATATGAGTCCGCACTAGAAAGTCGTGTGGACGATGCTAGTTCGGAAGAGAAATTTTGTGATCGAGTGAACGATCAGATTGTATTGCGTATGGATGATATGAGTACATCGTACGGGTTGAATGAAATTGATATTGAAAATTTATGAATGAGAACTGTAAAAATGATTTTTGAAATGAAAAGGGCTATTTTGATAAGGAAATGATGAAATAGAATGGGAGTTGGATATTTCTATAACTAAAAACTCATTCTTATAAAAGATGAGTAATATGTTAAATAACTTTTTAAAAAGAGTAATCAAATTTGAATATTTCATTTGGAATAAACGAAGTTATATATATTTGTAATATGATAACTCCCCTTGTTGAATCTATAGCCATAAGAAAAAGGTTTTTGAAAGTATTTGAAGTATAAAAAGGGAGTTTATACAAGTTTGAAGTGATCCAAAGATTTTTAAATTTATATATATATATATATATATATAAAGGATCATATGAGAATGATTTTGGAGAAAAGGTTTTTCGAACCTATGGATTTTTGGAAAGGCTTTTGATTTTTGGGGAAAAATCAATTTTGAAAATTTGGAAAGCCTAGTTTGAGAATTATCGATTTTGGGATAATCGATTTTGAGAAAGGAGATTTATATAAGATTCATACAAGGTGTATGATTTGGAAGATACTATATGTGTATAGTATAAAGTGTTTTGAAAATGGCTCTGGAGAAAAAGGCGCTCCCTAGAAATGAACTTCTCAGGAGTACCATAGGTTGGTACTGTTTTGAGCCCTAAAAAGGGGGAAGGCTCTAAAGTGGATCCTATGAGGAAGTCCGGACAAACTGAAGATAGGGTAGCGAAAGTGGAGGGCGTTGATGCCTACAGAGGCATCTGAGTTATGCTGTGATGACAATGTAACTCGATGTCATTACGATCTACTATGGACCATAGCGGAAATCGTATGGAGATGAGTGTCAACGGTCTACGCTTGATTTTGCCGGGAAGACAATGTAACATCGGTAGACTGCGATCTATGGTTGAGCGGAGTGGAGAAGTTTCATTTTTTGGCACGGAATTCAAAGGTGCTGATGCCTACAGTTATATGGGTTTTTGCTATGATAGCAGCGTAATCCCAGATGTAGCTGCGATCTATAGCGGGTTCCATGGCGTAATCGAGGGGCGTGGAGTGCCTACAGTTCTCTATGGGTTTTGCCGGGATGGCAATGTAACCATCGGGTTAACTGCGACCATAGATACAGATGATGATTTCCAGAGCATTCTCACCAAAAATGTTTCCTCTATTTTCAAAAATGTTTCCTATATTTTCAATAAAATTATTTTCCAAGTATTTTCACTGGGTGTTGAAAACGGGTTTACCAAGTACTTATAAATTTTCAATTCTACGCCTGATCAACGTATGACCGAATTTCTGTAAGAATAAGGATAGGATGGATGAGACATCGAGTTATAAAAATATATTTTTATAGAACTATTTTTGTAATACTACGTAGATTTTAAAAGTTTTTTAAAATGATCTAAGAAAATTTACCTGATTTAAGCATTTTAATAATTTTACTTCATTCCTTTCCGAGGACAAAAAGATTCTAAAGGGGGAGGAATGTGATAACCCGGATTTTTAAACATCTGTTAATTGGATAATTAAATGATTTCAAATTATTGAGATACTAATCTTAATTGTTTGAACAAATAAAATTTGATAATTAAAATGTCTAGATGATTATATAAGTGAATTTGAAATTGTAATAATTGTTGAATTAAAATGACGAATCTTATAGTAAATTAGAAAAATTATTTAATATTGTTTTGGACATTTTAACACTAGTATTATGTATAATTTTCAATTTATATGACAACTTAAGTATAAAATTTAAACAAGAATTTATCAAAGAGTTAATATTCTTCTTTATGAATTACACATGTGCTAAGTATAGTTTATATATAATTTAAATACATAAAACCCAAAATTTATCAACATAAGAAATATATGAATAAGGCTTTATATATTTGTATGCTTTATAATACATAGAATTAACATTTGTAACAATAAATTCGTTGTTTTGACAATTGTAACTTATATACCATGCGATTTTACAAGTGGCCAATTTGTTTTCTTTTCAAATTTGTAATGTAAACAAAAATAAAGGAAATTAAACCAGGCCTTGTACAAACCAAAGCATCTTCATTCCTTTTCCAAAATCTTCTTTCATCCTTTCATAACTAAAAACTGGAAAAAAAGAGAAATCAAAACAAACTCTTGCAAATTAACATGAGCAAGCAGTGGATTCAAGTTCAACTTAAGCATCCTAGAAGCAGATCAGAAATTAAAACTTTTGTTTCAAAATTCAGATCAAAGAAGTTCCTGTAGCTTTGTTCTCTGTTTCAAGAAATCAAGCGAGTAAACAATTTTGTTTAAGAGGTTTTAAAATCTTTTAAATTATAAACGTAAGCTGTTATTCTTTAAAGTGAAATATGATAGGTGATTGCGTGATTCGTTAAATCAGACATGTATTTATATATGAATATGAATGATTGTATGCATGTCTGGAACCATAAAATTTGTTCTGTTCTTAGTGCTACTAGTTTAAAAATATTCAAAGATCAAATTTGCTCTTCCTCTAATATTCTTTTAAACTTGATTTATAAAAAAAACTTGTTCATAATCACAAGATAATGGAATTAAAAATATTTCCAGTAAGAATTTGATGATAGTTATAGTAAAAAGAGAAGAGAACAGTAAGAATCAAACTATATCAAAATCTCGATAAAAAATTGGTTGATTCAGGTATATAGTCGGGTTTGATATCAAAAATTATGATTTTTAAAAGTATAATCATGATTTTTATGTTTTCAAATCAAGGGAAATCTTGAGTTGAATGATATTAGGGAGAATGTTGATACGCGTCGATCGGGGGAGAGAGGATCGTCGCCCTTTTGGATGGAGCAAGCTTGGTTGTAGAAGCTCTTGGGAAAAATAGAATTTTGATTTATTGATCACTGAGGAAGTTGAACTACATCGATTTAGGGTTATAGGCTGAGTTTTGGACGGGGTTAGTTTCTGGGTATTCGCGGTGACATGACAGCATCGGGGTGGATTAGAGATGGTGGAAGGGGAAGATGGAGGTCAGACGAGGTCTGGCCTAGAGTTTCATGACCACCGGTGGCTTGTGGTGGCGAAGTTGGGGAGTTATTGGTGATCGTCGTGTTTCTGGTTTTAATTGAACTGCTCGATTTCGTATTGATGAGCTTTCGAGTTTTCTGGGTTGTCGACCGGGTTGACGACGACGTCGACGACGTGATGATGGCTGCGGCGCTGGTCGGAGATGGCATGAATGTTTATGCATGTGCACATATCATTGTATTGGTTTGCTAAGAAGGTCGTAGAAGAAGGATCGATCTCGGGTTCGAATGCGAGGAGAGGTGGTTTTGGCTCGAGTGACCGGGGGCATTTAGACTTGGCTTGGGTTACTTTGACTTGATGTTTAAATAAGGAATTTAGTAAAAAAAATCAAATCAAACCAGGATGTTTCAAGTTTAAACAATGTAAAGTGTTAACCTAGCTTTTCAAGGAATTAAAATTTATAAAGTAAATGTGTTTTGGATTCAAATTGAATATTTAATTATATAGGGTTGATAATAAATTATTTATAAGTATTTCTGAAATGAGATTTATTAATGATTAAATTAAGTAGATGTTTAAGATAAATATGTTAAACTTAAGTCAATTAAGGGTCTAAAGTAATTTTTATATGTTAAGTTAATTTTAAGGCATTCAATTTAGAAATGATTTATATGATAAATTAATTAAGATAATGATTATCTTAGATCACTTAGAGACTTAAGTAAATAAGGATAAATTAATTTATAATTGAGAGTTATAAATTAATCAGAGATTAATTAATTGGGGATTAATTAATATAGGTAATTAGAGATTAATTACTTAAGTGATAATTAATTAATGTAAGTAATTAAAGGATTAATCTGTTGAGGGTTGATTAATTTAATTAGAAATTAAAGGTTAAATTAATTAATGATCAAGGTTAATTAATTGAGGAGAATTAACCAATGAGATAATTACATTATGAAAGTAATTAAAGGTAAATTACTTAAGTGAAGCAATTAAGGATTTATTAATCAAGGATTGATTAATTAAGGAAATTAATTAAGGATTAGTTAATTAATGAGTGTGATTAATTAAAGGATAATTAATAAATGTAAGTGATTATCGTATAATTAATTTGAGTAATTAATTAAGGATAAATGTAACTAACGTGAATGGGTGGAAGTTAAATTAATTTGGGTAATTAATTAAAGGCTGATTCCTTAATCTAATTAGAGAGGATAATTAGGGATGATTAATTAATGGTTTGTAATTAATTACTATTAAGTAAGTAGGATTAAAAGCAATTAAAGTAAATAATTTGATTTAATTAGGAATGGTGTGACAAATTAATCTTGCTTATGAATAATTGGTTGATATCTCTGATATGAAATGTTTTGTTAGATGATTGGGTTGAACGGTGATAATGTGGATATCTATCATGATGAATTGCCGTGTAAAGTGACATCCTATATTTAAGTTTGAATTGTGTTTCACTTGAATAGCTTGGGTTAAGATGACATGGGATTCGAAGAGACCAGGGTCGGGTATCAGTAAATACCCGGAACCACTTCGATTTTAAATCTTCTATAATTCCTTATAGATTTGATATGTGTAATCTATAGGCTGGAATGGAACAATTTAAGCAAACTGGACCATTGAAAACTAAGTATGGGTACTTAGACATTGATTTGTGAAATAAGTGTTGAGCATAACAAGAAATGAACTCGTAGTGAAGTACGAGTTACCCTAGGTTTTCCTTTTATGGTTTGAACTTAGTGTTTCAAATTATATGGGTTTACTCACGCAAGTTTCCAGCCTAACCCGGGTGTTACTTTGATGTAATGCTCGGGTCAGACCGAGTATTAAAGACTTTTAGGTGAGGACGTTTTGAAGCTCAGGAGGGGAGCTAGATGGCAGGAATGTATGGAGAGTATTCCGCTGTGATATATTGTAGTTTATTTGGGGATATTGATTTTAACTGTCCAGTGTTTGTGTAAATGTTGTAACTATGATATATTGATGTAAATTAATAGATACTGATCTTTTTATATAACTGCTATTTTTTAATATTATATTTTGATCCGCTGTGAATGTGAGATTCTGTGTTTTGTTTTCCTGTTTCTTCTTCTATCTCTTTCTTGTTTTCCCTAATTATCTGGAATTTTCGAGATCGAAAATTCTAGGTCGTTACAATCAGTAGCCGAGTGGATGGCTTCTGCCATTAGATATTCTAGTATGGAAGTGAGATTCTATTTTTATCGATCTCATAGACGGTTTGCCGAGATCTAATAGAGGGAATGAAAGTATAAGGGTCATAGTGGATAGATTGACCAAGAGTGCCCATTTCATTCCAGTTAAGTCAATTAGGATGGCACCTGTATTTTTAAGTTGTTTATAAAGAATGTAGTCAGACTTCATGGAATTCCTAGTAGTATTATTAGCAATAGAGATTCTTTATTTAATTGCAAATTTTGGAAGAGTCTATAGGGAAGTTTCAGAACCGAGCTCAAGATGAGTATCGCCTACCATCCAAGGATAGATGGGCAAACGAAAAGAGTTAACAAGATCTTGGAGGACTTGTTACGAGCTTGTGTATTAGACTTTAGAGGATCATGGGATGACCACTTACATCTAATTGAGTTTTCATATAACTATAGTTATCAGACTAGTATAGGGTTGGCATCGTTTGAGGCTTTGTATGGAAGACCATGCAAATCCCATGCATGTCGGTTAGAGACTGGAGGCAGATTGGTCCTTGGTTTTGATTTGGTAAAAGAAGCATCAGAAAAGATTAAGCTGATAAGGCCAAGAATGAAGGAAGCTCAGTCTAAGCAGAAAAGTTATGCAGATAGAAGACGAAAAGATATAGTGTTCTCCATTGGAGATCATATTTTCGTCAAAGTATCATCGATGAAAGTTGTTGTCAAGTTCGGGAAGGTGGGGAAGTTAGCACCAAGGTTCGTAGGACCATTTCCTATCTTAGAGAGGAACGGGAAACTCGCATATAGAGTAGAGTTACCGGGTAGTTTGATAGGAGTCCATGATGTTTTCCATGTATCTCATCTGAGGAAATGTGTTAGGGATCTAGACACTACTATAGCACCGACTGTGTTAGAGGAAATGTGTTAGGAACAAGACAGTCGGACTATTGAAACTTCAGTGGAGTGACGAGGATAGAGACTGTGCTTGGGAGACCGAGAGCAGGATTGGAGATGCTTATCATGATTTTTTCTGATGGTATGTTTTACCTTTGATTGTTTTGAGGTGTTCCTTATCGTAATTTCAAGGATGAAATTCTTTAAGGAGGGGAGATTGTAACACCTCATATTTTTAGTAACATTATTAAGATATTTAATTAGTTAAATAAAATAAAATAATGTGTTGATTAATGGATTGAGATTTGTGATTAAATTAAGGGGTATCCATGCCATATTACTGAATAGATAATGGAGTAAAATGGACTTAAGAGTTAGGAAATAAGGGATGGAAAAATAAAAAAATTGTTAAGCTTATACCCTAAACCCATAGGAAAATGAATACACCATCATTTCATTTTATCACAAACAAAAATTACCACACTAAGACCGACCACCATTAGCAAAGGAGAAGAAGAGGAAAGCTAAAGTTCTTAAGAGGAAAATCAAATCAACTTAATCAAGATCAAGTCTCACATCCTAATCAGAAAGCTAAGGTGAATAATTACTACATCTCACTTTTTTGATTTTCGGTTTTAATAATGAATTCGAAGTATTTTTTGCATGTTTGTGCCATGATATGAATGATTAAAAGTTTATATATACTTATTGATGATTTACGCACATTTATATTGATTTTTATGATGTGTTTGATATGAAATCCCTATTGAATGACATCCAAATGCCTTGCGAATTTAAATGTCGAAAATAAATGATATTTTAGAGATGGGCTTCAATTTTCGTAATTTTATGATTTAACGTGGATTTTAAATTAATTTTCTAGTGAAGAAAATAATTATTTAGGTTTTAAATTATTTATGGAAAACTTAATAATTATTTGGGTCTAAAATTTATATATGTTAGAAAACATATTGGAAATGATTTTTTTGGAATTTTTATAAAAAATTTCTATGTGTTTTAATGAATATATAAAATTATTAAGGTATGAGACTTAAATGTTTTATATATTTAATTAAGTAGAATGGGCATTTTATAAAATAAAATCATTGTTATTTCATAAAATAATTGGCAGCACTTTTGAAAAAGATAATTAGCAATCAATGCAAATTTGACAAACAATAGCAGGTTAGTTGAAATTTTTTCTCTTTTAAGTTAAAACAAAAATAACATAAATTTAGCATGTTCTGCTACTTTCTGCACCAGAGGGTTCCGACTAGGACATTTTTCCATCATGCTTTCGAAACCAATGTGCATGGTATCAAGTTACTTGGTACGTAGCATATTGGATAGAGACGGAAGGTACATTGTCGAAACGCTGAATTCTGAAGGGGTTGGAGTATGCCTCGTTTTAAATTAAAGAAGTGCATGCTTTGCTTTCGAAAGGATAGCTTTCGACTCAGTTGGCTTTGGAATAAGTCAAGTGTTTTGAAGGAAGAGGTTTCGGATGGGTTGCGCTCTTTGGTTTTAAGTAATGCTTTCGAAGGGGTCGAAACCTTGAGCTGCCGCCTTTCTACCTTTCAAAGTCAATGGTTTCTTAAGTTATACTTAACTTTTCAAAATTAGCCACTTCCCAAATGCTTTCGGAAGGGTGGTTTCGACACCATAACTTCTTTATTTAGGAATATGTTTTGAAAGGAAGGCTTTCGACTTAGATGTCTTTAAATGATCCTTTTGTTTACTTGAAGTATAACCCAATTGTTTCGAAAGAGAAGGTTTTAATCGTTTCGAAAGGTGTTTTTCCACATGTTTCAAATTTAATCCAAATACTTTCGAAGGGTTTGAGGTTTTAATACCTTCGAAAGGTTTTAAAGAAGGTTTCGAAGGGGTGGTTTCCCTTTGTTTTTGAAAGGTTAAAGGAATGGTTTTTCCAATGGTTTTGAACAAATTTAAAGGAAAAGTTTTCCTATGGTTCGAAAGATAATGTTTATTAGTTTTAAAAAGGGACGTGCAAGGTTTTTATCTTTCAATGCAAAAGAAATTTCAATGGTTTCGAAAGATTTATATGAATGGTCTCGAAAGGAAGATTTTGGTCTTTCGGCCTAGATAAAGGAAAGGATTTACACGGTCGAAAGAGGTAGGATCGAAAGGGGTACTTTCAAATGTTTAATTGTTTTCATCAATAAAGATTTGAGTAAAGTATATATATAGCATGACAAGGTGATTTTGAGTAAAGCATAGAGTATAAATGTTTTCCTTGTTTAAATTTGTTTAAAAGGTTTTAAATCAATTCCAAATGATAAGATTTTCAAGGAAAATTATGGGAAGGCATCCCTAAGTAAAATGACTCGGATATTAGAATAGCAGATGAGACTGGTATAGCATCGCGCCATATACATTAGCTATTGGCCCCATCTAATTTTTGTCCAGAATTCCAGTGTGCAGGGCTATGTGATGTCGCCCAGGATAAAGGAAAAAGTCGTCCACAACTTAACTTGAGTCGTCCACGACTCAACATGAGTCGTCCGCGACTTAACAGATCAGGTGGAAGGGGGCTGCGACCTAACAACGGGTCTGAAGGAAAAGGTTTCCGACCTAACAAAACTACTATGAGTCGTCCACGACTCATCAAGCAACAAAGACAAGTTCCAGTCATCATAAGCTTTGAGTCGGAGACGGGTTACGACATAGATGAGTCGTTCAGAGTTGACTCGCTTGAAGGGTTATGCCGCAGGGGACTTGGAAGCTTGAGTCGTTGGAAGGATGTTGAGTCGGTGAAGCTATGAGTCGTGAGTCGGCATGAAGTTGAGTCGATGGAAGGTGATGTGTATATATGAGTCGTTGTTTCTTTGAGTCGTTTGTGTTGTATAAGGTTGTAAATAAGTTGAGTCGTATGTGCCTTGAGTCGTATGTCGTGTGCTATGTTCTGAAGCATGTATGTGATGCACTGCTGCTAAGTCATGAGTCCTAAGTCGTGAGTCGTGAGTCTGTGGAGTCATGAGTCATTGAGTCGGCATTGTGTTGTAAGTATAAGCCGTGTGCATTGAGTCGCCGCCGACTTATATTGAGTCGTAGGCCGTGTACGACTTAGGGCTTGGTTGTAAACACTATAAATAGGGGTGCGTGTTGTACATTTGGTAGTTGATTTTTTTTGGAAATAAAATTTCTTGTTGATTGCTTTGTGCTTTCATACAAATTGATAGTTGAGTGTGATCTCCTATCTCCTCTTTCGGTTAATCGAGTGCGCTCGATTCAACGATCGTAGAAGCCGATTCACGGTATCTAGTGCGCTAGATCAACGTACGAAGAATCGTAGATCTTCTTTCTCGGTATCGTGCGCGATCAACGAGACGAAGATAGCTAGAATCCGGTATCTTTGGATCAACGGATTTGGGCATTTCAGTATCCATCAACTCACCGATTGCTACGTTCAACGATTGAAGTTTGTTTTCGATTAATCCGCTGCGTCAGTTTTGGTATCAGAGCCATACTTAGCCAATCATAGCTAAGTTGATTCTTGGAGCCAAGTGTTGAAGTTTGAAGTTGTTCATCGTGTTCATCGTGAAGTTGCAACGAAGGGAGAACTTTCGATCCATTCCATTTTGGATCAAAGTATTGAAGGTGTTTGAAGTTGGAGAGTTTGAAGCCGAGCTGAGTTAAGTGAAGGCCGAACACTGTTTTTGTTTTGTAGTGTCAGTTTGGTATCATTTGTTGAAGATTTGTTGGAAGTTTTGTGTTGATTCAATCATGCCGCCAAAGAGAGCTAACCGCCATCAAAATGTTGAAGCTTTATATCGCAGAGAAGAGGCCGATCAAATGGAACAACGTATGCACGAGAAAATTGATGAAGGCATAGGAAGGTTGGAGAAGCTTATGATAGACATGAATCAAAGTAGAAGAAGAAATTCACCTGAATCCATCCGTGGAGGAAGTAGAGTTTCACATCATTCGGATCGGGAAAGGAGAGAGAGTCAAGATCATCGGAGTATTGACAATCGGAGTAGGAGGAATGATGATGATCGTGATCGAAGAGATATGGGAAGTAGGAGTGGTGGTAGAGATGTTGGAGGGCGTGAAAGACAACGATATGCATCAGACTTTGATGAAGAGTTTGACGGTGAAAGAGGAAGTGTTCATTTTCGGGATAGAGATCAAGGACAACGTTCGTATCGGGTTATTGATGATGATCGACGTTGGGAATCAGGAATGAAGATGGAGATTCCGGAGTTTAAAGGAGGGATGGTAGCTGAAGAATTCTTAGATTGGTTATCTAATGTGGAGGAAATCTTTGATTTCAAGGAGGTTCCAGAGAATAGAAGGGTGAAGTTAGTCGCTACAAGGCTGAGGGGAAGAGCATTGGCATGGTGGCAGCAGACTAAACTTACTCGAGATCGAATGGGGAAGTCAAAGATAGAATCTTGGGAGAAGATAAAGAAGTTGATGCGGGCTACATTCTTACCATACAACTATCAATCACTTATGTACCAGAGATTGCAGAATCTGAGGCAAGGGACGAAGTCTGTTAGTGATTATGCTGACGAATTTTACCAACTCATTGCCAGAAATGATATCATGGAAACGGAAGAACAGTTAACTGCTAGATTCATTGGGGGATTGAGAATGCAGATCCAGGATATGGTTAATATGTTTGATCCTAGATCAGTGGTAGAGGCACATCAGAAAGCGTTGGCTTGGGAGAAGCAAGGAAGACGTGGAGGTGGTGTGTTTACTAATTCCAATAATCAAGCAAGGGGTGTTAGTGGAGGTTCTAATGTACCTAAACCTGTCAATAAGCCAGTGGTGAAGGAGGCTGAGAAGACGAAGGTTAACAGTGGTTTCAAATGTTACAATTGCCAGGAGTTGGGTCATAAAAGCAATGAATGTCCGAAGCCAAAGAAGAGAGCAATGGTTGCAGAAGTGGAGGAGGATGATGGTGAGGAAACAGAATGTTCAAATACACCTTATGTTGAGGAGGAAGAAGAATTGTTTGGAGATGAAGGTTGTAATCTTATGATGAGGAGGTCATGTCTTACACCAAAGCAAGAGGAGGATTTTAGTTGGTTGAGAAGCAATATTTTTCAGTCGACATGCACTATTCTGGGAAAGGTTTGCAAGTTCGTCATTGATGCTGGAAGTTGCGATAATATTATTTCTACCGAGGCTGTGAAGAAGTTGAACTTGAAAACTGAGAAACATCCTAAACTGTACAAGCTAGCATGGTTAAGGAAGGGTGGTGAAGTGAAGGTGTGTCGAAGGGCTTGTGTGAATTTTTCCATTGGGAAGAAGTACAAAGATGAAATTTGGTGTGACGTTGTAGATATGGACGTATGTCATCTGTTGTTGGGCAGACCATGGCAGTTTGATAGATCAATTCAACATGATGGTCGTGCTAATAGTTACAGTTTCATGTTCGAGGGTACTAAAATCACTTTGGTTCCCAAGAAGCAAAAACAGAAGGAGAGCAAGCTGGAGGAGATTGAGGAATTGAAAACTCTGTTGACTTTGAAGGAGTTTGTTAAGGAGGTTGAAGAGGAGCCTGAAGTCTATTTGTTGATTGGGCGAGAGAGCAGTGAAGAGGTTGAAATTCCTGAAGAAGCAAAGCCAGTTTTGAAAGAATTTGAAGATGTATTTCTAGAAGAGTTGCCTAAGGAATTACCGCCATTGAGAGACATTCAACATCAAATTGATCTTGTTCCGGGAGCAGTGTTACCACATAGACCACATTACCGAATGAGTCCGAAGGAACACGAAGAGTTAAGAAGGCAGGTGGAAGAGTTGTTGGAACAGGGACGTGTTCAGGAAAGCTTGAGTCCTTGTGCAGTGCCAGCATTGTTGGTGCCAAAGAAGGATGGAACATGGAGAATGTGCACAGATAGTAGAGCTTTGAACAAGATTACTGTTCGTTATAGATTTCCTATGCCAAGGTTGGATGACTTGCTGGATCAGTTGAGTGGGGCAACTATATTCTCGAAGATTGACTTGAAGAGTGGTTATCATCAAATTCGGATTAGACCTGGAGACGAATGGAAGACAGCTTTCAAGATGAGAGAGGGGTTATACGAATGGTTGGTTATGCCATTTGGTTTGACAAATGCACCTAGTACATTCATGCGGGTGATGAATCAAATCTTTAGACCATTCATTGGGAAGTTCGTGGTGGTTTATTTCGATGATATTCTGATTTATAGCAGGAGTACAGAGGAGCATGTTCAACATTTGAGGGAAGTATTGATTATTCTTCGTGAGGAACAATTTTATGCTGCTACGAAGAAATGTGTGTTTATGACGCACAGTGTTTTATTTCTGGGTTATGTTGTTTCAGGAGAAGGTATTCGAGTTGATCAGAGTAAAGTTGAGGCCGTCAGGAATTGGCCACAACCAAAGACAATTACGGAAGTGAGAAGTTTCCATGGGCTAGCGTCATTCTACCGAAGATTCATTCCACACTTCAGTAGCGTGATGGCTCCCGTTACTGATTGCATGAAAGGAAAACAGTTTGTATGGTCAGAGGAAGCGGGAGTTGCTTTTGAGAAGATCAAGGAGCTATTAACGACAGCACCGATTCTTGTTTTACCTAATTTTCAGTTGTTGTTTGAGCTACACACTGATGCATCAAAGGTGGGGATTGGAGGAGTGTTGAGTCAGCAGGGGAGACCTATTGCATATTTCAGTGAAAAGTTGTCAGGGGCGAAGATGAGATACAACACATATGACGTTGAATTCTATGCTGTGGTGCAAACGATTAAACATTGGAGACATTATCTATTTCAGAAAGAATTTGTTCTGTACACTGATCATGAGGCATTGAAGCATTTACAGGGACAAGACAAGATTTCTGCGAGACATGCATCATGGATTGCCTATTTGCAGCAATTTACTTTTGTTGCCAAGCACAAATCTGGGGTGTCGAATCGAGTAGCTGATGCATTGAGTAGAAGGAATCATCTGTTGACGACAATGAAAGTGGAGGTGGCAGGTTTTGAATTATTGCCAGAACTGATGGAAGAGGATCCTTACTTTGCAAAGTTTGTCGAGAAAGTTAAGGAAGGAAATACTGATGAATTCGTATTGGTGGATGGTTTTCTGTTTAAAGGAAATCGCTTATGTATTCCGGATTGTAGTTTGAGAATGAAGATTGTAAAAGAGTTGCATGAAGAAGGGCATGTGGGCCGTGATCGTACTTTGCAGTTGATTTCACAGTCTTACTTTTGGCCGTCGATGAGGAAAGAAGTGGGAAGGTTTGTGGAGCGATGTCATACTTGCCAAGTTTCGAAAGGAACCGCGACCAATGCTGGATTGTATATGCCATTGCCTGTACCGGCTAGACCATGGGTTGATATGAGTATGGACTTTGTATTAGGATTGCCAAGAACACAGCGTGGTAATGATTCGATATTTGTTGTAGTTGACAGATTTCTAAAATGGCACATTTTATTGCTTGCAAGAAGACGACGGATGCTGTTCGTGTTGCTCAACTATTTTTCAAGGAAATCTATAGACTTCATGGATTGCCAGAGTCTATTGTGTCAGATAGGGATACTCGTTTTCTGAGTCACTTTTGGTTAAGTTTGTGGAAGATGGTGGGAACGAAGCTGAAATTTAGTAGTGCTTATCATCCGCAAACTGATGGACAAACAGAAGTTGTAAACAGGTCATTGGGAAATTTGTTGCGATGTCTTGTACAGGATAATTTGAAAAACTGGGACATGAAGTTATGCCAAGCCGAGTTTGCACATAATCATGCAGTGAATCGTAGCACGGGATTCAGTCCATTTCAGATTGTTTATTCAAATTTACCCAGGGGACCGTTAGATTTGGCAGTAGTACCACAGTCGAAGGGAACAGTTAAACGGGCTGTTGATTTTGCTGATGAGTTTACTGAATGTCATAAAATCGTTCAGGAACGATTGGAGAAATCGAATGAGAAGTATAAGAAGTCTGCAGATTTAAAACGTCGAAGCGTTGAATTTAAGGAAGGTGATTTGGTTTATGCTGTATTAACCAAGGATCGTTTTCCAGTGGGCGCTTATAACAAGTTGAAAGCCAGGAAAATTGGTCCTGTCGAAGTTGTGAAACGAATTAATGACAATGCTTAAAAGTTGAAGCTGCCGGAGGATATATACACTTCCGACGTATTCAATATTAAGCATCTGGTGCCATATCATGGAGATGAACAATCTAGTACAGAAGAACTTACAAATTCGAGGGCGAATTCTTCTCAACCAGGGGAGGATGATGTAGCCCAGGATAAAGGAAAAAGTCGTCCACAACTTAACTTGAGTCGTCCACGACTCAACATGAGTCGTCCGCGACTTAACAGATCAGGTGGAAGGGGGCTGCGACCTAACAACGGGTCTGAAGGAAAAGGTTTCCGACCTAACAAAACTACTATGAGTCGTCCACGACTCATCAAGCAACAAAGACAAGTTCCAGTCATCATAAGCTTTGAGTCGGAGACGGGTTACGACATAGATGAGTCGTTCAGAGTTGACTCGCTTGAAGGGTTATGCCGCAGGGGACTTGGAAGCTTGAGTCGTTGGAAGGATGTTGAGTCGGTGAAGCTATGAGTCGTGAGTCGGCATGAAGTTGAGTCGATGGAAGGTGATGTGTATATATGAGTCGTTGTTTCTTTGAGTCGTTTGTGTTGTATAAGGTTGTAAATAAGTTGAGTCGTATGTGCCTTGAGTCGTATGTCGTGTGCTATGTTCTGAAGCATGTATGTGATGCACTGCTGCTAAGTCATGAGTCCTAAGTCGTGAGTCGTGAGTCTGTGGAGTCATGAGTCATTGAGTCGGCATTGTGTTGTAAGTATAAGCCGTGTGCATTGAGTCGCCGCCGACTTATATTGAGTCGTAGGCCGTGTACGACTTAGGGCTTGGTTGTAAACACTATAAATAGGGGTGCGTGTTGTACATTTGGTAGTTGATTTTTTTTGGAAATAAAATTTCTTGTTGATTGCTTTGTGCTTTCATACAAATTGATAGTTGAGTGTGATCTCCTATCTCCTCTTTCGGTTAATCGAGTGCGCTCGATTCAACGATCGTAGAAGCCGATTCACGGTATCTAGTGCGCTAGATCAACGTACGAAGAATCGTAGATCTTCTTTCTCGGTATCGTGCGCGATCAACGAGACGAAGATAGCTAGAATCCGGTATCTTTGGATCAACGGATTTGGGCATTTCAGTATCCATCAACTCACCGATTTCTACGTTCAACGATTGAAGTTTGTTTTCGATTAATCCGCTGCGTCACTATGTCATAGGTAAGACTAAAATTATGATTACACACATATGGGATGATTTATTTGTATACATATAGGATATTAGTGAGCCCGCAAAACATTAGAATCAAGTGACCCTAGGAGATGTTAAGTTACGGAAAAACCGTCCAAAAGAGAAGTTTTTAATGATAGTGAAGGATAGACCGTCCAGAGGAAGTGTGTCAAACAGATGTTAGATAATTTTTTTAATTTTTTCAAGTATGCCCAAATCAGCCAAAGGTTAATAATTAGCCAAAAAAATAAAGTGTTTAAATAGATAGTTCTTTTATTAACTGATATGTATGTTTACATAATGACGCTTTACAGTATTTAACTAGTTTTGGTTGCAGGAAAAGATCTCCAAAAGATATGTTTTAAAAGGATTTTAATGAGGGAAAACCCGTTCCGCTGAGTGGCATGGTCTCACTTAACATCTATAACCGTGATGTATAGTAATATTCACACCATGTTTTACAAGTGACTCGAAGTTTATGTTTTCCCCTTAAACTCTCGGATGCTCAAAATTGATTTGAGTAGGCTGAGGGTTGAGGTTCTTTCAGGTTCTTAGTGGGATGATGAATAAAGCTACAAGAGGCGAGCAGGAGACTAACGGATAGTTTTTTAGAAGTTGCAGTTCTTGTTTTAGTTGTTCTATTCTGCTATGTGTATTATGTCTGTTATGACAATATTACTCTTATCATCCAAGGGGGCATCTTCATATGTCGCCCTTGGCGTATTTTGTAATAAGTATATTTTGTCATTACGTGGAAAATGTTTTAGGATTATGTAATATGAATATGTGTAAAATGTAATGGAAAATTATTGTTTGAAATCTGTGATTTGTTTCATATTTAAGTGCTTCTGATATTATAGATGCCATTAATATAGCTGTATTTAGTCGCTGGAAGATAATACTATAGATGACTACATCATCTGTAGCGCTTAGCTTTGGGCCTCTAGATAGGGGATGTTACACCAGGCAGAGTTATTAAATATTATTAGCTTGAATGGTTATGAAATTGATATTTACCCCCAATGCATAGCGATTTTCTACGCTAATCTTGAAATTGGACATGATAATAATGGTTTGGTTCTGCATTCTCATTACTTCTAATGAAACCGAATTAGGAGAAATATTAGTAATTTCATTGGAAGGGATGCCATTAGATGAAATTATCTTTGATGAAGGGTTTATATTGTGACAATTACTTCATAACACTCTTGTAAATTGGACTACATCAAATTTAAATCATTTGGCTTGTTTTATAATTCGAATTTACAACCCAACTTGATTCCCTAAAACTAGTAGTTTTGATGAGATATACCCATTAGTTTGAAAAGCCACACATGAGATATTGGGAAACATTCGAGTGAATTGGATTAATGCTATTATGAACAACATAGTGGAGAATAGATCGGTTGAAAAGAGATGTTACCATCCCTTTGGAAATTTAATTAAAATGATCCTTCGATGATTTGGAGTTGTATTAGATGAGAAAACTTCTATTTGGCATCTCTGTTCAATGATAAAAATTTTAAATTCATGAAAATTCCATTTACTCTAGATGAAATTACTATAGAAACCCCTATACACGAGTCGGCTCAAAAAGACATCCTTGGACCTTCCTCTCCACATCACACTCTTCTATGCATGATTTCCATCCAAAGCTCATATCTTACCGCTCTTTATAGGAAAGAACAACTGACTCAGATAATGCGAGTAGAAAAAATGGGACAAAAGAGACAGCTTGGAGTTATTAGGTCGTTTTTGACTCGACTAGGTGGATCAGTATGGACTAGAGAGAGTGAAGTCGGTCGAGTAGTGAGGCCAGGGCTGCACTTCAGCCTCCGTTAGTCTTCCAACCTTTTGTGTATGATTTTCATGCGGGACTTCATGATTCTGGAGCCGTAGATCCTTCATTTCAGGCACCTAAACCTAATAGGATGGGATCTACAGGAAGAGGACATAGATAGCATGCTATTGCTACTCATGCTTTAGGATCTCCAGTTTGTCCTCCAGCACCAGGCAAGCTTCACACTAGATTTACAAAGTCAGATCCTACTACTCCTTCAAGCTATATAACTTTCCTTAATTTGCAGATCTTTTCAAGACGATATCATTTTACGCTCCATCGTTTGCATTGTCCGTAGTATGACGTTAGTATGACATCTATGTTTTCATGACTTGTTTTTGCACTTAAGATGTTCACATATGTGTTATGTTATGTTTGTTTGTATTCTGACGTTTGACATTCGTACTATTTATAACCTTTCGTATGTTGCGTTGTTGTCAATACTCTGTATTTTGTGACCTGTGATCATTTATAGTCCTTTGACGTTCACCTTTTCATATCCACTATTATTTTATGTATATTTGTGCACTGTTATTCTCCTTTCTGATATGACAAAGCGGCAGATATGCATACATTTTGGGGGATACTTATATTTTTGGCCTTAAAGTTAAAAGGATTTTTGGATTCTTACTAATTCACCGTATACCTTCATGAATGCATATATGAGTTGTCACCATTAAAATGGGGGAGACTATTAGAACTACAATTCTCGATTTTAATGCTGACAGCTCCATATCAGAGATTGAAAAGCACAAGTACAAGAAATTTTATTATAGCCTCGATTAAAAGGAAAAGAAATCATGCTCAAGCTTCAAAGATCATCGATTGGTAACTATTGGAAGAACACTTGAAGATTATAAATTTTATGAGTCATGTTGTCTTAGTTATATGTTGTTAAAACTGACAAGAATTCTACAAAACTATTTCATGTTCACAAAGATCAGTAAAACAAATATTTATAACTTTTTATAAATTTAATAGCCTTTGGAAATCAAAACCAGAAGTGGCCACCGGTGGACCAGTGGAAGCCCATTGGTGCGGTGGACCGGTGGAAGCCCACTGGTACGCCGATGAATACTATGATTTGATTTTCCAAAAGCAAATTTTAAGTTTCTTTTTATTCTAACAGACGCTATCTTTCTTCCTCTCTCTATCATGACCCTCTATAATGGGAGGATATCATACCTTTTGATCAAATCCCCTCAACCTTATAAATAACTGTGTTTTCAACCAGTTCAAGTGCTAATTTTCATTCTTTGATTTTCTTATTTATCCTCTAAAATCCTACTCTAGTCTAACTACAATCATTTATTGATAATATTTATTTCTCTAGTATTCTTACTTCCTAAACACCTATTCTTTAACCTACAAATCAATTATTGTGAGTTATATGAGCTTGTACAATATTGGGTGAATTTGTGTACTGAAGACATGACTACTTCCGAAGTCTATATTCTACTAAGTTAGTGTAAAATACCTGTTTCACAACTTAAGAAAGTGTAAAGAACTATTCATTTAGGAAAGCGAGGGCATTAATGAGTAAAAACCAAAATAAGATATTATGGGACTGGAAGGAGGATGGTGGTCCAAACCAGTATAAAATAGTTGGAGTGTAAGATTTTTACTGTGTTTTATTTACATGGCTACTTATAATATTTCTTATATACTATAGTTTACCCATGTATGATCCAACATCCTTTCAAAGCGGTTGATCGGCCTAGTAGAGGCAATCGACTAGCCTCACGTCACCAACTTAATTTATTATTGCTATTGTCATTTAATTTCTTTCCCATTTTATTACTAACATTAGTGTCTTTCTTAAATGTTAAGTTTTAGTTAATGTTAGAATATTTATTAACATTTTCAATTTCAAAAGTTAACATTCTTAAGATTTTTAAATTTAAATTCATTTGAATTATTTTAAATTCAAAAACTTCAAACGTCACTAACTTTTTCGTTTAAGATCCAATCGCAAAACTTTATATACAAAAGTTGATTAGAAAATCGCCAAAACACAATGCTGTAACTTCCATGGTTTTATTTATAATGTTTACAGAATTTCAATTTTTAAATTTATTTTTAGTTAATTAATTGTTGTGGGGTGTTATAGCTTTGATTGTAGTTAAGTTATGGAATAACGTTTGTGACGCCCCACCTCTATACCCACCCTAGCCAATGACACTACGGGGTAATGCCGTCAACTAGCACGGAGAATAAGGCTGTTGAGGAGCGACCATCCGCGTAATTGCTTTGTGCGAGCAACGATATGTCAGATAGTACTACATGCATTTGGTTTAAGGAGAAAATCCGACATATCGATACAAACTCAAAGCTACTACACAGTGGCTATATATATTCTTCGGAAACAAATATAGAAATAAACATAACACAAATCAGTCACAGACATCCATATCACAAAGGCGGAAATAGATATGAATATATAACACATGAAAGTGTACATCAAAGTAGTGGTCAAACAAGATCCACAATGTCACAAAAGAATAGCTACAAGTGCTAGACAAAAGAATATGGATACATCAATGATTCTATATCTCAAATGTATACAAAAAAAACTACTAATCTAAGTAGTTAGCCAAAAGTCAGGGTGATAATCCCAGATGTGAAGTCAAGTAGAAGCACCTGTAACATCTCAGTTTGACCCGAGTATTATTTAATAAAAAATAATAAACGGATCGGTCTAGCTATAAATATCAAGTAAAATGATATAGAATAAGACATATAACATAAATATATGATAACAATAAAGTCATACTGTGATAAGTATGCAATTGAAAATCAACTAGGGATTAATCAATATCACAAGAATCTTCTCAAAGATCAAAAGGAATGTCATACTCTTTATTTATATTCACCAAACCAAAAATTTGGACAATAATATCAATGCCAATCACAAAAGTTAACGACACACAAATTCACCAATGCACAAATATTGATAAAACTTATCAATGTAAATCACGAAAATTGGTGAAAACACAAATTCCAGAATCATCAATGAAAATCCAAAAATCACAAAAAGGGGAGGCCTATCACAAAACGGGAGAATGAAAACTCACCAACACGTATATCATAAAATGGAACACTATTCCATTGTTGCTAACCATTAATTTTGAGCCGAAGCACCACAAAACGGCCCAAAGACCATGGGTCGCTACCCCACCAAATTGAGCTGAAGCTCCACAGAAACGGGGTTTAGTCTCCCTCGTAGACAAAGAGACATCGCACATTTGCTAGTCTAAATCACAAAAATGATCATCAACGATCATCAAGAAATGTCAATTACAGTAAGCTAGTAAATATATAAGCTTAGCTTCATGTCCCATAACCACTAGATTAACTTAAATATTTACGAACAAATTGTAGATCTCCACTCGAAAATTGTCACAAGAGATTCAATCGAACAAGTCCAAGAATTAACCGGCGAAGTAAATGCAAGCGTTTCATACCATTTGTTTTACTAAGCCGTTTAATTAAATTTCTCGTACGAATGAGATGAAGTAACAAATCACAAAAATGATTATAGAAACAATAAATCACAAAAATTCACATTCAAAGACGTGAATAAAATCCAAAGAATTCCATTCCAAATTCATTAAAGTGGAAATACCCTTGTGACTTAACAGCCACGACTTACGACTTAACATAAGTCAACACAAGAAATTAGCGGCTCAACGCATGCGACTACACAGCATACGACCTAAGAGATCAGCGACTTAAGAAATAACATGCGGCTTAAGGCAGGTGCGACTTAAATGGTGGCGCGACCTAACTGCAACCGACCTAAGGAATGGCGCGAACCAAAGCATGTGCGACCTAACAGTGCAAGCAGGCCGAGCGACCTAAGGCAGGCCGACCTAACAGTAAGGCAAGCGGCCTATGGGGTTGCGACATAAGAGGTTACAACTTTTGACATGGCGTGACCTAAGGGGTAGAGAATAGGCCGAGCGACTTAAGGTAAAGCGCGACCTAACACACAGGGACAAGCCGAGCGACTTAAAGAGACCAATAGCGCGACCTAAGTGACGCGACCTAGCCGAGCGACCTAACAAATACGGTTTAACATATGGCCGAGCGACCTAGGGACGAAACGACCTAAGGGGTAAAGAAGGCCGTGCGACTTAATGGGTGTGCGACCTAACGACCTAACGACCTAAGGAGTAAAGAGGGACATGCGACTTAATGGTCATGCGACCTAACGACCTAAGGGGTAAAGAAGGCCGTGCGACTTAATGGGCGTGCGACCTAACGACCTAAGGAGTAAAGAAGGCCATGCGACTTAATGGGGACGACCTAGCATGGCGCGACCTATAGGTTGCGACCTAAGGCACAGAATGACCTAAATTGCAGGCCGAGAATCATATGTGCAGGCCGAACGACCTAAGCAACAAAAATGCCAAAAACTCTCTCAATTTGCAACCGATCGAGCACAAGCACTAGGGGATTACGCCTATCGGCTACCCGGTCCTATTGGCTCCTCGATGCATCACCAAAAACGTGTTCGAACATCAAAGCTTCGATTTTTCAAAGATTTGAACCCAAAACACTAAAAATTGGGATTTTCACCAATTCAATCCAAACCAAAAGCAAATGCACATGAATAAGTGTTAGGAATTCATACCCAACAGTCAAAGATAGTTATAGACAAAGATGTGAGATAAAAATCTCACCTTTACACAAAATCAATGAAGAAGAAGCTTGAGAGCAAAGGAAGAATCAATGGCTTCTCTTTGAATTTGGAGTCAAATGTTGGATTTGCAAATGAACTAGGGCTTGGAGTTTTAATTTCCCATTCCTTCCTTCATTTTTGATGAAGCTTGTGTGTTAGGAAATGAAGGTGAAGTTATGAAGGGAAGAGGGTTGAGCTAGAGTTAATACTTTAGGCTAATAAGCTAAACCAAACCCAGCCTAAAGTGAAAAAGTAGCGAAATTCCCTTAACTCCAAACATATCAAAGTTTATACTCAAAAGGATCGCAAACGGTGTTTTGGACCCAATGGAAGTGGTTCCGAGTCCTAATTCGACCGTATGCAAAAATAACTTTTCGGACTAAAATCCGACTAACGATAAAATATTAAAATAAAATATTTAAATATTCAATCGTAAAATATGCGGATTGTTACAGACTCCCCTCCTTTAAGAAATTGCATCCTCGCAATATTTAAGAAGAAAATATAAGGTAACAACCATGAAAGCATATCAAAACAAAAGAAATTTGAAATAAGAAATTCACCTCATGGAGCACGAGAAAGTAAGTCCGAATGTGTTCGCTCGATGAACTCTCTAGATCCCCAAGAGCAATCCTTAGGATTTGAGGACCATTGGACTTTAACAAGCGGAACATCTTTATTTCGAAGGCGCTTGACCTCCGAAGCGATAATACGAATAGGATATTGCTCATAAGTTAAATTAGGTGAAACTTCAATTTCTTCCACAACACCGGGCTCAAGAATAGAATCGAAATCTTGAAGGCACTTCCGTAATTGAGAAACGTGAAACACGTCATGAATAGCAGAAAACTAAGCCGGTAATAAAAGACGATAAGCCATGGAACCAATACGTTCGGTGATGGGAAATGGACCAATATATCGAGGTGCTAACTTTTCCGATCGACTGAAACGTACAACACCCATCATAGGTGAAACACGGATAAACACAAGATCTCCCATACAAAATTCTAATTTCCTTCTCCGGTTATCGGCATAGGATTTTTGTCTACTCTGGGCTTCTTTCATCCTATGACGAATAAGGTCGATCTTCTCTGTGGAATCACGAATAAAATCTGGACCTAAAACCAGCTTCTCACCGGCCTCAAGCCAACAAGAAGGAGATCGGCATGGCCTTCCATAGAGTGCCTCGAAAGGAGCCATACCAATACTAGACTGGAAGCTATTATTATAGGAAAACTCAACAAGAGAAATATGATCTTGCCAACTTCAACCAAAATCAAGGACACATGCACGAAGAAGATCTTCAAGAGTTTGATTCACGCGCTCAGTTTGTCCATTGGACTGGGGATGATAAGCGATGCTAAAATTAAGCTTCGTTCCCAAAGCTTTTTGAAGACTCTTCCAAAACGCACTAGTAAACAATGGATCATGATCACTAACAATAGAACTAGGAACTCCATGCAATTTAACAATTTCTTTGATAAAGAGTTTGGCCAAGAGAGGAACGGTTCGGTTGGACCAAACGGGAATAAAATGGGCAGATTTAGTAAGTCTATCGACTATCACCCATAAGCTATCATGACCCGAATGAGAACAGGGAAGGCCGTCTATAAAATCCATGGAAATTTGGTCCCACTTCCAAATTGGAATTTCTAAAGGTTGCAATAACCCACCGGGGCTTTGATGTTCGGCCTTAATGAGTTGGCAAGTCATGCAACACTTAACAAAGTTAGCAATATCAGATTTCATTCTCTCCCAATAATAAAGTCACTTTATGTTCGTGTACATTTTACTACTACCGGGATGAATGATAAATTTAGAACGATGAGAACCTTCTAAAATGCCTTTACGAAGATTACTAATATTTGGTACGATAAGTCTACCAGATTTTCGAATACCGGCACGAGAATCAACATCAAAGTCTTTCAACCCTCAATATCAATTTTATCCCTAAAATTTTGGCCAAGAAGAGCCAATTCGGGATCTAGCTTTTGAGATTCAAGAATGCGGTCTACAAGAGAAGGATGAGCCTTAAGGCTACATGAAACAAGAGATGAACATAAATCGGAAACACGATCTCAAATCTCACAAGTGGATAGAATTCCGAGATCATTCCATTCAGATATCATCATAGAAACAACCGCTTGTTGCTTACGACTAGGTGCATCCGCAACATGATTTCCCTTTCCGGGCGTATAAAGAATATCAAGATCGTAAGCTGCAAGAAATCCGAGCCAACGTTGTTGACGCAAATTTAGTTCCTTTTGAGAAAATAGATACTTCAAAGACTTATGATCGGTGTAAAGAATAAATTTTTCTCCCAAAAGATAATGACGCCAAATACAAAGGGCGAAAACAATAGCCGCGAGTTCTAAATCATGAGTGGCATATCTAGTCTCGGCTGGCTTCAATTGCATAGAAGCATAAGCAATAACACGTTCTCTTTGTATAAGAACAGCACTCAAACCAACGCGACTAGCATCGGTATAAACAATAAAATCTTGGTTTCCCTCGGGAATCACAAGAATAGGAGCATCAGAAAGGACTTCTTTTAATTTCTGAAAAGAAGCTTCACATTTGTTTGACCAAATGTATTTAACTCCCTTCTTTGTCAAGCTAGTAAGAGGTATGGAAATTTTTGAAAAGTCCTTTATAAAACGACGGTAATTGCCCGCCAATCCAAGCAAACTACGGATCTCCGTCACACTCTCCGGTCTCTTCCAATTTTGAATCACTTCAATCTTTGAAGGATCCACGGAAATTCCGGATTCAAAAATAATATGACCGAGAAACTTCACACGAGATTTCCAAAAGTGGCATTTAGAAAATTTTGCTTTTAATTGATTGCTCCTAAGAGTTTCCAACACAATCCAAAGATTTTTTTCATGCTCCTCCTCGGTTTTAGAATACACAAGAATATCATCAATAAAGATGAGAACAAACCGATCAAGGAAGTCTTTGAAAACTCTATTCATAAGCTCAACGAAATCAGCCGGAGCATTCGTTAAACCAAAAGGCATAACAAGCCATTCATAAGATCCATAACGAGTATGGAAAGATGTCAAAGGAATGCTATCCTCTGCAATACGAAGCTGATGAAAACCGTTAGCTAAGTCTAATTGTGTAAAGACTCTAGCACCACTAAGCTGATCAAATAGATCATCAATCCGAGGTAAAGGATATTTATTCTTGATAGTAAGATCATTAAGCTTGCGGTAGTCAATGCAAAGCCTAAGTGTACCATCGGATTTCTTCACAAAAATAGCCGAAGCACCCATGGCGAGGAACTAGAGCGAATAAATTGCTTCGTCTCCCAATCGGATAATTGTTTGCGCATCTTCTCATTTTCCTTATTGGACATGCGATAAGGAGGACGAGTGATAGGTTGAGCTCCAGGGATGAAATTAATTCTGAACTCAATTGCTCGCTTAGGTGGTAATCCTAAAACGGGCTCAAATATGTCGGTTCACGAACAACGTGAATAGGAGAAATAATATCCTATTCATCATCATTATCGTCATCATGAGGATTTAAAGAATATAAAGATGCTACCAAGCTGGAATCCGTATCTTTAAGATCAATAGAAATCTGCTTAACAGATTGGGTATGTCGAAGATGAATAGTCCGCTCAGGATATAGGATTTGGGCTTCATAGCGGTTAAGCCAATCCATTCCCAAAATCATTCCAAAGCGTAAGTAGCGCATAACATGAAAATCGGCTCGGAGAGAAAAATCACACAAAATAATCTCGACATCTTTACACAATAAACTGATTGTTGCGGATCCACCAACCGGATTCGCAATTCTCAAAGAAGTCATTAAACACAAAACATCCAAAGAAAAAGTATCAACAAGTTCTTTTGAAATAAAAGAATGGGACACACCCGTATCAAAAAGAACTCGAATAGGACGATCACGAAATAAAATAATGCCATCAAGGATAGAATGAGAAATACCTTTACCACGAGATGTGCTGCCAGGGGATTGAGCAACATTAAGCTTTCCCTCCTTCCTGTGTTGAAGTTTGGGACAAGAAGATAAATAATGATCTGGGCTTTTGCAATAGCGACAAGCACGAGTTTGAACACTTGTTCGCATAATGGACCTTAGAACCACAGTTGTAGCATTGCCCACCACTTAAGGAAGAAGTCTTTGCCACCGGAGTTGCTTGCCTCCCTTTCTTATTGGGATAAGGACCCCTGAACTTATTGGGCCTTTTCTTGTTATTGAAGTTTGGCTTAGCACCGATAACTTCAACATCACTCTCCCTATAGGCCTCTTCAAGATGAAGAGCGATATCAACAAGCTGATCAAAAGAAACTTCTAATTTTAGAAGTAATGGCTTCTTGAGATTTTTATTCAAGCCATAGACAAATCTTTGGTTCTTCTTCAATGGGGTGTTTGTGTACTCGACCCCATATTTAGAAAGTGACTCAAATGATGCGACATAGTCTGTCACGGAAGATTCACCTTGAACAAGGTCTATGAAACGGCGAGCCAAAGTCACCTTCTCAGCTTCTGGCACAAATTTTAATTCGAAGCGTTCCCGGAATTTCTCCCAAGTAAGATCTGCTTCATTTATCTCAGAAATAAGAAGCTCATACCAATCTAATGCTCTTTCTTGGAGCATACTAGAGGCCACCTGAACACGGTGAAGATCAACAAGATTCATGCGAGAAAAGATTCGATCGCACGTTCTCAGCCAAGCCTGGACTTCAATAATAGATTCAGAACCTTTGAATGGCTTCCCACCCAAATTGGTATAATCGCTGCACAAACGTGCAAATCCAGACCTAGGGTGAGTAGACTCCGGATTAGATCCGGCTGCTTGAGCATTCCTTACTAGATCAAGAAGCTGTTGGGCAGACATAAATACTCCATCTTGGGGAGTAGCACGATATTGACCGGCGCTGGGACGGTCAGGTCTAACCATTTCTCTTCCTTTTTGAAAGAAAGAAAGAAGAAGGATAAGGTTATTCACCAAATGGATATCAAGAAATCTTGATAGATAAACAAGGAATCATAAAGAAAATAGGATGAATCGGTACGAAGACTTGAATTAAATCCTAAAGCACGACTCCTAAGATGGACTTAGGACACTGGTCCTTGCTATATTATTCTACATTGTTCCGAAGATTGGCTCTGATACCAAGCTGTGACGCCCCACCTCTATACCCACACTAGCCAAGGACACTATGGGGTAATGCCGTCAACTAGCACGGAGAATAAGGCTGTTGAGGATCGACCATCCGCGTAATTGCTTTGTGCGAGCAACACTATGTCAGATAGTACAACATGCATTTGGTTTAAGGAGAAAATCCGACAAACCGATACAAACTCAAAGCTACTACACATTGGCTAAATATATTCTTTGGAAACAAATATAGAAATAAACATAACTCAAATCAGTCACAGACATCCATATCACAAAGGCGGAAATAGATATGAATATATAACACATGAAAGTGTACATCAGAGTAGTGGTCAAATAAGATCCACAATGTCACAAAAGAATAGCTACAAGTGCTAGACAAAAGAATATGGATACATCAATGAGTCTATATCTCAAATGTATACAATAAAAACTACTAATCTAAATAGTTAGCCAAAAGTCAGGGTGATAATCCCAGATGTGAAGTCAAGCAGAAGCACCTATAACATCTCGGTCTGACCCGAGTATTATTTAATAAGAAAAAAAAAACGGATCAATCTAGCTATAAATATCAGATAAATGACATAGAATAAGAGATGTGACGTAAATATATGATAACCATAAAGCCATACTGTGATAAGTATGCAATTGAAAATCAACTAGGGATTAACCAATATCACAAGAATCTTCTCAAAGATCAAAAGGAATGTCATACTTTTTATTTATATTCACCAAACCAGAAATTTGGACAATAATATCAATGCCAATCACAAAAGTTAATGACACACAAATTCACCAATGCACAAATATTGATAAAACTTATCAATGTAAATCACGAAAATTGGTGAAAACACAAATTCCAGAAATCATCAATCGAAATCCAGAAATCACAAAAAGTGGGAGGCCTATCACAAAACGGGAGAATGAAAACTCACCAACACGTGCATCACAAAATGGAACGCTATTCCATTGTTGCTAACCATTAATTTTGAGCCGAAGCATCACAAAATGGCCCAAAGACCATGGGTCGCTACCCCACCAAATTGAGCCGAAGCTCCATAGAAACGGGTTTTAGTCTCCTTCGTAGACAAAGAGACATCGCACATTTGCTAGTCTAAATCACAAAAATGATCGTCAACGATCATTAAGAAGTGTCAATTACAGTAAGCTAGTAAATATATAAGCTTAGCTTCATGTCCCATAACCACTAGCTTAACTTAAATATTTACGAACAAATGTAGATCTCCACTCGAAAATTGTCACAAGAGATTCAATCGAACAAGTCCAAGAATTAACCGGCGAAGTAAATGCAAGTGTTTCATACCATTTGTTTTACTAAGCCGTTTAATTAGATTTCTCGTACGAGTGAGATGAAGTGACAAATCACAAAAATGATTGTAGAAACAATAAATCACAAAAATTCACATTCGAAGACGTGAATAAAATCCAAAGAATTCGATTCCAAATTCATCAAAGTGGAAATACCCTTGCGACTTAACATCCACGACTTACGACTTAACATAAGTCAACACAAGAAATCAGCGGGTCAACGCATGCGACTACACGACATACGACCTAAGAGGTCAGCGACTTAAGAAATAGCATGCGGCTTAAAGCAGGTGCGACTTAAAGTGTGGCGCGACCTAACTGCAACCGACCTAAGTAATGGCATGACCCAAAGCATGTGTGACCTAATAGTGCAAGCATGCCGAGCGACGTAAGGCAGGCCGACCTAACAGTAAGGCAAGCGGCCTATGGGGTTGCGACCTAAGAGGTTGCGACTTTTGACATGGCGCGACCTAAGGGGTAGAGAATAGGCCGAGCGACTTAAGGTAAAGCATGACCGAACACACAGGGACAAGCCGAGCGACTTAAAGAGACCAATGGCGCGACCTAAGTGAAGCGACCTAGCCGAGCGACCTAACAAATACGTTTTAACATATGGCCGAGCGACCTAGGGACGAAACGACCTAAGGGGTAAAGAAGGCCGTTCAACTTAATGGGCGTGCGACCTAACGACCTAAGGGGTAAAGAAGGCCGTGCGACTTAATGGGTGTGCGACCTAACGACCTAAGAGGTAAAGAAGGCAGTGCGACTTAATGGGCGTGCGACCTAACGACCTAAGGAGTAAAGAAGGCCGTGCGACTTAATGGGGACAACCTAGCATGGCGCGACCTATAGGTTGCGACCTAAGGCACAGAACGACCTAAATTGCAGGCCAAGAATCATATGTGCAGGCCGAACGACCTAAGCAACAAAAATGCCAAAAACTCTCTCAATTTGCAACCGATCGAGTACGAACGCTAGGGGGTTACGTCTATTGGCTACCCGGTCTATTGGCTCCTCGATGCATCACCAAAAACGTGTTTAAACATCAAAGATTGGATTTTTTAAAGATTTGAACCCAAAACACTAAAAATTGGGATTTTCACCAATTCAATCCAAACCAAAAGCAAATGCACATGAATAAGTGTTAGGAATTCATACCCAACAATAAAAATAGTTATAGACAAAGATGTGAGATAAAAATCTCACCTTTACACAAAATCAATGAAGAAGAAGCTTGAGAGCGAAGGAAGAATCAATGGCTTCTCTTTGAATTTGGAGTTAGATGTTGGATTTACAAATGAACTAGGGCTTGGATTTCTAATTTCCCATTCCTTCCTCCATTTTTGATGAAGCTTGAGTGTTAGAAAATGAAAGTGAAGTTATGAAGGGAAGGGGGTTGAGCTGGAGTTAATAGTTTAAGCTAATGGGCTAAACCAAACCCAAAGCCCAAAGTAAAAAAGTGGAAAAATTCCCTTAACTCCAAACATATCAAAGTTCATACTCAAAAAGTGTTTGGGACCTAATGGAAGTGGTTCCGAATCCTAATTCGACCGTATGCAAAAAGTAACTTTTCGGACTAAAATCCAACTAACGATAAAATATTAAAATAAAATATTTAAATATTCAATCGTAAAATATGCGGGTTGTTACAACGTCCATCGAACGACTATAGTTGGATCTAGTGGAAGCATTGAAAGTGAACAACTATTTAATAGAGAATTTATCTCCTCGGTTATATGAGATTAGTACGATAGTCAATTGACTCAAAGTTAAAGTGTTTGGCTAGAGCAGTTCATTTGATAATAACTGTTATTACCGAATCTAGGACTTTGTGTTTGCACTATAAAGTTGAATATTAATGATATTGGAATTTTGGCCATTACTAAATTCCATAAGTCCTAATGTAATATAGTTTTGATGAAGAGAATTGATGTAAACAATAGTCACTACTGGGTAACACTTAAAATAAGTAAAATTGGATTTTACCAAAGCTATATAAGCAATTTATTTGGTCATAATGTCACACCACTATCTAAAGTGACATGTGAATGTTAATATTCGAATTGTTCAATATTGTTGCGGACCAAATATACACGGAAGAGTCTTACAATTAAAATTTTGAATACCCCGACTACCACATGATTTAATTAGATTATAATTGTTATAGTTAATTTAATTAATATTTATTAAATATTAATTATAAAATTTTGTTTGATTTATGTTGAAAATAGTGTGTATATAAAAGTTATATACACATGTATCGATATACTGTACCAATGTATGTTTAAATTAGATTTAAATGCATTGTATTTAATCAAGCTTCAAGCACCTAGAAGGCATAAATATAGGGAAATGATGGCCAATCATATAGGTGGGATAAGGGGTTGAATTAAAAAGGTTTAAATAGCAAGAGGAAATAGTGGATTTAGATCCACGTTTTGCTCCTCTTTCCCTCCGCTGTCTAAAAACATTAAACCCTTATTTTTGTTCTTCTTGCCTCCATCGTATCGGGCTGAACCTACTCTTAACCCCATCCACATTTTCAAGCAAATAATACACAAGTTTAAATATGGCGCTTTTACTTTGTTAGCTCTCTCTTAAAGGAATTGAAATCAAATTTAAGCGAAGCGAAACTATTCAATGTTCAAGGGTTTAACTCTATGCCATGGTAAGGTACTAACCTTATTTACATTTATATGTACATATAATTATTTATTATGTAGTTATTTTTCTTGGGTTTTATATATATTATCCCGAATAAACATACATTTGTGTTATCAACATTGGATGAGTATATAAATGTTTATATGTATGCATGTATTAATAAATAATGTGTATATGTATATATATATGAATGCAGATAGCTCACGCCATAAAAGAAATATTAACCAAAAATTTCAAATTAAATATTATTTTAATAAAGTTTTTAAACAAAATTTGATTTTTAATGTATAAATAAAATATAAATTACACATAAAATTTTGTTAAAATATACACATGATAATATTATATATATATATATTTTATTTATAAAACCGTATATATAAGTATATATAATTAAATTATGTAAATACACACACACACACACATATATATAATAAGCATAAATTTTTTAACATTACAAAATTATACATCCAAAAAGTTATTATGTATATTATTAACAATTTTCATGAGGAAATTGTTAAACTAAAAAATATTGTTAAATAAATGTTGGAAACATAAGTTTATATTTTTTAGGCCAAGAGTAATTGTGTTTTATATATATAGAAATATATATGTACTTATTTATTTTTATTTATTTAATAAACTATATATACACATTTTATTTCATAAATATATAAAATATATTTATATTCATTAAATACAACATATTATAAAACAGTTTTAAATTTGAAATTATAGGATATTTTAACGTTTAGATCTAGATCTAAAATATGAAATATGAAATTTAAATATAAATATAAATTTGAAACTACTTATATTTGAGTTTACAAATATTATAATTATACAAAATTATATATACGTATATGTTTATACAATTTTTATATTTTATAAATATAATTTTATATCATATTAAACAATATATATACAACACTATTAGACACCATATATGTATATGTATGGGCTAATATGTCCATTGAGGTGTAAATCTCATATTTATATACATGTATGTTAAACCATGTACACTGTATATATTGCACATGCACGTGCACACATATATGTATATGATACGCATGTTATATTTATATAATATAAATATAATATTAAAATGAAACTTCATTTTCAAAATAAGTAAAATATAGATTTTATTCAAAATTCATTTAGATCAGATTTAAATGAATTTAGACATTATAGGCGCAATAAGATCCTAAATGGAATTTTTTTGAATCTACCCATTTAACCTACTACGTGCTAGCTCAAATCCAACTTTTTTATTAGGGACCAATAGCCTAAGTGGTTTAAACCAGTCATGTTAGGGATAACTAATTAAGCTTACCCATTTAGTAGGGTGTCTAAAAAAGTAGTTTCTAGGTTATGTTTGGTTAATTAAGTACCTTCCCCCTACCTGACTACTAGCCTGGCCCGAAAGGTGAAGTGAGCCCAAAGGTTACCCCTAATAGAAAAGACCCAATTTGAGTTAGGCCTCGGGATAATTTTGAAAATTGTTTTTAAACTGAAATAAAATTTTAAATTTAAAAGTTAGATTTAAAATAAGAATTATATTATAAATCTTATGATATAATTTTCAAAGTGTTAGAAAATATAATCTATATATTTTAAAATTTTAAAATATTAATAACATTAATAAATTAAATAAATTAATTAAATAGTTAATTAGTTAAAGTATATATATAATTAATATAATGATATATGTCACAACATCTTGAATTCTTTAAGATGATGTATGTGTGTATATATGTGTGTGTGTCTCTATGTATGTATGTATAAAAAGTTTGTGAAATTAATAAATAATTAAAAATGTTTAATTAAATATATTGGTTAAAATTAATTAATAAATAATGAAATACATACATATATATAAAGATATATGTGCATAACTATAAATGTTAAAGCATAATTATTCGACATAAAACATTTAATTAAATAATATAAAATTAATTAAAATGTTAGTTACTTAAATAAGATTTAATCAATATAATGTTACACATAAGACTATTATATAAGTAAATTAAATCATAATGTTATATAATAATTAAAATTTATATAATATGAATGTATAATTAAAGGTAGAACAAAAGGAAATCCTAAATAGACTTAAGGATAAATACATATATATAGTATGCATCTCGTGATTTCTGATGTCTTCGACAGTTGAGTCATGAGGGTATTCCATTAAAAATACATTATTCTGCAAGTCGATATCACCTAATATATTAAAGATTATGAATATTTAATATGAAGTTGTCGTTTACCATTTATATGTTTATAGATTACTTGTATACTCCTTTGTTATTGAGCTTTCCTCAGACTAGATATGTTATGTGTAGTACTATTAATATATAAATATAGGAGGTAAGATAACTGCACATATTTGTTGAGCTTGCATCAAGATATGTGCATTATACTTAGGCCATTGTGAAATCATAGGGAGTAAACTTTATTTATTTATTAATCTTTCGTCAAGGTAAAGATGAGATTAGGGCAAAGACTACAAGGTTAGGAGTTGTATATTATATAACTGATAAGTAGTTATCCATCATATGTAGGAGTATAATTTGTTAAGCATTCTTCAAGGTCATAATCCAAGGCATATGAGTCCTAATACAACTAATGAAGTCGAAAGACTTCTATGTTTCGTCATTATGTTTTTCAGAAACATAAAAGATTAGTAGGAGTTCATTAGTAAGATGAAATGTAATGTTTAACCTTACTATTATTATACAAACATCTACTATGAAAATATCTTAATCTACTAATTTAAATTTTTTAGAAAATGTCTACATCCAAGTTGTTTTTAAAAAATGAAAAACTCGTCGAACCTAGCTACACAGACCAGTTAAGGGCAATACATATAACATTAACTAGTGTGCCTCTTTGGTTGTTGATAGCCAAACCTCCCAAGGTTAGACCCATTGATGATGTAGAGCTCGAACTGAGATTAGCCTATAGCAAATGGGTCTTAGACCTTGAAATCGCCTAAGTTTACGTGTTATCTACGTAAGAAAAACCATTGCAAAGACAACATGAAAGCATATCTGTCCATAAAATTTTCGATAGCCTCGGAGCTTTGTTAGAAAACAGTCTCTTTTTGCATGCTATGAGCTTATGAAGAAATTATTCAATACAAAAATGAAAAAGGTAAAAAAGGCGAACGATTATGTTCGATTGATGAAAAGTCGTATTGATGGATGTGCTCAATTGGACGTTTCGATAGGCAATGAGTTACCTGTAGATCTGATCTTAGGGTCTCTTACTCCTCGGTTTGAGCTGTTTGTATTAAACTATAATATAATCCAGTTGAACATAAGCCTCATGGAGCTCCTCAATATTTTAAGGTTAGCCAAGTCTTCATCCAAAGATTAGAATACAGTGCTTATAGTCAAGGGCAGCAAGTCACCTTCGAAAGGTTTCAAGAAGCAGAAAAGGTTAATAAGAAGAACAAGAAGACTTCTCTATCTGAAAAGGTTGAATGTCATCACTGTCATAAGAAGGGTCACTAGAAACATAATTGTCTGGAGTACTTAAAGATTGTCCGAGGAAAGCAATATAATGGTTATGCTGCTCCTACAACTTTATTTATAATCCAAAATTGATTTACAATCAATAAACTATCTTAGGTTTTAGATACTGGATCTGGAACTCACATATGTATTTTTTTTATAGGGGATTAGGAATAGATGTAACACCCTAAAAAATTTGGCGGAAAATTTAATAATTAAATTAAATTTAAATAAAACAAGGACTAAAATGAAATTTTCACAAATATACGAATTTGGCTGCAAAACTTGCACTATTGTGTTCATATCAATGTTTTGTACAATTTTCATACATAACATTTCAATATTAGAGCTAGTACGGAGAAGTTAGGGACATTTGAAAATTTGAAAATAGAATAATTTAAAAATAAAAACATACCAAAAGTTAACACTATAGCGGTCGACCCACAGGGTTCAAAAGTCGACCGATAGCGACCGACCGATGGCCATAGGCGATCGATCTTTGGTGTATAAATTTCATGATTGGAGCATGCGATTGAACATGCAAGATTGGATGAAATATTTTTCTTTACGGCCAAGTTACTGGTTTACGTTCGAGATGAGAGCAAAGATTCTCCAGAGCAAGTTTGACGCTCCAGATCAGTCTCTAACCCCTATTAAATTAGCACTTGAGCTAACCCTAATTTCTTTAGAAAATTAATTGTACTGAAACTCCACTAAAATTCTTCTCTCCACTTGTAAAATTTCTTCAAAAGTAAATTAAAAATCAAAGCAAGAGCATGCTAGAAATCAAATTTTGGAGGGGGCAAAATTACGAGTGACGATTCTCTAATGGAGCAAAGGTTGTTAGAGCTTGGACCAATGTAAATGGGAACAAGTTTAATAAGTCAATTATTTACAGTAAATTTTAATATGTTCTATCTAATTTAGGATTGTTAACCACAAAATATTTAAAAGAACAAAGGTATGAAAGAAGGGTCACGAGAGCGTGAGGAATGATCAGAAAGCACCATGATGTTCTTGATAATCTAACCTTCTGACAAGGAGCTTCCGTCGAAGTCCAAGGCTATCTTTCAAAGTCCATAGGTAGGATGATGCTCCAAGAATCCACCTTTCGACTAGGACGAGAGGACTTTCAGCAGAAACAAAGGAGAAGAAGCTCAAAGCAAACCTTTCGAAGATTCGAAAGGATTCAATCGTCATAATTCATTAGCATTAAACCTTTAGAAGGAGTCGAAAGGTTCCATCTCTTAATGTACAAGAGTTTCTTACCTTTTGAAAAGATTGAAGAGATCAAAGCAGGTGTAAGCCACTCCATAATGACCTTTTCAAAAGCATAGAAAGCCTTTCGAACAGATTGGAGCACATTCAGAATACCTTTCGACAAGGTCGAAAGGTTTTTATGAAGAAAGCAATAATCAAAAGTCAGCAAAGAATGGTAGAAAACATTTTGAAAACATTAAAGGGAAGCACAACTCTCGACAAAAATCAAGTGAGAAGTAGCCTTCCGGCAAGATCGAAGGATTCATAACAAACACTACGAAGAGAAACCTTCAGACAAGGTCGAATGGTTCACAGCAATTATGAGGTGAGTTACCTACCGACAAGGTCGAAGGGAACACGATAGTAGGAACAAGGCTAGCCTTTTAGCGACATTGAAAGGTTCACGAAGACATCAGAAAAGCAACCTATCATCAAGGTCGAAAGGTTCATGAAGAGATCGCAAAGACAAACCTTAGCGTCGAAAGGTTTGTTATGGCATACAAGGGCAAACCTTTCGACAAAGACGAAAGGTCTGTAGTCGCATATAAAAGGGGAACCTTTCGACCCAGATGAGAGCATGGAGTCGAAAGGGAGGCCGCCTACGTCTATAAATAGGACCCGAGCATTCATGTTCTAGGGGATCTGATTTCTATCATTCTGATCTTGTAACCTCTTAATCAAAGTATTATAATTCTAATTGAGAATGATTTGGGAAATTTAATAAAATGAAGCTTTTTCTTAGATAAAAAGGGAAGCACTTCGCTTTGCTAATTACTTTGCTGTTTGCTTAAATCTTTGTTAGTTTAAGTCATATTTTCAGGTTCAACCTGATCGAAAGGTTTTTTTTGGCCAAGGTCGGCAACATTCCTATGTAAGCAATAACCATAAGCTTTTGAAGATTAATTCCTACAATTAAACCTTTTGACAAGGTTGGAATCCACTCAATATAAGTTATTAAACCTTTCATCAAGGATGGAAGCTGCTACCTATTCACCAAAGATAACTCAATCTAATCAAAAGAAGGCTTTTCTAGAGACCTCAAGCAAGTTCAATAAAGCCGGAAGGCCACATAGCCAAAATTCTAAACCTTTCGACGTCAACGGAAAGTCTGACACAAGACATGTCAACTAAATAAGTTAAATAGAAAGACAATCTTAAAAGGAATCATGCCCTTTGTTCTCCAAAGAAGAGATCCATCCTACTAAACATATTTTTGGGGTGTTGAGAAGAAATCTTGTTAACATTTTTGGTGCTTGAAGGAGGGCTCGAACCTCCGATCTTGTTAATTCTTCATCATAGATTAACTACATAAAGCTTTTCGTTCAAAAGAAGAAGAAGATGGAAAGAACAAGGAAAGATAATGATATCTCAAATGAAGAAGCAATGCCACGATCAATTTTGGAAAACCATATCAGGATATTTTCATATTAATGGATACAAAGATCTATGATACTTTTATTCACGTGCGGGCAAATTTATCTAATTAGATAAAATGGGCCATGATAGGAAAAGATTGCGATAAGGCGTAGAAGTGGAAAGATCTGATTCCAATCACTCTAGACATAAATCAAAAGGTGATGAAAGGGTTTGGAAGAAAATTCCCTTATATAACTACGTAGCCTTAAACCAACCACTTTCTCACATATTCGTAATGGTAAAGGATGATGAAAACTTCTCAACTACACATAGAAAAAATCTGATCAGAGCCTAAAAAAGGGAAGATTATTGCGATTATCACCGAGCGAATGGGCATAAGACCAATGAGTGTCGTAATTTGGATGGAATAATTCAGAACATGATCTTGTCAGGTGCTTTAAAAGAGTTCATCAAAAAGACTTGAAAGACCCCTTGAAGAGATCAACGTAGAAACTTCAAAATACAAATTCCAATCACATCATGAAGCCTTGTAGCTTAAGTTCAACCATGAACTCTTTCTCTCTTTTCATATCTTTCTAACACAATTTGTACTTTCATTTATTCTCAGATTTGTGTTATGCGTTAACCATGTACTAATTGATGTTTGAGTGCAACTACAGGTAAAAAAATTCGGTCTAAATCATCCAACACACTTTCTGAGCCCAACAAACCCCATCTACTTGGAAAGATAGCTCAAATGCATGATATAAAGCACATACCAAGGGTGGAGCCAATACCATACAAAGATCTACCCACATAGGACTTCAGAATACCATCAGTCCTTCACCAATTCTAGAAAAAAATATTCACGAATAGGCCATTCTGTTGCAAAGCAATACTCACCAGGTTATGGTAAACTATCTGAAAGAGAAAACAGTACATTTCAATTCAATCTTTGACAAATTATTTTATTATAAAGAAATTTCCCTTACGAATTTAAAAAAAATATTATTTTCAGTCACCCCATGATCTGGAGAAGACAAGAATATCCATTTGGAAAATTGATTTATGCAATCTTCCAAAGACACTATATAGCTTTAATGAATGCATGTCCAAATAAGTAGTTTCAATATTTCTAAACTTTCTAGAAACATTGGCAAGGAAAATCTTATTCATGTTTTTCAAGGAAAAGTTTTAAAGAGTTATCAAAATCTTATTGGCCGAAACTAAGAGTAGGAAATCCTATACTCTTTTAAAAAACTGTAGGTTCATGAATCATGACATCCTAGTCTTTTATTTGGGATTCATATTTCCATTATGAGAAAAATTATTTTAAGCCCTTACCAAAGGCACCTTCAGGAGGAAAGGACAAATTCCTCTCAAGCCCTTACCAAAGGTCCCTTCGGAGAGAAAGGACCAAATCCTCTCAAGCCCTTACTAAAGGCACCTCCTAAGGGAAGGAATAAAACCCCTAACGCCCATATCACCTCTTAGGGGAGGGTTAGGATAAGCACCCATTAGCAACCGTCTGGAGGAAGATTAGCTCAGCAAGCACCATATCCCTTTGAGATAAGGGAAGCCTAAGAAGAGGCTCAACAAACAGTGGACTAAGATGTCCAAGACTAATAAGAGGCTCATCGAATAATGGACTAAGATGTCCAAACCATAGAGGAAGCTCATCAAACAGTGGACTAAGATATCCAAGCCTAAAGAAAAAGACCAAGCAAATAAAGAAATACAAAGAAGTCAACCACTGAAAGCAAGAATCAAAACCCAAGAGGGATTAAGGGATTAAAGAAAGCAATCTATCCACCATCTAAGATAGAGATGAAGCCCAGAGGGGGTACAAAACAAAGAAAGAGGGAAAAAGGTGTCCGTAGGTCGAAGCCTAAAAGAATGAAAGCTCAACTGATTGAAGTCAATCACCATCGAAAAAGGAACCCGAAAAAGGGGAGTAGACAAAAGCAAAGAATGAAGATATCCAACATCATAATCAGAAGTGAACAAAGAGTCTAAAACCATGATTAGAAAGAGCAAAATATGAGCTAGCAAAATTCAACACATCAAATGTCAGAAAAGTGGCACCCACAACAAAAGAGTTAAGAAATGTGCATCCTAAAAAGGGAATGTATGACCAGAAAATGGAAGAAAGAATCCATAACAAAGAAACAAAAGTAAAAAATGATACGAAAACCAAAAGAATGGAATAGATAAAAAAATTTTAAGATAAAGTACTTCACTCCAAGAGAAGATTAAGAAAGCCACACCTGAATTCTTTGAGATAAAGTGACCGATTGGATAGAAGAGTCTATTATATCTGTATATACATATATACATATTCTAACTTATAGGTATTTTTGGGGAGACTCATTATTTAACACGGAACTTTCCTATGAATAGCCTTAGTATTAAGAATAGATAAATTTAGCTATCTTTTATTTGAAATCTACTAAATATGCTATTATTTGATATATCTATGGCTTCGTACTTATATTCAATGGAGTTTTGAATAGTTAATTCGTTAGATAAGATCCCGACGAGACTTTGGATAAATTTTTGATTTCGTGAATTTTAAGTTTTACCATTTTTGTCGATGCAATTTCATTTTGGAATTAGTGAATTCTGAATTTCCATATAGTTTTTTATGATAATTCATAGATTTCATATTCATGATTTTTCCTTGTCGAATTTTCATGATAACTTTTAAATTGAATTTCTGATTTTCACTTTCGTGAATTCTGGATTCCCTTATCGATTCTTATAATGATTCAATAATTTTGTATTTTTGGTATCCTTATTGACTTTTTGATGATCTTATTGGTTTTTGGGTTTATTGAATTCTTAACTCATTTGTTAAGTTTTTATGATAATTTATGCATTTCCCATTGATCTTTGTGATAATTGGCTAATTTTGTATTCATGATTTCTTTATTAGATCACTGTGGTGATTTCTTGCTGAAGTATTGGTTTAATGAACTTCCCTACTGATTTCTATAATGATACATGAATTTAACGTGTTACGATTTCCCATTGAATTTTCATGATGATTTTCTACTGATCACTTGTTTAATGAGATCATGATTTCCTAGTTCCCTATATCGATTTTCCATGATAATTTATGAATTTTCCATTGATATTCTGATTTTGAATAACAATGACGGGTTTTAGATCATATTTTTTATTCTTGGATTTTTAATTCCCCGATTTAATGGAATTTAACTTCCTTGCTGATTTTTATGATGGTTGATGAATTTCGTATTTCTAATTTCCCTATTGAATTTTTTGGATGATCTTTGTTGAGGTTTTGGATTGATGAGTTCTGAAATTACTTAATGATTTTCATGAGGATTTGTAAACTTCTGATTTCTTTATTGGGTGTTCGATAATCCTTTATAAGATTTCTAATTTAATGAGTTCCAAGATGTCCTTGTGAATCTGTATGGTGATTATGAATTTTGCATTCTCAATGGATTTGGGATAGTTTCTTATTTGACTTTGATATAGCGAATTACGAATTTCCTTGTTGGTCTTCATAATAATTCACTAATCTAGTTCTCTATACTCCCATGGCAGAATTTAGTTGATTTTCTGTCTGTTTTCTAGTTCGTTGAGACTCACATTTTTCTTTAGATTTTGATGAGAATTTATAATTTTACTATTCTTGACGTTTATATAGATTTGTAGGTCTATGATTTTAAAAAAATCTGTTGTTTCCTTGTAACATCCTGTCTTTTGTACGTTTAAGCAGACACACGTGCCAACTCAAACTATATATATGGGCGGATTGTTATTGTGGTGAATAAGAAAAAAAGAGAAAGAAAAAAAACATAATCTCACAGCGGAAGGACAAAATATAATAATCAAATAACAGTTCATGAAGCTGTTTGCAAAACATTTGATTATACTAATACAATATAAAATCAGAGTTACACATACCAGAGAATAATAAATAACAATGCAGCGGAACTGTATGAATGTAGTGGAATAATATAATATATAAAAGTACTACAATCTTCGTCTTCATCCTCTAGAAATAAGGTCTTCTAATCCTGAAATACTCAGGCTGACCCGAGCGAATTGAAAAGAAAAAAACACTCGAGTCAGAACTAAAAGATCTTATGTGAGTTAAATCAACAGAAATACATATGAGTGGAACGACGTCAGAGATGTTTACGGGATTTGACATCTCATATTCAGTGTCAAACGTGAGTGCAGTAACTTAAGAGATGCTCAGGATTCACATCTCCTAGGGATCCGTTAAACTATTTATTATGTAGTAATATGTTGCTATTATAATAACGTCTGTAGTATAATAAACTTACTTTTAAATAGCGTTAAGGCTTTACATTTTCCACCTTAACACGTAATAGTCCCAGCAGTCCACCTAGTATCATGGTTCCTCCTGATCGAGAAGCCACCAGAGGATATTCCACGGGCTACGGGAGAAATCCAAACTCGTACAAGGCTCGCTACGGTAGATGACACGGCACACAAGGCAATGCCAGGGTAGATATACCAGTTACTATCCGGACTGGAGGTGACGCATAGCACGCAGCTACCGCCTATCTCGAGCCACACCCCAAAAAATCAAAAAGGGTCCTAACCAATCACAAAGTAATAGAATGGCATCGAAGGAGTGTGATCGATAAGAGGAGCTACCTCACTAGCCCAGAATCGCTCCTGTTTTAGCCACGTTATGCCAACTTACAAGAGTCGGATCCACGTATATACCTCAAAGGAACGCCGCCGCCATCCTATTTCATTCTGGAATCTTCACCGCGTACACGGTTGTTAAAGTGGTTTTCGGAGTTAGCAGAGAGTATGGCAACTTCCAATCCCGGTCTCTTTAACAACCAAATGTTATTATAACACCGCGGTTATTTCAAAATAATTTATACTTCAAAACCAAAATTAAATATCCATTTCAAAACCACATAAATACGATATCATTTCCGTTTCAAAAACCAAATCAATATGATAACATTTTTATAAAAACTCAAATCAATATAATATCATTTTTATTTCAAATATATCCTTTTCTCAAAATCATAGCACTTTCAAGGTTATAACGCTTCGAAATCAAAACGCTAGAAATATAACACTTTCAAATCACAATACTTTGAAACTCATAACTTTGAAATATAACTTCCACTACTTAAATGGTTTAAATATTAAAATACTTTATAAAATAACTAGCTTCTTCAATTTCACAAATCAATTCTAAAACAACTTGAATTTCTAAATTTTAAATCTAACCAAATCCCAAATCATAAATTTCAATACGATTCAATTTCCAAATAAACTATTCCAAATTTTATCGATTTCAAAATAGATTTGGTCCATAGAATAAACCATTTCAAATTTAATATATTTCATACTTTAAGCATTCAACAATTTCAAAACTAAGTTTGGTAATTCCGATTCAACTATTTAATTTTCTGTTATTTAGTTTTGAAATACTTTACATAATAAATCCATTATCGTTTTAATAAAGCTCAAATTACTACATATTTCCTTCAATTTATTTATACTTGAAATATTCATTTAATTCACCTTAAAACAAAATCAAGTTACAAAAATCATACCCTCTAAAACTTCAAATTTAATAAATTTCACATCAAGCTTATTTGAGTTTAATTATTAAATAAATTCAATTTCGAATAAATCTCAAATTTATCATCCAACCTTAGTTAATTTAAATCATTTTAAACTCTATACTAAAATATAATTTAAATACTTAACCATATTATCTTCAATAAAAATCAAACTTATTATTAAGCTTATTCTATATTAAAACGAATTAAACATAGCTTAAAATCAAGGATAAAATAACATTTACATAATATCTAAAATCAATATTTATCTATAACCATACATTTCTTTACAAAGCCATAGAAATCATTTCAAAATATTTTTAAATATAGACCACGGTGTCTGTATATAATTTTCTATCCCATGGTCAAGTGATACAAATATTTATCATTTCAATCCGTAGTTTAAAATATAAATACAATAATATATCATTTCAAACCGCAATCTCAAATGAAATAAAATCCATAACAACTTGCAGTTTGTAGCAATATAAAATACAATATCCATTCATCCAATATCAATCATCAAACATCTATCACAATCATCATCCAATACAATCAATAACATCAATACAGAACAGATAATAAATAACAGTATTTACTTGCAGTTTATATTCAATAATATATTAAATAACTATTTTATCCAAATAAATTCAATAAACTGAGATGATGATTCAAAATGTGCCAAACAGTCATAAATAAATTTCTAATCACATCATAAATCAATTTAACAAACATAAGAAATTTTAAAAGTTGTGAGGGGGTTAAAACACCCACCTTTGAATTTAAATTGAATTTAAATTCAAAATAAGTCCAAAATTTGAATGGTCTCAGAATTTGCCCAAACTAGCGTCAAAATGTTTGGAATTTCAATACGATCCCAACTTAAGAAACCGCATATAAATTGGACCTCGTATGCAAAAGTTACCGATATAAGAATTTATATGGTTTAAATTTAAAAACAAATAAAATAAACATAAAATGCTTACACATCATCAACGTTATCACGTGAACAGAACCATATCGCCTACATCTCAAACTCGTGCAGCAAGACACGGCCGCCACACAAATTGTCCAATCGCACGCCTCCACGATGGCCTAGGGTCAGATCAAATCTCGCGAACGCCTCCACTAGGTCAGGCCGACCTGAACAAGGCCTTGCGCGCGCCTCCCAGTAGCCGGAACCACCACCACCGTCGATGACTCCCCCCGCCTTCTAGCTAACTCTGACGCGCCGTAGACGACAACAAACTCATGGATCGAAAGCGTACAACTCCCCCTACGCAACCTTGCCAACTGATCGTCCCCAAATCGACGGTCCACTGTTAATCCGTCACCACAACGCATGAACGACCGTAATTGTTCCTAGATTTCCGAGCACCTAGAAACCCAAATCGAAAAATGGACCATGGACTTGACTTGCGCTCGTCGAGAGGTTCAAATTGATATATAATATGATATAGTTTGTGGAGTTTTAATTTTTGATTTGATTTTGAATTGTAATAGGATTTGGAATTGAGAATCTGTTTGTCTGCCATTGAGGAGGAGAGACAACTGAATTGTATGTATAAAAATGAGAAATAGAAAGGCTGATAGGGTTTATAACCAGATATATATAGGTAGAGCTGAAAAATAGAGGAAAGGATACGATTGGTTTGAAATGTTGAACGATAAATGGCCCGAAAAGCCCGTTTTGACTCTGGAATGAAATTGGGTCAACCCATGTATCAAAATAGATATTTTAAAATATTTTAAATGCAATGGAACATGTTTCACGTCCAAATTCCATCGTATGAAGAAGTTATGCTAAAATCAAGTTACTTCAAATTGATTTCAATTGAAATTGATTTCTAGGCGTTTCTAGTCCGTTCGATCAGACGACAAGTCCGATCGCTATGAAACTTGAAATCATATAATAGTTCACCGTTACGAATCCGATGAAACTAGTTTCGTCGAAATCCGAGTCAGCGTCCAAAATGGCTATTTTTCACATCATTAAATCAAATTAATATTTAATTAATTAAATCACTTTTTCGTTTCAAATTTAAAAATTCACAAATTTAATCATTTTTGATTTCCTAAACAATTACAATAATTTAAACAACTTAGATATCAATTCAAAGTTAATTGATTTACCCATTCCCATAATTAATTTCAATTTTAATGAATTCATTAATTATCAATTGAAATTCTTATAAATCTATTTATTTGATTTTAAATCCTGTATTCAATAAATTATTATCAAACGGATGAAATTGACATTGATTCTTAATCTACCACATTAATATTCTCGAATTTCATCTTAATTTCTATTAACGTTATAATTATATATTAAATTTCATTTAATTACAACTAATCCAATTATTAAATTTAAATTCCAATAAATTAATAAATCTTGATTTCCATTCTTTTATTTCAACCTATTGTTATGGATAAAATTTGCATTATTTCCATATATTAACTTAATTCACATTAACATAACATTTAATTACGTTTATTGAAATTTATTTCCAGTTTAAATTAACAGGTTAAATAGAGGATAACATACAATAATTGTTACCATTAGCTTTTAATTACACTTATAACCAAGTATAATATTTACGCTATTTCCAATTTGTTGTAATTCCATTTAAATTGTTAATTATTAGTTTTAATACCATGGTTACCTTTCATTTTTAACATTATCCTTATTAAATTGCAAATTTTTATTTCTTTCCATATTAAACTACCAAAACTTATTAATTTAACAATTTAAACTATCGAAAATCTATGGGTCGTTACACTTTCCCCTACTCAAAGCTTTTCGTCTCCGAAAAGGAAAAAGAAAGGAAGAGAAAGAATTAAGTAAACGATACATTTTATTCAAAAATATTAACTTTATAAACAAATAAATTTACAAAATTAAATAATTTCAATAAAACATACCAATTTATAACGATTAAATCTTTTCATACTCATATTAATAAGGTTTGGAAATATTTTTCAAAATTTTTCTAAGTTCAAAATTTCGAATTTTTTTGGTAGAGTGTCCTTTGTACGGAGAGGCTTGGGAGAAAATATAATATGAAATATAACAATATATATCACAACATTTCAAAATAATATATCCCAACAACGGAAAAATAATATAATATTGCTAGAAAACCGTAATCCGAGAACGTACCTATTTGTCGGGCAAACAACGTTTAATTATGAAACCAAAAGCAGTAGCAATTGCTTCCATAACCTGTATTTCACTTATATAAGCCAAAAGGGTTAATAGTTATATAAAATGAAATATTTAAAGTTGTTACAACCACTAACAAACAAATCAATATAAACAACAATCACTTGCAACAATATACAATCATCATGAAAAATCAACGCAATCAATTAGCCATTCATATCAAACAAAACAAATAGTTGTTCGGGTTTAAAACTTTAAATTGTGCAGAATGAAAAATAAACTACTAATTGCACCATTTACTCAACAGTCTTAGATGAAACTATATAGATTATTCATACGTCCAAATAATTTTAAAGTATCCTTGCCCAAACAACCATAAACCAAACAACCAACAATTTCAACCAATAGATCGTGTTCATTCTTATTAATTTCATTTCATAACATTTGTTATTTGATTTCCTTTTCATTCAATTAATATTATCTTCATTTATTTCTTTCAGTACTTACTAACTTCATTTCATTTATTAATAAGATTCATGTTCAATTTAGTTACTTAGCATATCAATACATTAACTTAAGTCTACAATCATATATTCACTGCATTCATCTTTCTACTTATTTTATTTATAAATAGCTTCAACCATTTACTTAAGTTTATTATCATTTATTTATAATACTTACCTTTCTATTTATTTAATTAGTAGCCTTTCAATTATACTTAAGTTTATAACAACACAACATCAAATTCTTATTTATTAAAGAATTTCATTTAATACTTTCATTATTTCAAATTTTTACTTGTATAATATCCTTGCATTTTCTTATTAAACATTAGAACTTTTAATATTCGGTAAGTTATATATATGCTTTAAGAATGTAATTGGAAGTTATACCAGTTTTCTCATTTCTTTAATTAATTTAATGTTCATAATCATATCCTTTGCTTTTTATAGATTATAAATTTCAACTTTCTTGTTATTTCATTTATAACCTAGCATTTAATATTCTTATTTTAATTAGAGGTTCCAATTATTAATTAGTTACATTCCATTTCACAACAATAATTGAAACTATTAATTAACGAAAACTTAAGAACTAAATACCGGGTTAAACTTCAGATCATTTTTAAAATAATAGATTAGTATATATATACTTACAACTTATATATCCAATTATATTTGAAATAATTAAAAATTTATATTTGTTTATCCAAATAAATCTGCAGTAAAACTACTACAGTGACCTCCCACTTTGAAACTCGAAAATGAATGTCGATGATGCGTGCACTCATCACCGAAATTATTTTCCAACGACAGAGAGGGTAATACAAAACTTATTTCTTTCCAAGATTTCTTTAAAACAATTCTTTCAACTTATATTGAAATATTTATATTAGAAAATACTTCTAATAATATTATTATTATATTCTAAAATCATTCGATTTTTTTTTCAAAAATCCCGGGACTTAGGTTCTAAATTTCCAATTTTCATTTATATTATTTTAAATATCATTTCCAACCAATATTTATAGATTTCACTACCTAACAATCAATATATTACAACCTCTATAAAATTTATTACTTTATATGCAGAAAATATAATAGGAAAAATTATTTCATTTACCTATATTTCAAAACAAATATTGTGTCGGTCTGTCCTATTAAATGTTTAGAAATCCTTATTGATGTCATAGCATCCTATGCACCAACTAAAATTTAAGAATACAAAATGGAACAAATTAACACAATATCAAAACCTTTTTATAACACTAAAAAATACGCTTTCTCATATATATAAACTGAACGACTCATCACAGGGTATTACTACCCTATTAATAAAGAGTCGGACCCCACAAAGCTAAGGTTTATCGCTAAACCAAAGCTCTGATACCAGGTGTAACATCCCGCCTTTTTGTACGTTTAAGCAGACATACGTGCCAACTCAAACCATACAGAAGGGCGGATTATTATTGGGGTGAATAAGAAAAACAGAGAAAGAAAAAAAAACAGAATCTTAGAGCGGAAGGACAAAAATAATAATCAAATAACAGTTCATGAAGCTGTTTGCAAAACATTTGATTGTACTAATACAATATAGAATCAGAGTTACACATACCAAAGAATAATAAATAACAATGCAGCCGAACAACATGAATGTAGTGGAATAATATAATATATAATAGTACTACAATCTTCGTCTTCATCCACCAGAAATAAGGTCTTTAAATCCTGAAATGCTCAGGCTGACCCGAGAAAATTGAAAAGACAAAAAACTCAAGTCAGAACTAAAAGATCTTATGTGAGTTAAATCAACAGAAATAAATATGAGTGGAACGACATCAAAGATGTTTACGGGATTTGACATCTCCTATCCAGTGAGAAACGTGAATGCAGTAACTTAAGAGATGCTCGGGATTCACATCTCCTAAAGATCCGTTAAACTATTTACTATGTAGTAATATTTCGCTATTATAATAATGTCTATAGAAAAACAAACTTACTTTTAAATAACGTTAAGGCTTTACATTTTCCACCTTAACGCATAATAGTCCCAGTTGTCCATTCAGTATCATGGTTCCTTCTGATTGGAAAGCGACCAGAGGATACTCCACGGGCTATGGAAGAAATTCAAACTCATATAAGGCTCGCTAGGGTAGGTGACACGACACACAAGGCAATGCAAGGGTAGATACACCAATTACTATCCGGACTAGTGGTGACGCATAGCGCGCAGCTACCGCCCACCTCAAGCCACACCCCAAAAAATAAAAAAGGGCCCCAATCAATCACAAAGTAATAGAATGGTATCGAAGGAGTATGTCTGATAAGAGGAGCTACCTCATTGGCCCGGAATTGCACTTTTTTTAGCCACCTTATGCCAACTCACGGGAGTCGGGTTCACATATATATACCTCAAAGGAACGCCGCCACCATCCTACTTCATTCTGGAATCTCCACCGCATACACGGTTGTTAAAGTGGTTTTCTGAGTTGGCAGAGAGTATGACAACTTCCGATCCCGGTCTCTTTAACAACCAAACATTATTATAACACCGCGGTCATTTAAAAATAATTTATACTTCAGAACCAGAATTAAATATCCATTTCAAAACCATATAAATATGATATCATTTTTGTTTCAAAAACCAAATCAATATGATATCATTTTTATAAAAAATCAAATCAATATGATATCAATTTTTTTTCAAATATATCCTTTTCCCAAAATCATAGCACTTTTAAGGTTATAACGCTTCGAAATCAAAACACTTCAAATATAAAACTTTCAAATCATAATACTTTGAAACTCATAACTTTGAAACATAACTTCCACCACTTAAATGGTTTAAATATTAAAATACTTTATAAAAAAACCAACTTCTTAAATTTCACAAATCAATTCTAAAACAACTCGAATTTCTAAATTTTAAATTGAACCAAATCCCAAATCATAAATTTCAATACGATTCAATTTCCAAATAAACTATTCCAAATTTTATCGATTTCAAAACAGATTTGATCCACAGAATAAGCCACTTCAAATTTAATATATTTCGTACTTTAAGCATCCAACAATTTCAAAACTAAGTTTGGTAATTCCGATTCAACCATTTAACTTTCTATTATTTAGTTTTGAAATACTTTACATAATAAGTCCTATATCATTTAAATAAAGCTCAAATTACAAATAACTATATATTTCCTTCAATTTATTTATACTTGAAATATTCATTTAATTCACCTTAAACCAAAATCAATGTAACGACCCAGGATTTTTTAGTAATTAAAATTTGAATATTTAATTAATTTTAAATATTAATAAGTGAATTTATAAGTCAAATAAATTTTTATTTGAATTATTGGGTTTAATTGAATAATTAAATCGATAATTTAATACGTTAAATTATGGAAATAATTAAAAATTGAGTAAAATATGATTGAAAATGATTTGTAAAATTTTATTTTATCATATGGGAGTTAGAACGATATTTTAGAACTTTTAAAATCGAATTGAAAGTTAGTTTGTGAAAATTGAATATTTTAATATTAGAATCGACTAGTGAAAATAGTCAATTTTTGAACAGTCTCAGAATTGAACGAAACCAGTTCCATTGGATTCGTAATAGTTAGTTATTACCGGATTTCAATTTTCGTGTCAATCGGAGTTATCGTTTGATCGTGGCAGCTCGAAACGCATCGAATTATTTTTAATTTTAATTTGGCGAGTTAAAATAGCCATTTTTCAAAAAGTCTCGGATTTCGACGAAACCAGTTTCATCGGATCCGTAATGTGATATTATTGTAAGGTTTCAAATTTCAAGTCAATTGGATTTACCGTTTGTCCGATACGAATTAAAACGCCTAGAAATCGATTTAAATCGATTTAATTTAAATTGAACGTTTATAGCCATAACTCGCACAAATGACCGAATTAGCTTCCGAAACCTATTCCATTGTGTCCGAAACGCGGGGTAAACCTTAGAAACGCTGGTTACGGCACGTAAATCGGAGTTTGAAATTTCCGAAATGAATAGTGTTTACGTTCGATTTTCTATAAAAAGAGACCATTGCCTTCATAAATAAAAAAAAAAAATTAGGTTATGAAACCCTAGCCGCCATATACAGAACCAAGGGCCGAAAATTGCCAACCATCTTCCCCTCAAATCTCCAAATCCGTTCATTAATATCGAAATCTTCCAACTAGAAAGGTGTTAGGCTCGACGAGATCTTGGATGTCAACGGTGGAGATGTGATTTGGAGTGACGTGGTGGCCAGAAATCGAGCTAGAAGCATGGCCGTTCGGCCTAGAACTGCGCGCTGGAATGGTGACCGAGCTCCACCATAGGGGGACCGAGTGTAGTGCTCGCGTGAGGCTACAACATGCAACTCTCTGATCGAGTTTTAATCGAGTGTTGGAGTTGCAAGATTCAATCCTAGATTTGGTAAATGGGTTCAAGTGTGCGTTCATGTACTGGAGCTTCTTGCGTGAGGAAGATGGAGTTGCGTTCTACGGCTGTGATGAGTTAGATGCAGGATCTCACGGCCCAGAGACGATTAAGGTTTATAAAAGTATATTTGTGTTGTAAGTATTATAAATAAAAATCGTGTGCAAACTTATAAAATTCACAACTTTTTCATACGAGGTTGAAAACGCGCGAAACCAGTTGCGTTGGAATCGTATGGACGAGCACTACGCAATGAAATTGGATTGGAGTCGTTTGGAGTTAGTGAGAATTTTGGATAAAATTAAACGTCCGTTTAATTTTATTCGAAATAAATCGCTAAAACGGAATTTAAAATCAAGGTGAGAATTTCTCACTCAATCGAATCAGTTTCGATTTTATTTTAAATAGTTAGATTTAAAATATTTGAATGCATGTTTGAATGATGATTGATATCTATTGATTGTTAAAATAGACATTATGCGCCGTTAGTAAGCGGATGTTATTTATTAAAAACATATACCGCGAATATTTCATAAACAGTGAAATTGGTATTATATATAGTAGCAATATATATATATATATATTGGCATATGTATATATTGGAGTTATTGATTTCCCGCATTTGTTGTAGCGGATGAGACCCTATTGCGCCGTCTATTAAGCGGATAATATTTTAAATCCCATATACCGCGATAATTTCGTACTGGAGCGAAATTGGTATTGTGCTAATGTTTGTGGATGCAGGAAACAGGTTGGAGGGATCCAACTGGATTCCTCAACAGTATTTATTTGATTTCAAATATTTTGATATTTGATGGATTATCATATCGGTATATGATATCGTTGTTGTCGTGATTGACTATTTGGTGTGTAGCATCATCGGACCAAATTTGGAATTTTAAAATGATTTCAAAGTGATTTTTGAAAGTATACGTTATAAAATATTTTTGGAATTGATTCATTTTAAAATAAATAAACATATAATTTTTAATGTTATAAAAATTATGATTTTTGAGAAATATAGTTAAAAACTGATTTTTGAGAAATATGAACTAATGATTTTATAAAATAGTTTAAATCGGGATTTTCTGAATTTATTATTGAAAGTTTAAATATAGGATTTATAAAATTTAATTATTTTATAAATCAAGAGAATGATGAAGTTTTTAAAGGAGTTTAAAGACGTTTTAAAAGAATAATATAAATTGATTTATATTAAGAGATTTATAAATGGATATTTATAAATTGAAATATTGACATTATAAAACGAGTTTTTATAAGTGTTTGAATGAAGTGAAAATGAATTTCATAATTGAATGGAATTTATAGAATTTTATACGGTGAAGTTACAAATGGAATTTTATAAGCAGTAGGTTTATAAAATTTATTAAGTTATTAAAATAATGGTTTTGGATAAATGAATGAATCTTATAAGTTATAAGATTTATAATTTGGGAAGTTAAAAAGAACGATTTTGTAAAATAATCGTTTTATAAGCATTTAACTTATAATATGAATCTTTGGTTTATAATTGAGTTATAAAGTGAATAGGTTGATAAAGGAATTTATAAAAGGAGATGTTATAAAATAAATAGAAATGGAATTCATAAACGTTGTTTTATAAATTCGCAAACGACTTATTTTGATAAGAAAATTGTTGAAACCCATTAATGGAGTTATATTCACGTTTTTGAACTGTGAATAATCCTTTAAAATGAAATGAATAAAAGGATGAAATTTGTTAACAAAGAACATTCACGTTTTTGAATAGTGAATAAGATGTTAAAGAAATTGTTTTGAATGTGATGTTTTAAATGGAATTTAAAACGATCTAATGATGTTTTAAAATGTGTTGAGATTCGAAACCATAGATTTCAACATTTATTGTTGGAATAGACGTTTTCGAGAAATAAAAGGAAATAGTGGACTATAACACTGTTGTTATAGTAAATGATTTCCGAAAGGAAATGTTTTGTATAGTATTGGGATTTATATATCTATTTTAATTTCGAATCCCTATACTAGTGATTTTGGGTTGTCGTAACAATGTTTTACGCAACATTCGTTTTGGCCCAAATAAATATGTTAAAGTGAATGTTTTTCTTAAAAGAATGAAATATATACTTAATCTCGATTTAAGTGTATTGAATATTTTCTAAGTGTCGAAAATAAATAAAATCTGTGAATTACTTATGAATAAATAAGTATGGAAATGTTTTCCAATATAAAGTGAATATTGGAGAATTTATCTTTTTGAAGATAAATTGAAAATGAATAATTGAAATCATATATTCATAGATATTTTGAAATATAAATTCAATATGGTATTTATAAATGAAATTGGAAATTGGGTTTAAAAATAAATATTGATTTATTTTTGAAGTGTGAAAATTTTATATCTTGTAAAGATATCTTGGAAAATAAATAATTTGGAAAATTATTTGGAATCTGGTGATGTTGTGCATATCCATTGATAGTTCAATAACCGACTATCAATATTTCCCTTTGAATGGGTAATTGATGTGATTTGTTTGAATGTGAATGCCACACTTATTTTTGAATAAGCGCTCACTATTCGGGTTAACCGGGAAAGGACCATGGGGTCGTATAACCCATTCCGAATATGTGATACGTCGTAATGAATTGCATTTGAAGATCGGTGTTGAAGACCCGGTATTTGCGAGAGCGATAGGATGACCTGTCGATTGTCTCTGCACTGAGTTGCAACGGTATAGAGACTCCCTAAGTGATGGGAAATCCGATCAGGATTGTGAATATCCGGATTGCAAGGACTTCTTTGTAAAGTGCCTTCGGTTTTGTTCGAGCCCGGAACAGACTTGTATGGATTGTATGTCTGACATTACAGATTGAGATATAAAGCCGATTTCTTTCAAATATATTTCTGTTGGTGGCGGAGAATTTATTCTTTTAGCTTAACACCCTTCTCTGAGACGTACGAGCTCAGAGGTTATGTAGTTGAATGTTACCAGCGATATATTCCCAATTTGGTAATGTGACATGCTGAGTGTTGCTGTAAATGATCATTGTGTTGATTATTTGTGATAGGATCATTTGTTTGATCGTCTATCCTGGTGATCATTTCTATGATCATTTGTTGACCCAAAGCACGGCTTTTTGTACAAAGTGTGTTTTTGTGGACGTGAATTCGTCGAGCCTCACAACCCGGTAATGGTCGAAACAGGAATTGTGCGGCAAAGTTTTCAGGGATCGCTTCCCTAGGGTGTGACCATTCCTTCTGGAAAAGGGTAGTATTCTGGTATGGAGCCCAGATACTTACTCATGTTGAAACACTTATTATTATGGTGTGATGTTGGTTAGAGAGCTCTCGTTTAAAGGTCCCAAAGGACCGGGGGTGGCATATCTGAGGGTTTGTAATATTCCTTGGGAAAAGGGATTCCCGGCTTTGTTTGGCAGAGTACAGTTTGGTTCTCGGGGCGTCCTTCCAGAGGCGTTTCCATGTGGCAATGGGAAGTTTCTTGGCCTGACCATTTGTTGGAAAAATCCATTCTCCAAATATGAAACTTGTACGATATTAGTTGTAGAACCTATCATTCACTTATGGTGTCGCAACACTGTTTGGATGGTAGCTATAGTAGGCATAGTTCGAAATGTCTATGTTGGCTAAGATTTATATCTTTATTTTCGAAATGATTTTTCTCTACACTATGCACTAGTAATAATATCAAATGTTATTTTTAATGCGTATCAAGCATTTTTGACTATCATAAGGAGAAATCTCCTCCGATTCTGCGTTTGCATGTGTGTGTGTGCGGGAGGCCTTATGGTAGTCTCATTTTTAAAAGCATTGCGAATTGAATTTAAAAATATCTCTCTATTTCGATTTTTTAAAGTCAAATAAACTGTTTTGAGTTCTCACACCAGTCACATGACTGACTCGAAGTTTATTGTTTTCCTTCCTAAACTCTGGGTGCCCACCAATTTCCACACGGGCAGTCAAGAGTTAAGGTTTATCAGGATATTCTGGATATTCTGGAGTTGCTGGAGGCAAGCTGGATGGCATGGCGTATTACTAGTATATAGTATTTCTTTTCCGCTGTTTGATGTGGTATGTTGTTGTACACTCTGATGATATGATGTAATGAAATGAAATGTAATGTAATAACTGATATAGTTCTTTGTTTAAAGATTATTCATTTATTATTATATGTTGTTCCGCTGTGAATTGTGAGATTCTGTTGTTTTCTGTTCCATTCTATTTTCTATTCTCTTTTTCTTCTATTTTAAAATTTTCTATTTTCTTCCCTCTCCATCTTCTACCTCTTTTCTCTCTTCTTCTCTCTCTTTCTTTTTCTTAAACCCTCAGTGTTCGGTTTTCCGTCGTTCGATTGCTCGGCAGTCGATAAAGTGAGTATCGATGTTGAATTTTCGGAAGACGAAGAATCGGGTTCTGACAATGTGGTATCAGAGCATATGGTTAAGCGACAACCATGGTTCTGTTGGGTATTACTCATTAGAGATAGAGTCAGTAGTACTCTAGAATGAGTTTGAGTGTAATAATAGCTATGAGAGCGTATTTGTTAGTGAATATAAAAATTGTTTTATATTGTGATGATTGGTTTGTTGAGTGGCATATGAACTTTCGTCAGCGTGGTCTCGACAACTTTGCCAAGGGGTTTCTAAACACTTGAATAGAACAATTCGGCACAATATTGTTTTAAATTGGGTAAATGAAATAATTTTACCTTGATTATATTTTATATATAAAGAAATAATTTTTCAGAATTATTAAAGTGTATGTAAGTTGATTGTTTAGTTGTTTGAATAATCTAAATAAAAGGATAATTGTATAAGCAAATGAATTATTAAAAAAAATGGAATTATAATTAAAGTAATTTACAATTGTGAAATAAACTTATATATATAACAAGTGAAACTATATGGATATATCTATGGATATGAGTTATAGGTAAAAAAATGAATTTAAAGTTAAATGGAAAATTTACTTTAGAATTTGGAATCTGAATTGATTTATAAGTGGGAATTCAAGTTATGTAAAACTAAGTGATGTTTAAATGAAATATAACTTGAGAGATGTTGAATGAAGTTGATATTAGTATCAAAGTAAATTAATAAAATTAAGTGATGGATATGAACTTGAGTTATATAAATGAAATTCAACTTTTGTAATAGAATTGAATGAATGGATTGAATATTAATCAATTAAATGTGAATAATTGGTATGAAATAATGAATATAAGTGTTAATTCATTAAAATCTAATGTTATTAGAAGCTGAAAGATTGAATGAAAATTAATTTAATTAAACCAATTGAAAACAAAGGAATTTGGTTGCAATTAATAAACATTGGTTGTTATATGATTGTTAGTGATTGTATATAATTCATTAAGTATTAATGAAAGTGAATTAGTGAAATTTAAAGCTATGTAATTGAATTCAAATTAGAAGTAAATAAATTTGAATAGAATTGAATTTGATTTGGAAGTGAACTAACTTGAATATGAATTAGTGAATATAAACTAATTGAGAATGAATGTTAGTAAGAACATCCACTGTTAATGAATCAATGTGATTAAATTGAAAACTCAATTCATTGAATATTAATGACAATATGAATGAATATATATTGGTTATGAATGCATAGTTGGTTGATGGTTGAATATATTGCTTTTCATACATTTACTATGTTGGCATATATAGTTATTTTGTTGCTATATGTTGTATATCGATACTATTGTCTATATACATGATTCTCATGTTGTTTGTTGAGTGATTAGTAGGTGCGGATCGCGTTTGCTTCGCATTTGGAGCTCGCTTTCGCGCTATATTAGCCGTATATGATTGCTAATAAAATATAAGGTACATATCTCGGATTACATACCGTACTTTTACATTTTTTTTCCCTTCGGGATGCCTCATTACTTGATGAGATGTATATTTGTGATATATATACTGTCATTTTTTTTTCGGATCGAGCCGCGCAAAGGAGACTATGGCGAATTTTTCCGGAAATTTAAGGCGTTAGAAAAAATTTGAGAAAATGGGAAATTTTTTTGAAAACTATAAACTTTGATTTTGGAATTAAAGTTAAACAATAGTAGTTGTTTTTGAAAAGGTAACTAAGTATGATTGTGAAACTTAGTAAAGTATTATAAGAAGTTTGACTATGAATTTTGGAAAATTAATAGATTCTGTAACTTTTCTTACTTAATAATTTCGAGGACGAAATTCTTTTAAGGGGGGAAGATTGCAACGACCCAGGATTTTTTAGTAATTAAAATTTGAATATTTAATTAATTTTAAATATTAATAAGTGAATTTATAAGTCAAATAAATTTTTATTTGAATTATTGGGTTTAATTGAATAATTAAATCGATAATTTAATACGTTAAATTATGGAAATAATTAAAAATTGAGTAAAATATGATTGAAAATGATTTGTAAAATTTTATTTTATCATATGGGAGTTAGAACGATATTTTAGAACTTTTAAAATCGAATTAAAAGTTAGTTTGTGAAAATTGAATATTTTAATATTAGAATCGACTAGTGAAAATAGTCAATTTTTGAACAGTCTCAGAATTGAACGAAACTAGTTCCATTGGATCCGTAATAGTTAGTTATTACCGGATTCCAATTTTCGTGTCAATCGGAGTTATCGTTTGATCGTGGCAGCTCGAAACGCATCGAATTATTTTTAATTTTAATTTGGCGAGTTAAAATAGCCATTTTCCAAAAAGTCTCGTATTTCGACGAAACCAGTTTCATCGGATCCGTAATGTGATATTATTGTAAGGTTTTAAATTTCAAGTCAATTGGATTTACCGTTTGTCCGATACGAATTAAAACGCCTAGAAATCGATTTAAATCGGTTTAATTTAAATTGAACGTTTATAGCCATAACTCGCACAGATGACCGAATTAGCTTCCGAAACCTGTTCCATTGTGTCCGGAACGCGGGGTAAACCTTAGAAACGCTGGTTACGGCGCGTAAATCGGAGTTCGAAATTTCCGAAATGAATAGTGTTTACGTTCGATTTTCTATAAAAAGAGACCATTGCCTTCATAAATAAATAAAAAAAATATATTAGGTTATGAAACCCTAGCCGCCATATACAGAACCAAGGGCCGAAAATTGCCAACCATCTTCCCCTCAAATCTCCAAATCCGTTCATTAATATCGAAATCTTCCAACTAGAAAGGTGTTAGGCTCGACGAGATCTTGGATGTCAACGGTGGAGATGTGATTTGGAGTGACGTGGTGGCCAGAAATCGAGCTAGAAGCATGGCCGTTCGGCCTAGAACTGCGCGCTGGAATGGTGACCGAGCTCCACCATAGGGGGACCGAGTGTAGTGCTCGCATGAGGCTACAACATGCAACTCTCTGATCGAGTTTTAATCGAGTGTTGGAGTTGCAAGATTCAACCCTAGATTTGGTAAATGGGTTCAAGTGTGCGTTCATGTACTGGAGCTTCTTGCGTGAGGAAGATGGAGTTGCGTTCTACGGCTGTGATGAGTTGGATGCAGGATCTCACGGCCCAGAGATGATTAAGGTTTATAAAAGTATATTTGTGTTGTAAGTATTATAAATAAAAATCGTGTGCAAACTTATAAAATTCATAACTTTTTCATACGAGGTCGAAAACGCGCGAAACCAGTTGCGTTGGAATCGTATGGACGAGCACTACGCAATGAAATTGGATTGGAGTCGTTTGGGGTTAGTGAGAATTTTGGGTAAAATTAAACGTCCGTTTAATTTTATTCGAAATAAATCGCTAAAACGGAATTTAAAATCAAGGTGAGAATTTCTCACTCAATCGAATCAGTTTCGATTTTATTTTAAATAGTTAGATTTAAAATATTTGAATGCATGTTTGAATGATGATTGATATCTATTGATTGTTAAAATAGACATTATGCGCCGTTAGTAAGCGGATGTTATTTATTAAAAACATATACCGCGAATATTTCATAAACAGTGAAATTGGTATTATATATAGTAGCAATATATATATATTGGCATATGTATATATTGGAGTTATTGATTTCCCGCATTTGTTGTAGCGGATGAGACCCTATTGCGCCGTCTATTAAGCGGATAATATTTTAAATCCCATATACCGCGATAATTTCGTACTGGAGCGAAATTGGTATTGTGCTAATGTTTGTGGATGCAGGAAACAGGTTGGAGGGATCCAACTGGATTCCTCAACAGTATTTATTTGATTTCAAATATTTTGATATTTGATGGATTATCATATCGGTATATGATATCGTTGTTGTCGTGATTGACTACTTGGTGTGTAGCATCATCGGACCAAATTTGGAATTTTAAAATGATTTCAAAGTGATTTTTGAAAGTATACGTTATAAAATATTTTTGGAATTGATTCATTTTAAAATAAATAAACATATAATTTTTAATGTTATAAAAATTATGATTTTTGAGAAATATAGCTAAAAACTGATTTTTGAGAAATATGAACTAATGATTTTATAAAATAGTTTAAATCGGGATTTTCTGAATTTATTATTGAAAGTTTAAATATAGGATTTATAAAATTTAATTATTTTATAAATCAAGAGAATGATGAAGTTTTTAAAGGAGTTTAAAGACGTTTTAAAAGAATAATATAAATTGATTTATATTAAGAGATTTATAAATGGATATTTATAAATTGAAATATTGACATTATAAAACGAGTTTTTATAAGTGTTTGAATGAAGTGAAAATGAATTTCATAATTGAATGGAATTTATAGAATTTTATACGGTGAAGTTACAAATGGAATTTTATAAGCAGTAGGTTTATAAAATTTATTAAGTTATTAAAATAATGGTTTTGGATAAATGAATGAATCTTATAAGTTATAAGATTTATAATTTGGGAACTTAAAAAGAACGATTTTGTAAAATAATCGTTTTATAAGCATTTAACTTATAATATGAATCTTTGGTTTATAATTGAGTTATAAAGTGAATAGGTTGATAAAGGAATTTATAAAAGGAGATGTTATAAAATAAATAGAAATGGAATTCATAAACGTTGTTTTATAAATTCGCAAACGACTTATTTTGATAAGAAAATTGTTGAAACCCATTAATGGAGTTATATTCACGTTTTTGAACTGTGAATAATCCTTTAAAATGAAATGAATAAAAGGATGAAATTTGTTAACAAAGAATATTCACGTTTTTGAATAGTGAATAAGATGTTAAAGAAATTGTTTTGAATGTGATGTTTTAAATGGAATTTAAAACGATCTAACGATGTTTTAAAATGTGTTGAGATTCGAAACCATAGATTTCAACATTTATTGTTGGAATAGACGTTTTCGAGAAATAAAAGGAAATAGTGGACTATAACACTGTTGTTATAGTAAATGATTTCCGAAAGGAAATGTTTTGTATAGTATTGGGATTTATATATCTATTTTAATTTCGAATCCCTATACTAGTGATTTTGGGTTGTCGTAACAATGTTTTACGCAACATTCGTTTTGGCCCAAATAAATATGTTAAAGTGAATGATTTTCTTAAAAGAATGAAATATACTTAATCTCGATTTAAGTGTATTGAATATTTTCTAAGTGTCGAAAATAAATAAAATCTGTGAATTACTTATGAATAAATAAGTATGGAAATGTTTTCCAATATAAAGTGAATATTAGAGAATTTATCTTTTTGAAGATAAATTGAAAATGAATAATTGAAATCATATATTCATAGATATTTTGAAATATAAATTCAATATGGAATTTATAAATGAAATTGGAAATTGGGTTTAAAAATAAATATTGATTTATTTTTGAAGTGTGAAAATTTTATATCTTGTAAAGATATCTTGGAAAATAAAGAATTTGGAAAATTATTTGGAATCTGGTGATGTTGTGCATATCCATTGATAGTTCAATAACCGACTATCAATATTTCCCTTTGAATGGGTAATTGATGTGATTTGTTTGAATGTGAATGCCACACTTATTTTTGAATAAGCGCTCACTATTCGTGTTAACCGGGAAAGGACCATGGGGTCGTATAACCCATTCCGAATATGTGATACGTCGTAATGAATTGCATTTGAAGATCGGTGTTGAAGACCCGGTATTTGCGAGAGCGATAGGATGACCTGTCGATTGTCTCTGCACTGAGTTGCAACGGTATAGAGACTCCCTAAGTGATGGGAAATCCGATCAGGATTGTGAATATCCGGATTGCAAGGCCTTCTTTGTAAAGTGCCTTCGGTTTTGTTCGAGCCCGGAACAGACTTGTATGGATTGTATGTCTGACATTACAGATTGAGATATAAAGCCGATTTCTTTCAAATATACTTCTGTTGGTGGCGGAGAATTTATTCTTTTATCTTAACACCCTTCTCTGAGACGTACGAGCTCAGAGGTTATGTAGTTGAATGTTATCAGCGATATATTCCCAATTTGGTAATGTGACATGCTGAGTGTTGCTGTAAATGATCATTGTGTTGATTATTTGTGATAGGATCATTTGTTTGGTCGTCTATCCTGGTGATCATTTCTATGATTATTTGTTGACCCAAAGCACGGCTTTTTGTACAAAGTGTGTTTTTGTGGACGTGAATTCGTCGAGCCTCACAACCCGGTAATGGTCGAAACAGGAATTGTGCGACAAAGTTTTCAGGGATCGCTTCCCTAGGGTGTGACCATTCCTTCTGGAAAAGGGTAGTATTCTGGTATGGAGCCCAGATACTTACTCATGTTGAAACACTTATTATTATGGTGTGATGTTGGTTAGAGAGCTCTCGTTTAAAGGTCCCAAAGTACCGGGGGTGGCATATCTGAGGGTTTGTAATATTCCTTGGGAAAAGGGATTCCCGGCTTTGTTTGGCAGAGAACAGTTTGGTTCTCGGGGCGTCCTTCCAGAGGCGTTTCCATGTGGCAATGGGAAGTTCCTTAGCCTGACCATTTGTTGGAAAAATCCATTCTCCAAATACGAAACTTGTACGGTATTAGTTGTAGAACCTATCATTCACTTATGGTGTCGCAACACTGTTTGGATGGTAGCTATAGTAGGCATAGTTCGAAATGTCTATGTTGGCTAAGATTTATATCTTTATTTTCGAAATGATTTTTCTCTACACTATGCACTAGTAATAATATCAAATGTTATTTTAAATGTGTATCAAGCATCTTTGACTATCATAAGGAGAAATCTCCTCCGATTCTGCGTTTGCATGTGTGTGTGTGCGGGAGGCCTTATGGTAGTCTCATTTTTAAAAGCATTGCGAATTGAATTTAAAAATATCTCTCTATTTCGATTTTTAAAGTTAAATAAACTGTTTTGAGTTCTCACACCAGTCACATGACTGACTCGGAGTTTATTGTTTTCCTTCCTAAACTCTGGGTGCCCACCAATTTCCACACGGGCAGTCAAGAGTTAAGGTTTATCAGGATATTCTGGATATTCTGGAGTTGCTGGAGGCAAGCTGGATGGCATGGCGTATTACTAGTATATAGTATTTCTTTTCCGCTGTTTGATGTGGTATGTTGTTGTACACTCTAATGATATGATGTAATGAAATGAAATGTAATGTAATAACTGATATAGTTCTTTGTTTAAAGATTATTCATTTATTATTATATGTTGTTCCGCTGCGAATTGTGAGATTCTGTTGTTTTCTGTTCCGTTCTATTTTCTATTCTCTTTTTCTTCTATTTTAAAATTTTCTATTTTCTTTCCTCTCCATCTTCTACCTCTTTTCTCTCTTCTTCTCTCTCTTTCTTTTTCTTAAACCCTCAATGTTCGGTTTTCCGTCGTTCGATTGCTCGGCAGTCGATAAAGTGAGTATCGATGTTGAATTTTCGGAAGACGAAGAATCGGGTTCTGACAATCAAGTTATAAAAATCATACCCTTCAAATTTAATAAATTTCACATCAAGCTTATTTAAGTTTAATTCTTAAATAAATTCACTTTCAAATAAATCTCAAATTTATGTTCTAACCTTAATTAATTTAAATCACTTTAAACTCTATATTAAAATATAATTTAAATACTTAACCATGTTATCTTCAATAAAAATCAAACTTATTATTAAGCTTATTCTGTATTAAAACGAATTAAACATAGCTTAAAATCAAGGATAAAATAACATTTATATAATATCTAAAATCAATATTTATCTAAAACCATATATTTCTTTACAAAGCCATAGAAATCATTTCAAAATATTTTTAAATATAGAATATTTATTTTCAAAGCCATAGAAATCATTTCAAAATGTTTATAATTATAGACCACGGTGTCTGTATATAATTTTCTATTCTATGGTCAAATGATACATATATTTATCATTTCAATCCATAATTTAAAATATAAATACGGTTATATATCATTTCAAACCGCAATCCCGAATGAAATAAAATCCATAACAACTTGCAGTTTGTAACAATATAAAATACAACATCCATTCATCCAATATCAATCATCGAACATCTATCACAATCATCATCCAATTCAATCAATAACATCAATATAGAACAGATAATAAATAACAGGTATTTACTGGCAGTTTATATTTAATAATAAATTAAATAACTATTTTATCCAAATAAATTCAATAAACTGAGCTGATGATTCACATTATGCCAAACAGTCACAAATAAATTTCTAATCACACTATAAATCAAATTAACAAACATAAGAAATTTTAAAAGTTGTGAGTGGGTTAAAACACCCACCTTTGAATTTAAATTGAATTTAAATTCAAAATAAGCCTAAAATTTGAACAGTCTTCGAATTCACCCAAACTAGCGTCAAAATGTCTGGAATTTCAATATGATCTCAATGCAAGAAACCACATATAAATTGGATGTCGTATGCAAAAGTTATCGATATAAGAAGTTATATGGTTTAAATTAAAAACAGATAAAATAAACATAAAATGCTTACACATCATCAACGTTATCAAGTGAACAGAACCCAATCGCCTACATCTCAAACTCATACAGCAAGACAAGACTGCCACATAAATTGTCCAATCGCACGCCTCCACGATGGCCTAGGGCCAGATCAAATCTCGCTGACGCCTCCACTAGGTCAGGCCGACCTAAACAAGTCCTCGCACGCGCCTCCCGGTGGCTGGAACCATCTCTGTCACCGATGAGCCCCCCTCGCCTTCGGGCGAGCTCTAACGCACCACAGACGACAATGAACCCATGGATCGAAAGCATACAACCCCCCCATGCAACCGTGCCAACCGATCATCCCCAAATCGACGATCCACCGTTAATCCACCACCACAACGCACGAATGGCCGTAATTGTTCCTCGATTTCCGAGCACCCAGAAACCCAAATTGAAAAATGCATCGCAGATTTGACTTGCGCTCGTCGAGATCTTCAAATCGATATATAATATGATATAGTTTGAGAAGTTTTAATTTTTGATTTGATTTTGAATTGTAATAGGATTAGGAAATGAGAATCTGTTTGTCTGCCATTGAGGAGGAGAGACAGCTGAATTGTACATAAAAAAATGAGAAATAGAAAGCCTGCTAGGGTTTATAAGTGGATATATATAGGTAGAGCTGAGAAATAGAGGAACGGATACGATTGTTTTGGACCGTTGAACGATAAATGGCCCAAAAAGCCCGTTCTGACTCCGGAAGGAAATTGGGTCAACCCATATATCAAAATAGATGTTTTAAAATATTTTAAATGCAATGGAATAGGGTTCAAGTCCAAATTCCATCGTATGAAGAAGTTATGCTAAAATCAAGTTATTTCAAATTGATTTCTAGGCGTTTCTAGTTCGTACGATCAAACGACAAGTCCGATCGCTACGAAACTTGAAATCCTATAATAGTTCATCGTTACGGATCCGTTGAAACTGGTTTCGTTGAAATCCAAGTTAGTGCCCAAAATGGCTATTTTTCACATCATTAAATTAAACTAATATTTAATTATTAAATCACGTTTTCATTTCAAATTTAAAAATTCACAAATTTCATCATTTTTGATTTCCTAAACAATTACAATAATTTAAACAACTTAGATAACAATTCAAATTTAATTGATTTACCCATTTCTGTAATTAATTTCAATTTTAATGAATTCATTAATTATCAATTGAAATTCCTATAAATCCATTTATTTGATTTTAAATCCTGTATTAAATAATTTATTATTAAATGGATGAAATTGACATTGATTCTTGATCTGTCACATTAATATTCTCGGATTTCATCTTAATTTCTATTAACGTAATAATTAAATATTAAATTTCGTTTAGTTACAACTAATCCAATTATTAAAGTTAAATTCCAATAAATTAAAAAATCTTGATTTCCATTCTTTTATTTCAACCTATTGTTATGGATAAAATTTACATTATTCCCATATATATTAACTTAATTCGCATTAACATAACATTTAATTACGTCTATTGAAATTTATTTCTAGCTTAAATTAACAGGTTAAATAGAGGGTAACGTACAATAATTTTTACCGTTAGCTTTTAATTACACTTATAACCAAGTATAATATTTACGTTATTTCCAATTTGTTGTAATTCCATTTAAATTGGTAATTATTAGTTCTAATTACCATGGTTACCTTTCATTTTTAACATTCGTTTCCTTATTACATTGCAAATTTTTATTTCTTTCCATATTAAACTACCAAAACTTATTAATTTAACAATTTAAATTATTGAAAATCTATGGGTCGTTACATTCCTTAATCATTTTCATCATGATTCGTGAATTTTATATTTTTATTATTTAGGTTTTAATGATCATTATTTGGATTTCTGATACAATGAATTCTAAGGCTACATTGTGGGTTTCCCTGATGATTTTTGGATTTTCTCTTCCTGATTTTCTCATTGAAATTTGAATGATCTTTTGTCAATTAACCGGTTTCATGGACTTTAAAATTTCCTTGTGGATTTTGATGACTATTTATGAATTTCACAACTCCCATTTCTTTGTGGGACATTTACTGAATTCCTAAATTTATAAATTCTATGTTCTTTTATTGAATTTTATGATGATTTGTGAATTTTCCATTGAAATTAAAGTTTTTTTTCAATACGAAATCTTCATGACACCAAATAGAAACATTACTAAATCACTTTCTACTTTTTCACTAAATGAGAATTACTAATCGATTGTTTAAGATTGAAAATAAAGGAAACTTAGAGGAACGAGGAAAAATCCCCAATAGCATGAACTTGATTTCCAAAAATTGAAAAGGTCTAAATCGAGAAAGAAATATCAAGCGTATGCAGTAAGTTTTCTCCAAAGGTTCATTTATTTGAACCAATATCTGCAAATCTGGTGATATAATTCCACAATCTTAAAGAAGTTTAATTATTGTCATTATAGAAAAATTTATTTGAAAAATATTGCATTAATGGCATCGTAAATATTAGCTTCATAAATTTAAGATTGCTCATTAAGGTCTCGTAATAAAGTTATAACTTTAATAGGAGTTATTATCTATTTTACAGGAAGTAAAGAAGGGAATCCATTGGAGTTTTGTCTTAAAGAACAAAAGCTTCTTTCATACAAGGGGCCTAAATGTTAACCATAAAATATTTAGAAGAATGACGGTACGAAAGAAAGGTCATGAGAGCATGAGGAAAGATCAGAAAGCATCAAGATGGTCTGGATAAACATACCTTATGATAAGGAGCTCCGGCGGAGCCCAAGGCTATCTTTCAAAGTCCATAGGCAGAATGATGCTCCAAGAATCCACCTTTCGACTAGGACGAGAGGTCTTTCAACAAAAACAAAGGAAAATAAGCTCAAACCAAACATTTTGAAGGAGCCGAAAGGTTGCAATCATCAAAATTCATTAGCATTAAACCTTTTGAAGGAATCGAAAGGTTCCATCTCTTAATGTACAGAAGTTTCCTACTTTTGAAAAGAATGAAGAGATCAAAGCAGGTGTAAGCCACTCCATGATGACCTTTATGAAAGCACAAATAGCCTTTCGAATAGGTTGGAGAACATCTATAATACCTTTTGACAAGGTTGAAAGGTTTTTATGAAGAAATCTATACTCAAAAGTCAACAAAGAATGGTAGACAATGTTTCGAAAACATTAAAGGGACGCACAGCTCTCGAAAACAATCAAGTGAGAAGCACCCTTCCGGCAAGATCGAAGTATTCATAACAAACACGTGAAGAGCAACCTTCTGAAAAGGCGAAAAGTTCACAACAATTAGGAAGAGAGTTACGTTCTGACAAGGTTGAAGGGAACACAACAGTTGAACAAGGAAAGCCTTTCAGCAACATCGAAAGGTTCATGAAGGCATCAGAAAAGCAAACTATCGTCAAGGTCGAAAGGTTCATGAAGACATCGAAAAGACAAACCTTCCAACAGCGTCGGAAGGATCATTATGGCATACAAGGGGCAAATCTTTCAACAAAGACGAAAGGTTTGTAGTTGCATATAAAAGGGGAACCTTCCGACTAGATGAGAGCATGGAGTGGAAAGGGAGGGCGCTTGTGTCTATAAATAGGATCCGAGGGGTCATGTTTTAGGGGATTCGATTTCTATCATTCTGATCTTGTAGCTTCTTAATCAAAGTATTATAACCCTAATTGAGAATGATTTGGGAAAATTTAACAAAATGAAGCTTTTTCTTAGATATAAAGGGAAGTACTTGGCTTTGCTAATTACCTTGCTGTTTGCTTAAATCTTTGTTAGTTTAACTCATATTTTTAGGTTCAACCCTATCCGAAGGTTCTTGTCGACAAGGTCGACAACATTCCTGTGCAAGCAATAACTACAACCTTTTGAAGTCTTAAAACCTACAATTTAAACCTTTTGATAAGGTTGGAATCCACTTAATATAAGTGACTAAACCTTTCATCGAGGATGAAAGCTGCTACCTATTCGCCAAAGATAACTCAATCTAATCAAAAGAAGGCATTTCTGGAGACCTCAAGCAAGCTCAATAAAGTGGGAAGGTCACTTAACCAAAGTTCTAAACCTTTCAACGTTAACGGAAGGTCTAATAGAGGATATATCAACTAAATATGTTAAATTGAAAGAAAATCTTAAATGGAATCACGCCCTTTGTTCCCCAAAGAAGAGATCCATCCTTCTAAACATATTTTTGGAATGTTGACAAAAAATCTTGTTAAATGTTAACCGTAAAATATTCAGAAGAACGAAGGTATGAAAGAAGGGTCATAAGAGCATGAGGATCAGAAAGCACCAAGATGTTCTGGATAATCTTACCTTCCGACGGCGAAGTCCATGGCTATCGATCAAAATCCATAGGTAGGATGATGCTCTAAGAATCCACCTTTTGACCAGGATGAGAGGTCTTTCCACAAGCACAAAGAAGAAGAAGCTCAAACCAAACCTTTTAAATGAGTCAAAAGGATGCAATCATTAGAATTCATTAGCATTAAACCTTTCGAAGGAGTCAATAGGTTCCATCTCTTAGTGTACAAGAGTTTCTTACCTTTTGAAAAGATTAAAGAGAACAAAATAGGTGTAAGCCACTCCATAATGACCTTTTCAAAAACACAACAAGCATTTCGAATAGGTTGGAGCACATCCAGAATACCTTTCGACAAGGTCGAAAGGTTTTTATGAAGAAAGAAATACTCAAAAGTCGGCAAAGAATAGTAGATAACGTTTCGAAAACATTAAAGGGAAGCATAAATTTCGACAATAATCAACTAAGAAGCAGCCTTCTAGCAAGATTGAAGGATTCATAACAAACACATGAAGAGCAACCTTATGACAAGGTCGAAAGGCTCACAGCAATTAGGAAGGGAGTTACCTTCCGATAAGGTCGAAGGGAACACAATTGTAGGAATAAGGAAGCCTTTCAGCAACATCAAAAGATTCATGAAGACGTCAGAAAAGCAACCTTTCGTCAAGGTCGAAAGGTTCATAGAGACTTCGGAAAGACATACCTTCCCACCGCGTCGTTTATTGTGGCATACAAGGGGCAAACCATTCGACAAAGATGAACGGTTGTATTTGCGTATAAAAGGGGAACCTTTCGACCTATATGAGAGCATGGAATCGAAAGGAAGGCCGCCTGCACCTATAAATAGGACCCAAGGGGTCATGTTTTAGGGGATTCGATTTCTATCGTTTTGATCTTGTAACTTCTTAATCAAAGTAATGTAACCCTAATTGAGAATGATTTGGGGAATTTTAATAAAATGAAGTTTTTTCTTAGATATAAAGAGAAGTACTTGGCTTTGCTAATTACCTTACTGTTTTCTTAAATCTTTGTTAGTTTAACTCATATTTTCAGGTTCAACCCCATCGAAAGGTTTTTGTCGACAACACTTTCGTGCAAGCAATAACTACAACCTTCCGAAATCTTAAACCCTATAATTTAAAACATTTGATAAGGTTGGAATCCACTCAATATAAGTGATTAAACCTTTCGTCAAGGACTAAAGCTGCTACCTATTCACCAAAGATAACTTAATCTAATTAAAAGAAGGCCTTTGTAGAGACCTCAAGCAAGCTCAATAAAGCCGAAAGGTCACTTAACCCAAGTTTGAAACCTTTCGACATTGACAGAAGGTCTGGTATAGGACATATCAACTAAATAGGTTATATTGAAAGGCAATCTTAAAAGGAATCATGCCCTTTGTTCTCCAAAGAAGAGATCCGTCCTTCTAAACATACTTTTGGGGTGTTGACAAGAAATCTTGTTAACATTTTTGGTGCTAGAAGGAGGGCTCGAACCACCGATCTTGTTAATTCTTCATCACAAATAAAAATACATAAAGCTTTTGGTTCAAAAGAAGAAGAATATAGAAAGAACAAGGAAAGATAATGATATCTCAAATGAAGAAGCAAGGCCGCAATCAATTTCAGAAAACCTTGTCTTCTCAGACTTTAACCTAAAAAATGAAAATTGGACAAGCTTCAACCCTGATAAACATTGAGACTAAAATTCAGAATCTACAACAACAAATGATAGCAATGTGAGAATTACTAGAAGGGGTTCCATCTCAAGAACCGTTAAGGATCATGGAAAGAGGAGCTGAAGCACAACCTCCAAATGAAGACGAATACAAGAATCAAGAAAGTTAGGTTAAGATAACTATTGAGCAATTGAACAGTTTAACTATAAAAGACAGTGAAGGTCACCATGACAACATTCTTAACCAAGTCATAAAGGACACAATAAAAAGTGTATTCAACGAATTAGTAATATATGTTATCCCACAAAAGGCTCCTTTTCCAAAAGAAAATACGACAGCAAGTATCCCCCCTCACATTCAATTTCCTCCACTAATGTATGATGGAACTGTCAACCCAAAAGATCTCTTAGTGGCTTTTGAGATACAAATGGACCTCTATAGCACCTCTAGGGTAGTTCGCTGTAAACTTTCCAAGGAGCAGCTATCGAATGGTATAGAAGTTATCGAATGAAAGCCATCAGTTCATGACAACAATCTTTCTATGACTTCGTGACACAATTTTATATATGCAAAGACCCAACTATGGGATTTAGCTTGTTAGCTATTATCAAACAAGGATCAGAAGAATCACTAGATGAATATTCAAAGAGGTTCAATACAGAAGCATTAAAAGCAGAAAATGCAACTGATAGAGACAAATTGATAGCAATCCGTTCAGGGCTAATTAAACAAACTCCTTTATAGGAAGACATTAATATTAATGGATTCAAAGATCTACGATACTTTTATTCTCATGCATACAAATTTATCCAATTAGATAAAATGGGAAATGACAGGAAAAATCGCGACAAGGCATAGAAGAGGAAAGATCTGATTCCAGTCACTCTAGAGATAAATCAAAAGGCGGTGAAAGGGTTTGGAAGAAAATTCTCGAATATAACTTCCTAGCCTTAAACCAACCACTTTCTCACATATTCGCAATAGTAAAGGATGATGAAAGCTTCTCAACTACATATAGAAAACAAATCCAACCAGAGCCTAAAAAACAGGAAGATTATTGCGATTATCACAAAGTGAACGGGCATTAGACCAATGGGTGTCGCAAATTGGCTGGAATGATTCAGAACATGATCATGTCAGGAGTTTCAAAAGAGTTCATCAAAAAGACTTGAAAGACCCCTTGAAGAGATCAACATAAAAACTTTAAAATACAAATTTCAATCACACCATGAAGCCTCGTAGCTTTAGTCCAATTATGAACTCTTTCTCTCTTTTCATATCTTTTTGACTCAATTTGTACTTTCACTTATGCTTAGATTTGTGTTGTGCATTAACCATGTACTAATTGAAATTCGAGTGCAATTAAAGGTAAAAAATCGATCTAAAGCACCTAACGAATTCTTAGAGCACACCAAATCCCTAGCTAGTTGGAAAGACAGCTCAAATACCTGATATTAAGCGGCTATTAAGGGTGGAGCCAATATAATACAAAGATCTACCCACATAGGACTTCAGACTACCATTAGTCCTTCACCAATTCTAGAGAAAAATATTCACAAGTAAACCATTCCGTTGCAAAGAAATACACGTCAGGGTGTGGTAACCTATCTGAAGGAGAAAATGATACATTGTAATTCAATATTTGACAAGTTATTTTATTAAAAAGAAATTTCCCTAAAAAAATTTAAAAAAACTATTTTCGGTTACCCTATGATTTTGCGAAGACAAGAATATCCATTTTGAAAACCGATTTGTGCAATCTTCCAAAGATACTATATAACATTAATAAATGCATGTCTAAATAAGTAGTTTCAATATTTCAAAACTTTCTAGAAACATTGGAAAGGAAAAGCCTATTCATGTTTTTCAAGGAAAAGTTTTAAAGAGTTATCAAAAGCTTATTGACAGAAACTAAGATTAGGAAATCCTATGCTCGCTTAAAAACTATAGGTTCATGAATCATGACCTCCTAGTCTTTTATTTAAGATTCGTATTGCCATTTTGAGAAAAAATATTTTAAGCCCTTACTAAAGGCAGCTTCGAGGGGAAAGGAAAAAAAATCCTCTCAAGCCCTTACCAAAGGCACCTTTGGGGGGAAAGGACCAAATCCGCTCAAGCCCTTACCAACGACACCTTTGGGGGGAAAGGAATAAATTCTCTTAAGCCCTTACCAAAGGCACCTCCTAGTGGGAGGAATAAAACCCCTAACGCCCATATCACCTCTTAGGGGAGGGTCAAGATAAGCACCCATCAACAACTTTCTTGAGGAAGGTCGGCTCAACAAGCACCATATCCCTTAGAGATAAGGGAAGCCTAAGAAGAGGCTGAAAAAACAGTGGACTAAGATGTCCAAGCTCAAGAAGAGACTCATCAAACAGTGGACTAAGGTGTCCAAACCCTAAAGGAGGCTCATCAAACAACGGACTAAGATGTCCAAGCCTAAAGAACAAGCACCAAGAAAATAAAGAAAAACAAAGAAGTCAACAACTGAAAGAAAGAATCAAAACCCAAGAGAGAGTAAGGGGTTAAAGAAAGGAATCTATCCACCATCTAAGATAGAGATGAAGCACAGAGGGGGTACAAAACAAAGAAAGAGGGATAAAGGTGTCCGTAGGTTGATGCCTGAAAGAATGAAAGGCCAAGAGAATGAACTCAATCACCGTCTAAAAAGGAAAGCCGGAGAAAGGGAATAGAAAAAAGCAAAAGGATGAAGATAACCAACATCATAATCAGAAGTGAACAAAGAGACTAAAACCATGATTAGAAAGAGAAAAATATGAGCTAGCAGACATCAACACATCAAATGTCTGAAAACAGGCACCTACAACAAAAGAGTTAAGAAACGTGCATCCTAAAAAAGGAACGTTAGACCAAAAAATGGTAGAAGGAATCCATAACAAGGAAACAAAAATAAAAATTGATACAAAAACCAAAGGAATGGAATAGATCACAAATTTTTAAGATAAGTACTTCACTCCAAGAGTAGACTAGGAAAGCCACTCCTGAGTTATTTGAGATAAAGTGACCGATTGGATAGAAGAGTCTATTATATATGTTTATACATATACTACTAACTTGTAGGTGTTAGTCCTTAAGATAATGGCTTTGATGACAACAACCTTACAATAAGATTATAAAATATAAATACTAACATTATAGTTTAGATATATACGTATATGTAGGATTTAAGCATACAGATACCAAGAATGAAGACTGTACAGTATAGAGATTCAAAATATCAAGATTGAAGACTCATGAGTATCAAGATTATCAAGAGCTCAATATTTCAATAATAAGTAATTTAATTACGAATTTTATTAAAACTCCTAGAAAAGCACTGGCATCGTAAAATCCAATTTATTCGTGGAATGGAATCCACTTCGAGCCCGTTAAAGGGATGAAACCCTAAGTAGGATGGAACCTACCAAAAATCTAGTGGAACATTGTTTTGTATCCGCTAACTTTTATTCAAATGTTTTTACAAAAATTATCTTGTTTTCAAAATGATTTCAAAACTTTTCTTTTTCAGAAGAATCAAAAACATCTATCCTGGTTTTAAATATTTTTAGCCTAAAAAATATTCTTTATTTTCAAAATCAAGTTATCTTTGGTTTTTAAACTATCTTTTGATTATAATATATTTATTTAACTTTTATTATTTATACTTAGATTTAAATATGAAATTATAGTAAAATTTTATATATATACCAAAATATTATTCTCTATATTTACTTATGTATTTTAACTATAGTTAAGTATATTTATAAAGTTTATATTAGTTTTAATATAAGATAAAAGTTATTTTCAAAGAAAAATAAATCATTAAAAATTCCTTTGGCATGTCGACATCCTCAAGTACCCTATGTCGACATGGTATCAGTTTATTTCAAAAATTTGAATTTCAAAGGAAGTGTCTATTCGTCATATCCTTTCACGAATGGACATGACTGTTGTTCTACTATAAATAGGGGTGGTTTTGAACGAATTTTTAATCATATTTTTTTGGTTTCCACTTCTCTTCTTCTTCCATAATTCTTTATACACATTCTTACCATTACTCTGCCGAAACCAACATTGAATCTAACTATATAATTTCTGGTTTGATTCTCTATCACTATCCCAACAAGATCTCAGTGCTATTCAAAGTTATAGACTTCTTTGTAATCAATTTAACGAGAAAAGGTGTGATTGTAGCGTGGGAAATCAATCAAGTGAGAAAAGGTGTAATTGTAGCCTACGAAATCAATCAAGTGAGAAAAGGTGTGATTGTAGCCTTGGAAATCAATTGGGTGAACTTATTGCCCCTGAAATCAAGTATCTCTACCCAGAGAACTGTGAATCTAGAGTGGTGTACCTCGTGGCCTTAAAATCGAGAGTGTGATTGTACGATTACTTTTGAAAAGAAATCCGTACTTGTGTGCGGGACTGGATGTAGGGTAACTGCGAACCAGTATAAAATCTGTTGTGTTCTTTCCTTTACTGCTTTTAATTTATTTCCGTGTTTGATTCTGTGATCATATCTGTGTATGAATATTGCACATATTTGTGTTCAAATTAATATTACTCAAAAGGATTTAGTAATTTCTTTAAACACTATTCACCCCCCTCTAGTGTTAATCCTAGCCTTATGATTCGTATTCCGCATCTTTCACATTTGGTATTAGAGCAAGGTTTTCAAAGTTTTCATAATCTAAATTTTGAAAAAATTTCAAAATGGCTACTAACACTGGTGCTATTAACGCTACCAACACTGGTTTTATTATCCCTGTCACTAGTTCATTTGTAGAAGGTCAGTCTAATGTCAGACCACCACTTTTAATGACAATAAATATGCATATTGGGCATGTAGGATGAAAATATATTTACAATCTATAGGACTAGACACTTGGAATGTCACACAGACTGAATATTCTGAACCCACAATTGATTTTGCATAGTGGATTGCTGAGAAAAAGACTGTTGCACAAAATAATTCTAAAGCTATGAATATTCTGTTTTGTTCACTTGATAGAAATGAATTTAATAGAGTGTCAGTTTGTAAGTCTGCATATGAAATCTGAAAATTTTTGCAAGTTACTCATGAAGGAACAAGCAAAGTTAAACAGACCAAAATTTCCATGCTCACAAACCAGTTTCAATTATTTAAAATGAATTCTAATGAGTCTATTTCTGATATGTACTGTAGATTTTAGAACATTGTGCATTCTTTAATATCATTGGGAAAGGAATTTTTGGAAGAAGATCAAGTTAGAAAAATCTTAAATTATCTTACTCCAGAATGGGATCAAAAGACACTTGCGATCGAAGAGGCAAATGACATCAGTACACTAAAGAAAGAAGAATTAATTGGAAATCTAATGTCGTTTCAAGTCCAAATGATTGAGAGAAGAGAAAGCAAAGCATCTAAAAAGAAATCAATGGCATTCAATGCATTGACTAATGGATCAGACTCAAACAGCGATAACGATGAAGAGATAGCCCTTATGACCAAGAATTTTCGGAAATTCCTGAAATACAGAAAGATGAATAATCTCAAGAGAAAAAACTATAAGAACTTTGGAAATCAGAATGTAGTGCCAAACAATATCAAATGTTTCAACTAAACCAGGCCATATCAAAAGGACTGTTCGTATCCAGATAGGAAAAATCTTCCTATAAACAATGATTCCGTAAAGAAATGAAAACGTGCATTTATTGCTACTCTAGATGACTCAGACTCATCCTCAAGCGATGATGATTAGAAGACAGATAATTCAAATATGTGTTTCACGGCAGTTCACGACTCCGACGAATTCAGAGAAACGACTCAGAAAAAGGTACACATTTACAATACAATTGGTTGAAATTGCATGCTTAGAATTGGATGCTTGATTGATTGATTTTGAATTGGTGTGTTGTTTGAATTTTAAAATTTTTATTTTTTACTATTATTTTACTACTACTATTATTTTTATTTTTATTTATATAGTATCATAATATTTTATGGAATATACTATAATTCTGGTAATATTCCAGATATATATATATATAGACATTAAAAATAATATATATATATATATATATATATATATTAGAATACTTAAGAAAAATAATCATGGAAATTCAAAGGCATATGTCGACATGGTCCCTACCACGATGTCGACGTGGGTACAGAATTTGAAATTCAAAATTTGAAATTCAAAATTCAAAATTCAAAATTTGAAATTCAAAATTTGAAATTCAAAATTTGAATTCAAATGGTTGAATGTCACTCCACATTTTCACTTCATTCAATTCTCTGAAAAGCTACCTTTTGACGAGAGAATATGTCCTTTGAGAATCTATTTATTCACTATCTCTTATCACATCTTTTCACTTTCATTTTCAAATTCAAACTCTCTCTTCAAAACTTCAAGCTCTCTACTCTTTACTCTAGTGGCTTCTTCAAGCAACCCCTCCACAATGAGAATTTCCAGAAACATAAAAGAGCAACTCTTCAATGATCCGGAGGCCATAAAATCATACATCAGTTATGCTAACTATGAAAAAGTCCATCTCGAAAAGTTTGCTTTATTTCAAGATTTTTCTTCTTATGAAATTGATTCTCTTTTTGCAAATAATCAAGTTCTTAGTCTTGTTGATGCTTCTCAAAATGATTTTGTTTGTTATCCAAATCTTCTTAAAATTTTCTATGCAAATTTAAATCGTGGATTTTATATTGGAAATGATGATGAAATTTGGAGAAGTGTCAAAGGCACTAGAATCGTTTTAAATTATGATCTTTTGGGTACCATTCTCAATTGCAAAAGCACAGGAATCGATCTTTCTAGTTTTAAAATCAATGAAAATGATTGTGAGACATTTCATCACATTTTCGAAGGAAATGACAATTTTGAATTCAAAAATCAAAACTTTCAACCAAAAGCTAGAATTGTTAATCTTCTTTTACAACATACTTTGACCCTAACATCGGGGAATGTTAACAATCCTACCTCAAAAGTTTGCAAAGCACTTTTTTCTATTTTTGGAAATTACGATATTAATTTGGCGCAAGTTATTTTGGATGAATTTCGTCCCAAAAATCTTGAAATGGGTGAAAACACTTTGTATCATGGAATCTTTCTCACTCGGATTTTTAACTATTTTTGAGTGGATTTTAAAGGAAAAGAATTTGTTTCAAGAAAGGTTTTTAATCACACAAATATTTCTCTGATGAAAATTCCATTTGTTTTTCAACCTTATGAGACTCTTGCTGAAAAGGAAGAGCGTTTGGCTCATGAGGAGATGGAAGAGGAGGAAGAGGAAGAAGAAGATGAAATGGAAATAGAAGAAGAAGAAGGTGAAATCTCTTTGGAAAGCATTGACTATCCTCCCAATCCAACCAATAAAACCTTTCTCAAAAGTCAAAAGACTATTGTTGAGAATCAACGGATTCTTAAACGGTCTGTTAGTAAGAAATTGGATAAAATGTCATCGAAGATGAACAAGTTTTTCTCCAAAGTCAACAAGAAGCTTAGATTATCTTCGTCTTCGTCATCCTCTAACCAGATCTACCTTTTCATATCTCGTTCTACTTGTTTTAGTTTATTTTGATTTGAATGTTCGTGTACTTTTTAATGTTTACTCATTGTATCGTTATATAATGCAATGATATTGAATTTCTTTTCTGTTATCTAGCTTATCTTATCTCCAGAATAAATGTTAGTATATTATATAAATATATATATACACACAATTATTCACAAAATTAAAAAAAAAGTCATCAAAATTCACTAAACTATGTTGACATCCCCCTTGACCATGTTGGCATGTACTGGTCAGAAATGACATTTCATTTTAAATTTTAAATTTGAATACTACCTTATGTCTATTCATTTCAAATGAATTTCTACACATATAAATACCTATTTCTTCCAGAATTCATCACTCCATATTATTTCTTATCTACTTTGTCTCTCATTCTTCTCACAAACTCAAATATGGCCAACCTAATTCACAATTTAATAGAGAATCTTGAAGAAACTCTTGATTCTTTCAAGAATATTCTTTAGTTCATTCTTCGTAACCAGCGACATTTAGAGTTGAGTCAAATGCAGATGATCAAGGAGCAAGAAAAGCATTTTGATTCGATATGATGGATGATTTCCTCCCTACACAAGGATGATAACGAAGCACATCCTCCAGTCTCTCTCACCATTGACATTGAAAATTGGGATGACATTAAAGCAAACCCTATATTCGGAGAAGAAAGATAGGTGGAAGTTCCTCGTAATGTTTGATTTTATTGCTTTATTTGATTTGAATTGTTTGCTTGGATTGATTTGATTTGATTTGGTTTGGTTTGGATTGATATTTGTTATGCAAAACATGTATAAAAATGCATTGATATGATCTTTGATTAATTATCATGTCTATCAGTATAATTATCTCTTATTTTATCTATTATATACTTCATTATATAGTTTATTAATGCAGGTGCTTTAGTACAAGAATGAGGGGGAGTTATATAGTTTCGAGTTAGTTTTTGTTGATGAAAAAGGGGGAGAAATATAAAATAGGGTAGTTACGCATAGATTAAGTGGGAGTTATTAGTTTTACGGGGAGTTATTAGGATAGAAGTAATATTTTATAAACAAAGGTTGTCATCATAAAAAATGGGGAGATTGTTAGTCCTTGAGATGATGGTTTTGGTGACAACAACCTTAGAATAAGATTATAAATATAAATACTAACATTATAGTTTAGATATATACGTATAAGTAGTATTTAACCATGCAGGTACCAAGAATGAAGACTGTACAGTATAGAGGAGATCCAAGATATCAAGATTGAAAACTCATGAGTATCAAGATTGAAGACTCATGAGTATCAAGATTATCAAGAGCTCAAGATTTCAATAATAAGTAATTTAATTAGGAATTTTGTTAAAACTCCTAGAAAAGCACTAGCATCTTAAAATCTAATTTATTCATGGAGTGGAATCCACTTCGAGCCCGTTAAAGGGATGGAAGCCTAAGTTGGATGAAACCTACGAAAAATCTAGTGGAACATTGTTTTGTATCCGCTAACTTTTATTCAAATGTTTTTACAAAAATTATCTTGTTTTCAAAATGATTTCAAAACTTTCCTTTTTCAAAAGAATCAAAAACATCTATCCTGGTTTTAAATATTTTTATCCTGAAAAATAATCTTTATTTTCAAAATAAAATTATCTTTGGTTTTTAAACTATCTTTTAATTATAATATATTTATTTAACTTTTATTATTTATACTTAGATTTAAATATACAATTTTAGTAAAATTTTATATATATACCAAATTATTATTCTCTATATTTACTTATGTATTTTAACTATAGTTAAGTATATTTATAAAGTTTAAAATAGTTTTAATATAAGATAGAAGTTATTTTCAAAGAAAAATAAATCACCAATAATTCGTTTGGCATGTCGGCATCCTCAAGTACCCATGTCGACATGGTAGCAGTTTATTTCAAAATTTGGATCTTCAAAGGAAGTGTCTATTCGTCATATCCTTTCACGAATGGACATGACTGTTGTTCTACTATAAATAAGGATGGTTTTGAACGAATTTTTAATCATATTTTTCTGGTTTTCACTTCTCTTCTTCTTCCACAATTCTTTATATACATTCTTACCATTACTCTGCCGAAATCAACATTGAATCTAATTAGATCATTTTTTGTTTGATTCTCTATCACTATCTCAACAAGAGCTCAGTGCTATTCAGAGTTATAGACTTCTTTGTAATCAATTTAGCGAGAAAAGATGTGATTGTAGCCTTGGAAATCAATCAAGTGAGAAAATGTGTGATTGTAGCCTTGGAAATCAATCAAGTGAGAAAAGGTGTGATTATAGCCTTAGAAATCAATTGGGTGAACTTTGTTGCCCCTGAAATCAAGTATCTCTACCAACAGGATTATGAATCTGGAGTGGTGTACCCCATGGCCTTGAAATCGACAGTGTAATTGTACAATTTCTTTTGAAAGGAAATCTGTACTTGTGTGCGGGACAGGATGTAGGGTAACTCCAAACCAGTATAAAATCCTGTGTGTTCTTTCCTTTACTACTTTTACTTTATTTCTGCATCTGTGTTTGATTCTATGATCATATCTATGTCTGAATATTGCATACATTTCTGTTCAAATTAATATAAACTCAAAAAGATTTAGTAATTCCTTTAAACACTATTCACCCCCTCTAGTGTTAATCCTAGCCTTAAGATCTGTATTCCGCATTTTTCACAGTAGGCACTTTAGGAGAGATATATTATTTAATAGGAAAATTTCTTGTGAATAGCCGTAGAATTAAGGATAGATAACTTAGCTATCTTTTATTTGAAATCTACTAAATATGCTATTATAAGACATATCTACGGCTTTGTATTTATACTGAATGGAGTTCTGAATAGTTAATTCGTCAGATGAGATCCCGACGAGACTTTGGATAAATTTATGATTTCGTGAATTTTAAGTTTCATCATTTCTATTGATGCAATTTCATTCTGGATTGATTGAATTCTGAATTTCCATATTTCTTTTTTATGATGATTTATATATCTCATATTTATGATTTCCTTGTCGAATTTTCATGATAACCTTTAAATTGAATTTCTGATTTCCAACTTTGTAAATTTTGGATTCCCTTATCGATTCTTATAATGATTCAGAAATTTTCTGTTTATGGTTTCCTTGATTGAATTTTTGATGATCTTATTGGTTTTTGGGTTTAGTGATTTCTTAATTCATTTGTGAAGTTCTTATGATAATTTATGGATTTCCCAATGATCATTGTGATGATTTCCTAATTTTGTATTCATGATTTCTTTATTAGATCAATGTGGAGATTTCTTGCTGAAGGATTGGTTTAATGAGTTTCCCTACTGATTTCTATGATGATACATGAAATTTACATGTTATGATTTCCCATTGAATTTTCATAATGATTTCTTACTGATCTCTTGTTTCTTGAGTTCATGATTTCCTAGTTCCCTTTATTGATTTTCGATGATAATTTATGATTTTTCCATTGATCTTTTGATTTTGCATAAGAATGACGGGTTTCTAATCATATTTTTTATTCTTGGGTTTTTAATTCCCTGATTTAATGGTATTTAAGCTTCCTTATTGATTTTTATGATGATTGTTGAATTTTCCATTTCTAATTTCCCTATTGGAATTTTTAGATGATCTTTATTGAGGTTTTGGATTGATAAGTTCTGAAATAACTTAATGATTTTCATGATGATTTGTAAATTTCTGATATCTTTATTGGATGTTTGATAATTTTATAAGATTTCTAATTTAATGAGTTCTGAGAGTTCCTTGTGAATCTTTATGGTGATTTATGAATTTTGCATTCTCAATGGATTTGGGATAGTTTCTTATTTAACATTTGATACAGCGATTATGAATTTCCTTGCTGGTCTTTATAATAATTCACTAAATTGGATCTCTTTATTCCCATGGCAGAATTTGGTAGTTTTTTTTTGCCTTTTTTTGATTCATTGAGACTCCCGTTTTCCTTTGGATTTTAAGGAGAATTTATGATTTCCTATTCCCGACCATTTATTTGGATTTGTAGGTCTCTGATTTTTTTTTTAAAAATCTGTCGTTTCCTTAATCATTTTCATCGCGATTTTTGAATTTTATATTTCTTTTGTTGAGGGTGATCACTCTTTGGATTTCTAATCGAATGAATTCTGAGTCTTCATTGTGGGTTTCTCTGATGATTTATGGATTTTCTATGCCAGGTTTTCTCTTTGAAATTTGAATGATCTTTTGTCAATTGACCCATTTCACGGACTTCAAAATTTCCTTGTGGATTTTGATGACTATTTATGAATTTCATATCTCTGATTTCTTTATGGGACATTTAATAAATTACTAACCTTATAAATTCTATATTCTAGTATTGAATTTTATGATGATTTGTGAATTTTCCATTGACTATGAAATTTGATTTCAATACGAGATCTTTATGAAATCAATTGGAAGCATTGCTAAACTACTTTCTACTTATGGGAATTACTAATTGATGGTTTAAGGCTAAAAATAAAGGAAACATAGTGGAACAAGGAAAAATCCCCAACAGCATGAAATTGATTTCGACAAGTTGAAAAGGTCTAAGTCGAGAAAGTGATATCAAGAGTACATAGTAAGTTTTCTCCAAAGGTTCATTTATTTGAGCCGGTACCTGCAAATCAGGTGATTATTCAAAAATCTTAAAGAAGTTTAATTATGGCCATTACAGAGCAACTTATCTGAAAAATATTTTCCTAATGGCATCTTAAAAATTAGCTTCATAAATTTAAGATTGCTCACCATGGTCTCATAACAAAGTTATAACTTTAATAGGAGTTATTATCTATTTTACAGGAAGTAAAGAAGGGAGTCCGTTGGAGTTTTGTCCTAAAAAACAAAAGCTTCTTTCATACAAGGGGGGCTAAATGTTAACCATAAAATATTCAGAAGAACAAAGGTATGAAAGAAGGGTCACAACAGCGCATGAGGAAAGATTAGAAAGCACCAAGATGTCTTGGATAATCATACTTTTCGACAAGGAGCTTCCGACGATGTCCAAGGCTGTCTTTCAAAGTACATAGGAAGAACGATGCTCCAAGAATCCACCTTTCGACTAGGAGGAGAGGTATTTCAAATAAACAAAGGAAAAGAAGCTCAAACCAAAACTTTCGAAGGAGTCGAAAGGATGCAATCATCAGAATTCATTAGCATTAAACTATTCGAAGGATTCGAAAGATTCCATCTCTTAATGTACAAGAGTTTCTTACCTTTTGAAAAGAATGAAGAGATCAACACAGGTGTAAGCCACTCCATAATGACCTTTTCGAAAGCACGGGGTCTGACATATCCTATCCAGTATCTAACGTGAGTGCAATAACTTAAGAGATATTCGAGATTACATCTTCTAAGGATCCGTTAAACTATCTACAAACATAGTACAATACGCTATTATAATAGTGTCTACAGTGAAGTAAAGTATTAAAATAGCGTTAAGGCGTTACCCATATCCCTCTTAACACATTTTATATATTCCCATGGTCAATACAGTACCGTAAGCTCCTTCGTGAGGTTTACTCAAAGGGCACTCCATAGATATGGTACAAATCAAACTCATAGAAGGTGCAATACAGCATGTGAATACGGCATTCGAGGCAATGCCAGGTTAAGATTCTACCATTGCACTCCCAAACTGGTGGTAACGCATGGCAGCTACTACCGCCCATCTTGGAACACACTCCCATAATAACAATCGAGGGGTGGCCATCAAATCAATCATAAAGTCGTAATATGGTATTAAAAAACATGCCCGTTAGGAGGTGCGGCCTCACTTGGCCTGATACTGCTCTTGTTTTAGTCACATCTAAGTTGACTCACGGGGGTCAGGGCTATGTAAATACCTCATACAGAATCATTCGCTAAACCATCCTACTTCATTTTGGAACCTCCAACACGTACACAGTTGTTAAAGTGGTTTTAGTATTGGCAAAGAGTATGACAATATCTGATCCCAATCACTTTAACAACCAAACGCTTATTTCATACCAGATGGTTCTTTTATATTTCCCAAACCGATTCACAATTAAAATCAAAAAAACATATTTAATTTAAACCATATCACTTTCGAAACCATATTTACTTTCAAAATCATATTCACATTCGAAATTATATCGATAAGATGGGTTAAATAAATCTGTATTTCAAAATCATCATATTTACTCAAAGATGTCATTTCACTAGCAAATATCATTTCAAATCCCACTTATGTTATAACATCATTTAACCATATTCGCTGTAAAATCCAGGATTTAAATATAAACACTTTCACTCTGCACAATCTAAATATTTAGAAAATAGTTTAGATAGTTATAAATAGTTTAGCATAGTTTCAAAATAAATTTTCAATAGTTAAAGTGCTCTAAAATAGTTTAAAATAGATTAAAGTAGTTTTAAAAGTTTAAATAGATTTAAATGATTTAAATAAATTTAAAATAGATTAAATTGTTTTAAATTATATTAAAATGGGTTAATTAGTATAAAATGGGTTTAAATAGATTAATCTGGATTTAGATAGATAAAATAGATTAAAATAAGTTGAAATAGTTTTAAATTGATCAAAATGGATTAAAATAGTTTAAAATCCATTAAATTAGTTTAATAGTTTGAAAATCTTAGCAATCAGGATTTAAGAATAATATATTTAAACAGTTTATATTAAAATAGTAAATTTGAAATTTAATATTAAATTATACTATTTCTTTCATTTCAACACATCTTTAAACCATTTAATCAATATCGATTCCAATCCATGTTCGAGCTATAAATTCAAACTATTTCAAATTGAGCAAATTTCGAACTTTAAATATTCAAATATTTTAGTAACTCAATTTCGATAAATTTTATCTACACTTCAAATTTAACTTTAAAATTTCAATTTAAACCAATTCCAATTTCAACATTTAATCTCGGATTTTCAAAAATAATTTAGTTTATATAAATCAAATTTCTTTAAAATATCATCTAAATCAACTCAAAATTTAAGGACTTAAATTTTTTTAATTTAACTAATCCGGTATCCGTATATAATTCTCTACCCTATGGTCAAGTGATACGGATATTTATCATTTCAATCTGCAATTATTTTATATTCATGGATATATATATATATATATATATATATATATATATATATATATATATATATATATATATATATATATCATTTCAACCCGTAATCCCAAATACAAATCCATAAAATCGCTTGAGTCTATCATTTCAACTCATAACGATTTCCCCTAATCTATCAGATCGTTCGGGTATGTATCATTTCAACCTATAGAGAACTTGTAGTGCTACAACAATATAAAATATAACATCCAGCCATCCAATATCAACAATCAAACATCCATCAAAATCATCATCCAAATTAATCAATAAACATCAATAACTAACCGATTATCAATAACAAGTATAAATTGATGAATTAAAATTTAATATTAAATTAAATGGCAATAAAAATCAATAAAAGTCATATTTAACAGGCATGACAATTTTACCAAACATCAACAAATCAATTTCTAATCACATCATAAATTTAATTTACTAACATAAGATAATTTAGTAATTGTGAGTGGGTTAAAACATTCACCTTTGGTTTGAGCCCATAAAATCCAAAAAGAAGCGCAAAAAATCAACAGTCTCCAAATTCAACTAAATCAATTTCATGTTGTCCGGAACCTAAATATGAATCCAACAGAAGAAATCACACGTGAATCAAAGTTTATATGCAAACGATATTCATGTTATAAGAAATATTATTAAAATACTAATTGATACACAAAAAATAAACAAATTTTAATATTTATGTTTTCTCAAGATGAGGCTTCAGAAAAAGATTAAAGAACAACTAAGATGTGGACAGGACATGTAAAAAAATGAAAAAAAATCATGTTTCGTAAATGAAAGCTTTTGGATTTGCAAGAATAAGAGCTTTTGAATATGAGATGTCAGGATAAACAAAATGCAAATGAAAAAATAGGCTGCATGTTATTTATAGTTAGGAAATGAAGGTGGAAGGACAAAAATAAATGTCACATTTTATTTTGAAAGCTTCAGACATTAATAATGCATAAGAAAATGTACGTCCATTGGAAAAGTTTACAAACCGAATGAAAGTAAAATTTTGTATATGTCAAAATGAGGCGACAAGAATTAAATATAACCTAAAAGTCTAGACTCAGGTATTAAACAGAAGGAGAAATGAACAGATCAAGTATTAATAATAAGGTAACTATTTTAAAACTTTCATGCTACAATTAATAACAAAAGAAATAAAGGGACCATGTACATCGCACAACCTTTTGAAATTCAATTTTTTGAAACGTAACCAAATTAACTTCATTAACTCACATAATATTCAAATTTGTACGCATTTAGGTTTTTATCTATGCATAAAAAAATTATACTTGCCTTAAAATGAAAACGTTCAATTTGGTTTTCTCAAAATGATATTTTATTTCCATTAAAACAATCTTTTTGTTTAACACAAAACGTGCATTTCTTTTATTAAATCTATTAATTATAATCAATGTTTTCTTTCCTTTTTAATTGAAATACCTCAATTACAATAATTGCAATTACTTACAAAGTTAAATTTCAAAACAACAACTAAAATGGATGAAAGATAGAATAATTGTTATTTAAACATGGTTATAAATTTATTGTTTATAAACAAGAGTAATAAAAAACTTACTGAAATAGATTATTTTCCTATTCTTGTAATCAATCTGTGAGCTAAAACACAGTTCAAATAAACAAATATTTCTTTCATTAAAATAAATCTTTATATTCTTTATTTTAATGAAATTGAACCTATATTCATAAATGAAACATTCATTTTATTTGATGTAAATGTTCTTTTCATTAAATCAATCATTTCTTATATTTTCATAAAATGTAAGCTACTTTTAGTTACACCTACTAATTTACAATTTAGTTTTCTCTCTCCTATTAATTGAAAATTTTCAGTTACATTATTTTCAGTTGATTAAATTTCAAAATGGACTAAATGAATTTAATGAGAAGTAGAACAATTATTTCCCATCTAATAGTAATTTAAACATGTTTATACAATATTAGATAAATGATACAATTCTTACTAAATAATAGTTTCTCGTCTCTACAATCAATCTTTCAGCTACTAAGCATTTAAAATAAATAAACATATGTTTACTTCTTTACTAAAATTATTCACTTTATTCTTTTATTTTGATTTATATTCCTGCTATTAAATCAAACAATACCTTATGAAATTATTAACATATGTTTCTATCTTATTATCCTCATTTTGTACAATTGACGCCTTTTCTAACATTAACCACAATATTTAATTACATTTAATTTCAAAAATTACCAATTCAGTATTCAAACGGACTAATTAATGGGATGAGGAAAAACCAATTGTTATAGCTTAGTAATCCATAGTCATTAACTTTTTGTTTGCAAACAAAGATTATACATCTACCTACAAATAGCTGCTTTCATATTCTATATTAAAACCACTTTCAATTAAGTTACATATAATTTCACCATTAATATGGCATTTAATTCATTTTGTTATTTAAATTTTTAACCAATTATAAATTTTCAATCATTTTAATTAATTAGAATTACGTTAAGACAGGTAGCAATTGCCTTAAATTAACATTATCATATTTCATTCTAGTAATTCTCTCCTTAATAAATCTTAAAATTTCAAATTTTCACTATATTAAATTCCAAAACTTATTTTATGAATTAAATTTAATTACCAAAAATTACGGATCGTTACACTCTTTCCTACTCAAAACTTTTTATCCTCGAAAAGGGAAAAGAAGGAATTAAGGAATTAATATATTATTATTCAACAATTAATATATAAACATTTTAAACTTACATAATTAAGTATTTAAATATAATATATAAATTTATAAATAGTTCAGTCTTCATTTTCAAGTTAAATAAAGTTTGAAAATATTTTCACTTTCACAAAAAATTTCCAAGTCCAAAATTCATGGAAAATTTCGGTAGAGTCTCCTTTGTACGAAGAGGTCAGGGAGAAATAATAATATCACAACTATATATATATATATATATATATATATATATATCATACATTTCAAAATAAAATATCCCAAATCACGAGAAAACAATGTAATATCGCTAGAAAACCATAATCCAAAAACGTACGTATTTGTCGAGCAAACAATGCTTATTTATGAAACTAAAAGTAGGAACTATTGCTTCCATAAACCTGCATTTCACTTATACAATTCGAAGAGATTAATAATTATGTAAAAGAGAAATATTTAAGTTGTTTCAATTAGTAGCAAACAAATCAACACAAAATAACAATAACCAATTGCAAATAAAACAATACAATCATTACGTGCAATAAAAATAATCAATCATACATCTAAAGCAACCAAAATATGGTTTGTTTAGGTTCTTTTAAATCATATAAAATGATAAATAAACTACTAAGTATACCATACATTCAACAATCTTAGATAAAACTCAATAGATTATTTATACGTCCTAAACAATTCAAAGTATCACCTCACCAAAGATCCCATAAGCCAAACAACCAAGAATTTCGAATACTATTTAAGTTTTATTCTTATAAATCTCGTTTCACATCATTTACTGTTCATTTTTCCATTCAAACAGTGGTTATTTTCTTTAATTTACATTAATTACTTACAAACTTCATTTCTCTCATTCATACAATGCCATTTTTCTTTTCATTACTTTACATTTGTTGGTTTACATAGGTTATCTCCATTTTAATTATTAGATTATCCATTATTATGTGATCCTCTTTATAATTTAATTCACCATTGATAGATTATTTCTTTTTCACATTAATTCTTCCTTATATAGTATTATTGAATATTAAATCCATTTCTATGTCATTTCAATGTTTTCTGAAGTTACAATCATTCAATTAATATAGGATTCACCTTTGCTATTCAATCTGATTACAAATAGCCTAAAATGTTAACTTAAGCTTATGATCATTTACTTATAGTATTCACTCTTTCTATAATTTTAGTTAGTAACATTTCAAATTATTAACTTAAGTTTATAACAGTTTATAACATCGGAGTTCTTATTTATAGAGTATTCTATTGAACCCTATCATTATCAAAGTTTCACTTGTATAATATTCCATTACATATTTGTATTTAACATTACAACTTTTAACATTTTATTATGTTTAAGAATGCAACTGGAAGTTACACAAGTTATCTCATTCACTTTAGTTAACAAAATGTTCAATAATTACATTTTCTAAATCTCATATCTTTTAATTTATAGGTGACAACATTCAATCTCTTTACATTTCATTACCACTTAACTCTTAATTTCTTTTTTTCTTTTAGAAATTTCTAATTATTCAAATAGTCAAGATTTCATTCATTATAATGATTGAGACTTCAAATTTACGGAAACTTAAGAACTGAATGTCGGGTTTCCTTTTTTAATCATTTCAAAATATATACATATATTCATATCTTTTATATATCAAATCATATTTAGAAATTAAAATTTATTCATCAAAACAAATATGGAGTAAAACTACTACAGTGGCCTTCCCACTTTGAAACTTGAAAATGAACATTGATGATGCATGCACTCATCACTGAAATTATTTTCCAGCGGTAGAGAAGGGTGGACATAACTTGTTTCCTTCCAAAATCCCTTTAAACATTTCTTTCGAATCATATTGAAATATTTATATCAGAACGTACTTCCAAATAATAATAATATTATATTCCAAAATCTTTTGAAAGAAATTTTCAAAATCTCAGAACTTAAGTTCTCAAATTTCAATTTATATTCATTTTATTTGTAAATCTTATTTCACAACCAACTATTCTGGAAATTTCACTTCCTAACAAACAATTATATCACAGCCAATTATATTGCTTTTAAAATTATTCTTTTATATACAAAATATAAAACTTTGTAATATTTCATTTATCCAATATTACAAAACAATATTGTGTCGGTTTGTCCTATTAATGTTTAGAAATCCCTATCGATGCCATAGCGTCCCATGTATCGGCCATATTTTGTAAATACACAACAGAACAAATTAACACAATACAAAAACCTTTTATAACACTAACAAATATGCTCTCTCATATATACATTCAACGACTCATTCTAGGGTATTACTACCCTATCTTTAATGATTCAGACCCCACAAAACTAAGATTATCGCTAAACCTAAGCTCTGATACCAAATGTAACGACCCACCTTTTTGGACGGTTCAAATCGACAATAAACCACACATGTTAGACTCAAACCATTCAAAAGAGAGGATTTATGGGGTAAATAAGAAAAAATAGAGAAAGAAAGAAAACAAACATAGAATTTCACAATGGAATGACAAAATATAATAATCAAATAAACAGTTCATGAAGCTATTTTACAAATAACATTTGATTACACTTTTACAATATTGGATCAGGGTTACATATAAGAGAAATAAATAACAATGCAGCGAAACAATATGATGTTGTGGAAATAATATAATAAATAATAATAGTATTAAATCTTCGTCTTCGTCCTCCAGAAGGAAAACTTCGCTAAACTAAAAAGCTTAGACTGACCCGAGCGAACTGAAAAAACAAAACACTCGAGTTAGAACTAAAGATCTTATGTAAGTTAAATCACTAGTAAATAAATATGAGTAATGACGTTGGAGTTGTTTACGGGGGTTGACATCTCCTATCCAGTGTCTAACGTGAGTGTAATAACTTAAGAGATGTTCAGAATTTACATCTCCTAAGGATCTGTTAAACTATCCACATACATAGTACCATACGCTATTATAATAGTTTCTATAGTAAAGTATTAAAATAGCGTTAAGGCGTGAACCATATTCCGCTTAAAATATTTTCTATATTCCCACAGTCTATACAATACCGTAAACTCCCCCGTGAGGTTTACTCAGAGGGCACTCCATAGGTATGGTACAAACCAAATTCGTAGAAGGCAGGATACGACATGTGAACACGGCACTCGAGGCAATGCCAGGGTAGGATTCTACCATTTGCACTCTCGGACTGATAGTAACGCATAGCAGCTACTACCGCCCACCTTGGAACATACTTCCATAATCAAAACCTGGCCACCAAATCAATCACAAATTCGTAATATGGTATCGAAGAAATATGCCCGATAGGAGGTGCGACCTCACTTGGCCCGGTAGCTCCTCTTTTAGTCACATCTAAGTTGACTCAAGGGAGTTAGGGCTACGTAAATACCTCATGCAGAATCGTTCAACAAACTATCAAACTTCATTCGGCAACCTCCACTACGTACACAGTTGTTAAAGTGGTTTTCGGTATTGACAAAGATTATTGTGACGCCCCACCTCTATACCCACGCTAGCCAAGGACACTACAAGGTAATGTCGTTAACTAACATGGAGAATAAGGCTAGTTGGGAGCGACCATCTATAGCCTTGCTCTAATTATCTATTGAATACATCAACAAGAGACTACCAAGCAGGTCGACATATCCAATGAATACTTAAAACAAAACCATAGGTGGTTGGATCTATCAAAACAGAATATAACAACTCAAATGTAATATACATCACAGAACAGTAAATCATCATATACACATATATCGATACACAACAGAGTTTATAAAATAATACATGTTAAGTGGTATAGCAGACCACAATATACAGATGAGTCGATAGAATAAATATCAGAGTTACTACAAAATGGGACAACACAAAAAGCTGTGACAAAAAGAAGCTAGCGAAGTAGTCCATGCGGAAGCAAAATAGGCTAAGTCCAAATGCACCTAACCTGAAACATCTCGGTCTGACCCGAGTATAAAATACACGGGTCAGTCTAGCTAAACAAATCAGTTAGATAAACTGAACAACAATAAACCTGCATGGTTACAAAGCATAACAGATATCTCTAAAGGAGATAACACAATCATCTAACAAAAGATGAATCATATAGAACAAGCCTCATGTCATCGGCAACATATAGAAACAAAGGATAAGAATGCAAGCCATAAGGCAATAACAAATACCAATAAGGTACACAAGTTCCGCAAGGTAAGCGCTACGCATCATGCGGCTCATAATGACCAACACCGAAGGGCGATACCAAGGGAATATACATATGAATGAAACATCATAAAATTGCTCGAGCTCAGTACTGTACAAACAAGGATCCATGAGCCCGAAGACTCCAAACCCAATATCACCCATGCGGCTCATAACGACCAACATCGGAAGCAATACTAAAGGGCAACCCAATATCACCCATGCGGCTCATAACGACCAACATCGGAAGCGCTACTAAAGGCAACAAACCCAAAGGCACAAACCCGAAGGCACATACCCGAAGGCAACAAACCGTAGTGGTGAAGGTCAGAGACCCAGTACTGGACACCACTAACTGGCGGAATGTGTCACAACTCTCGAAAAGGAATCCGAAAAGTGTTAACGTATGTCCCATAACCACTCGTTCGCACTAAACGGTTTACTATCCGTCAGCCACTTTCACACTCAAAGCAGTACAAAGTTTACCTCATATCATCGATAAACCAAACCCGAAGGTCAAAACGATCAATCGAATAGGTGGGGACTAATCGGGAAGACAAACGCACAGATTCATGGTCCGTGTTTTACCCAACCATTTAATCACCCTTCCACTCCGCTCGAAGTGTGGAATTGTGTATGTGCGTTTTAAATAGAATTTAAGAATTGGAGAAGGAAACTTTTAATACGATTTAAAGGGATTATTTATGAAAACCCGTGAATGGAGTCAAAAGTAAGTTATCAAAGCCAAAGATGCAATGACAACCACTAAAAAGCAACTCGAATCGACAAAATTTGGAAAACAAATCAAAATATGCAAAAATAGGCAAAACAGCAAAATAGGAGCAGGTCGGTCGACCGGTTGCAGGGCTCGGTCGGCTGGCCAGATGCAGGAAATAAAAAAAACTCGACATGAGCAGGTCGGTCGACCGGCTACAGGGCTCGGTCGGTCGACCGGCTACAGGGCTCGGTCGGTCGACCGGCTACAGGGCTCGGTCGGCCGAACTGCATAAATTTGCAGTTTCTGCCCTTTTTTCCAATGAAATGCAAGTTCTTCCAAAATGCGACCGTTCGAGCAATGGAGTTAAGGAGCGTTAGCCAATAGATACCCCAGCTCCATTAGCTCTCTGATTCGCTACCAAATATATGTTCCAATATCAAAGTTAGGATCTTTAAAGAATTGAACCCAAACACTAAAAATTTGGATATTCACCAATTCAATCCAAACCAAAAGCAAAAGCATATGAACAAGTGTTCATACCCAACATCAAAGAAATCAAAAGAAGTAGATGTGAGTTCAAAACTCACCTTTAACCCAAAACAAAGAAGTAGAAGAAGAAGCTCAATAACAAGGAGAAGACCAACTAAACTCTACTTCAACCCAACAAGCTTCAATCTAAGAATAAAACATATATTTCCCAATTTAGGTTTAGGAAATTTTTCTGAAATTGAAGAGGAGAAGAGTTGGAGAAGATGAAGAAGAGCTTACCTATGGATTCTCTTTGATTTTGGAGCAAGAAATCAAGTTGGAAGTTGAAACTAAGGCTTGCAAATTTATATTTCTCTTTCCCTTCCACCATTTCAGTTTTAGCTTGAGAAATGAAAATGAAAAGGAGATGAATGAAGAGAAGGGGCTGAGCTAGAGTATTAGTTAAGCTAGTGGGCTGAACCCAAACCCAAAACCCAATAGAAAAAGGGTCAAAATTTCACAAACTCCAAGCATATCAAAGATTATACTCAAAAAGATCGCAAACGCCATTTTGGAACCAATGGAGGTAGTTTGGAGTTCCAATTCGGCCATTTGCAAAAAGTAGATTTTCGGACCAAAATCCGACTAACGACGTTATATATTTAAATAAAACTTTTAAATATATAATCGATAAATATGCGGGTCGTTACAGATCTCCCCTCCTTACAAAATTGCGTCCCCGCAATTCCTAGAGACGATATTTGTAACAACTACATACATACAACATTCAAAAGAAAAGGAAATAAGCTTGAGATGAAAAGACATACTCACCGTTCACAAGCTAAGATAGAAAAACCGGATAAGATCGCTCAATAAATTCTCTGGTTTCCCAAGTACAGTCATTGGGATTAGCGGACCATTGAACTTTAACGAGCGGCACGTCCTTGTTCCGAAGGTGTCGCACCTCCATGTCAAGCACGCGAATAGGTTGCTTTACAATAGATAAGTCCGGTGAGACCTCAAGCTCTTGCAAATCAGGAGAAGTAATAACAGAATCCGAATCTCGAAGACACTTCCGAAGTTGCGAGACGTGGAACACGTCATGAATGCCAGATAAATGAGCAGGAAGTGAAACTCTATAAGCCACAGGGCCAATACGTTCCGTAATAGAAAATGGTCCTAAAAAGCGAGGAGCCAATTTCCCAGTCGTACTGAAACGCATCACCCCTTTCAAAGGAGAAACACGAATGAAAACAAGATCGCCAATCGAGAACTCGAGAGGCTTCCTACGGTTGTCCGCGTAGGATTTCTGACGACTCTGTGCCTCTTTCATTCTCAATCGAATAAGATCAATCTTCTCGGAAGAATGACGAACAAAATCCGGGCCAAGAATAAGCTTCTCCCCAGATTCTAACCAACAAGAAGGTGATCGACATGGCCTTCCGTATAAGGCTTCGAAAGGAGCCATACCGATACTAGATTGAAAACTATTGTTGTAGGAGAACTCTACAAGAGGTAGATGATCCTCCCAACTTCCACCAAAATCAAAAATACAAATACGGAGAAGATCTTCCAAGATACGATTCACCCGCTCGGTCTGTCCATCAGACTGCGGATGATAAGCTGTAGAAAAATTAAGCTTTGTCCCCAAAGCTTGCTGAAGACTCTTCCAAAAATGACTCGTGAATAAAGGATCACGATCACTCACAATAGAACTAGGAACACTGTGAAGTCTCACGATTTCCTTGACATATAACTTAGCCAAATGCGAAGCAGTTCTATTAGACTTAATAGGAACAAAATGAGCAGACTTAGTGAGGCGATCAACAATAACCCAAATGCTAGAATGGCCTGATCTCGAACGGGGTAGGCCGTCAATAAAATCCATAGATATCTGATCCCATTTCCATAATGGAATCTCAAGAGGTTGAAGAAGACCAGAAGGACGCTGATGTTTGGCCTTAAAACGCTGATAAGTTATGCAATTACTTACATAACTCGCTACATCACGCTTCATGCCTTCCCAATAATAAAGACGACGCATATCGGCATACATCTTGCTACTACCGGGATGAATGGTATACTTAGAACGGTGACAATCATCAAGAATGTCATGCCTAAGTGCAAAGTCAGAAGGCACAAAAAGACGGTTCTTCTTACGAAGACATCCATGAGAATCAATGCTAAAATCTTGCAACGCCTCATCACAAGATTTAGACTCACAAAGCTGAATAAGATGCAACAAATCAGGATCACTCCGCTGGGCATCGGCAATACGATCCAATAAAATAGGTCGAGCTCCCAAACTAAATAATAGAATAGGAGAATTAGAAGATGAACCTCGATCACGAATTTCACAAAAAGATAGAGTCTCAAGAACATTCCATTCGGCAAGCGTCATAGAAATAACAGCCGAATGTTTGCGACTAAGCGCATCAGCAACACGATTACCCTTACCAGGGGTATACTGGACATCAAAGTCATAGGAAGCAAGAAACTCGAGCCAACGTTGTTGTCTCATATTGAGTTCCTTCTGAGTGAACAAATACTTCAAAGATTTATGATCGGTATAGAGAATGAAGCGCTTGCCCAACAAATAATGTTGTCAAATCTTCAAGGCAAAGACAATGGCGGCTAACTCAAGATCATGAGTGGCATAGCGGACTTCATTCGGACGCAGTTGCCTAGAAGCATAAGCAACTACCCGATCCTTCTGCATAAGAACAGCACCGAGACCACTACCACAAGCATCGGTGTAGACAACAAGATCATGATTCCCTTCGAGAACCACAAGAATAGGAGCATTAGTGAGAAGTTCCTTCAATGTCAGAAAGGAAGCTTCACACTTGTCGGACCAAATAAAACGAATTCCTTTTCGAGTAAGGCTAGTGAGAGGAAGCACAACACGGGAAAAATCCTTAATGAACCGACGGTAATAACCCGCCAATCCAAGAAAACTACGAATCTCATGAACATTCTCAGGCCTCTTCCAATTCTGGATAGCTTCGATCTTTGAGGGATCTACAGAAATGCCATCGGAAGATACAACATGGCCTAAGAACTTAACCTTATTCTCCCAAAAGTGGCACTTGGAGAATTTGGCTCTAAGCTGATGATGACAGAGAGTACTCAAGACAATTCTCAAGTGATTAGCATGCTCGGCTTCAGACTTAGAATAAATAAGGATATCATCAATGAAGACAAGGACGAACTTATCGAGATATTCCCGGAATACCCGATTCATGAGATCAACAAAGAAATCAGGAGCGTTCGTCAAACCGAACGGCATAACGAGCCACTCGAAAGAACCATATCGAGTGCGGAAAGCTGTAAGAGGTATGCTATCCTCCGCGACTCGTAATTGATGAAAACCTGTGGCAAGGTCTAGCTGAGAAAAGACCTTAGCACCACTCAATAGATCGAACATATCATCGATCCTAGGCAATGGATACCTATTCCTAATGGTCAACTCGTTAAGCTTGCGATAGTCAATGCAAAGCCTAAGAGTTCCATCGGACTTCTTCACAAAGACGACCGCGGATCCCCACGGAGAAAAACTAGATTGAATCAATTGCTTGGACTCAAGCTCTAAAAGCTGCTTCTTGAGTTCCTCATTTTCCTTTGTAGACATCCTCGTAGGAGGACGACTAACTGGCTGCGCGCCTGGAATGAGATCAATGCGGAACTCAATTGCCCGCTTGGGTGGCAAACCCAAAACAGGTTCAAAAACATCAGAAAAGTCACAAGCAATAGGAATACGAGATATATCATCATCATCTCGCGAATCAAGAGAATATAAAGCCATTTCAGAATTATCCACATCCCGAAGAATAAGAGACAGCTGAGTAGGCGAATCCGGATGTCGAAGATATAAAATTCTCTCCGAACAAATAATCCTGGCATCATATCTCACTAGCCAGTCCATACCCAAAATCATATCAAATTCCAGACAAGAAATAACGTGCAGATTCGCACGAAAATAAAAACCACATAAAACAATCTCAACATCATCACAAAGCAAACTAAGGGTCGCGGATCCCCCAATAGGATTCGCAATCCTTAAAGAAGTAACCATACAAGAAACATCCAAGGATAAATCATCAACGAGCTTTTTCGATACGAAAGAATGTGATGCACCCGTATCGAAAAGAACTCGAATACTATGATCATAAAATAAAATAGAACCTTCCAAAATGGATGGAGATATACCTTTGGGTTGAGAAGGACCATCAGAAGCCTTAGCAGCATAAAGATTGCTAGACTTGGCACCAGCCGGAACAGTAGGACAAGCTGAAACATGATGACCTTCCTTCTTGCAATAACGGCAGAAGAGAGGCTTAGGACAAGCTCGAATAATATGATCCGGAGAACCACAATTGAAACACTTTCGAACGAAAGGTGTTCCGGAAGACTGAGGCTGAGAGCTAGGACCACCAGTCTTCTTCTTCTTAGAAGGAAAAGACCTGGACTTCTGAATTGGAAACGGCCTCTTGTTGGGGTTCTTGGAAACCTCAACATCAACATCACTATCACACTCCTTCTCGACGGTCTCGAGGTGAAGTGCCGAATCAACCAACTCCTCAAAAGAAAGCTTAAGTTGGAGCAACAAGGACTTCTTAAGATATTTCTTAAGACCAGAAACAAACTTCAAATTCTTCTTATAAGAAGTACTGATGAATTCAAGACCATACTTAGATAAAGCATCGAATGATGCAACATACTCAGAAACAGAAGACTTCCCTTGCTTCAACTCAAGGAAGCGGCGGGTCAATAAAACTTTTTCAGATTCAGGAACGAACTTGAATTCAAATCGCTCCCGAAACTGAGTCCAAGAAAGAGTAGACTCATCAATTTCGGCTATCTGAAGCTCATACCAATCAAGAGCACGCTCTTGTAATAAGCTAGAAGTTACAAGAACTCTATCATGGTCAGAAAGATCCATACGAGAGAAGATACGCTCGCATGTTCGAAACCAAGATTGGACTTGAAGAACAGATTCAGAGCCTTTAAACGGCTTTCCTCCAAGATGAGCAAAATCACTGCACTGACGTGCAAAGGCAGACTTGCGAGGTGGGGACACTCGAGGAGGAACTGGAGGCTGAGTGCTCCTAAAAAATTCCAAAAAATGATCAGCAGACATATAAACGCCATCCGGATGTGAGCCACTGGATTGCCCAGCATCCGAACGTCGTCCCCTGCCTCTTCCAGCCATACACTGAAAGTAAGATAAGAACAAGATTATTCACAAGGTAGATACTTCATTACGGAATACTACGGAATAAAATGCATTCCTAAACGTATTCCCAAATTCTATCTAACCTTGATGGAATAAAGAGACACGATGATTCAAAGATTTGTATCACTTGTACACTTTGATGTACCGTAATATGTGCATCTATTCTATGTTTATTATATTTTTTCCTGGACTCAGCTCTGATACCACGCTGTGACGCCCCACCTCTATACCCACGCTAGCCAAGGACACTACAAGGTAATGCCGTCAACTAACACGGAGAATAAGGCTGGTTGGGAGCGACCATCTATAGCCTTGCTCTAATTATCTATTGAATACATCAACAAGAGACTACCAAGCAGGTCGACATACCCAATGAATACTTAAAACAAAACCATAGGTGGTTGGATCTATCAGAACAGAATATAACAACTCAAATGTAATATACATCACAGAACAGTAAATCATCATATACACATATATCGATACACAACAGAGTTTACAAAATAATACATGTTAAGTGGTATAGCAGACCACAATATACAGATGAGTCAATAGAATAAATATCAGAGTTACTACAAAATGGGACTATACAAAAAGCTGTGACAAAAAGAAGCTAGCGAAGTAGTCCATGCGGAAGCAAAATAGGCTAAGTCCAAATGCACCTAACCTGAAACATCTCGGTCTGACCCGAGTATAAAATACACGGGTCAGTCTAGCTAAACAAATCAGTTAGATAAACTGAACAACAATAAACCTGCAAGGTTACAAAGCATAACAGATATCTCTAAAGGAGATAACACAATCATCTAACAAAAGATGAATCATATAGAACAAGCCTCATGTCATCGGCAACATATAGAAACAAAGGATAAGAATATCCCAAAGCAAGCCATAAGGCAATAACAAATACCAATAAAGTACACAAGTTCCGCAAGGTAAGCGCTACGCATCATGCGGCTCATAATGACCAACACCGAAGGGCGATACCAAGGGAATATACATATGAATGAAACATCATAAAATTGCTCGAGCTCAGTACTGTACAAACAATGATCCATGAGCCCGAAGACTCCAAACCCAATATCACCCATGCGGCTCATAACAACCAACATCGGAAGTAATACTAAAGGGCAACCCAATATCACCCATGCGGGTCATAACGACCAACATCGGAAGCGATACTAAAGGCAACAAACCCGAAGGTACAAACCCGATGGCAAAAAACCGTAGTGGTGAAGGTCAGAGACCCAGTACTGGACACCACTAACTGGCGGAATGTGTCACAACTCTCGAAAAGGAATCCGAAAAGTGTTAACGTATGTCCAATAACCACTCGTTCGCACTAAACATTTTACTATCCGTCAGCCACTTTCACACTCAAAGCAGTACAAAGTTTACCTCATATCATCGATAAACCAAACCCGAAGGTCAAAACGATCAATCGAATAGGTCGGGGACTAATCGGGAAGACAAACGCAAAGATTCATGGTCCGTGTTTTACCCAACCATTTAATCACCCTTCCACTCCGCTCGAAGTGCGAAATTGTGTATGTGCGTTTTAAATAGAATTTAAGAATTGGAGAAGGAAACTTTTAATACGATTTAAAGGGATTATTTATGAAAACTCGTGAATGGAGTCAAAAGTAAGTTATCAAAGCCAAAGATGCAATGACAACCACTAAAAAGCAACTCGAATCGATAAAATTTGGAAAACAAATCAAAATATGCAAAATAGGAAAAACAGCAAAATAGGAGCAGGTCGGTCGACCGGTTGCAGGGCTCGGTCGGCTGGCCAGATGCAGGAAATAAAAAAAACTCGACATGAGCAGGTCGGTCGACCAGCTACAGGGCTCGGTCGGCCGAACTGCATAAATTTACAGTTTCTGCCCTTTTTCCCAATGAAATGCAAGTTCTTCCAAAATGCGACCGTTCGAGCAATGGAGTTAAGGAGCCTTAGCCAATAGATACCCCAGCTCCATTAGCTCTCCGATTCGCTACCAAATGCATGTTCCAATATCAAAGTTAGGATCTTTAAAGAATTGAACCCAAACACTAAAAATTTAGATATTCACCAATTCAATCCAAACCAAAAGAAAGAGCATATAAACAAGTGCTAGGAAATTCATACCCAACATCAAAGAAATCAAAAGAAGTAGATGTGAGTTCAAAACTCACCTTTAACCCAAAATAAAGAAGTAGAAGAAGAAGCTCAATAACAAGGAGAAGACCAACTAAACTCTACTTCAACCCAACAAGCTTCAATCTAAGAATAAAACATATATTTCCCAATTTAGGTTCAGGAAATTTTTATGAAATTGAAGAGGAGAAGAGTTGGAGAAGATGAAGAAGAGCTTACCTATGGATTCTCTTTGATTTTGGAGCAAGAAATCACGTTGGAAGTTGAAACCAGGGCTTGCAAATTTCTATTTCTCTTTCCCTTCCACCATTTCAGTTTTAGCTTGAGAAATGAAAATGAAAAGGAGATGAATGAAGAGAAGGGGCTGAGCTAGAGTATTAGTTAAGCTAGTGGGCTGAACCCAAACCCAAAACCCAATAGAAAAAGGGTCAAAATTTCACAAACTCCAAACATATCAAAGATTATACTCAAAAAGATCGCAAACGCCAGTTTGGAACCAATGGAGGTAGTTTCGAGTTCCAATTCGGCCATTTGCAAAAAGTAGCTTTTCGGACCAAAATCCGACTAATGACGTTATATATTTAAATAAAACTTTTAAATATATAATCGTTAAATATGCTGGTCGTTACAATTATGGCAATATCCGATCCCGGTCTCTTTAACAACCGAACGCCTATTTCACACCGAATGGTTTTTTTTACATTTCCAAAATTGATTCATAATTGATACCAAAATATCATATTTAATTCAAACCATATCACTTTCGAAACCATATTTACTTCAAAATCATATTCGCTTTCGAAATCATATCGATAAGATGGGTTAATTTAAATCCTCATTTCAAAATCATCATATTTACTTAAAGAAGTCATTTCACTAGCATTTATTATTTTAAATCATAACTACCGTTATAGCATCATTAGACCATATTCTCTTTAAAATCAAGGATTTAAATATAAACACTTTCACTCCGCACAATCTGAAAATTTAGAAAATAGTTTAGATAATTATAAATAGTTTAGCATAGTTTAAAAATAAATTTCTAATAGTTAAAGTACTCTAAATAGTTTATGGAACAAAATAGTTTTAAATATATTTAAAATAGTGTAAATAGATTTAAAATGATTTAAATAACTTTAAAATAGATTAAATGGTTTTAAATTAGATTAAAATGGGTTAATTATTTTAAAATGGGTTAAAATAAATTAAATTGGATATAAATACATAAAATAGATTAAAATAAGTTGAAATAGCTTTAAATTGATTAAAATTGATTAAAATAGTTTAAAATAGATTAAATTAGTCTAATAGTTTGAAAATCTTAGTAACTAGGATTTAAGAATAATATATTTAAATAGTTTATATTAAAATAATAAATTTGAAATTAATATCAGATTGTACTATTTCTATCATTTCAACACATCTTTAAACCATTTAATAAATATCGATTTCAAATCCATGTTCGAGCTATAAATTCAAACTATTTCAAATTTAGCAGATTTCGAAGTTTAAATATTCAAATATTTCAGTAACTCAATTTCGATAAATTTTATATATACTTCAAATCTAACTTTAAAATTTTAATTTATTCCAATTTCAACATTCAAACTCGGATTTTAAAAAATAATTCAATTTATATAAATCAAATTTCTTCAAAATATAATCTAACTCAACTCAAAATTTAAGGATTTAAAATTATATAATTTAACTAATCCGGTGTTCGTATATAATTCTCTACCCTATGGTCAAGTGATACGGATATTTATCATTTCAATCTGCAATTATTTTATATTCATGAATATATATATATATATATATATATATATATATATATATATATATCATTTCAACCCACAATTACGAATTTAATTACGAATCCATGAAATCGCTCGAGTCTACATTTTATTTCATAACGATTTCCCCTAATTTAACAGATCGTTCAGGTATGTATCATTTCGACCAATGGCGAACTTATAGTGTTACAACAATATAAAATATAATATCTAGTTATCCAATATCAACAATCAAACAACCATCAAAATCATCATCCAAATTAATCAATAAACGTCAATACCTAACTGATTATCAATAACAAGTATAAACTGATTAATTAAAATTTAATATTAAATTAAATGGCAACGATAATCAATAAAAGTCAGATTTAACAGGTATGACAATTTAAATATACCAAACATCAACCAATCAATTTCTAATCACATCATAAATTTAATTTGACTAGCATAAGATAATTTAGTAATTGTGAGTGGGTTAAAACACTCACCTTTGATTTTAGCTCATAAAAATCCAAAAGAAGTCCAAAAACTCAATAGTCTCCAAATTCAACTAAATTAATTTTATGTTGTCCGGAATTTAAATGTGAATCCAAAAGAAGAAATTGTACGTGAATCAAAGTTTATATGCAAACGATATTCATGTTAGAAGAAATATTATTAATATACTAATTGGTACATAGAAAAATAAACTAATTTTAGTACTTACATTTTCACAAGATGAAGCTTCAGGAAAAGATTGAAGAACAACTAAGATGAGGACAAGACATGTACGAAAAATAAAAAAATCATGTTTCATAAAAGAAAGCTTTTGGATTTGCAAGAATAAGAACTTTTGAATATGAGATGTAAGGAGAAACAAAACGCAAATGAAGAAATAAGTTGCAGGTTATTTATAATTAGGAAATGAAGGTGAAGAGACAAAAATAAATATCACATTTTATTTTGAATGCTTCAGACATTAATAATGCATAAGGAAATGTACGTAGGAATGGAAAAGTTTACAAATCAAATGAAGGTTGTAACGATCCTGGTTTTGATTCAAATTTAATTTGGTAATAAATATAATTTTTGGATTAATTTATGAGTTAATTTGGAATTTTCTAAAAATAAACAAGATATATGTTTGTTATATATATATGCATATAAATTGATTGTAGATTGAATTTTTAATTTGAAATTCAAAATTAAATATCTTATAAATATATTCTATTTGAAAACACTATATTTTAAATATATAAAAATTTGTTTTTCTAATATATATATATATATATATATATATATATATATATATATATGTAAACACATTGCAATTTGGAAGTTACATTTGAAATTTAATATAATAACTTTTCGAGAACTATTTAAGGATTAAATTCTAATACATATATATATATATATATTATTAAAGTATAATTATATTTTAAAAATCATTTTCTTTAAGAATTAAAATGTAATATAAATGTGTGTTTATTTATTAATGTATAATTAAATTTTAAAATCGTTTTCTTTAAAGTTATAAATATACAAAAAAAGAAATGGATTTTTTTTAAATTGAAAATATAAATATAAATCATATTTAAACATTTAATACATCTAAATTACAAGTGTAGGATTATTATGCCATAAGATAAACAAGTGTAAAGGATTAATTCCATGCATGATGCAAGTGTCGTATTTTAGATTTTCTTTTCATTTTTGAATTTTAGAAATAAAAGGAATAATAAGCTATATACACACACATTTATACTTCTTTCTCACTTTGTTCAAAACTAAATGAAGTCCAAAGCAAAACAAAACTAGGAAAAAAAAATCAAAACAGAAAATACAAGCCAAATCAAAATATAAACCAGAGAAAGATCAAAACATTTAAACCTTGAAACAAAAGCAAGATCCAGATTTTGACTCAACTCAAAGCAAGCTATGTAGAATCAACCTGGGCTAGCAAGATTCAAGATCAATTCAAACAAATCAAGTAGCATATTCAACTCAGTATCAAAACAAAAGCAGATCAAAAGTTTCAAGTTTCAAAAACATTTTCCAGTTTTAAAACATTTCCAGGTTCTCTGTTCAAAACAAATCCAGGTGAGAAAACCTATATTTTAAAGTTAAACCTATTCAGTAGATCTGGGAGCTTATGATTGATATTAAAAATTTACGATGAAAACTGTTTGTATAGATGTTGAAAAGGCCTGCATGTCTATATATATGTGTGTGTGCATGCCTATGTTTAGATATACATGCCACTATGCTTCATTAAAAGACACAAAAATCAATTTAAAAAATCAAATCCGCTTCATACAATCCAGTATAGGTTATGATGTTCAAAGGGAAATTGTTTATAATGATGTAAAATTGATTTTAAAAATGGTTTCAACTATATTTATTAAGTAAATATTTTAAAATTGGAAAATTACAGTAATGAACAATTTAAATCAGGAAAATCAAGTATCGTAATTCCAAGTTTCGTTTATATATTCTGATTCGTGCTAGAAAACAATGATTTTTGATGTTAAAATTATGATTATTAAGTCTGGGATGGTCGAGATATTTCGAGTTGAACAAATTTTGGTTTTCGTTCAATTTCTGGCGATCGGTATATAGCTGTTCGTCGAGATCATCACTGGAGGAAGTAGAGGTCAGGGGAACTTAAGAAAAATGCTTGGAGCATTTATTGATGGTGGAGGTTGTTAATCGATGATGATTTAGGGTTTAAAGACCGGTTTGGGTGGTTGTTAAATTCGAGGCTTGATCCTCTTCAACGTCGTATCGGGTTGGATGGGACCAAGGGAATAGGAACGTGGTTCAACGGTGGAGCTTTGGACAAGATCGTGTGACCTTTGGTGGTCGAGATTGGCGGCACGAGTAGGATCTAGTTGATCAGTTTGGGTTCCAGGTGGCGTCGAATTGCTTGATTTTGATTTCAGGCAAGATTGACGGAGCTGTGTGGTCAGGACGACTCGGGGAAACATAGGTGACTCGTCGATGGCCGGAGCGATGATCAGAGGTGGTTGGTCACGATGTACATGTGCATGTGTGCACTTAAGTATCTGTGTTGTTTGAGTTTGGAGAAGAAAGGGTTGAGCTTAGGGATGGGCACGGGTAGATAAAGATTTGGCTCAAGTAAGTGTTCGGGAAGTTTGGTCTGGTGGCTCGGGTATTCTGTAATGATGGCAGGGTTTCAAATATTAAAGAAAAAAAATATACTCAAAGGTTTGCCCGGGGATTTTGAAACCTGGCTTGGGTGAAAACTCGAGGTCGTCTAGGTTTTGTATTAAAAACAGTTTCTGGGTTTTTTAAATAAAAACAAGTTTTTTAAATTTTAAATTTAATCAAGTTTAAACACTTTCTTAATTGATAATAAATGCATTATACTAGTTTTGTTAATTAGTTAAAGTTTTAAAATAATTATTTTAAATAAATTAAGTTAAAGTGTTTTAATTCTTTATTTTGAAAATGAATTCTTAAGTTTATTTAAATTAAATTTAAATGTTATATTTAAGTAGTTAAAAGATGATGGTTTTAGCTAACTTAAGAATTTTAAGTTAATTCAGATGCTAAAAGTAAATTTAATTTTCAAGGTTATTTAAATGAGATTTTAAAGATAATGGTTTGTCTTAAATATTTTGGCAAGGCCGACGAGGTTAAATGGCCCGACCATTTTATTGCTGCACCAGACAGAACAAAACACATACAACGAAAAGGAGATAGAAAACAAGGGAGCACAAGGCGCAGCAAGCACAGGGGGAACAAAAACATAAAACAACAAATGAAAAAGAAGAAAACTCCCAGTTATCACATATGAAAAGAAGCACGTACCCTTGGATCTATAGAGAACGATAGCTGGCTCAAGGTATCTCTAATCTCACTCATTATCCACTGTTTGAAATTATCATCAGACTTTGCGTTTATAGCATCAAACAACCTTGAGTTTCTCTCTCTCCAAACAGAGCTTATGAAGCTCTTCAACACAGCATTGAAGGTCCTCTGGCCATCAGTTTTGAAGCCTGACTTAACATATATTCTTTCCCACTCTATTTGATTGTCAAGGGAGACATCATTACGTTGCAGCTTTGCCATCACATTGATCCAGATCTGGTTAATATATATGCACTCAAAATACAAGTGTTCAACAGTCTCAGGCAGCGCACAGCAAAACGTACATAAAATATTAATGTTCATGCCTATGCAAGCAAGTTTCGCTCTAGTCAATATCGCACGGTTGAGTACTTTCCATAGTATGAAGTCCTGTCTCATACTACTATCTCTACCCCCACGTACGTTTCCACCATCTCCATGTAGGGCAAGTACCGTTCTTCATCATAAATTCATAAGCTTCTCCAATATTGAAAGTAGCTTTTTTATCCCCCCAAACCAGACAATTAGTTGAAGAGGATAGAGGTGTGAAAATACTAATTTTGGTCCAAATCTGTTGTATCCGCTGATTGGAAGAAGATATACGTGAATTTTGCAAGTTATGCAGTATGTCTCTGACCTTGGTTGCCGAGTGTATCCCAGTCTGATGCATCTCACCATACGTTAGCTGACGTCGTAGAATGTACCCATTGGCTAACCATGGGTCATCCCAAAAATTCACACTGTGTTTTGGGTTAGTATTCATTTGGATGTGAGGAAGAAACTTCTCCTTTAACTTAAATAAACACTGCCACGTCCAACTTAAGTTTTGAGGCTTGGTCATGTTCCACAAACTCCTCCCCCTAATCACGTTCTTTTCAGACCACTTTGCCCAAAGGCTTTCAGTACAGTTATAAAAAGTATCAATGTGCTTAGCAAGGGCTGCTATGTTCCATTGCTTTAAATTGTTTATACCCAGTCCCCCCTTATCCAAAGGCCTTTCAATTATGTCAAATTTAATCGGGGCTATGTATCTGCCAGTCACCTTTCCCTTCCATAGGTATCTTATGAAAGCACTTCTGATCATATTTATCAATTTAAAGGGGAGAAGAAAGGTTCTAGCCCAGTACACTTGCATTGAAAATATAACAGACTTAATTAGAGTTAATCTTCCAGCTTGACTAAGATACCAAGATGTCCAGCAACTTAGCCTGGTAGTAATCTTCTCGAAGAGAGGGAGGCATTGGTTAGTAGTGATCTTCGATGTAGTTAGCGGGAGACCCAAGTATGTAATAGTGTTATGGTTTAGAGTCAATCCAGTGGTTTGAGAAATAAGATTACATTGTTCGATACTAACACCAGCGATGATCATATCAGATTTACGTAAATTCACTTTTAGCCCCGTCATAGCATAGAATTCGTCAAGAGTGTGCATTATGTTCCTGACAGTGGAGATTTCAGGAGTGCAAAACACAACTAGATCATCTGCAAACATTAGAGCAGAGATCTGAGATTCAGTGCATGCTGGATGGAGCTTGAATTTACCGTGGGATATAAGCTTGTCAAGCATTCTCGTTAGAAGCTCCATGACTAGTATGAATATATAAGCAGATAGGGGGTCACCTTGCCTAATCCCTTGCTTACTAATGAAAAAAACCTCATTCATACCATTTATATTAACTAAAAATGTCGGGGAGGAGATACATTCATATATCCATGCTATGAAGTGAGGAGGGAAGTTCATGTACCCCATGATCCTCACAATACTATTCCATTATAGCATGTCAAAAGCTTTCATAATGTCAAGCTTCATCATAGCTTTCGGGAGAGCATTCTTGCGCTTATATCCCTTAATTAGTTCATGGGATAGAAGGACATGATCCAAGATGTTCCTACCTGGTAAATAAGCAGCTTGATTTTGGGAGACAATTTTAGGTAGAACATGCTTTAATCTTGTAGCTAAGACTTTTGAGATGCACTTATAGATGGTGTTACAACACGAGATGGGTCGATAATCATTAACACAGTGAGCATTCTTGGTCTTGGGGATAAGAGCTATGTTAGTATAGTTAAAAGATCTGAAGATTTTACATTTTTTGAAGAAAAGGAGTATGGCATTGATAACATCATCAGAGACTATCAACCAACATGTGGTATAGAAAAGCGCATTCAACCCATCCGGTCCTCCACACGATTTTGTGTTTAAAGAGAACATAGCTTGCTTTATTTCTTCAGGGGTGACTTCATTGCAAAGAAAGGCATATTCATCAGGGTTTAGTCTAGGTAGAATATCACTGGGAATTTGGTCTATGCTCGGCATGAAGTTGGTCACATTGCCATACAAGTTAGAGAAATGATTAATGATAGCCCCCTTGACTTCATCAGGAGTTGTATGAAGATTTCCATACGTATCATAGATAGTGGTAAAATTTTCTCTAGTCTGCTTATTCTTTAGACTAGCATGGAAGTAAGCACTTTTTCTATCTCCCTTTTCCCGCCAGTTAATTCTCGACTTCTGCCTAATCATATCATTTTCTTTACTTAAAGCTTGATAATATTGCAGAGACAGATTACTTTCAGACGCTGAGAGGTTTGCATTATTAACAGATGCCATCATTGCTGTTTGAACTTCAATTAGCTTATCTTTAATCAAAGTGCTCATCTTGTCACTTTTACCATATCTATTGAACGCCCATAATTTCAAGACTTTCTTCATCTCCTTAATTTTTTCCTGCAAAAAAAACAAATGATTTCCATTTTTAGACTTATTCCATGCAAATAACACAGTATTGTTAAAGTCTGGTTCAGAAACCCAAGAATTAAAAAATTTAAAATTTGAATTTCCTCTCATGTCCGCTTCACGAAGGTGAATAATTTGAGGAGAGTGGTCTGAAAGGAGAGGAGGAGAGAGGTGATTGAAGAGGAGAGGCCATTTTGTTAATGCACAATGATTTGAGAATGAATGATCAATTCTAGAGAAGGTTCTGCATCCTAGTCTCCTCTTATTATTCCACGTATATTGCATACTCATAGACCTGACCATAACTAGATCCGCATCAGTGAGGGTTTCAGCTAGGGGTTTGATTTCATTGAGTGAGAGGGGATTTCCACCAACTCTATCAGAGAGAGTGCAGCAACAGTTGAAGTCTCCAAGTATTATCCAAGGGTGCGTGGACTGTCTGAGAGATGGTATGACCGATAATAACGATGTTCTTGTAGCCGCTGAGTTAAAGGCGTACACGAAGGAGACATAGAAGGACGTTTTATCAGAGAGATCAGTGGAATGACAATGAATCAGTTGGGGAGTAGAAAGTATGGGAGTAAGTTGGACCTGATTGGGATTGAATAGAATCAATATTCTACCATACATAGCTTCATTCAGATTGTGTATGTATTTCCACTTAGGGTTAATGTATGCAGCTGCCTTGATAGACATGGCAAGATTCAACTTTGTTTCAAGTATTGCTAAGATTGATAGGTGATGAGTTTTGATTAGTTGTTTGCATTGGTCCTACTTGATTACATGGTGTCCACCGCGAATATTCCATGCTCCAATGCGCAACATCATTGGACAACACGTGCATTGAGTAACTCTATCTTCATTCTCCTAGTTACTGCCTGCTTCGAGGTCAAGTAATTAGGAATAACAGCTGATAGTGGGGTTACTTCGTGGTTTATTGTTTCATCAGATAAGAGGGTGTTGGTCTGAATAGGAGTTTGTGGGGAGGTTATCAGTGGGGGCATTTCCACAGTGGTAGGAGCTTTGAATGCATGGGGAGGTTTGATTTTGGAATATATGTGTTGAGGAGAAAGGCTTGGGGATGTGACATTGACTTGAGGTGAAGTATTATCAGGTTGCATATTTATCTGATACGCTGTGCATGTTTTGGCTACATTGTGCACTTTTTCTTTCTTCTGTGTAATTGTGCTGTGTTTAAAGTTTTTGATGCCATTCTTTCTATTTTTTCTACTACTCGTATTATCCTCTTCTCCCTTATCAAAGTCACTACTCTGTCCCTCAACCTTGTCTCCATCATCTATTGGTTCCTGACTTTGTGTCTTGTTCATTGTTTTCTTCACATTATTACTCCTTTTTTTTTATTTTGTGTGTTATTTGATTGTTAGCTTCCTTTTGCACTACAGCCGCATTGCAAACATGTACAGCTTGATCATTAGCACCAACATTCATACTTTCTTCTAACATGTCATTCACATCTTCCTCATCATCCAAATTAAGTAGAACATCAAATTTATTGAAGGTTAGCGGCTTACCATCAGTATCATTTTCATTTATTTTCTCCTCTTTTTCAAGGCTTCTTTCTTTACACACAGTGTCTACCTGAAATATGGTGTGGGTTGTATCTTCTTCATTTGTGTCTTGATTATTTACTTCCTTGTCACCACTATGTCCGTGATCATTCTTCACCCTTATTTCATCTTCACTGTTCTCCTTTTCGTTATTGCTTCCTCCATTCTGCACCACTATATTTTCTTTAACCACTAGCTCAGCCTTCTTTTTGCTCACACGTTGCCATGCTCTTATGTTTCGTTTCTGAATTGGTCTCACATTTCTTTTCACCTGGGTTGAATCATTTATTACTACTGTGTTATCTTTGTTGGCATTGTTACTAGTTTCCTTTTTGTTCTCTTTTTGATTCTTTTCCCTACTATCACAACACTCGGCTTTATGTCCAAATCTCTTGCACAACACACAAACATCAGGCTTCCACAAGTACTGCACATAGATTTTTTGATATCCTCCGTCAACCAACTTCACCGTAAACTCATCAGGAAGCTCCCTGTCTGGTTTAATTTCCACTAAGCATTTCGCATAGCTCAATCTTTCTTGTTTTTCTGTCATTTCATCCATACACAACATCTTCCCTAAATGGCTACAAAGCCAATTTATCCCAAGTGGAGACCAGGCATATATTGGTAAGTTATACAATTGTACCCAAACTGGAACCGCTGTGATTGAGCCAGTTACATTACTAATAGCTGCATCATAGGGTTTAACTATGAACAACTTATTATTCATGATGATAGGATCACACTGTAGGATCTTGTCTCTATCTTCAGAACACGTGAAGTTAAATAAGAATATAATACCATCAGACTTAGCTCTCACCGATCCTTTTAGTTTCCATATCTTCTTAAGTTTTGTAATAACAGCTGTGTAAGACAACGGTTTATCTAGGAAGAAACCTACCAGAGTTTCCTTCCATATCACTGCTCCTCATCAATAACTTCTTTAGTTGGAACTAATACATCATCTTCATACTCTGGAGACAGGTGAACGGGGATGTACTTCCCAGCATTCTTGGGTTTATGCTTGAACAGCGTAGTCCATTTCCGTTCACAAGGAGGGGGATTTGGCGGAACATCGGTATGGGGAAAATGAGTCAAATGAGGAGGAGGAGACGAGTTCGGGTCAGGGGGAACAAGGGGGGAGGGATATCTAATGGAACAGGGAGATCCATGGGAAGTTGGCGTGGTGGAATAAGGGCAGAGTTGGAGTTGGGTGGGACATGGTTAGGAGGTGACGATGATTCAGAAGTGGTTATGGAAGTGACAGAGGCGTCAGTGAAGGAAGGGGGAGGTACTTCTAAACTGACAGAGGAGATAGGGTGCGGTACTAAAGAGTTGACGTTGGGGGGATGGTTGAGTGTTTCATGGGCAGACATGAGAGGACGTTGGGGTTTTGAAAACTTTGGGGCAAGGAAACTATGTTTACCCTGGCCTTTGGTTAGACCGGGATTTATAGTGCCCGGACACTTATGTCTCATTATTGTGGCCGCTGGGATTCAAACCGGTGCCACTACAACTACATGTAGCAACTACACTATGTCTTAACCATTGGACCACTAGAACTTGACGGTTTGTCTTAAATATTGTTTTGATTTTAAAATTTACTTAAAGGATATTCAAATAATTAAAGGTTGACTAATTAATTAATTAATGATAAGTAATTAAAGGGTAATTAATTACGTAAAGGTAAATTACTTAATGAAAGTAATTAAGGACAATTGATTAATAATTAAGGACAATTAATTAAGTTATTAAAGGAAACTCACTCGAAGTAATTAATTTGTGATTTATTAATACCAATGATTAGGGATAATCACTTATTGTAATTAATTAAGGATAATTAATTAAATGATAATTAATTAAGGGTTAATTAAATTATTGTAATTGATTAAGGATAATTAATTAAATGATAATTAATTAAGGCTTAATTAATTAAGGATAATTAATTAAAGAATAATTAAATAATTTAGGGTAAATTATTTAATGATTAAAAATTGATTGATTTATTAATTAAGGTTGATTAATTAATCATTGAAGGTTAATTAATTTATCATTAAAGATTAACCAGTAAATGATTAAAGGATAATTAACTAAAATGGTTTGAAATTAATTAATCAAAGTTTGGTGATTAATTCATAAGTAATTAATTTACATTAAAAATATTTATAATCAAGTGATTGATAATTTTCCTATGGATGATTGAATTCTATTGAATGCTTTGAATTATTTGATATCTCTGATGTGGGATGTTCTGTGATATGATTGTTTTGAATTAAGCTGTGAACTGTGATTTATTTATCTGTGATAAATTTACTTGTTTATCTATGAATGAAGATAAGCGTTATAGGATTATACCTCTTATCAATATTGTTGTGCTTGAATTGATGATGGTTGATATTTTATTATCATGTGTAAAACCCCTGGACTACACCACATACACACAAATACGGGTTTCACGGGAAATTGGTTAAGTCACGGATATTTTGAATTTAATATTATTCTATTTAAACAATGAATTGATTTTAAAGTTGAATTTGTATCCTAAATGGTTTGCAAATGGAATTGGGTTAAATATGAAAAGCTTTTGAAAAGGAAGTTTTAAAATTGAAATTATTTTGAAAACTATGGTTAGAAAGGGTTATACAAGTTATACAATATATATATGTGGATTTAAAACAATTTTAAATATATTATTTTGGGAATTTTAATTTAATTCAAAAAGAACTTGCCGAGAATCCGGTAATTCGCTGATTTTCCAATTTATAGAAAGGCTTTGACTTGAGCAAATTTAATCGGATTTTTCCGAAATGAAAAGCATTTGTTTTCAAATGATAATGGCTTTCATATAACGAAAGAATTTCCAGCTTTGTTAAAAGGATTTCAAGTTATGGGTTAATCAGATTGAAAATAATTTTGAAAACTATGAATAAATCTTTGTTAAAGATTTGGTGAACATTGTTTCAAATTGAAGGTCTTAAAGGGTAAATCTTTTATTTAAAAGATTAAAAGTGGAAATTTGTTTAAACCATTCAAAAAGAAAGGGGCTAAAAGTTATGACTTAACTAAGATCCCAATATATCCATATGTTTTTAAAATTAGCGCTCATTATTCGGTTTAGCCAGGAGAGGACTTTATGTCATAAAACCCATTCCGAATAGTGATACGATGAAATGTATAGCATTTAAAGATGGTGGTGAAGACCGGGTATTTTTTGAAATTGAAAGGATTACCTGTCGAATGTCTTTGCACTGAGTTGCTTCACTATAGAGATCTCCATATGTGATGAGTAGTCCAATCAGGATTTTGAATACCCAGATTTGCAAGGGCTTCTTTTGAAGTGCCTTCGGTTCCATTCAGACCTAGGATGGGCTTGTTTAGATGTATGTCTAACGTTACACTTTGAGATGTAAAGCTAGTTTCTATCAAATAAATTTCTTTTTGGTGGCGGAGAATTTATTCTCATAGTTTAACACCCTTCTCTGAGACGTACAAGCTCAGAGATTATGTAGTTCATGGTTACTAGCGATATATTCCTAATTTGGTAATGTGGCATGCTAAGTGCTGCTGATCATTTGTCGATCAAAGCATGGATTTTGTGAAAAGCATAGCTTTGTGGATGAGACTTCATCGAACCTCACAACCCGGAAATGGTCGAAACAAGAAAAATGCGGCAAGGTTATGAGGGTCGCGCCCTTTAGGGTATGTGCATTTCCTTCTGGATAAAAAGTGATATCATGGTATGGAGCCCAGATATTTAACTTATGTGGCTGTTGGAATTTGTTGGTGTTGAGGCCTCGGATAAAGGTCAAGTACGACTGGAGGATGGCATACTTGTGTCAGTAGTTACCTTATTACATAGGTAACCCCGGCCTCGTGTTAGCAGAGAGCCGGTTAGGTTCTTTGGGCGTCCCTCCAGAGGCGTACCCATTCGATGAGGAAGTTACTTAGCCTGACCAATTGTTGGAAATCCAATACCCCAATAATCGCCCTATACGGTTTTAGTTGTAGAACCTGCCATCTAACATGGTAGCTATAGTAGGCATACTATAATGGTACGTATGCTGACTAGGATTTATATTATACTTTCGAAATGTTTTCTGCACTATACATTAATAATAATATCAAAAGGATTTTTGCGTATTAAGCATGTTTGACTATCATAAGGAGAAATCTCCCCCAAGTGTGCGATTGCATTGTGTATGTGCCGGGAGGCTTTATGGTAGTTTCATTTTCCAAAAAGCATTATGGATTTCTTTTTACTTCTTTTATTGTTTCTTTTTGTTTTAAACATTTGTTTTTTTGCTCACACCACTCTTTTGACTTCCATGGAGTTTATTGTTCCCTTTCTAAACTCTGGGTGCCCACAATTTTCCATATGGGCAGCTTAGAGTCAGGTTTTTAGATAATCAAATAGTAGATGTAGCTTTTTGCAATCTCGAAGTCTTTGGATTCTAGCTATCGCATTTGTTTCACTATAGCATGATGTTGTGCATCGAGCTTGCTTCAGATTCAGCATGATTGTGGGTTATCACTCAGTGGTTTGGTTGCTTTGGAGATGCAGTGTTGGATTCTCTCTCTCTCTTGAAGATATTTTCATTCCGCTGCTGTATTTTTCCGCTGTTGTATCCATCTTCGATATTGTTTTGATCACTTCATATTGTATCATGTTATATCAATTGTTGTGTATCAATAAAATTATTCTTTTGCTTCCGTTGTGTTGTATCCACTTAATGTTGTTATAATCTCCGGTGAACCAGACTCAACGTTTGAATCTACGGCATTCAAATACGGATAATGTATTTGCGTTTCGATTTTCAAAGGTCAAGTCCAGGTCGTTAAAAAGGTAAGATTTTGTATATGTGAAAATTAGACAGCAACAATGAATACAACCTAAAAGTCTAGGCTCAGGTATTAAATAGAAGGAGAAATGAGCGGATTAAGTATTAATAATAAGGTAACTATTTTAAAACTTTCATGCAACAATTAATAACAAAAGAAACGAAGGGACCATATATATCGCACAACCTTTTGAAATTCAATTTTTTTGAAATGAAACCAAATTAAATTCATTGACTCAAATAATATTCAAATTTGTACGCATTTAGGTTTTTCTCTATGCATAATATAAAAAAATTATACTCGATTTGAAAATGAAAACGTTCAATTTGATTTTTCCAAAATGATCTTTTATTTCCATGAAAAGACCCTTTGTGTTTAACACAAAACGTGTGTTTCTTTTATTAAATCTATTAATTGCAATCAATTTTTTCTTTCCTATTTAATTGAAATATTTCAATTATATTAATTGCAATTACTTACAAAGTTAAATTTCAAAATAGACAACTAAAATGGATGAAAGATAGAACAATTATTTATTTAAACACGTTTATAAATTTGTTGTTTATACACAAGAGTAATAAATAACTTACTGTAACAGATTATGTTCCTATTCTTGTAATCAATATGTAAGCTAAAACACAGTTCAAATAAACATATATTTCTTCCTTTTAAATCGATCATTCTATTCCTTATTTTAATGAAATTAAACATAAATTCACACAAAAAACAAAATAAATAATGGCGTCAGCTTCTTGTCTCCGCACTCAAAATTCGTTCATTCCATCTTCGATCTGTAATTTTGCTCAAGTGGATGCTTTCTATCGTAACCTTAATCCAGTTCCTTCTCATTCTCGTACCTATGCACAAGTGGTTAAAGATCGTCTTCCATCCAGTATAACTAAATCCTTTAAGTCGAACAAGAATTGGATCAAATCTAAAATTAACAAGAATTTCTGTTGTAGATGTGGAGATTACAATCACTTTGCATCTCAATGCCGAGATCCAATTCAATGCTTTTCTTGTGGGAAATTTGGGCATAAGAGGAACAAAGGTTCGATTAATTCTAGCCTTCTTGTTTCTTCAGATTCACTTGTAGAGCATGGTTTTCAATTAGTCTTAAATATCATGTTATTGAAAGGGATACTTCTTGGTTACCTTTGGCAGAACAGATTTGAGGGAATTAAATTTCTTGAGGAAATGCTAATCCACTTTAACATTGTTAATTCTCCAAATATTGGTATGGGATACGAAGCAAAGTTTGGTAATCTAGAACTTTACTTTGGCAAAATGGAGTTCTCTTCTAATCATGATGTTTCTTCTTCTCAGTTGGTTGAACATGGCTTCAAATTTGTGTTGAAATTCATTCTGCTGAAAGGTATTTTATTAGACCATCTCTGGCAACATAGAGACGAGGGATTTAAGATTTTAGAGGATTTTTTTACTCATTTCAATGTTGTAAATTCGCCTAATATTGGAAAGGGTTATCAAGACTGATTTGGTTCTTCAGAGAAAATCATTGTAAAATCTATTTTTTCTACCACTTCTCCAGAGGAAAATCTGAAATTCGTAATTAAGGAGGATAGAATTATGTTTGTAAATGAAAGAAGTGATGGATTTTCATCTTTCGATCCTATCTTGTTTGATCCAGATGTTGTTTCTTGTTATTGCGAGTTTCTTCCGACTGTCTCTGAGTAAAAGGGCATAGATTTTGATTCGAACAGTGGTTTCATTGAAGCAAAAACCAAAAAAGGTAAATCTTTTTCTCTTAGTTTGGAAGTATTCGAGGTTTCTACTTCAAATAAATTTGCTTGCCTGGATACAGAGTCTATCTTTAATAACTATGCTAAGTCTGATGGTCATTCTAATAAAGAAATCGATGAACCTGCTGTAAACTGTGTGAGTCCTCATCAGTTAGTGACAAACAGTAGTTTGGATCTGGATCTTGACTTTTAGAACATATCTCCAGGTAGTGACTCAGAAATTTGTAGTAGTAATGATTAGTTTTCTATATATAACCAGAGTTTTTTCAATGAATCGAGAATGATAATATTAGAGAATGATATGTCTTCGGTTGTTGAATCCAAATTTAACATTGGCAGTTCGGATTTTAGTAACTAGATAGACAAATTTTTGGTAATGCTTGATGAGACTCCATACATGGTTGATTTTGATTCTGAAGGTGACAGTATGTTACGGCAATTAGGAGACATTGATGATTAGTTTATAACAATAGTTATTCACAATGATGAAGAGATGGAAACAGTGATGGAGGAACATATTTTTATTGATGAAATCATGTATGTTAATCATATGGACTCAGGTGTGCATGATGCACAGATTTTGCAATTTGCGGTTGCACAGAATTTGTTTTCTCTAGTAAATAGAAAGTCAGTTGGTTGTTCAGAGGAGAAAAAGAGTGTTGTTGACAGTATGGGTGTTCTTTTTCTTGATCATAAGGCTGTGTTAGGTTCAGGAGTTTTTAATGATAGTTCAGCTAGTGTTGGAGGCGCTTTTGTTTTGGAGAAGCTAGGAGATGGTAGAGATTCTTCACATCTGTCATTGAGAGATGCTATCACTGTTGCCAGTAATTCTGTCTCCCTTTCTTCCTCATTGAAGAGAGGTAAACGTAGGAAGGACATGGCTTCTTATGGTTTGGTTCGTCATAGTGTTAGGCTTCAGGGTGGCCATTCTCAATCCTCAAGTGAGCGTCCTGATTCGAGTGTTGTTAGCGGTGCTATGATTTCAGGCTCAGTTATGCTTCTAGTTTGGGTACTACTTATTCACCTTATGCATTAGGTAATTTGTCATCTTCTGAATTTAGTCAGTTAGCTAGAGACACTGCTTTCATTTTTTCTGATATTGAGTTAGATCGTGAGTTTATTAGAAGTAAGGAACTTGATAGGGCTCGATCTATTGGTATATGAGGATCATTAGTTGGAACATTAGAGGTTTGAATGACTTAAGTAAATGTGATAAGGTTAGAACCTTTTTTAAAGACTATTCTATTGACATTGCTCTCCTTCAAGATACTAAAATAGATTGTCGCGATATTCGTTTTTCTTGAAGACTAGGTGGTTATCATTTTAGAAAATGGGTTTTTTACCTTCTGTGGGCACTTCTGGGGGTTTAATGATTGGTTGGGGGATAATCATTTTAAATTACTTCAGCGTATTTACAAACAAGACTCTTTACATATTATTTTAATCGATCTAACTAACAATTCTTTTTTAAATATATCTAATGTATATGGGCCTAACTCTAAAATAGATAGTCGAATTCTTTGGAATGTATGTCTCGAGTTTAGATCATTAGCTCCGGATTTTGGATTTTAGGGGGTGATTTTAATGTTACTCGTTTTATTGGGGAGCATGCTCCTAGGGAAGGAGATTATTCTGCTATAGAGGAATTTGACCAATTTATTATTAGTTCTAATTTGATTGAAATTCCTCTTTCTAACAGGGAATTTACTTGGTGTAATAATAAGGAATCTCCCTCCTTGGCTCTCTTAGATAGGTTTTTCGTTAGCGACAAAATAGAGGATAAATTTCCTATCTGTAGAGTGTCTGGTTTGCCTTACACTCTTTCATACCATTGTCCCATTATCCTCACGTGTGATCGTCATAGAGTTATTAGTGGATCTTTTAAATTTGAAAAAATGTGGCTTCTTGAACCATGCTTTTCTAATTTAGTTATCAATAAGTAGTCGTTTATGAGTTTTTATAATATCAAATTTAGAGATAATTCAGCAATAGCTTTTGTTCTAAAACTTAAAAATCTAAGGATTTTCCTTAAAAATTGGAATAAAAATAATTTTGGTAACATTAAAATTAAAAAAGAAAATATTTTTAATGAGATGCTTAAGCTTAATAAGTTAGAAGAAACTAGACATTTAAGTCAAGGTGAGCGGAATGTTCTCAATAACTTAAAAGAGGAGCTTAACTCTATTCTTGAAAAAGAGGAAGTTATGTGGAAACAAAGATAAAAAATTCAATGGATCAATGAAGTTGACATTAACACCAAATTTTTTCATAATATAGCCAATAATAGAAAACGTAGTAATACAATTGATTCCATTTTAGTTGATAACCTGGAATTAGTTGATCAAAGAGACCTCAACAAGCCTTTTACCGATTATTATAAAGATATTTTTGGTAATAAAAATAAGCATAGAATTAGGGTTAGATGGAACGATCTTTATCCGGATGTCTCTAATATTAATCTTTCTGATTTAGATGTTCCTTTTACTGAAGAGGAAATCCGAAAAGCCGTCTTTGATTTACCGGGTGATAAATCCCCAGGTCCAGATGGATTTCTAATTTTCTTCTATAAAACCTTTTGGGATGTCATAAAATTTGATTTAATTAGTATGTTTAATGAATTTTATAATTGAAATCTCCAATTAGGTAGATTTAATTTTGCTAATGTTATTTTATTACATAAAAAAGTAGGTGCTAATACTTTAAAAGATTTTAGATCCATTTCTTTGATTAACTTCTCAATTAAAATTATTTCTAAAGTTTTGGCCAATAGACTTAGTGTAAAAATGAATGACCTAATCGACTGCTCACAATCAGCTTTTATAAAAGGCAGAAATATCACAAATGTTGCGGCAGTTGTTCAAGAATACATTAATCGTTGTTGTAAGAATAATATTATTTGTGCTATTTTAAAATTAGACTTTGCTAAGGCTTTTGATTCAGTTGATTGTGATTTTCTTATAGATATTTTTTATGCTAGAGGCTTTAGTAATAGATGGATTAACTGGATCATGATTTTGCTTAAAACTGGTAACTCTAGTATTATGGTAAATGATATTTTTGGTAAGAAACTCCAATCTAAGAGAGGTTTAAGGAAAGGGGACCCTTTATCGCCCCTTCTATTTAATTTAGCTGCTGATGTTTTTTCTTAGATTATTAAAAATGCAATCAATAATAGTTCTCTGGGTAATATAGGTAATGATATTTCGAGTTATGGTTTATCAGTCCTTCAATTTGCAGATGATACTTTGCTCTTTTACTCTCATCTTCCTAGACACATAATTTCTCTTAAGTTTATTCTTTATAATTTTGAACTTTTATCAGGTTTAAAAATAAACTTTGATAAAAGTTCTGTTTTAGTTTTAAACGTTTTTGAAAAAGTTGAAAATTTAGTTGCTAATACATTAAATTGTAAAACTATGAATTTTACATTCGAATATCTTTGTTTTATTATTAGACCTATGAAACTTAAACATGATGATTGGTTAATAATCATTGATAAAATCATAAATAGGATCACAAACTGGAATTGGAGATTCTTATCTAGAGCAGGTAGACTGGTTTTAATTAATTCTGTTTTATCAGCTCTCCCTATCTATTGGATGTCTATCCATCTTTTTCCTGATTGGGTGATAGAAATAAAATAAATAAAATTAGAAGAGATTACCTTTGGAGTGGTGAAAATCCAAACGGTTGCATAAAATGTTTAGTTAATTGGGAAACTGTCTGTAAGTCCAAAAAAGAGGGTGGTTTAGGAGTCATTAATTTAAGAAATATGAACTTGCCTCTTCTTGGTAAATGGTTATGGAAATTCAGAGAAACTAATGATAATGCCATTTGAATGGAGATTATTTCTAAATATTATTAAAATAGTAGTTATAATCTCTATCAAATCAGTCCTTCGATTTCTCGTAAACAATCTTATTTTTGGAAATCCATCTTAAAATGTAGTGACATTTTCAACTCAGGTATTAATATTATTGTTCACTCAGGCAATATACATCTTTGGAATGATAGTTGGATTCCGCTACTCCTCTAAAGAATGAGTTCAAAGAATTGTACGGTATTTGTAACTTTAAATTTGCATTTATATCTGAAGTTTTTAATCCTGAAAATGACCCTCCTTGGATTTTTAGTTTTAACAGAATTTTAATAGGCTCAACCCTTAGACAGCTTAATTTGCTTTACGCTAAATTAAACCTTTATAATATTGACACGATAATGATTATATTAGTTGGGAGTGGGATAAGAGTAAGAAATATTCTACTAATTCCTTTTACAAATTTATTAACTTTTCGGGTGTATTTGATAATTGTTTTAAATTTATTTGGAAGTCTAACACTCCTCCAAAATCTAAAATCCACATGTGGCTTATCATTCATGGTAAATTAAATACTATAGAATTTTTAAAAAAGAAAAATATTAACATCGATAATAAATGTTATTTTTGTAATACATATTCTGAAGATATTAATCATATTTATTACGAATGCATGGATACTCATTTTATTCTTATAAATACCCTTAATATTTTTGATTTTAAATTAGTTCTAGAGTTACTGATTGTTTTTTCTATTGGAACACTTTTAGATTTAAGTTTAATAAGGATAATAGATACTTGCTTGATACTATATTCACTATATCTAGTTAGTACATTTGGTTTGAGAGAAATCAAAGAATATTTAATAATAACAATATTCACTATAATAATTTGATATTTTTAATTTCATCTTTTTGCTTAAATTGGGTCTCAAATCCTAAATATAAATTAGCCAAAAATAATTGTTTTAAGGAATATCTTAACAAGGTTAGAATAATATTAATATATTCAAACATAACATTAATAATTTTGTCACTAATAATATTTATATTAATACCTTTTCTAATTTAAATGGTGTTCACATGACGCATAATAATTTTCTTCCTATTATAGGTCCTTGAAGATGTTTCTAGTAATGTTTTTGTTTTTACATTTTAGTTTTTAGTCCTAGTTTTTTAATTGTTTACCTTTTTCAGTTTGGTTCATATTTCCTTTACTTTTTAGAATTATTAGTTATTGGTTCTAGTTTATCTTTGCTTCATTTTTCACATTAGTTTTTATTCTCACATATATGTATATCAATTCTATTTATATAAATATATGTGATTCATACTAATATGTTTTCCTAGTTTTGTTACATGTTTGGATTAGGTAGATTGCTAGTTTCTCTTTTCAGGTTTGTAGGATAGTTGGCATCTTTGTATAGGTTTGCAGGATAGCCATTTTCAGATGTTCTGATTATGTCTGGCATTTCTTTTCATATACCATGTCTTCATAGTGGAGTTCTTCTTTATGGTTAATTTCTTGGAGTTCTTCTTTATGGATCATTTCATTTTTGAGATTAGCTTTTCTCTTCAGAGGCAGCTACATAGGGTCTCTTTTTGATGGTGCTGTCATTCAGTATCTCCAGTTTTTGATAATTGTTCAGTTTACTAGGAACCTCAAACACCCTATTATTGGGCGATGGCCTTGCAGGAGCTCGGCATTAGGGTGTAATGGGCGGTGGCTTTGCCGGAGCTCATTAGAGGGGTATTTATTTCTTTATTTATTCGAATACATAAACTTGTCACCTGCCAGGCATGTTGGCAGCACCGTATTATATGTTATATATATAGCTTCATGTGTGCTCTCCTCTTTTATTAGAGGATCACACATTTCTATCAAAAAAACATAAATTCATAAATGAAACATTCATTTTATTTGATGTAAATGTTTTTTTCATTAAATCAAACTTTCATGATATTTTCACAAAACATAAGATACTTTTAGTTACACCTATTAATTTACAATTTGATATTCTCTCTCCTATTAATTGAGAATTTTCAATACATTAATTTTAGTTGATTAAATTTCAAAATTGACTAAATGAATGCAATTAGAAGTAGAACAATTATTTTCTATCTAATAGTAATTTAAACATATTTATACAATATTGGATACAAACAGTAATTATACTTTTCTTAGTAAATACTAGTTTCTTGTCTCTACAATCAATCTTTCATGTACCAAACATTCCAAATAAATAAACATATGTTCACTCCTTTACTAAACTTATTCATTTTATTCTTTTATTTTGATTTACAATCTTACTATTAAATCAACCAATACCTTTTGAAATTATTAACATAGGTTTCTATCTTATTATCCTCATTTTCTACAGTTGACGCCTTTTCTTACATTAACCATAATATTTAATTACATTTAATTCCAATACTTACCAATTCAATATTCAAACGGACTAGTTAATGAGATGTGGAATAATCGATTGTTATAACTTAGTAATCCTTATTCATTAACTTTTTGTTTACAAACAAAGAGTATACATCTACTTACAAATAGTTGCTTTCATATTCTATACTAAAACCACTTTTAATTAAATTATGTATAATTTCACCATTAACACGACATTTAATTCATTTTCTTATTTAAATTTTTTAGCCAATTATAACTTTCTTATCATTTCAATTAATTAAAATTACAATAAGATAAGTAGCAATCACCTTAAATTAACATTATTAAATTTCATTCTAGTAATACTTATCCTTAATAAATCTTAAAATTTCAAATTTTCACTATATTAAATTCCAAAACTTATTTAATTAATTAAATTTAATTATCAAAAATTGTGGGTCATTATAGAAGGATTCATAACTATCACGTGAAAAGCAACCTTCCGACAAGGTCGAAAGGTTCACAGCAATTAGGAGGAGAGTTACCATCCGACAAGGTCGAAGGGAACATAATGATAGGAACAAGGCAAGCCTTTCGGCAACATCTAAAGGTTCATGAAGACATCAGAAAAGCAACCTTTCGTCAAGGTCAAAAGGTTTATAAAGACATCGAAAAGACAAACCTTCCGACTGTGTCGAAAGGTTCATTTTGGAATACAAGGGGCAAACCTTTCGACAAAGACGAAAGGTTTGTAGCTGCATATAAAGGGGAGCCTTCTCACACAGATTAGAGCATGGAGTCGAAAAGGAGGCTGCCTGCATCTATAAATAAGACCCGAGGGGTCATGTTTTAGGTGATTTGATTTCCATCGTTCTGATCTTGTAACTTCTTAATCAAAGTATTGTAACCCCAATTAAGAATGATATGGGGAAATTTAATAAAATGAAGCTTTTACTTGGATAAAAAGGGAATAACTTGGCTATGCTAATTACCTTACTATTTTCTTAAATCTTTGTTAGTTTAACTCATATTTTCTAGTTCAACCCCATCGAAAGGTTTTTGTCGACAAGGTCGACAATACTCATGTTCAAGCAATAACTACAACCTTTCGAAGTCTTAATACAATTTAAACCTTTTGATAAGGTTGGAATGCACTCAATATAAGTGATTAAACCTTTCATTAAGGATGGAAGCTGCTACCTATTCACCAAAGATAATTCAATCTAATCAAAATAAGGCCTTTCTAGAAACCTAAAGGAAGCTCAATAAAGCCGGAAGTTCACTTAACCCAAGTTTCAAACCTTTCGACGTCGACGGAAGGTCTGATACAAGACATATCAACTAAATATGCTAAATTGAAAGAAAATCTTAAAAAGAATCACGCCCTTTGTCCTCTAAAGAAGAGATGCATTCTTATAAACATATTTTTGGGGCATTGACAAGAAACCTTGTTAACAAGGATGTTAAAAATTAAACTGGGAACTGTAAACTTGAGAAATTAGACAAAAATTACAATCGCGTAAGCAAAAATTAAAATTCCTAAATTTTACTACACGACTGATCAACTAATAGGTAATCAAAATTTCAATTTCAATTTTCAAGACTTACCAACTCCATTATAAATCACATAGAATTTATATTAATATTAGAAATCATACTGATTTATTTTAAATCAAAATTCAGCTATTTACACTATTACTATATATTAAATTCCACTATTAAATTAATATATAAATTTCCAATTTAAACCTATCGACTTTTTATTCCATTCCAAAGTCCATATTGTAATTCTAATCTAAATAGAATTTAAATAAATTTTTGAAATCATTTCCACCATTTAACTCCAAATTCCCATATTTACCCAATTTTCGATTGTTAATTTTATTATTTACCAAATCAAATTTATCACTATGTATGAAATTATAAACCATTTTATTGATTCTTCCATATTCAAAATCAATTTACAATTCAAATTCAACATTTAAAATAAATTAACTGTTTAAAATTAATGATCAAAATTCCAAGTCGTTACATTCCTCTCCCTTATAAAAATTTCGTCCTCGAAATTGCTAAGGTACGAAAAATGCTTCCAGACCTATTTACTTACCTAGAACCCAATTAGTTACAACCCTACGTTCACTTCCCTACCCCTTTTAGATTAATTCAGAACCATTTGTTTCCATTTCTAACTCAAAAACCTTGACTTTTAATACGGATTCAAAAATCGACTTTCCAAGTTAACAAATTTTTTTTCTAAATTTACAAAAAATTTCTAGCACCCTAAATTTTCGAAAAAAAATTGATAACGTCTCCTTTGTACGGAGAGCCTTTTACAATATCACAAAAGATATAAAAATATATATGTATATATATATATATATATATATATATATATATATATATATATATATATCGACCCATACGGTCGGAAAACAAAATATATAACAATATATTATCATTTCATAATTTTGTTGCGTAGGCGTACCTCATAGTAGTGTTTTTAAGCAAGCAGCTTATTTTAATGCATTTACGAAACCCAAACTCTATCCAATAGCCTCCTATACCTACACTTATTCAAACAAGCATATAAGTTATCAAAATCCTAAAATTTTATAACATTTCATTTCTTTAACTGGCTAAATATATAAACTTCATAACCTGACATGCCAACCATATGCATGTCAAACAATTATAAGGTTCCAACAACACTAATTTAATTTCTTTCCATCGGTCCCCATATCATTTCATTCAATCCAAAGTGGTTTACAACAAATTTTTATTGCATTCAGTTCATATTTACAACAACAACCTCATATCCCTTCCAAATAGATTTATTATATGCTATATTTTCATAAATTCACCTTTATTCAATTTCAAATTGAAATTGATTTCCAATTAATTTATTTGCATCCCATTCACTATTCACTTTCATTATATGTAGATCCATTTTATCAGCTTCACTTTAACCCCTTTTAAAATTGACTTTTAACCAATTTATCTAATTTCCATTTGATTCCCATTAAAGTTATTCACCATTTTGTTTGTTTTATTTTACATTAACACATTTCAATCCATGTTAATTTTATTTATGAATCATTTCATAAATAACCGATAAAGTTAAATTTCCATTGCAACTAAGTTCTAACCTATTTTCAATTGAATCTCATTCAATTTATTTGTTTTCATTTACTTAGTATATCCAATTTATACTATATCATTTGGGAATCATTTCATATAAATCGATTCTTGAACAATTTATTATATCTTACATGGCTCCTACACTTATATTTCTATTAACTTTACTTCCCACTTATTTTACATCTTTTCCATTCACTTCATTGAACTCACATAGTGCTATTCACTTTATTACATAGTGAGCGATTTCATTATGAGCTAATTTATTTATAAACCATTTCGTAAAAGTATTTCTAGGGTTTATTATAGACATTTCATATCGTTATTTAAGTTCGCATTCAGTTTATAATTTAGGTTCATATCTAACCTTATTCCAAGGTCATAATTCAATTTATTTACACTTAACTTGGTTATACTCTTCCGCTTTTCCAGTTTAACAAGTGGCACAACTTATTTATTTACAATTCTTGAATTTTCCACTTAAGTTTTACTGAAATTCATTATCTACAACATATAATTATATAATCACTTCACCATTCATGTTTATATTCAATTTACTATATTTCGGTTCGCCTTTCCTTTAAAATTAAAATTTTAATTTTCCGTTCCTTTTACCATAAAATACAAACCATTTTCATTTAGGCTTTACCATTTCATTTCCCTATTCATAAGTTCAAAAACTTGATATCTCATATTGCTTACGTGAGTCCATTTGCGTTTTATAATCATAACTCTGGATTATCTATATCACTTAATAGCTTCAGTATATCCATTTCATTCGGTAATTATAACTTACAGTTATATAATCATCTTACACTTCCAGCATAATACCCAATTCAAATCAAATTCAACTTCTATTTTATTTAACTTATCTTAAGTTAAATTCCAACCTACCTTGTTCACTTCAATTTACTCAAGTTAAATTTTAATTCTGGGATTAAAATTTTCAATTTCCTTTATTATTTGCATCAACACTAATTTTTAAATTAAATAAGTAATTCTCCTGACATCACAGATCTTTTAAATAGAAACCTATAATTCAGTTACTTGGTTTTTAATTCAAAACATTTATGGCATCATAAATATACATATATCACTATGGTATATCAAATCATACCCTTGAAATCTCAAAACCACTTGGTTTTACCCACAATAGTTTCCCTTTGGAATTTTTAAAACAAACTTGTCTATTAAACAACTCCAAAAAAATATCATAACCAATCATTACGGTAAAAATCCATCATTTAGATACTCAAAAATGAATATTGATGGTGTTCAGAATTATTTCCAGCCATTGAACTGAGTTCAATGCTTCCTTACTTCTAGAAATTCATTTTAAAACATTTTTTATTCAAAAATATTTCCAAAATAATTCCCACTATTCCTTTCAAACCACTTTGGAAAACATTTTCCAAAAATTCTAGGATTTGAATTCTGGTTTAAATCAAATTTTAGTTATATTCCTTTGTATAAATCACACTTATAAATTTCTATTTGGTTATATATATAACGGTTTCAAATTTTATAATCTTGTTTGATTTTAATATTAACAACCAAACATCTAAATATATACAGTATAATAATTTTTGAAAATTATTTCTCTTACAACAAAATATAATTTTGGGCAAAATTATTTCAATTACCCACTTTAAAACAATACTATATCGGTTTACCTTGTTTAAGAGTTTAGAAACCCTTATCGATATGGTTGTACTTCTCGTACCAGCTAGAATTCATAAACACTCAACCGATAAGTCAACATAATATAAAGACATAATATATTCACCAACAATTATGTGCTTATATTTATTATTACACTCAAACTCATTCTAGAGTACTACTGACTCCATCTCAATGAGTAATCCTCACCAAAGCCTAGGTATATCGCCAACCTAAGCTCTGATACCACAATGTCACGGCCTACTCTTCACGACCCCTGAAAATCAACATAAATACGTGCATCGGATAACATGGAGAACGGTCGAGTGCCGAAAGGATAGATTGTTAAGGGAAAGAAAGTAGGTAGAAGAAGAAGAAAACTAAAAAAATAGAAATCTCACAATGGACAGAACAATATATAATATCAATAGTTCTTTACACAAAGCAAAAGTGTAATATACATATCTCACATCAGAGTACACAATCAATAATTACCAACCTGGATAGTTGTAACATCCTGTCCTCACAACTGCTGGTAATTTCAAACAACACTGCATTGGAAATAAACAAGTACGAGAATACATCTCGGTCTCCAATTCGTCTCCTAAGATCCATAGTATCCAATCCTGAACCTATAATACTTAGTTTGACCCGAGCATTATAATAAAATAACACCCGAGTCAGTACGGAAAACCAGTGTGAGAAAACACACTCAATTTGAATTATTAAAGTTCAAAAATCCTTTAGAAACAAAGGTATCTCGTAAGACCACGCCACAAATAAACACGATGGGTTTTTACCTTACAATAACTAAAACATTTCATATCAAAATCCTCTGATAATATGTCTAAGTACAAATACTTATTCAAATAACTGAAATTGTTACATTAATTAAATTCCAGCACTACTAGGCTCTACAATCAAAATCTAAAGGCACGTATTGGAGAATGGATTCCAACTGAATGACCAGGCACTAGGATACCACCTGTCATAGTACATGTCTAGAATAGCGTAATGAGATTGAACCTATCGATCCTTTCCAACACAAGACTGGACTACCCCAAACCTGGATAGCCCAAATAAGATTACCCCACGGTTGGGATCAGCAACCGCACCACACAGCCGAACAAAAGGGACTCTGGATAGGGGTATCCTTACATTACTTGGGTGCGACCCACTTAGCCTTGCTGCATCTCCCCTGATTTTCAGTCGTTCTCGGTTGATGAGGCTAGAGCTACGATTATCTTTTTAGAAATACTCACTTAGAATGATAAATGTCCTCCAATGACAATGTGCTGATAGCATTCATTCATACAGGTCCATTCCCGGTCCGAACGGAACTGAAGGCACTATCCTACTACATCCATTTTGGAATTACCCTCAGCATTACAATTAGCCCTTGCACTTGACTGCTCCATCTTCAAATCCATGCTCTTGTCTTCATTATGAAAACATACTCGTTGGATCGAAGTGGTTTTTGGATTACAAATCCGATCCCGGTCTCTTCGAAACAACGTTCGATATTCTTGGTAAACTCAACCCTGGTTCTTTAGGAAATAAACAGATTAAAATAAGATAGGAAATCACCTTCTAACCGTCTGTGGACGGATTTTCTTATAACGTCCTAGAAGAATGAAACGAGTTTATACATACAGTATAGCACCTCGAACAGTAACTGTACCATATAATTCCCGTACTTCTTCAAGATATTTCCAAAGTTATACTTAGGTCCATATTTGATAGTCGATTATTTAACTATTAAATAAATAATCAATTCAACCAAATACGTCAATTTCACCAAAAACACCAGTCTTAATTTAAATTAAACTTTAAATAAATAAATCTCTTTATCCAAAGTTTGTACTTATCTTATCGAGTTCGGTATATTCACAAAGTATCTTTTTTAAAATATTTAAAAACCCTTTTAAAGAAAAAAACATGGAAAGTGTCACTGCAGTATCAAACCATGGATCACAGCTCAACGGTTACGTCTCTATCCCAGAGAAATTCCCGACTTAGCTGCAGGCGCTCACTGCATTCGATTTTTGCCACGCGAGTATACTATTACTTCCCAAAAACTTAGTTTAAAATAAATTATCTCAAAATAATGCCTATAAATTTTAAAATAAATTTGAAGTTAAATCTAGCTAAATATACTTAAATAAAAGTTATTATATAAAGCCATATTAATATTTAATAATTATTCTTAAAAATTATAATGCTGGCTAATGCTTAAAATAATAATAAATCTTTAATAACCATTGTAAAGTAACTAGTTTATAATAAAATATGCTTTAATAATTTTAATAATTTAATAACTAATTCTCTAGAATATTTTAACACCTTTAAAAATTATCAAATTAATAACCAAAAATTCTCTTTTTAAAACCAGTCCAATTTTATCGATTTTCAATTTCATTCCACAAAGATGGAAATCCTACTGAACTCCTGTATAACCAATTTTATACTTATTTTCTAATTCGTTATTATCCTTCAAAATACTTAAATCTTGATTTTAAAACCTTTTATTTTTAAACAAGTACCGTTTTTGGATTTATTATTTAAAAATCCTTTTATATACTTTTATTCCAAAAATCCATGTTTACAATTCTTTGCCAACTTAAATCATATTTTTAATTTGTATTTATAAACACCAGAAATTCAGGTTAACTGCCATCACATTCAATCAATTCAGATCATACAATAACCTGTCACAGATTATTCAACAAAACATATATCACTATATATGCAATTAAATTCAACATTTTTGAGGAATCCAGTTGGATCCCTCCAACCTGTTTTCCTGCATCCATAGATGTTAACACAACATAAAAATACCAATTCCACTCCGAAGTGGAATATCGCGGTATATATGGTCATTCACTATTATGCGGGGCGCATAGGGTCTCATCCGCTACATAAATACGGGAATATCAATCACTCCAATATATACTACTATATATAATATGACATAAAACTGACACAAATTCATCCATTTAACCAATCAATCATTTATTAATTTTAACTATGTAAAATTAATCACTAGCATTCCGAAAATTGAGTGAGATTAACTCAACTTGAGTTTTAATCGCCAAACGCTCAAATTTTAAATTAAATCAAACATGTTCGATTTAACCTAAAATTTTCACATGCTCTGATTGACTCCAGAACTGCTCCACAACATACTGTTCATCGCTATGATTTCGGCGCGGCTTGTTTCGTCTGATTCTGATGACATATGAAGAAGATATGAATTTATAAAGTTGAATATAAATTTATATATATATATATATATATGTATATATTACAATTTTTTTTAATTTATACAAACCAAATATGCCATTCATTCTGGAATACAAAATCAAGGCCGCTCCTACTTTCTTCCCATGTGCGTATGCTACCAATGTGTCGAACCTATACCCACATTGCTTCCTCTCGAGGTCGCTCCTCCAATCGATGACCATACGATGATCAGGGGCTACCATCATGAAGCCCTAACCCATGTGCACCCACACCTCAAACGCCCTCAAGCTGATCATTTCATGGCCAAGAAATTCGTCGATGAATAGCCGGATTTCGAGCCTCAAATTCTCCCTCCTTATCACGCTATACATGAACATCACCGTTGGATCTCATGAGCTCACCGAGCTTAACATTTTTGTAATTGAAACTGATATCACGTGGAGTATGAGAAAAATAAGGGAGAAAGAGATTTCTTTTCGGCCATTAATCTTTAATGGTAGCGATTGCGTTTTTTAGAGGAAGCTAGGTTTTACCGTTCACGTATTTATATACATTTACACATATTATTTTAATATTATTTTCGATTTTAACGTACTTTTTCGAATAAACTGCGAACGAGACGTGACGCTTGGCATTTATAATATTTTACCCCTATTTCGAACACAATGACATGTGTTTCAGAGCCTAATTTGATTGTAAGTGGAAGATAGCTTTTGAATCGAATTTAAATATAATATTTTCGATATTTATTTCAACGCGTTTCTATTTCGCACGACCAAACGGTAACTTCAAATGCTGCGAAATTTGAAATGCGATAATAATACACTATTACGGATCCAATGGAACTAGTTTTGTCAAATTCTGAACTGTGCCTCAGAAGGCTATTTTAACTCGTCAATTAAATCTAGCGATTTCCAAAATCGTCAAAATCATTTAAAATTTCAATTTTAAAGACTTACCAACTCCATTATAAATTGTATAGAATTTATATTCATATTAGAAATCATAAGGATTCATTTTAAATCAAAATTTAGTTATTTACACTATTACTATATATATATTAAATTCCACTATTAAATTAATATATAAAACTCCAATTTAAACCTGTCGACTTTTTATTCCACTCCAAAGTCCATATTATAACTCTAATTTGAATAGAATTTTAAATATATTTTTGAAATCATTTCCATTCCCATTTAACTCTAGATTCCCACATTTGCCCAATTTTCAATTATTAATTTTATTATTTACCAAATCAAATTTATCGCTATATTTAAATTATAAACCATTTCACTAATTCTTCCATATTCAAAATCAATTTATAATTCAAATTCAACATTTAAAATAAATCAAATGTTCAAAATTAACGACCAAAATTTGGGGTTGTTACATAGGGTGTAGTAGTCAGTTAGTTGAGGCTGCAAAATTTGAACCTCGACTTAAGGTCCAGGTTGCTAATAATTTTTTTTAATTGTATGCATAAGTGTATTGTATACATATTTGTGGATGTTAGAGGTAGAAGGGAAGTTAGTTCCCAATGAACTAACGCTAGGATGTTGCAGAATTGGGTAAATGTATTTTACCCAATATGGGGTTGCTTTTTCAACTAGAGGCGATTTTATCACAAATGGAACTCATAAGAGATTCTATGATGGACGCGTTGCACTGACTAATGCTTGATGAAGTGTGTGGGCTCAATGCAATGGGACTCCTTGGCATTCACGATTTTAACGCAGTGTGATACTATGTTGTTGATAGATCCCAACAAGTGCAATAAATGGTGGATACTATGGTCGAGAGATGGACATAGATGCAGATGATGAGATTTTTCAGTGAGTAGGCATTGCGGGCTCACACTCGATGCGTAGTTGGCTTACGTGTAGTCATAGTTATGTGAAATTTATTCCCATGTAGGCTAGTAGTGGTGTTTCCATATTTAGTAGCCTAATGGAGGTGTTTCCATATATAATAGCCTAGTGGCAGTGTTTCCATATCGAGTAGCTTTAGTAGTGATGTTCTCATATCAAATAGTTCTAGAAGCATCGGCCAATCGTTTATTATTGAGATTCTATTTATAGTTCGATCCTTGTAGTAGCCTGCACAAGTCGTAGTGTAGGTATGTGTTGGATATAAACCCTTAAGTAATGGGCCCTAGGTATACATGGAAATTGTAGGACACTTAGTAGAATTAAAGTTAACTGCACATGATAACCATGTATTAAACCAATACTCATTCACCAGTTTTTGTCTGACCTACCGTTTTCCTTTCTTTGCCCACTACAAAAGAACATGGCAGAAGTTGATTTGGTCCGATTTCAGTATGTGGAGAGGTGAGCTCATTACAAGAGTTGCTTATCTTTTATTTACTCTCTATGTATTAGTACTTAGTATTTCTTTTATCAGACTTTGAGTGGTATTTCTATGTACTCTATATTTGGCCATGTATTATTTTTCCGAGACTATGTTTTAGGATATTTTCTAAGATGGATATTTTTAGTTTTTATATTTTTTTCCCTTCCGCTATGAGTTCTGAAACTGTAGTATATCTTAGATCATACTTGTTTACTATTAGTCTCTATAATGTTATAAAAATCTGAGTGCTCATATTTTTTGACATGACATGAGTCCAAAAGTCACCCCTAGACTTTGAATCGGTGTGTTGGGTAGTGTGGTTTGGCAAATTTGGTATCAAAGGAACTTAGGGGTTAGGAGCGTATTAAGAGAACATACTTGAAATTTTTTTGAAAAAAAAATGGTTTTCATAAAGGTTTTTCAAATTGTTTCCTAAAATGTTTTCAAAATGGGTTTCCAAGGTGTGTGTGTGTATAAGTTTTCGAATTTTTTCAAAAAATTATGTATCGTAATCTCACTCTTATTCGTGCCTATGCTACCTATTATCCGTGCCTATACTATCTATGGAAAGTTGCTAATAAATTTTTTAAAAATCACTGATAGAAGATGAGCGATCCCACAAGTTCAGACTCAAGCAATGCAGCCGAGGTTTTGGGTGTGAACATTCCGATTTGGTTCTATCGGTATCTTTAAAAAAGGGGACAAGCTAAGCTTAGCCCCACTAGAGGACCCATAGAAGGAGCGACAGGTGTAGTTCTTGTCTGCCCCGTATGTGGGGACTGGGTCTTATATAGATTCAAGGACTGGGATTTGTGCTTATGAGAGGGTCTTTGGGTTTATAGGTCTTGCTAGTGAGATGAGGAGTCTGTTAGCTACTTGGCAGTTATAGAGTGAGGTTCTTAGTTGGTGGGAGGTAGTTGAGGCAGAGGCTGAGGCGGAAGGAAGAGAGATCGCTTAGGGAGAATTTTAGAGAGGCTTTAAGATTAAGTTGTTTTCTTGAGCTAAGAAAGGAGTACAGTTAGAGAAGTTTATTCACTTAAAGCAAGGAGACATATCTGTAAAAGAATATGTTAACTAATTCAATGAACTGGCTAGATTTAGGATGGGATTGATCGATACCCTATAAAAGAAGGCTTGAAGTTTGCTAATGGGCAAAACTAACCTCTTTAAGGTTTAGCTTTGAGTCATATTCCTATGGGTACTACATATGAGGGCTTAGTAGAGATGGCTTTGCTGAATACAATCTCCGAGGAAGGGAAGGAAGAACCCAAGAAGACTGAAGGAAAAGCACATCGGCAGAATCAACACAAGTGAGGATTTGGACCCAAGGGGAAGATTGAGAAACAGGATATGCATTGTAAGAAGTAGGGGCAAGAAAGGACATCTCGTGAAAGAGTGGGGATCGTAGGGCTCAAAAGTCAAGGCTATAATTGAGTGGTTTGGGCATATAAAGAGGGAGTATCCAGCACCTTGAAAGACCTCTATCCAAATAGCTACGACAAATGCATCGGATGTAGTCACTAGCTGAAGTGCACCACCGGTTGCTGATAGGGGAAAGCAGGTCGTGATTGAAGGTAAGTGAATTTATTTGGCCTATCTATTCATCCTTTATTTGACAAGGGGGCATCACACTCTTTTATATCTAGTAGACTTATGGGTGAGTTACACCTAGATACTAACATAGTTATAGATTCTATAGTTGTGTCAAACCCTATAAGAGGATTGGCCTATTTGTCTTTGGTATGTATGGTTTAAAATTATTCATTTTGGGGGTTGATTTCGATTGTGATGCTTTTTACCTAGAATATTCTAGGTTTGATTTAATATTGGGCACGGATTGGATGAATAGGAATGTGGCTATATTAGATTGTGATAGGAAGGATGTCAGGTTAAGCATGTGTAGTGGACATAGATTGCAGATCTATTGCAATCCCCGAGGATCGGTTATGTTGAGCTACTTATATTCTTTAGACCTATAACACAGAAAGCTAGATTCAATGCCTACTGTTAGAGATTAACATGATGTCTTTTTCGAGGTCACCAGTCTTCCACCCCCGAGAGAGATCGAGTTTTGAATTTATCTTATGAAGAATGCCAGACCTGTTTCCTTCCCTCGAGGCATATGCCTCTAAAGGAGAGCCGCGAGTTAAATAAGCAAGTAAATGAGTTATTATAGAAAAACTTCATTAGGAGAAGCAATTCAAAGTGGGGAGCACGGTTGTCTTTGCTACCAAGGCAAATGGTTCTCTGAGACTCCACGTTGACTATAGGGAGTTGAATAAACTGACAAAGAAGAATCAATATCCACTGTGTCGAGTAGATGATCTCTTCAATCAGTTGGTTGGAGCGAGGGTGTTCTCATAGCCTGATTTGGCTATCGAATTCCATGAGTTGCGTATAGCTTAGGTTACTATCTAGAAGATTTCCTTTCGTACATCTAATGGAATTTATGAGTTATTAGTCACGCCCTACGGACTGACTAATGCACCCGCCTACATTGTTGATCCGATGAACTGAGTTTTCAAAAGGTTGCTTAATAAGTTCATTATGGTATTTATGGATAATATTTTGGTCTATTCAAAGATCAAGGAGGGGCATGCATTGCATTTAAAAGAAGTGTTCAATACACTCTGTAAGCATATGTTAAAGGCGAAGTTTTCAAAGTGCTACTTTTGGCAAGAGGAGGCTCGCTTTTGGTATATGTCTTAAAAAGTGGGCTGGTGTGAGCATAAGCTAAAAATCTTAAATTTTACAACGTGATCGGTCAACCGTTTACTATGAGTAGTGACCAATAAGGTGTAGCAGTAGACTGATTATTGCACAAAATGCAGAATCTGAACCTCGGCTTAAGCCACGGGTTGTTAATAAAAATTGTTAAAATCATTAATGATTTGTGTAAGTGTATTGTGTACATATATGTGGATGTTAGAGCCAGTATAAAAGCTAGTTCCAAATGAGATGACGCTAAGATGTTGCAGAATTGGGTAAACATACTTCACCTAGTGGAGGGTCGATAATTCAACTGGGGGCGATTTTATCGCAAATGGCACTAACAAGAGTTTCTACGGTGGATGCGCAACACTGACTGATGCCTAATGAAGTGTATGGGCCCGACACAATGGGATTCCTTAGTACTCATGATTCTGATGTGGCATGAAACTGTGTTGTTGATGGATCCCGACATGTGTAATAACTAGTAGATATTATGGTTAAGAGGTGGACACAAATGCAGATGACAAGACACTCCGACGAGTCGAAGGTATGGGTTCCCCATCGATGCTTAGATAAGTACGTGTAGTCGTAGTTATGGGAAGTTTATTCCCATGTAGCCCTAGTGGTGGTGTTTCCATATTTAGTAGCCTAGTGGATGTATTTCCATATTTAGTAGCCTAGTGGTGATGTTTACATATCGAGTAGCTTTAGTAGCAGTGTTTCCATAGCGACTAGCTTTAGGAACCGTCATCGATCGTTCGTTATTGAGGTTCAATTTGTAGTTCGATCCTTGTAGTAGCCTACGCAAGTTGCAGTGTAGTGTGTGTGTGTTGGATAAAACCCTTAAGTAATGGACCCTAGTGTTGAGTCACAAGTTTTATGAAAGTTTTGATTTCTGACAAATAACTAAAGGCGATCGACAAAACAAGGTCATTAGAGCTACATATGGTACTCTAGATTGTAGATTGATTATTTGATATTATATTAGTGATAAACTGGTTAAAATCTATCCTCAAATAATCATGCATTTTCAAGAAAATTAATATATATATATGATTAGAATGTAGTTGCACATTCAGTGTGCAACTTTACAGGGACCGGTCGACCGGTCACAATATATGCGGTCGACCGTTCCTGCATAATTTGCACACTGAACGTGCACACATGCACATAACGTATATATATTTGAATTCCTGTCTGCTGGTCACTTTTTAACCTATCGACCGTTTTTAAACAGAAAGCAATTTTTCCAAAAGACACTTCTCTTCTCCAAAGGTTGCATCTCTTACCTTTCACCAAAGATCATATCTCTTAATGGCAACTGCTCACAAAGAGTTACAACCATTCTTCTCTATATATACTCATCTAAATCATTGATTCAAGATATATATGAAACATGATTTTATATGCTTTTTAATCTAATCTCTGATCTTACTTTCTACATACTCCTGCATTCTAAAAGCTCTCGATTATTTATTGAATCATTGAAACTATTTCATATCTTTTGATTCAATAAGTAATATACTTTCCTTAATCTTTTCAAAACATCATTTGCATACTTTGAGGATAAGATTATAGGAAGGGTGTACTACTAGTGACAAATCCGTGTTTTCAAGAGCACAAGTTGTCAACAACAATTGTATTTGTTCTTTTGTTGAAGTCCTCTGTGTTGTAAGAGGCAAGTGTTGAAGTCCTCAGTGTATTAGAGGCGTGAAATCCCATTCGGTTGCTCGGGTGTTGTAAACCTGTTCCTCCGGGTGAAGCGAGGTTGTTAATAGTGAAAATCCAGATAGAAGTCTGGGACTGGACGTAGGACGGTGCTCCGAACCAGTATAAAAATCTCTGGTGTGATTTTTCTATTTTTTATTTACTATGCTATTATCATCTATTTCCGCATTTATATTGTAGTCCATATTACACGATCCGTGTGTACTATATTAGCACATATAATTGTATACACACCACACTTTCATTTGGTATCAGAGCACGGTCATCATATAACCGTAACACAGTTATTTGATATATTATAGTAATATGGAAAATAACGTAAGTACTAGCACTCAAAACACCACTTACACGGAGGGTCAATCGACACAAAGACCTCCATTTTTCAATGGTCTTAACTATAGTTATTGGGCAACACGTATGTCATTCTTTATGCAATCAAATAGCTATGATGCTTGGAATGCCACTCAAAGAGAAATAGTGAATCCAACAACTGATTATTCAGAATGGACTGCAGCTGAGAAAACGGCAGCAGCCGTAAATGCAAGAGCAATAAATATGTTATTCTGTGCATTAGACCAAAATGAATATAACCGTGTTAGTATCTGCACTACTGCATATCAAATTTGGCAAACACTAAAAATCACTCATGAAGGTACTAACAAGGTTAAACAAGCCAAAATAGCCATGCTGAAAAGTCAATTTCAAAATTTCAAAATGAAACCAAATGAGACAATAAATGACATGTATTCACGGTTTCAAACTATTCACCATGCACTTATTGTCTTAGGACAAAAGTATTCTGAGTTCGATGTTGTTTCAACAGTCCTACATTCTCTGACTAGTGAATGGGAAGGAAAAGTATTAGCAATTGAAGAAGCTAATGACCTTTCCGTCATGAAGCCAGATGAATTGATAGGAAATTTAATGTCCTATGAAGCAAATTTGCAGGCTAGAAAAGAACAGAAAGAAGAAAAGAAAATTGTAGCATTTCATGTTGAGAAAGATGAAAATGAATCAGATTCTGAAGACGAAGATTTGGCATTCATTGCGAAAGGATTCAAAAAATTCCTAAAATATCGAAAAGCCAGTCGTTACAATAAAAGGAAACCTGGATCAAACAAACCATCTTCATCTGCTATAGAATGTTTCAACTGCCACAAAAAGGGACACATGTAGAAGGATTGTCCAGAACAAAAGAAGCAGTCAGAAAATGACAAATTCAAATATAAGAAGGACAAATCTAAGAAACGAGCTTTCTCAGTAACATGGGATGATTCAGAGTCATCTTCATCAGAAAGTGAAAGTGATTCAGAGAATGAACAAGCTAATGTTTGTTTTATGGCAACAGAAGATGAGGTACAAATTCCTACATTTGATGAATTACTTGATATTAATGCTGAATTGATAATCAAATATAAAGACATAAAACGTCAATTAAAAGTAGTCAAAGAAGATTTAAGTAGAGCAGAGTTTGAACGAGATATGTTAAAAGATGAGAAGAAAATATTAGAAGAGGAACTTGAAAATATTCAAGAATCATCATCTAATGTTGACTCTCAAATATCTCTTTTGAGTCAAGAAATAGAAGCTCAAAAAGAGAAAAATAATGCTCTCACTACTGAAAATCATGAGCTTAAAGCAAAAGTCAAAATTCTAGACCTAGAAAAAGCTAGCTTACAAACAAAGTTTGATGACATTACTCAAAATGTTTCTAACTTTAACAAAGGTCGAGAAAATTTGACAAAAATCATTGAAAGTTCACAATCTATTTCAGACAAACAAGGATTGGGATATAACAAACAAGAAACCAAGAAACATCTTGGAAATAAAAGGAAGAAGAAAGTACAAAAAACTGAAGCTAAGAAAAATCTTAGTTTATTATATTCCAAACCAAAACCAGTTGTGAAAATTCAAAAGAAAAATGTCAAGACTATCAAAATATGGGTTCCTAAAACAAATAACAATTTGATTATGAACAAATACATTCAGCAATTCATGAATACTGTGCATTTTAATAAAAATTATATATATAAAGGGGATACCGGACCCATATGGGTTTGGACTCCTAAGACCTAACTCTTAGGACCCTATAAAAAGTGGGTACCATGGACTTAATTCTATTTTTTGCAGGTCCCACTTAAGAAAAGAGGAAAGTGGATATTGGACAGTGGTTGCTCAAAGCACATGACGGGAGACAAGAGTTTATTAACAAATATTACATATTCAGATGGTGGCTCCGTCACTTTTGGAGACAATTTAAAAGGCTATATCATCGGCAAAGGCGATGTGAGCAATTGCGGTACATCTTACTTACCTCTTATTACTAATGTCATGCTAGTTAAAAATTTAAAACACAATTTGCTTAGTATTAGTCAGTTATGTGACAAGGGTTTTATAATTTCATTTTCAAATAATAAGTGTAGTATTTTAGATAAAGACCATAATTTGGTTTTCGAAGGTTATAGAGACAGAAATATATATATTCTGAATATGAATATTAATCATAACTCAGATATGTGTCTTGTGGCTAATGACAATGATCCATGGCTATGGCACAAACGCTTCTGTCATATAAACTTCAGAACTATTGACAAGCTAGCCAAAAACAATCTAGTTAGAGGACTACCCAAAATGAGTTTTAAAGTTAACAACATGTGTGATGCATGTCAATTAGGAAAATTGACCAAATCATCTTTTAAATCCAAGAAAGTCATATCAACATTACAACCACTTGAGTTACTACACATGGATTTATTTGGACCTACTAGGGTTCAATCAATAAATCACAGTCAATATGTGCTTGTAATTGTTGATGATTTCTCTCGTTATACATGGACAATTTTCTTAAAAAATAAAAGTGACACTTTCGATCATTTCAAATCTTTCGTCAAAAGAATTCAAAAATCAAAAGGGATTAAAGTTAAAAATATAAGAAGTGATCATGGCGGAGAGTTTGAAAATAATGAATTTGAACATTTTTGTACAAAGAAAGGTATATATCATAATTTTTCGTTTCCCAGAACTCCACAACAGAACGGAGTTGTAGAACGGAAGAACCGAACTTTACAAGAATGTGCAAGAACATTATTGATTGGAACCACCTTACCAAAACATTTTTGGGCAGAAGCTGTGGCAACTGCCTGTTATGTTTTAAATCGTGTATCCATAAGACCTCTTACCAAGAATACTCCTTATGAATTATTTAACAAAAGGAAGCCTAAAATCTCATACTTCAAAGTTTTTGGTTCCAAGTGCTTTATTTTAAATACGAAAGACCAGCTTGGCAAATTTGATCCAAAAGCCGATGAAGGAATATTTGTCGGTTATTCGAAACGAAGTAAGGCCTATCGGATATTTAATAAACGAACCAAAACTATTGAAGAATCACTTCATGTCTCTTTTGATGAAATCTATCAGCATCCTCACACTATATCAGATGATGACGAATCAATAGTCACTGACAATCAAATCATCACAAATATTGATTCTGACTCGGAAATAATTATTGAGAATATTCCTCAAATATGTGAGTTACAATCACCACCAAGAATATTAAGAGACCATCCGGCTCAAAATATAATCGGTGAAATAACATCACATGTCAGAACAAGGAGTCAACTCAATCAAATGGGTCATGTCGCTTTTCTCTCAAATATCGAACCTAAGAATCCAAAAGAAGCTGCTACAGATGATTACTGGATCATTGCCATGCAGGAAGAACTAAATCAGTTTGAGCGCAATGACGTTTGGGAACTTGTTCCAAGACCAACTGATTAGTCAGTAATTGGTACTAAATGGGTCTATAAAAATAAGGCCGACGAACAAGGAAATATCACCAAAAATAAAGCAAGATTAGTAGCACAAGGATATAATCAGGAAGAAGGTATCGATTATGAAGAAACTTTTGCACCAGTTGCTCGACTAGAAGCTATTAGAATCCTATTATCTTTTGCTTGTCACCATAATTTCAAACTTTATCAGATGGATGTCAAAAGTGCTTTTCTCAATGGATTTATCAAAGAGAATGTCTATGTCGAACAACCTCCTTTGTTTGTACATGAAAAATATCCTGACCATGTGTTCAAACTTAAGAAAGCTTTGTATGGTTTAAAACAAGCACCTCGTGCTTGGTATGAACGACTACGTAGCTATCTTATTAACGCAGGATTTCAAATAGGCAAAGTCGATCAAACTTTGTTTATTAAACATTCTCAAAAAGATATTCTAGTTATCCAGATATATGTAGACGATATCATCTTTGGTTCAACAAACGATAAACTTTGCAAAGAATTTGCAAGTATTATGACCAAAGAATTCGAAATGTCTCATATGGGAGAACTATCTTATTTTCTTGGACTTCAAATAAAGCAACTTTCAAATGGTATTTTTATCAATCAAGAAAAATACTGTGAAAACCTTATCAAACGCTTCGGATTAGAAAATACATCTGGTAAACCAACTCCTATGAGTACAGCTACACATCTTGAAAAAGATGAAAGTGGTAAGAATGTTGACCAGAAATTATATCGAAGCATGATTGGTTCTCTTCTTTATCTTACAGCTAGTCGTCCAGATATAATAATGAGTGTTTGTTTATGTGCTCGTTTTCAAGCCGATCCAAAGGAATCACATCTACGAGCAGTGAAACGTATAATTCGTTATCTTAATAATACCAAAGATTTCGGTCTTTTTTATCCAAAAGAATGTCCATTTGAATTAGTATCATATAGTGATGCTGATTTCGGTGGCTCACGAACGGATAGAAAAAGTACAAGTGGTACGTGCCATTTTATTGGAAAATCACTTGTCTCTTGGTTCAGTAAGAAACAGAATTGTGTTTCACTATCAACATGTGAAGCTGAATATATATCAACAGCTCTCGCTTGTACTCAAGTACTATATATGCAACAAACACTTCAAGATTTTGATATTCATTTATCAAATTCTATTATATACTGTGATAACACCAGTGCTATAAATCTCTCTAAAAATCCAGTAAATCACTTTAGAACCAAACACATTGATATCCGTCATCATTTTCTTCGAGATAATATTGACAAAGGAAATATATGTCTTGAATATGTCCATACTGACAATCAATTAGCGGACATTTTTACTAAGCCTCTGCTCGAATCTAATTTTATTAGATTACGAAGAGAGCTTGGTTTAATTTCAAGAAAGAATCTTGACTAAGTAATTTCTAAAGAACGTCTTCTTTTTAGTTATTCTTTAACCATAACTTTTGCATAAACTATTTTTTTTACATTAAATATAAGCCACTGCTTGATTTAATGGTTAATTCTCTTTACTCATTTATTTTTCCATTCTTTTCTTTTAATGATCGTCCTTTCCTTTCTTATTTTATAATTTCAGTTTTAAAAGGAGAGCTATTTTTAGAGTTAAAATAAAATTTCTGCTTATGTTTTCTTGGTTAAAATTTTCCATTAACTCACATCCGTAGGTTTATACATAAGAAACTTGTACATAAGCTTGCAAAAATTTCATATTTTGTTCATCTTTTTTATCTAACCATAATATTCTGTACAACATTCCCTATGGCTCACATTTGTGATAAATGTGCTCAAGAATCATACATTTCTATTACGAGTTCTGAGTCGGAGGAATATTATTCTCCTACAACACCAAAACAAAAACCAAGTTGTCATCATCAATGCTCTTGTATGTCTGATAAAACTCCAAATTCAAAACGAGTGAAGAGGACACTGTTCTATTCTCCTCGTACCAAAGCACAAATCGATGAGATGCACCACTACCAGAAACATCAGATAGACCTTCAGAGACAGCTCCATTATGGGCAAAGTCAACTTTATCACGAGCAACAACGGACATCGGCACGATTATCCGTTTTAGAAAAGTTGGCAACATTTTTCTGCGGTTCCAACAAGCATGACGTGCATGAACCAATGCCGTTTAGGCCATCAACATCTAAAAGTCCTAACTCGTGGGATCGGAACTATGAGAAGAATGAAGGAGCTCAGAAACAATGGAGTCCATGGTCAAAACGTATTGAAGGAAACAACGATAATTCTAATGACGAACCTTCTCATTAGATTTATATATAGTTATTATATCTTTATCTATCACTTGTGTAATAACGGTTATATTTTGTATTAAGAATGAAATATAATATATATAGGTTGATATATTATAAAAACTTGCAAAATAACATGTTATTACTCAGCAGGCCAGAACCGGTCGACCGCCCCATATATAGACGGTCGACCGTTTGCTCACTGGTTGAAAACGGTCGACCGGCCATATTTCATAGGTCGACCGGTTAACGTATTTTCAGTTTTTATATATACCTATGCGTCATTTTTCCTTCTACCCTCTTTCTCTTTTGACTCAAGCTGTTCTTTTTCCCAAAATCACAAACCCTAGTTTCCTATTTTCAATTCCCAAATCTCAAATCTTCCAACAATGGCTCCTCCTCAAAAGAAATCTAAGAAAGGAACAACCTCTGAAACTTCATCTCTGAGCATCTCCGCCAAAAAGTGGCTTCAAAGTCCAATTGCTGTAACAAGATGGAATCAGATGACAAATAACAAGTTTCATCCAGGCTCTTTCATCAAATTTGATGATTTAACGGCTTATGGAGTTCGGAGGTTAGCCAATAATTCCAACATTACTCCATTGATAGATTTTTCAGAAAATAATGTGGAGATAAATCATTTGATGATCAAATTGTTTTACGCCAACATGAATCTCGATGAATATCAACCTGATAATCCAAACAGAGTCATCTGGTCTGTGGTCTGTGGCAAGCAAATTTTTCTTACTCATGCTAGAATTGCCTCTATACTTGGTATACCAAATCGAGGCGATGAGTTTTCATCTACCTTCTGCGAAGTCTTTACTCGAAATAGTACCGGTCATCAGTTCATAGAAGACAATAGTGATGGCACAAAGTCTATTGGACTTCGACCCACAGCCAGACTTCTTCATCGTGTTTTGATGCATTCTATTTTTCCTAGACTTCGAAATTATGATGCACTATATAAAGAAAACTTCAAAGCACTCTATGCTATTTATGGTGAAATCCAAATCAATTGGGTACACATGCTTTTTGATGAAATTCTCAAGGTAAATAACTCTACACGGCCTCATTTCTTCTACAATGAATATATCATGCGACTTTTGTTAGCTTGTGGGGTAAATCCTCCTGATTCTGCAACCTCAAAACCAAAATGCATTGATTCCATAACCCTCAAACGAATGAAGCTTCCTCCACCTTATCTTGAGATTATGTCTTTTGAAGAATGGCAACAAAGAGGACCAAGAAAACAAAGAGCAACTTCCTCTCGTCCTCGTTCCGATGAAGTGAAACTATTAAAATCAAAATCATCCACAAAAGAATCACTTGAAACAATTGCACGTAACCAATTTTTGCTTGAATCACGTCTCAAGCGCATGGACTCTAAAATTGATAAGCGCTTCAATAAGGTCAAGTCATTCTTTGGTATGCTATGGGATGCTATATCATGTTCCACATCCACTTCTGTTCAAGCACAAGACCCAGGAAAACGTCCTGCTGCTCCTGTTTTCACCTGGACATCATCTGACGAGTCTACTGGTATGAGTGGTCATGGACATGGAGAATCATCTAGAGGGAACAATGATGAGGAAGAAGAAGAAGATGATGACGACGACGATGATGATGATGAAGAGGAGATACGATCTGCTTCATCTTAGATTCTTTTATGGTTTGGCACTTTAACAAACATTCATCGACACTTGTACTAAATAGTATCGTTATTCTTATTTTTCGTTTGACATTATGATCTGTAGTATACTCTGTTATGTTTTGGATGTGTTAATGATTTATTTTGCTATGCATATCATATTCATTCTACTATTCTAGTATCTGTTACTCCTTTTTGTCGATGACAAAGGGGGAGAAAGGGCTAACAATTGTTTGCAGGAACATACATATATAAGAATTCAAAGAGAGAGATCACATACTCAGGGGGAGATTCAGATTTGCAGATATATATTGTCATCAATCAAAAAGGGGGAGAATGTTGAGTCACAAGTTTTATGAAAGTTTTGATTTCTGACAAATAACTAAAGGCGATCGACAAAACAAGGTCATTAGAGCTACATATGGTACTCTAGATTGTAGATTGATTATTTGATATTATATCAGTGATAAACTTGTTAAAATCTATCCTCAAATAATCATGCATTTTCAAGAAAATTAATATATATATGATTAGAATGTAGTTGCACATTCAGTGTACAACTTTAAAGGGACCGGTCGACCGGTCACAATATATGCGGTCGACCGTTCCTGCATAATTTGCACACTGAACGTGCACACATGCACATAACGTATATATATTTGAATTCCTGTCTACTGGTCACTTTTTAACCTGTCGACCGTTTTTAAACAGAAAGCAATTTTTCCAAAAGACACTTCTCTTCTCCAAAGGTTGCATCTCTTACCTTTCACCAAAGATCATATCTCTTAATGGCAACTGCTCACAAAGAGTTACAACCATTCTTCTCTATATATACTCATCTAAATCATTGATTCAAGATATATATGAAAACATGATTTTATATGCTTTTTAATCTAATCTCTAATCTTACTTTCTACATACTTCTGCATTCTAAAAGCTCTCGATTATTTATTGAATCATTGAAACTATTTCATATCTTTTGATTCAATAAGTAATATACTTTCCTTAATCTTTTCAAAACATCATTTGCATACTTTGAGGATAAGATTATAGGAAGGGTGTACTACTAGTGGCAAATCCGTGTTTTCAAGAGCACAAGTTGTCAACAACAATTGTATTTGTTCTTTTGTTGAAGTCCTCTATGTTGTAAGAGGCAAGTGTTGAAGTCCTCAGTGTATTAGAGGCGTGAAATCCCGTTCGGTTGCTCGGGTGTTGTAAACTTGTTCCTCCGGGTGAATCGAGGTTGTTAATAGTGAAAATCCAGATAGAAATCTGGGACTGGACGTAGGACGGTGCTCCGAACCAGTATAAAAATCTCTGGTGTGATTTTTATATTTTTTATTTACTATGCTATTATCATCTATTTCCGCATTTATATTGTAGTCCATATTACACGATCCGTGTGTACTATATTAGCACATATAATTGTATACACACCGCACTTTCACCTAGGAACATCTGGGAACTTGTAGGACATTCTAGGACACTTAGTGTTGAATTAAAGTTAACTACACATGATTGCTATATATTAGACCTGTACTCATTCACCAGAATTTTGTCTAAACTGCCTTTTTCATTTCTTACCTACCACAAGAGGACATGGCAGCATTAGACTTAGCCTAATTTCAATATGTGGATAGGCGGCACATCATAGGAGTTGCTTATCATTTATTTACTCTTCATGTAATTGTTTATCTTATCAATATTTAGTATTTCTTTTATCAGACTTTGAGTGGTATTTCTATATACTCTGTATTTGACTGCATACTTTTTTTCTAAAACTGTTTTTTGGAATATTTTTCGAGACGGATATTTTCAGTGTTTATATTTTGTTCCTTCCGCTGTGAGTTCTGAAATCATAGTATATCTTAGATCATATATGTTTCCCACTATTCTCTATAATGTTATAAAATCCGATAGCTCGCAATTCTCGACAGGACGCGAGTTCGAAAGTCAACCTAGACTTTGGATTGTGTGGCGGGAAGTGCGGGTTATCACAACAGGCATCATGTAGCAAAGGGAGAGACGAGGCTTCAAATTGCTGATAGATCTCTAGTAGATGCAATAGAAGTTAGAGATTTTCATTTAAGTTTGCCTAGTAGATTTGTTTTGCTAATAAATAAATGCTATTATGTAAAAGACTTTATTTGTAGGATTATTTATGTTTCTATATTATCTGAGAGTGAATATATTTTTCATTGCACTGATAATGATATGAACATTATTTTAGATGGTAATAAAAATTGTGATCTTTTAGACAATGGCATTTATGTGGTCAATACAAATTAGGTCTATCTATGAGTAATTCTTTAAATGACAATGTTAAAAATATCTTTATCATTGTAAGTTACGTCATATAAGTGAGAAATGACTACACAAATTAAAAATCGAAGGTTTTCTACCGTCATTAGATTTTGAATCATTTAACACGCATGAGATGTATCTCCAAGTTAAAATGACCAAACACCCCTTTAGTGAGAGGAACGAAATAGTTGAGGAACTCTTAAGTCTCATACATAGTGATGTATGTGGCCCGACGTCTATAATTAATAAAGATAATTGTTCTTATTTCGTAATCTTTATTGATGATTTCTTAAGACTAGGATACTTGTATCTTATGAAGAACAAATCCAATGTCTATGATAAATTTGTTGAATATAAGAATGAGGTTGAAAATCAGACGAACTGAAAGATTAAAATACTTCCATCTGATCTAAGAGGTGGGTACATTGAACAAGTACTCCAACTGTACTTAAAAGATAATGGTATTATCTCTTAGGTAAATCCATCATAAAATCCACAAAAGAAAAATGTCTCGGAGCGAGGGGATCAATCATTATACTGCTCGTTCCATGATGAGTAAAACCGAGTTACCTCTATCTTTCTGTGGATATACGCTAGACAAAACTGCACATATGTTGAATTCGTTACCCACTAAATCTATGCCTAAGATGCCATATAAGATGTGGTACATGAAGAAACCCCCCCATAATTATTTGAAGGAGGGGGTTTTCCAACCTACTTTAAGAACATATGTCCCAACAAACTTAAGGCGGGATCAACCTTGTGTAAATTTATATGATATCCCAAGAATTCTAGGGGATATATTTTCTACCATACAGAGAAACAAAAGCTTATTGTTTCCACATATGATGTCCTTTTAGAAAAGAAATTTTGTCAAAAGAAATTAACAATGAAGTTATAGGCTTGGATGAGACCTGAGAAACTAACATGGAGGCAAATCCAGTAGTAGAATCATGTTCGCTCGTACACAAAAACACGCAACCTATTAGAAGGTCCGGTAGAGAATCTCATGCACCAAAGAGATACTATAATTTTTCATGGATGGAAGGAAGGAGGGTCGTGTCTTAGATAAAGACACTCCACAATCATTACAACAAACGTTGTAGTGTAAAACTCTACAGTTGGCTTAAAGCAATGAAATCCGAGATGGATTCCATATATGAAAACAAAGTGTGGAATTTCTTAGATATGCCCAAGGGGAATAAACCCATCGGCTGCAAATGGATTTTTAAGAAAAATCTAAATGCAGATGGACAAGTGGAACTTATAAAGCAAGAATAGCTACGTAAAGATTTTTTCAAACCCAAGGTGTTGATAATGATGATACATTTTCGACTGTAGCAATGCTTAAGTCCATTTGGATAATGCTAGCTATTGCTACATTTTACGACTATCAAATATGGAAAATGGACGTAAAGACGACATTTATAAATTGATTTAGAAGAGTTTGCCAATATGTCACAACTCGAGGGTTTCAAAGTCAGTAGGAGCGTTAGAATGGCTTGCAAGTTTTTAAAGTCCATTTATGGACTTAAAAAGGCTTCAAGAAGTTGGAATAAATTTTTTAGAAAGGTAATAAAACAGTTTGGTTTTTATCAGAACATCGAGGAAGCATGAATATTTTGGAAGGAACATGGAAATACTATCATATTCTTAGCATTATACATTTATGGTATTCTGTTGATTGGCAATAACGTTTCGTTATTGTAATCAGCAAAGTCTTGGCTTTCTAAGAACTTCTCCATAAAGGTTTTAGGAGAAGCAATCTATAAACATATATAAAGATCTATAGTGCTAGAGCTAAGAGGCTGTTGGGATTGTCCCAATCCTGTACATATCGTATCGAAAAGGTTCGGTATGGAGAATTCCAATCATGGAAATGTTCCAATGAAATGTGGAGTCGTCTTTTCTAAGAAGGGCACTCCTCAAACCATGAGGAGAAAATGCATATGAAGAATATACTGTATGCTTTGATAATTGATCCATAATGTATGTTATGTTATGTACTAGACCGGATGTGGCATACGCATTAGCATGTGTAAGGCGGTACCAATCTAATCCTCGAGAAAACATTGGGTAGCTATAAAATGTACACTTAAGTATTTAAGGAATACCAGGGACATTATGATATATGGAATTGGGGACCTTCTAATGTAGATGTATACTAGTTTTAGCTTATTGAGTGATATTGATGATAGTAAGTTGGTGTCGAGTTATGCCTTTACTATTAATCGTGAAGCTGTTAGTTGGAAAAGTTCCAAATAGGAAATGGTAGTTGATTCCACGATGGAGGCCAAGAACATTTCCCTCAATGAAGCAGCTATGAAACGGTCTAGATGCATAAGTTTTTATGTGAGCTTAGAGTGATTCCCAATGCGGATAATCCAGTGGCATTATTTAATGACAATAATGTAGTAATGCAAATCGCAAAGGAACCTAGAGCACACGATAAATCATGACATATTCTTCGAAAGTTTCACCTAATTAGAGAATTCATTGATAAGAATGAGACTATGATACAAAGGGTAGATATTAAGGAAAATATGGCAGATCCATTCACAAAGGGACTAGCTCGGTTGGGTCGCGTCAAGCTGATGAAAGGTTAGGATTTAGATTCCATAATTGTCTACAAGTGAATGTGGGAGATTGATATAGTTAGTGGTAATCCCCATGGGCAATTCTGTGATTTACTGTAAATTATTAACTCTGTAATAAAATCTTATTTGAAATAAACGGTGTTTTTCTCTCTGTTGTATACTTGTTGCAATGCATCATAATTGATTAGTTATTTAATTTAAGAATATTTAACATAAAATCAATAATTATTGTGTTTTTTGATAGTAATTACAATTGTTTTGAAAAAAATTTCACAACATAATAAACACGTTGTTTTAAATATTCCTAGTCAAGATGTAACAACCCACACTCTAGCAGGCCCGCACTAAATGGAAAACCCAAGTTCACCAAAGTATGGATCGTTGGTTTGGCAAATAAATAAATAATTTTATATCAAAGCACTATTGATATATCTCATAATGGGATTGTGAGATATAATAAAATATATAGTTACTGACCAATGTTAACACTTCCAATGTCTAATGCCCTTGTCAGTGCCGAGCATGCTTAAGGAAACTTATCCTTCCACTGTTCTTGCCTTGTACCAGTACCTGTACCTCTAAAGCTATCATGTGGATGGTAATGAGGATGGGTAGAACAACATTTTAATTATTGGTGAATTGCATATTTTACATATAACACTAGTTTATGCCGATTGTCTTCCATTACATGTTATGTCTTTTATTTTTGCTTAGTCGTCAAGCCTACACATACACGTACAATACACCTCATCTACCTCAAAGTAGACCATAACTATACATACATACATACATACATACATACATACATACATACATACATACATACATACATACACACCACTATCCCTAATTGGACTAAGATACTATCCCTGCTAGTATCCATAACCTGGCAATACATCAGGATCCATCATCAACGCAATAACACGTCTGTATGGAACTACATGTCATATTATGATTACCCATACAATGACACATTGGCGAGGGGAACCCAAAATGTTGAATCGTCGGTGTGTCACATCGTCTTCATTCGTGCCCACTTCCCAATGATAGTTTACATCTCGTCATGCGTCTCGTAGTGCCTAATATAGCGTTATACTAGTTTAGCCGCATTCTATCTTGCCTTGGGGATTAACTACTTGTCTGCTTCCTTTTGATTACAGAGGACTCAACTCCTCGGACTACCCCGTTCATTTTTGAAAGAACTCTTTTATGGGTTAACTAGCCTTTCCATAACAAACAAACTAGCAAATAACTGTGGTGGTGCATTACCTAAAGTGACTTACCCTAGTAGAAGGCGTCGTCCGTTAGCTGTAACCCTGTCTTTTCCGTTTGACTGCACATGATCGATGGCGCACTCGACCTATGTACAACCCTAGTCCTCATTTGGTACCAATACATACTGACACGGCATTGAGCCGCTCAGCATCCTATCTAGATTGCCCAATGCAATCTAGGCAATACGCTTCCCTTGATTTATTGAAGGAGACTATACTGAGAGTATTTCTTCACCTATATACAAGCATATATGTAACACACCACACCCTTTAGTATACCCAAAAGGACACAGTAGATGGAATGGTGCATTGTAGCTATAAACTAAAACTAGCAGGGACTAAGATTCACAAGATATAAATATGTAAAAATAGCGGAAACAATTTAAATAATAACTTATTTAGAACAGAACTTCATAATTGCATTAAAAACCAAATAAGATACCAACACCAAATACATTACGTGTCAAAATATCATAAATATATGTCATGTACTCAAAAATCAGAGTACAACTATTCTCCAACATGTGCCAGCACAAATAAAGAACCAAAAGCTGAAATAAAAGAAGTGAAAGTACATAATGGAATCTCCTTCAAAGAAACCTCCAAGCAACTGCAACCTATTATCATCTTCCTTGATTTCCTAAGGGAGGAAAAGGGGAAAATGAAGGAGTGGGTCAAACTAAAAGTCTGGTGAATGATAGTAATTACTAGAACTTTAAGAAAAATTAAGGTAATAGACATTACAAAGTTCTAGTATATAAAAGGAAACAAAGGAAAAGAGAGAAGGAATAAGCTAGAAATAAATACGAATTAACTAGATCAACCTATTTGATTAACTTTGATTGTTTGCAATTGTTTTTCATAGCTTCTTGGATTAGGTAGAATTCCTAATACTACACTTTGATCCGCCTGCTACTCCATAGAATCTACTATGGACGGGATGCTAAAGTTCCCTATATAGTAGACATTGGTGCTTACGAAAGGCACACACTAAGCTCTTAGAACTCATAACAATTACTGGGCACTCGAATGGAAGTCGCACGCATAACCGCCACCATGCTCATGTTACCTGTTGTTCCACCTATTGGGTCTTCTTATTACCTCAAGCTCCAGCTTAAGCATGCCCCTCATCTCATTCAGGATTATTTGAGACACCTCCTCTCACTTCAGGGTTATGTGAGACACCTCGACTCACTTTAGGGTTATGTGAGACGCCTCGTTTCACTTCAGGGTTATATGAAAAACTGTGTCCATACAAATAATAGGGGAAATGCTACTGGTACTGGCCCGTCATCCAAACAATATCAGTTGTGCTCCTTGTGCAAATCTCCATGATTTGGACTTCTGCTTATTAATCATTTACTACCGTTATTAACATAAGCGTGCACCTCGTCTCACTTCAGGGTTATGTGAGACACCTCATCTCACTTCAGGGTTATGTGAGACACCTCGTTTCACTTCAGGGTTATATGAAACACAGTGTCCATAGAAATATGGGAATGTTATTTGGTACACGTACTACTTTAATTCTTTGCTTATTAACTTAGATAAATCATTTAAATAAGCTTTTACTTTTGTTCTTACTATTTGTGCTTATTGATTTATCCTAAGTCTTAAAATAAGCTTCATTCTGTTCTATTTCTTATTGTAACCTACATTATAATCATGCTTATTACTTAACCCAACGTCTAAGGGTAAAAATAAGCTTCTTTCATCTTATGTGCTTTTTTGTTATAATTTTAAGTTATAACTAGGCCAGTTATCTTTAATTAGTCGAAATCTAACATGAATATCATAATAGGCTCAATTTCAATCTTAATTCCATTTTTTTTACAGTCTTTACAATTTACATCTTATCTTCCGTTATTTCAGTATTCTTATAAGTTTAACCTATATTTGCGTTTAATCTATTCAAATCCAAATACAAAGAAGAAGGAGAAATAAAAGAAAATTGAAAATAGGTGAAAATCCAAAGCGTAGGAAAAGGATGTAAATAACGCATAAATTACAGTAAATAAATTAAAATACTGTAAATAAACTATAATTAAATGGAAAAGCTATAATTAACAGAAATAAACTAAAATCAACTGAAAAGAATAGTTAAAAGAAATAGACTGAAAATAATTCTAAAAAATGTAAATAAACTACTAAAAATGTCATTCTAAAAATCATAGTAAAACTACAACTATTGGAAACCCTATTATATTAAATTACTTAAAGATATCTATAATAATTACAATCACTCACCTGTGGTCCTAAGCTCTTCCCATTAGGTCTTCCCAAATCCACTTGGGGTTGTTAAAATACTTTTATTAAAAAGATTCTCACCTTGGAAAATTATTCCTTTTAGGGTCCTCCCTGAAAAGGTGAACCCAAGCGGAGAAAATCTAGAATGAGAAAAAGTGTTAAGCCTAGGTTCTTATTTATAGGGGTAGAAGTGGATCTCAGACCGGTAGATTTGCGGATTGAATAGGATGCAACCACATCATAGGCTGAATAGGAGCCATCGGATGGAAGCACCGAGGGGGCAGATGGGAGAAAACAACGAAATTGACGTGCCAGTTTTTTACTGGAATGAGGAACTCCTTCGTTCATTCACAAAAAAGGACGAGTCGACCTTTAGATCGACCGCTCCTCCTCCTAGGTCAACCGGTTGGTCGACCTAGGTGATCGTTAGGTCGACCTAGCATATATATATATATATATTTAATTTCTTGATTAATTTCTAACTTGTTCATATTAGCTCGAATTCAGACGTTCTATATATGGAAATTGACCAGAAAATTACCACGGACACAATGGTGCAACTCTCTTGGCTCAATTCTGATAATTTCACAAAGTTATTTTATTATTTCATTAGTTAACAAATAAGTTATTATGGGTTAAATTTTGGGTTGTTACATTATCCCCTTCTTAAAGGATTTCATCCTCGAAATCTCTAAGGATAAAAGAATGAGCTAAATGTTTTCATCCAATATCTACAACCAACTACTCAACCATAAAACATTCATTCATTGTCCTTAATTTTTCTAATGCGATTTATGATACTTATGCAATTATTATAGTGTTAATGTCCCTCTAATGCAAAAGATTAGGCGGTCCACTGATTCAGTTAAGCTCCTGTTATGCAATCTTATCTGTGCTATGTATCCAAATGAATGCAAAAATTCCTAATTGTAACTGATAGTTCTATATGTGTGGTTCAATCATCCTCCAAATGCAACACCCATGTGATAAACATACACTTACAACAAGCATGAAAATAAATAAAATGCAAATGCACACACATCTGTATGCATATGCTCTAGTGCCCTAGTTTGGCTGATCCCTAAGAGATAATAGTGCCTAGTGTAAGTATAAGCGTCCATAGTATTACTAGCAAACACTTGCAACCACTTGCATCCATCATTGATAACATGTTCTAATAACATGTTTACATCAAATCCTACCATCCATAGGTTAAATCCTAAGTTCTACCCTTTCAAAGGATAATAAAGGAAAGAACCTATTCAAAACTAAAGATGGAAAGTAGGAAATTCGAAAAATCACTATCAAAAAAATGCGGATATGAGATACGAATTTTCTCCAAATCAAATTTAGTCTTCTCCGAAGTCTTTTTCACCTCTGTAGACTCTATCCGATACAGAAGCGACTTATGTGATCTTCCATAAAGAGCTTCAAAAGGTGCCACTTTAATGCTAGCTTGAAAACTACTATCATGTGAGAATATCACTAAAGGAAGATGCTTTTCCTAAGTTTTTTCAAAATAAAAATACACGTCCTCAACCATGTGTGCCTTACAATCTTACTAATTTCACTTTACTGTTCTTCCTTAGCCTACTCACATGAATTAACATTCCTAGGTTATCACTAGTGCCCTATATGCTTTACGGAAAACTCTATTATTACTTCCAAAAGTAATTACTGCTATCTTCTTTATAGCCTGACTTCTTTTCCATCACTCCGTAGGGAATGATTCCTATCTATTCCACTTTTAAGAGTTTGGTTTGGTATTTATCCTCTCACTTAAAAAACTAAGGCTTCTAAATTTTCAAATCCTAAAATCTTTGTTCTTAAAAGTGTTATCTTTAAATTCTTCTTAAATTTAAAAATACTCGGTTGCTTAACATTTTATGTTTCTAGATTTGCATCCATACATCCTTTTGAATTTACATTATTTCACAATTCCAGAGGGAAAACTTTCAAATTCTAAGTCTAAAACTTATTCCTCGCATTTTTTTAAAGACCTTTTCAATTTTCTATAAAATTTGAATTTTTGAATTCTACTTTTATTGAATTTTTCATTTCAAAAACTTATTTGTTTTTTCACCAAACCATTTCCTTTTAAAATATTTTTAAATATCCTTATGTGTTTCCAAAACATCTTCTTATCACACCTAACATTCTCATACCTTAATATGTTGGAACTACCTTCTCCTATGAGAAATTATTAACGCAAAAATATCCTATGAACATTATAAAAGAGGATTTCATGCTTATGTGAAATAACGAGGAACTTATTTTATATTGTTCGAAATAGGCTATACAAAATATAGTGCTCCCACACCATGTATATCTCTTTCATGCATTCCTTGTAACTTGCATAAAACACTTTTATTGGTTTCATAGAAAATTATACCATTATTATTATCATTCCAATAGATTAAAGTATATTTAAATTATATTTTCTTACGATAGACATCTTCTAATATCTAACCTTTTCTTTTCAGAAAAACTCATCTTTAAAACTATATCAATATATCCATAACCAAAATCATTTTCTTACACCCATTTAATTAAAAGGTGTATTCACAAATCACTTTTATTTCTACTCTTAGAAATTACCTTTTAAAAAATACATTTTTTTAGGTTTAAAATAGATGTTGCGTAAAACACTGTTACTATAACCCAAAAATACTAGTGTATGAATTTAAATAAAAATAAATACTAGTAAACCACATTTACTATGTAAAAACATTTCCTTTGGGTGTCACTTACTATAACGGTAGCGTTATAGTCTATGCTCCATTTATTTTCATGAAAACATTTATTACGACAATAAATGGTGTAATCTACGTTTCCGATACTTGATACTTTTTGGGTTTTTATATTTAAGATTTTTGTTTACTAATAAAGAAACTAGTGAACTATATACGTTATGCAATTCTTCAAAAAGAATTTCACTTTTAACAAAATTTATATCATATAAAAACTAATTTAAACTTCTTACTATATTCCCAAAAACCCAGTATTCACATTTAAAAGTATTGACAATTCTTTTTTCTAATTCTAATAATTTCATTTTATTGGGTTAGATATAAAGTGGGTTTTCCTACTTACTACTCTAGGAGTATCCTTCCTAAACTTTGAAAATCTCATTTCCTTACTTAAAATATTTTGTTCATATACTCATATTTATTCTAAGGTGCTACCGTTAAATCCACTTATGTGAAACAGTTGTAATTTCTGCAACTATCTACACATGGGCTTTCTTCTTTCCTTATCAACTGATTCTATTGTACATCTCCAATCTCTGCCTACCTCTCTTTGGATTTTCGCAATCCGAACCTAAATGTACAAAATCATTTCTCAAACTGTTTCCATGCATAGACCTTCACTATGCCCCAAGAAATACGCTTCCTTATGCCAAAAGTGATACGTCAAGAACTTTTCTTTTAACTGAAGAATGCAAGTTGTACGAAGATTCTCCTCTAGATGAATAGCATGCTCCTCCATACTTTAGGAAATCATCAAAATGTTATTCACAAATACCACCACAACTTATTTAGGACGCCTCTAAAAACACAGTTCATCAAATCAAAAAAATAGTTTAGGTATTAGTGAGCCCAAAAGGCATAGCCAACCACTCAAAGAATCGTCGAGTGTCCTAAATGCGGCCCTATTAATTCTATCATCAGCGACCTTAAGCTGATGAAATCCTATGGCTAAATCAAGCAGGGAGAATACCGAAGAGCCAACTAACTGATCAAAAAGATCTTCAATCCTAGGAAGTGGATAATGGTTCTTTTTCGTGAGCTTATTTAATATTCTGAAGTCTACACAAGTCTAAGAGAACCATCCGCCTTGGTAGCAAAGATAACTGGCGCTCCCCATTTCGATATGCTCCTTCTTATGAAACCCTCCTCCAAAAGCTCACGGATCTGCTTGCTTAGTTCCTTCCTCTTCCTAGGTGCCTTATGCCTCATAGGTAATGCTACTGGCTTAGCATTATCAGTCAAATAAATCATGAAGTCAGTCTCTCTCTTAGTGGTTAGTCCCCTAACCTCCTCAAAGACGTCTGGAAAATCTCTGACGACAGAAACTGAATCTAACTCTGATGATGATGAATCGAGGTAATAAAGGAAGCTCAACATAACTGATCCTTGCAGGTCGCACGAAACCCCAAGAATCCTACCATTGCATGTCTCTACTCCAACGACCCTCCTCTTGCAATCTAATATTTCTCCAAATGTGGATAGCCAATCCATCCCTAAAATCTTCCCATACCCCAAAAATCCCAATACATGGGCATTATAGTCAATTTCTACGCCTAGGATTAAAAAAACTTTCAAACCCCTACAAACCATAGATAAGTGTGCCGATCCATCTATGGGGTTTGAAACAACAATGGGGTCTACTACAAAAGAGATGTCTAATTTCAAACAATCTACCAAAGAACTCGTAATGAAAGGGTGTGATGCTCCAAAATCGAAAAGTGTCCGAACGGGAAAATCATAAAGAGAGATTAATCCTTCTAAAGAGATTTTCCAACCTCTATCCAAATCACTGCTAGAAAATGCTGCATCTAAAGCTTGTACCTACGCCGTAGGTGCGCTTGCTTTCTGCTCCGTTCTCTATGGACAAGCTCTACTAAGATGACCGGGCTGCCCATAGTTGAAACACCTCCCCTTCATCGTTTTATTCTTATAGTCCCTTGTGTAATGACCAACCGATCCATGGTTATTGCATTTCCCACTTTTCTTGGTCCACTTTTGAGGTCCTCATCCTTTCCTCTTACCCTTATCCTACTTCCACCATGGCTCCTTAGAGCTTTCTAATCTAGGAACTTCTTTAAGGTCTCCCTTCAGTTGCTAAGATGTAGGCTGAACTCTCTGTCGGTCCTTCAAATATAATAGCCTAAACCTTCGTTCCATATCCTCCAACCTAACTCGAGTCTCCTCGGAATCCTATGTTCCAGAAAACGTTCTGCCTCCTCTACTAGCGAAGTCCTTGCATGACTTAGAAAAATCGGCTGGTGTAGGTTGATTAAAGGGATTTCCACCTACTGATGTTGTATTGGGCACTTCCGTATGCACCTCTGGACCGTAGCTCTATGGAACCAGTCAGCCATACTATGCGAAGAAAATAAATTTAGGCTCGAAAGAAGGTTGAACTGGGCTTTGAGGGGATTTTCATAAAACTCTCTTTCATATTGAAAACTATTTCTACTAGTTCCTTTCTAAAAAATACTTTTTAAACAGTTTATTTTGAAAAATACTTTACTTTTAAAACAAATTTTTAGCAATCCTGTAACCTTACGCTCTAATACCAAATGTAACACCTCGCGCCTCTTGGTATACCCAAAAGGACACACTATAAGGCGTGATGCATTGTAGGTATAAACTTAAACTAGCAGAGACTAAGATTCACAAGACAGAAATAGGTACAAACAGCGGAAACAATTTAAACAATAACTTATTTAGAACAGAACTTCATAATTGCTTTATAAACCAAATAAGTTACCAAATACCAAATACATCACGTGTCAAAATACCATACATATATGTCTTATGAAATCAAAGAAAACCATATACTCAAAAATTAGATTACAACTATTCCCCAACATATGCCAGTACAAATAAAGAACAAAAGGCTGATATAAAAGAAGTGGAAGTTCATAGTGGTATCTCCTTCAAAGAAACCTCCAAGCAACTGCAACCTACTATCATCTTCCTTGATTTCCTATGAGGGGAAAAGGGGAAAATGGAGGAATAGGTCAGACTAAAAGTCTAGTGAATGACATCAATTACTACATCTTTAAGCAAAGTAAAAATAATAGACTTTACAATGGTTCTAGTATAAAAAAGGAAACAAAGGAAATAGAGAGAAGGAATAAGCTGGAAAAAAATACGAATTAACTAGATTAACATAATCGATTAAATTTGATTGTTTGCACTTGTTTTTGATAGCTTCTTAGATTAGGCTGAATTCCTAATACTACCCTTTGGTCGGCCTGCTACTCCATAGAATCTACTGTGGACCGGACGCTAAAGCTCCCTACATAGTAGACATTGGTGCCTACGAAAGGCACACACTAAGCGCTTAGAACTCATAACGGTTACTGAGCGCCTGAATGGAAGTCGCAGGCGTAACATCCACCATGCTCATGTTACTGTTGTTCCACCTATTGGGTCTTCTTATTACCTTAATCTCCAACATAAGCTTGCCTCTCGTCTCACTTCACACCTCGTCTCACTTTATGGTTATGTGAGGCACCTCGTTTCACTTCAGGGTTATGTGAAACATGGTATCCGCAGAAATAATAGGGGAAGTGCTGTTGGTACTGGCCCGTCATCCAAACAATATCTAGTTGTGCTCCTTGTCCAAATCCCCATGATTTGGACTTCAATTTATTGACCATTTACTACCGTTATTAACATAAGTGTGCCACTTATCTCACTTTAGGATTATATGAGACACCTCATCTCACTTCAGGGTTATGTGAGACACCTCGTTTCACTTCAGAGTTATGTGAAACATTGCATCCACAGAAATAGGGAAATGTTATTTGTTACAGGTCCTACTTTAATTCTTTGCTTATTAACTTAGATAAATTGTTTAAATAAGCCTTTGCTTTTGTTCTTACTATCTATAGTTATTAATTCATCCAAAGTCTTAAAATAAACCTCACTCTGTTCTATTTCTTATTATAACCTAAGTTATAATCATGCTTATTACTTAACCCAAGGTCTAAGTGTAAAAGTAAGCTTCGTTCATCTTATACTCATTTTAATTATAATTCTATATTATAACAAGGCCAATTATCTTTAATTAGTCGAATTCTAACACTAATATCATAATTAGGCTCAATTTCAGTCTTAATTCCATTTTTCATACAGTCTTTACAATTTACATCTTATCTTTCGTTATTTTAGTATTCTTATAATTTTAATTCATATTTGCGTTTAATCTATTTTAATCCACGTGCGAAGAAGAAGGAGAAATAAAAGAAAACTGAAAATATAAGAAAATCCAAAGCTAGGAAAAGGATGTAAATAACGCATAAATAACAACAAATAAATTAAAATACTATAAATAAACTGTAATTAAATGAAAAAGCTTTAATTAACAAAAATCAACTAAAATCAACTGAAAAAAATAGCTAAAAGAAATAGATTGAAAATGATTCTAAAAACTGTAAATAAACAACTAAAAATGTTATTCTAAAAATTGTAGTAGAACTACAACTCTTGGAAATCCTTTACTTAAAGAAATCTAAACTAAATACAATCACTCACCTGTGGTCTTAAGTTCTTCCATTTAGGTTTTCTCGGATCCAGTTGGAATTGTTAAAATAGTTTTATTAGAAAGATTCTCTCCTTGAAAAATTATTCATTTTAGGGTCCTTTCTGAAAAGGTGAACCTAAGCGGAGAAAATCTAGAATGAGAAGAAGTGTTAGGCCTAGGGTCTTATTTACAGGGATAGAAGTGGATCTCAAACCATTAGATTTGGAGAATGAATATGATGCAACCACATCATAAGCTGAATAGGAGCCATCAGATGGAAGCATGGAGGGACCAGATTGGAGAAAACAACGAAATTGACGTGCTAGCTTTTTATTGGAATGAAGAACTCCTTCGTTCGTTCACAAAAAAGGGTGGGTCGATCGCTCCTCCTTCTAGGTCGATCGGCCGGTCGACCTAGGTGATGGTTAGGTCGACCTAGCCCATATTTTTTCTTTTTTTCGATTTCTTGATTAATTTACAACTTTTTCATATTAGCTCGGAACCCGACGTTCTATATATGAAAATTGACCAAAAAATTACCATAGACACAATGGTGCAGCTCCCATGACTCAATTCTAACAATTTCACAAAGTTATTTTATTATTTCATTAATTAACTAATTAATTATTATGGATTAAATTTTGGGTTGTTATAGTATATACTCCACAGATCCAATAGTTGGATATGTCCCACATCAGTATAATGTATACCTAACTGCCGATGGCCCCTTGCGGTGTACTGATTAGGTAACACTACTAAAGCCGCATTCTAACCCATTCTAGTGACCATGTCATTCTTATCCATTTAAGTTATTTACATACTTATATAATTCACACTCGTCATAAACGCATACTTAGGGCTATAAATACACACACACACACACATATATACATATATCTTCATTTATTCTTATTAAATTACCGTGCCTCTACTGTTCGCTGTTGACAACATTTCTTTACCTTTCTATGTAAATTTGCATCTTATTTAATTTAAGGTCATTTACTACTTTCTTTTGAATATCGTTTCTCATTTACTTTCCTTACGTTCATTATATTACTTCCTATTTCTATTCTTTTTTAACATTTAATTCCTTACCTTGTTTTAGAGGACTATCTATACCATTTTTATTATAATTATGACTTGTCTAGCTTTTCGTTTCTTTGTATGTCGCTTACATTTATCTATATTGCACATATTCTTTTCTTAAACTGTTTTTATTGCATTTACAATTCTTTTAATTTATCTTTAGGGATTTTCTGTATTTTAATGCATTGGATTTATGTTTCTCCCAAGTGGAATGGTTAACACTGTAAATTTTTGTATCTTATCCAAAAAGGGACTTTGTGTTACATTTGGAATATAAGGAATTATCTTTTCATAATTATTGGAATAGATAGTACAGAATATGGTAGATATTCATATTTTATACATCTATTTCCTTTTAGTTGTATTCACTATTATTTCAGCCGTTATACTTTTATTTATAAATCGGAAACTTGATAATGTACAGAAATCCACATTGCAAAACGTTATACAATCCAATAAACTAAAATACTACTTAAGTGCCTACAATTTACTTTTATTTTATTTCCACAAGTCATTTTAAATTTACAAATGTAGAACTATCACATATACTATAAGTTATACGTGAATAGATTTACAACGACATAAATCTAATATTATACAAAAATACATAATTTCCCACTCACCTTTTTTGCTTTCCAAATCTCCAGATATAATCCCTGTAATTCTAGTTTGATGCACTTTTTCCCCTATTTAGATTTGTGCACCGCAAGTGTATATAGATTTATTAGAGATGTAGATTAGAAAAGAGATTTGGAATTTGATTTATATTTTAGAGCTAGATTTACAATTTACCTTGGCTTTGGTAATTTGATTTGAACCTATTCTCTTACTTAATTATCTCCTACGATTCTCCCAATGTATATACATACAAACTATAATCATTTCAAAGAGTTTAGAGTTTGGAGGATAAGAGAAAATGGTAGAGCTCCGTCGTCGCTCCAAAAATGTGATGACCCACCTTTTTGACCATTGGGAATGATACTTAATACATCCTCGGTATTCGTGCGCCATTACCCATGCATCTAAAAAATGAATTATCGTGATGTAAAAATAAAAGAATAGATCTTAGAACAGAACTGTTAAATAGAACATAAACGTAAAATAGCACATAAGATTATTCCCTAACATGGGGTTATCAGAGTTACACAAAATACTACTATCAGCTTAGGCTGCTATAATAACCTACCTTTACCCATACTGAAACCAAAATACACTTGCAAATAGTAGAAATACATAACTAAATAGATAAAGGCCCCTGCTCAGATGGCGTCTTCAAAAGATCCCATAAAAGACTTGCTACTCTTGGACTACTCAAGTAAAAATGAGTACTCAAGAGTTTAGGGAAAAGAGACAACCCGGGCCAGACAATATGTCTGGTACGAGTAAAACTCTAAAACAATGTGTAATTAAACAATAACATGTGAGACCACGCCGCCAAATACGAAACGAGTTTTCTCTCACAAGAACAACATCCAAACATAAAGAATGGATACAAATAATTAAATATCATGAAGAATGCTAGACTCTCCCCAATGAAATTAAGGAAACCAAATTCGAAGGTTCGAATCAAAAAGGAAAAAGGGAATTTTTCAACAATGACTAGGAGGTTGTGCCCCATAGTCCAAAAGTATACCTCTGGAAATATCAAACGATGGCCCTCGAAAATGTACTAGCCGGACCCCGCCAACCTTACCGAGTATCCGAGTACTTCACATCACTATGCGGAAAACCGAATCCAATCTAGAGTGGATGTGAAAATACCCTAATAGGAGCAACCCTACATAGCTTGACGTCCACTCGCACTTTGGTTTTAGTCATTCCCAACGAAGGATAATAAAGACTGAATGAGCAACTCATTGTCTTAGAGTGAAAAAATAAAAAGAGGGCTAAGGTAATCGATAGTCGGCAAATCGACCATCGAAGATAACAAAATGATCTTATATGGAAATTAAATATTGTATACCTATCACCGCTCATTGATTTCAAACTTGTACTAATCATTGGGTAACAATGATGCTAGATAAGTTAAGGTTATGTTACCTTAAAGTTATGTATCTACGTACATTCTTAACATTTGGGATAGAGGCGAGTCTCCCTCCTCAACATTTGGTATTAAGTATACAACTAAATGCTTTCCATATAAGTGATATTGCTTTACGGTAACTAATTCATTTCCATCAACGGATTAAACTTTTACTTTTAAAACTGAATTCTTTCTTGGGCTTCACACTACAAGTAATAACTTTAAACAATTTCGTTAAAGTGGTTTATTAACTTTAAGACACTATTATAAAAAGTATTTAACGATATAAAACATCATAATTAAATTAATTAATCAGCTTTTACTGTCGTTAATAAGAGGGGTTTATTTATCTTTCAATGTCATTAATTAATTTGATTAATTAACTTTAAATTCCATTAGTTAAAAGGGTTAATCACTTTTAAAAAACGTAATTAAATTAATTAACAAATTTCATACATTATTAATTAACTTAATTAATAAAGTTTAAACACCCTTAATTAAAAATAATTAATTAATTTAAAACATTGTTAAATAAAAGATTAATTAAATTTAAACTAATTAGTTAACTTTAATCCATCAGTATTAAATGATTAATTAACCTTAAACATCATCAGATAAAATGATTAATTAAGTTTAAGTATCATTAACAAAGTAATCAACTAATTCTAAGCACATCATTACTAAGTTAATTAATTAATCTTAATCCTCATTAACTAAAATGATTAATTAAATTTAAAAATCATCACTAAAATGGTTAATTAAATTTAAATCCATCATTATTCAAAAACTTAACTAACTTTGTAAAACAAAACCCAAACATGAGATTTAACTAGAAGGTTTCAAAGCGAAGGTATTTTTCAAAAGTGCTGATATAGTGATAGTCGCTATAAGGACACTTCTTTAACTACTTTCATGTCATATTGATTTTCATCAAAGCATCACATCACATAGCATAAGTATGACATATACACAAAGGTAAACCATATTCATGAACATAGAGAAAGCATCGTTTATACAATTTACTTCGAACTTCACTACTAGCTTAAGTTACTAACTAACTACTAAAGGTGTTGTCTCTTTAGAACACAAACCAAGTCAACAATATTACACCCAAACTTAACTAACCAACCAACTAAAAAAGTGACAAAATTATAAAGAAAATAAAGTTCAAAGTTTAAAAGCGAGCTATACTCACCGAAACGAACACAAATTTGAACCGAACTTGAAATCGTTACACGGACGAAGTCTTTTTTGTAAAAAGTGGAGTTTTAGGCTTTAAATGTGCCTAGTTGGTTCGGCCGTGGCATGAAGTGGGGTCGGTCATGGAGAGATAAGGTGTGTGGAGACTTGTTTGGCATGTAAGGTGATGTAGATAAGAGAGATGGATGTTTTATTTATTTATTTCTTAAGGAAGGAGTGAAACGAATAGATTTTTCTAAACTTAGAAACAAACTTCGGAAGCTATAGATCTTAGAAAACTTTTGAGTGGAGTTTGGAAAATGAAAATAGAAATGAGAAATGAGAAAACGAATTAGAAAATTTGGTTATATACAGAGGAATAAATTAAATTACAAAATCAATCTTAAAGTACATAACCTCCACTAACATCATGCCACCTCGCTACCATGCCTCCTCCTCACTCTCAAATTACACACGTATATGTTGAATATGCGATTATATGATTTTTGTTTGATGATAATAAACATATATATATATATATATATATTCATGTAAATGTATTTGTTAATGTACTATTTTATTTTTCATAGATTAAACAAATATTTGCTGAATAAAATAAATAACATAGAATTTGAATTCAAACAGAAATTTTATTCAAATAAATATTTGTTACAATTTTTGAATAGTACAAATTTCAAAATCTCACTATATAAAATTTCAATTACGATAAAAATTTGATTAAATTACAATTTACATTTACATTGCACCTTACTACATATCACTCATTCACTCAACTCGTACTGATCTTCAACTTCATTCCAATGTGAATCCACCATCTGAGTAATCTATGATGCGGTAGAATTGAAAATAAAATATTTTTGCAGTATTAAATAAAATGTGAATTTTAAAAATAAGATTTTCCTCAGTTATTTGGGTTGTTCGTCATTATTTAATTTTGAATTCATCATACACGAACAGCTTGTGACATACACAGTGTATCACTGTATATGCCACAAGGCCGTGCACACCGATATATATACTTGATAGAATTACAGGGACAGGTGAGCACAGGTCAAACCCAAAATGCCGGGTTCAACTCAAGTGCAATAAGATAATGTCACAATATTCAACAAAAGGTCAAATTCGAACTACAAGCAAGATTCAACTCAGGTGTAATTCGAAAAACAAATCCAAATGCAATAAAATGGTCAGGAGCAACCTCAATGCACAGCAAGTATACAACAAAGGCCATGCAAGCTACATACAGTCTCAAGTGAAAGGTTAGACAGTCCATTCAGACCATCAAGCAAATGCATATTAGGCGATGTCAACGAGACCGAGCATGTACATGAAGGCAGCAAAAACTCAAACCAGTAAAAACAGATACAACATAATGAACAGGTCGAAATCAACCCATGAACAAGACTGCACCAAGAAAACAAGCTACATACAAATACGCACAACAACAAAGTCCAAGACCAGTGAATTGAAATGGTCGACCAGGCAGTAGACAGTGCAAAATGGTGCACATCTAACCAGAGCCAAGGCAGGAGAAACCAGAATGCAACCCACTGCAAATATAAGTGCAGACATGCTATAATGAATGACCAAACTCAATGAAACAACAACTTGATGCATCACTGTGACACAGTTACAAGCTAGAATGCACACTGCACTAATCCAGACAGCATGAACAACATCAATGATCAAACAATAATGAACCGTGGCTATGAACAAAATAAATGAAACTGCACCAAAGGAATGACAACATGCATGATACAGGTCTGGCAATAAATGAAATGTGTGCACCAGCAAGTAGTCTACACAGAAGTACAAAGAACCAAGACCACAAGCTAATCCAAACAACAACAAAGACAACAATGAATCAGAGATTACAAACCTAAGGCTAAAAGTTCAAGTCACTGCTACGATGACTCGAAGCATATACAGGAATGCAAAGTAAAACACAGTGACCAAGTGAAAATGAAAGTATCAGTTTTGAACAAGACAGAGAAGCAGAAGTTAACAAGCACAAAGAACAAAACAAGTCAAGTATGCTATAGCAATGAATTAAATTAGTGCCGAAGTTCAGTAATGTCAAAGATGGTAATGTCAAAAATCAAGTTGAAGCCATGAGCAACTGATCGGAGTCAAAGGAAACAAAGATCGAAATCAACATCAGCATAGATCAAATTCAAAACCGTGGTGGCCAAGTAAATTGACCAAGTCACGAATCAAAACCGTGAGTATCAAGTAACAATTATATGAAATTAACAAAGTCAGATAAATCATCAACATCAAAACATAATCCAGTGGCGAGACGAAGTCAAGCAAACTATCAGACGAACAAAAAAATTAGGAATTCGAATCTATATAAAACCCAATCATCATCGGCTTTAACATCACTTGAGTTCAAGTACAACAGAGAAGAATAACCCATACAATTCGAATCAAAGTTGAGTACCGTATAAATCAAAAAGGAAAAAAACGTACCACTTCATGCAACAATAGATCTCGACTTTGCAACCGCAAGCAATCACTGATAGAAGAAAATATTTGAAGCAACATCGACCAACAATTGAAGCGGCATCTCAAAGCCCTAATTTTTAATCAGGGAGTAACGAATGAAGAAAGCCACCATTTTTCACAAGGAAGCGGGCCGACATAGTTAAAAGAAGAAAGGGAATAATATTTCACTTAAGTCATTGGGCCGGCCTTCTTTTCATTAATATTGGTTTATAATAAAAGGGTTTTGAATTAGGGTTTAGTTTCTTTTGTTTTTAAATTGTTTTTTAATTTGTATTCCTCTTTTAAACGTTGTAATTACTAGTCGTGTGACTAGGGGACAAACTACGTGGCGTAGTTTGAGAATTCGCAACTCAGTGGCTGAGTTGTGGCAGGGTTTTGAGCGTATAGTTAGGTTAGTCAGTAGTGGGTGTCGCGAGTTTACGTGTGTAAGCGTGTGACTACTTAATTTCTAGTAAAAACCTTAGGGGTAGCACGTACGTAGGGTTTTGCCGAAGCTGGGTAAATTCTGTGTCGTTCTATTTCTGCATTTATTATTCTGCTATTGTTTGTGCTGCTATAATTTCGATATATCTGTGTTGAAATAATTTTATAAGCTTCTACAACAATTTTTATAATTAATAGCATCACCTTTTTCGCCTTCCCTCTAGGGTGAAATTGATCCTACAAGTGGTATCAGAGCTAGGAATAGAAGTCAACTTTTGTTTTTAAAAAATTCGTTTTTTTTCAAAAATCAATTTTTTTAAAATTTGGATTTTTAAAATGGCTTCTTTTAATAATGCTTTTGCTGAGGGTCAGTCCATAGTTGAAAAATCCTCAGAGTCCTTCCACGAAGCTTTGAAGCAAAAGTGATTGCCATTCAAGAATCAAAAGATTTAAAACAAATCAAAGTTGAAGAACTCATCGGAAATCTCACCACTTATGAGCTAGAAATGAAATTCAAGGAAGAGCATGAAGGAGGAGATACTCGAAAGAAATCAATAGCTCTCAAAGGAACAACCGAAAGTGATGATGCTAACGATGATGATGATGGAGCAGCAGAGCTGGCACTACTAATGAAGAAATTCAAAAAGTGGAATCACAGATACAGAAATCCAGCTCGAAATCAAAAATTGAAAAGCAGAATAGCCAAAGCACTAGACTACTCAGAAGAACAGAAGATCATCTGTCACAAGTGCAACCAACCCGGACACATCAAGCCCAATTGCCCTCAAAATCGATGCGACTTTGAAAAGAAATCAAAAAGGAGAAGTTTTGCAGCCACGTGGAATACAAGTGATGAAGATAATCAAAGTACTAACAGTGAGAGTGAGAAAGCAGATATGTGCCTTCAAGGTAATATAACTGATAGCGACGATGATGAGCCAAGCGAGGTATCAAAAATCACTCACTCACAACTACTTATATATTTCCACGAAGTAAAGGCTATTTTGAACGACTTAGGGAAAAATATGATAAAATTAAATCACAAAGAGATAGTTTGATTGAACTAAATGAACAGCTTGAACAATTAGTTAAAAACTTTCAAAATAAGTGCCCTAACTGTGACAAGTGTCCATTGTTTGAAGAAAAAAATTAAAAAATCGAAAATTAATATAAAATCACTTGAAAATGAAATTCTGATTTTGAAAGAGAGTGAAACTACTAGGAGGGAGAACTCTATTAAAAAGTGCACACAATTATTGAACGAAAATGAATCTCTCAAAACATAAGTCCAACAATTGTCAATGACTTTAGATAAATTTTCAAGAAGTGAAAAATCGTTGAATATGCTATTAGGGAAGCAAACTGTTAATACAGTTAGACAAGGACTTGGATATAATTAATCTAAAAATGTTAGAAATGAGATTAATCAAGTAAATTCAATGTGCATAATTTGTAGAAAATTTGGACACATTCAAAATAGTTGTTGGTATAGACCCAAACACGTAAAGAACATTCCAATTTGGGTTCCAAAAGGTACAAATATAAATCTCTCAAAGTTAAACAAATCTGGATGCCGAAAGGAACATATATAAATAGTTTTGGGTCTCAACAAAATTATTTTTCAAAATATTCTGCCATAACAAATCATGGACCTATAAAAACAAATAGGTCACAAAAATCTTTTATCGTGTAGGAGTGGTGGCAGGCTAAGGAACAATAACAGTGTTATCTGGATTCTGGCTGTTCAAGAAACACAACGGGCGACAACAAAGTTCCTTAGCCTAGTATAAAGGTGAAAGAATCACAATGGGTAACAACGAAAAATATCGTAAAGGTAAAACAGGTAATGGTATATTTATTCGAACGATATATTAAATGTGATAATTTGCACCGCAATCTGGGTTAAATCAGTCAATAATGTGATGATAAAATAATGATGATTTTGATTCTGACTTATTCAAAATTGTTGGCCAATTATATTCTTATGCCAAGAACACTATAAAAATCTCTAGAGTCTTTGAATTACTTCATATATATTAGTTTGGATTAATAATAGTGTTTTATTGGATGATAATACATTTGGTTATTTTACGGCTAACTCTATATTCATGGTTTTTTATTATTTACACGGCTTCAATTCAAATTCAAGAGAATGTCATTTAAAAAGCTGTTAAAATTGACTTTGAGATTTTTCGTTGCACACTTCATGGTCTGGTCTAACAAATTCAATTAATGATAATTTTGAGTGAAAGAGAAATTCAGATGCAGATTACACTGGTAATCTAGTTGATAGAAAAATTACTAGTTGAACTTAATTTTTGTTGAGACATTTAGTATCTGCATCGTTTTTCAAAGAAAATATCTGCATATTTTTCATTTCAAATAATTTTCAAATAGCAGAAATTTTTCTCATATAACCCCTTCGAGAAAATCATTTCTGACCATGTTTTCAGATCAGTCATTTTGAAAAATTGATTTTGTAATTATTTTTGAATTTGTTTCTAAATGACTATTTTGACTAATCTGACTCCCTAATAATTATCAAAAAGATAAATAGTGTTTGAAAAAGTGATAAGTGTTGATATTTATCATATATTATGACTCGAGATGGTATAATTAGTAAATTTCTTTAGAAATTTAAACAAGAGTTATAAAACTTTTTGTTGGTAAAATTCCATGACCATCTCTATTTCAATCATATTACTAACGACCATCACTCATCAAAATTCTATATAGTTTGTTAATATGTGGTACTTTAAACACGAATCATTCATTTTTCATTTTACATTTTTAATAAAAAAAATTAATAATAATAATAATGATAAAATAAAATCCAAAGTATTCACTCTCATTTAAAAGTCCTCGCGGTTATGCATGGGTGAATTACTTGGAATTTGTTATGTGCTTCCATGCTCATTTAAAAGTCCTCGTGGTTATGCATGTACGGAACGCATATCAAAATTGATTTTTTAAAAATAAAAAAGTTGATTCTAATTCCATTTAAAAGTCCTCACGGTTATGCGTGGTTAGAAGATACTTGAATTTTGTTTAACAGTAAAATTGGAATACTACTAATCTCATTTAAAAGTCCTAACGATTATGCATGGTTGGTAGACACTCAAATTCTTGATATAAATATACCACAAATAGACACAGCTGTATGATTTTATATGATGACATCATTCCCATCATTCTAAAAGTGGAATATGTGCCTAACAAAATATTTATGATTTTGTTTGACTTTTTATTGAAATTTAATATTTATATTCCATTAAGTTTTAATGTTGGATTAACATCGATCACTTTATCTCTATTTTTTCTAACATTATTACACTTTTGCTGATAACAAAAGGGGAAGAGAAAAGTTAAGATTTTGTCAAATAAAATCAAGCAAATGTCAAATATTTTCTATTTGCATCTAGGCTCAGTTGCATATTTTTAATTGTATGCATATATGAAGGGGAGCTTTGTGTAGAGAGGAAGCATTTAAATAGGGGAAGCAATTAGAGTATGTCAATGATCAAATACATTTAACATATTCAAAATCTTAATTATATGTTTGTTATCATCAAAAGGGGGAGATTGTTGAATATGCGATTATATGATTTTTGTTTGATGATAATAAACATATATATATATATATATATATATATTCATTTAAATGTATTTGTTAATGTACTATTTTATTTTTCATATATTAAATAAATATTTGCTAAATAAAATAAATAACACAGAATTTGAATTCAAACAGAAATTTTATTCAAACAAATATTTATTACAATTTTCGAATAGTACAAATTTCAAACTCTCACTATATACAATTTCAATTACAATACAAATTTGATTAAATTACAATTCACATTTATATTGCACCTCACTACATATCACTCATTCACTCAACTCATAATGATCTTCAACTTCATTCTAATGTGAATCCAACATCTAAGTAATCTGCAAAAATATACATTGACGCAGTAAAATTGAAAATAAAATATTTTTGCAGTATAAAATAAAATGTGAATTTTGAAAATAATATTTGCCTCAGTTTTTTGGGTTGTTCGTCATCATTTAATTTTGAATTCATCATACACGAACAGCTTGTGACATACACAGTGTATCACTGTATATGCCACAAGGCCGTGCACACTGATATATACACTAGATAGAATTACAGAGACAGGTGAGCACAGGTCAAACCCAAAACGCCGGGTTCAACTCAAGTGCAATAAAAATAATGTCATAATATTCAGCATAAGGTCAAATCCGAGCTACAAGCTGGATTCAACTCAGGTTTAATTCGAAAAACAAATCCAAATGCAATAAAATGGTCAGGAGAAACCTCAATGCACAGCAAGTATACAGCAAAGGTCATGCAAGCTACATACAGTCTCAAGTGAAAGGTTAGACGGTCCATTCAGACCATCAAGCAAATGCATATCAAACGATGTCAACGAGACTGAGCATGTACATGAAGGCAGCAAAAACTCAAACCAGTAAAAACAGATACAACATAATGAACAGGTCGAAATCAACCCATGAACAAGACTGCACTAAGAAAACAAGCTACATACAAATACGCACAACAACAAAGTCCAAGACCAGTGAATTGAAATGGTCGACCAGGCAGTAGACAGTGCAAAATGGTGCACATCTAACCAGAGCCGAGGCAGGAGAAACCAGAATGCAACCCACTGCAAATATAAGTGCAGATAAGCTACAATGAATGACCAAACTCAATGAAACAACAACTTGATGCATCACTGTGACACAGTTACAAGCTAGAATGCACACTGCACTAATCCAGACAGCATGAACAACATCAATGATCAAACACTAATGAACCAGTGGCAATAAACAAAATACATGAAACTGCACCAAAGGAATGGCAACATGCATGATACAGGTCTGGCAACAAATGAAATGTGTGCACCAGCAAAAAAGTCTACACAGAAGTACAAAGAACCAAGACCACAAGCTAATCCAAACAACAACAAAGACAACAATGAATCAGAGATTACAAACCAAAGGCTAAAAGCTCAAGTCACTGCTACCATGACTCGAAGCATATACAGGAATGCAATAGTAAAACACAGTGACCAAGTGAAAATGAAAGTATCAGTTTTGAACAAGATAGAGAAGCAGAAGTTAACAAGCACAAAGAACAAAACAAATCAAGTATGCTATAGCAATGAATTAAATCAGTGCCAAAGTTCAGTGATGTCAAAGATGGTAATATCAAAAATCAAGTTGAAGCCATGAGCAACTGATCGGAGTCAAAGGAAACAAAGATCAAAATCAACATCGGCACAGTTCAAATTCGAAACTGTGGTGACCAAGTCACGAATCAAAACCGTGAGCATCAAGTAACAATTATATGAAATTGACAAAGTCAGATAAATCATCAACATCAAAACATAATCAAGTGGCCGAGACGAAGTCAACCAAACTGTCAGACGAACAAAAAATTAGGAATTCGAATCTATATAAAAACCCAATCATCATCGGCTTTAACATCACTCGAGTAAAAGTACAACAGAGAAGAATAACTCATACAACTCGAATCAAAGCCGAGTACCGTATAAATCAAAAAGGAAAAAAAACATACTAATTCATGCAACAATAGATCTCGACTTTGCAGCCGCAAGCAATCACTGATAGAGGAAAATATTTGAAGCAGCATCGACCAATAATTGAAGCGGCATCTCAAAGCCCTAATTTTTAATCAGGGAGGAACGAACGAAGAAAGCCACCATTTTTCACAAGGAAGCGGGCCGACATAGTTAAAAGAAGAAAGGGTCACTTAAGTCATTGGGCCGGCCTTCTTTTCATTAATATTGGTTTATAATAAAAGGGTTTTGAATTAGGGTTTAGTTTCTTTTGTTTTTAAATTGTTTTTTAATTTGTATTTCTCTTTTAAATGTTGTAATTACTAGTCGTATGACTAGGGAACAAAGTACGTGGTGTAGTTTGAGAATTCACAACTCAGTGGCTGAGTTGTGGCAGGGTTTTGAGCGTAGAGTTAGTTTAGTCAGTAGAGGGTGTCGCTAGTTTACGTGTGTAAGCGTGTGACTACTTAATTTTTAGTAGAAACCTTGAGGGCAGCATATAGGCAGGGTTTTGCCGAAGCTGGGTAAATTATGCGTTGTTCCATTTCTGCATTTATTATTCTATTATTATTTGTGATGCTATAATTTTGATATATCTGTGTTGAAATAATTTTATAAGCTTCCGCAACAATTTTTATAATTAACAACATCACCCTATTCACCCCCCTCTAGGGTGAAATCGATCCTACAGTATGCCCCCCGTCGTTCCTCCTTATGGCCAACATGCTTTATACCCATTGGTACTTAGTGTTTTCCAAGATGTGATATGTTATGACAACTTTTTTTATTCTTTTAAACCTTTTGCATAACAAGCCACATCATATATTCCTAAACTTAAGTATATATTTATATTTTTGAAATGCGATAACTTATTTATAAATGATTGTGAATATTTATATCAAAGAGTTCACGATGTTTTCGACAACTTTTAGACGATGAAAAGTCAAAAATTTGAAAAATGATTTCTTCAAATTTTCAATTTTTCTTCGAACTAAATATTTTTGTAAACTAATTTTCAAAACCATTTCACCATCACTAATTATTTTTATAAAGAGTTTTATTTGAGCTATAAAATCCATTAATTAATTATTTGTAAATGCATTAAATATCTGTATTTTAAAGTAAATAAATTTATAGGCTGTAGCACTCTCCCCCGTTAAAAGAATTTTGTCCCTGAAATTAACACTTAAGGAGATAACTCAAAATAACACAAAAAGAGCATATATTATAATAGGAAGCCCATACGAAAAATACACACTAAATGCTATATCACAACAATGTATACATAATACATACAAACAAATAACTATCCTAACATCAACTCGTGATAAGATTCCCTCATACTATCTACAATTCTCCCAGTGCAATCCCTGCGATCTTCGCTCCAATATACTTTAAACAAGCCCACAACTTTAGTCCTTAACCTTTTCTTATCCCAATCGATAATTCAAGTAGGTCGTCTTACAATGATCAAGTCGGGCTCAACTTTTACATCCTCCTACTGAGATAGCGGAATAATCAATGTAGTTACGCATATGGCATACATGGAAAAAATCATGTATACCTGATCACCTTCGTGGTAACTCCACTTTGTAGGCAAGAGTTTCTATCCTCTTGAGTACCTTAAATAGGTCCAATAAAACAAGGAGCTAGTTTCCACCTTTCCTAAACCGAATCACGCCTCTTATTGAAGAAACTATGATGAAACATAGTCCCCAACTGCGAACTCCAAATATCGATGCCTCACATCTGCATAGTTCTGTTGCCGACTTTGAAATATCTTTAAGTGCTTCCTAATCCAAACTACCATATTTATGGCATCACAAATTATATATAGTCCAAGTACTAAGTGGTCTCCTGGTTCCACCTAACAAGATAGAGACCTACAAGGCCTTCAATTCAATGCCTCAAAAGGTGCTATCTCAATACTCTTTTGAAAACTGTTGTTATAAGCTAACTCAACCAACGACAAGTGGTCCTCCCATAAACCTTTAAAGTCTAGCACCAAAGCTTAATTTAAATCCTTCGAAACATAATTCACTATCTAGACCTGCCCATCTATTTGAGGGTGATAAGCTGTACTCAAACTCATCTCTGTCCCGAGTGCATCATGCAAACCCTTCCAGAGCCAACTTGTGATGATCAGATCCTGATCACTCACAATATACCAAGGAATTCCATGAAGCCTAACAATCTCTTTAAGATATAACTGTGCCAAACTAGCAACCGTTCTTGTTGCCTTTATTCTTAAGAAGTGCTTGGTTAACCTATCAATGATAATACAAATTCCTTCATTGCCTTTCCTCAATCTAGGCAATCCATTGGTGAAATCCATAGAAATCCGCTTCCATTTCCAATTTAGAATCTCAAGTGGCTAAAGTAGTTTGGCTGTCTTCTGGTGACCTCCCTTTACCTGTTGGCAATTAACATATCTACTTACAAATATTACAATGTATCTTTTCATCTCTTCCTACCAAAAAGCATGCTTCATGTCCTGATACATCTTAGTGATCCCTGGATGTATCGTTAGTTTAGAATGAAGAGGCTCTATCAAAATATCATGTCTAATCCCAACCACATCCGAAACACACAACCAATCGTTCATCCTTAGAACGCCACTATCATCTACCATGAATCCTAGCCACTTCTCTAGCTAAACATATTCACTAGCAGCTCTAGTTATTTGAAAAAGACAAATGTCCCTCTACTAATTACTCTCAATGCGTCAAATAAGAGTTGGACGAACTTCCATACAAAATTCCATAATTCCTGCTCAACGCATCTGCTACTACATTAGCTTTCCCTAGTGTATACAAAATCTCAAGGTCATAAGCCGTTAGAAACTTTAGCCAATTTTGTTGCCTTAAGTTCAAGTCCTTTTGAATAAATAGACACTTTAAAGATTTGTGATCCATATATTACTTAAACTTTTCACCCAAAAGATAATGCCTCCAAATCTTTAATGCGAAGACAACTGCCAAGAGCGCCAAATCGTGCGTAGCATAACTTTCTCAAATGATTTCAACTGTCAACTTGCATACGCAATAAATTTTCCATGTTGCATCAAAATCGCTCCCAATTCGATTCCATGAGCATCCATCTATATAGTTAACCCTTCGCTCCAGTTTGGAATGTTAAAAAAAGGGAATTGGCCAATTTCTCCTTGAATTCTTTGAATACTTGATCGCACTTAGGTGTCCATACAAAGTTAGCATCTTTCTTTGTTAATTTTGTCAAACAAAAAGTAATCTTCAAGAAACCTTTGATGAACCTTCTATAAATACATTCCACTCCTAAGAAACTTCTGACCTCCGTTGCATTTTTAGGATTCTTCCTGTCTTAAAGCCCAATTACTTTAGCTAAGTCCACTGTTATGTCTTCTCCCAAAACTATGTGCCCTAGGAACCTAACTCGAATTTCCAGGAATGGCATTTAGAGAACTTGACTTTCAACACATGACTTCTTAAAGTATTTAGAATGACCCCGAGATGATACTTGTGCTCTTCCTCTGTCTTAGAATAAACAAGAATATCATCAATGAAGACGAGAACAAACTTATTAAGCAAACTTTAGAGCACTCGATTCATTAAGTCTATGAAATAAGCGGGTGCTTTAGTCAATCCAAACGGAAAACTCATAAAAACTATTAGGGCTATGAAAAGCTATCAAGAGCATACTCTCCTCTATTATTCTTAATTGGTGAAAACCAATGGTAAGATCCAGTTTAGAAAATACTCAAGCCGTGAAGCTGATCAAACATATCATCGATCCTGCGTAAAGGATACTTATTCTTGATAGTCCTTTTGCTTAACTCTCGGTGGTCTATGTATAATCTAAGAGAACCGTCCGCCTTGGTAACAAAAACTACTGGCGATCCCCAACTCGATATACTACATCGGATCAAACCCTTCTACAGTAAGTCAAACATCTACTTCTCCAATTCCTTTCTCTCTTTCAGAGCCAACCTTCGAGGAGGTTGTACAATCTGTCTGGTTCGTGGAACCAAATCAGTATGGAACTCCACTTCATGGTTAGGAGGTAAGCTTGCACTTGATCGCAATATCATTGAAGTCCCAAATAATCAGTATATCTCTTATCTCCTTTTTAGATACTTTGAGTGAATAGTGGAAACTGCTCACTAACTCGTTAGGCTTCTCACAATGTATATCAACGCTTCTTCCTACTGCATCCTTTGCTACGATTATTCTTCTAACACAATCCAAGATGGCTTCAAACTTAAATAAATAATCCATACCCAATAATACCCCAAAACCCATGAACCCAAGAATGAATAAATCAAAAGAGAAATACCGATCTCAATAAGAAATAGGCACATTTAGACATATAGTGTCAAGATTCATCGGACTTCCAACTGGGTTTGACACACAAAGAGGGTTATTTAGAATAACATACTTAAGGTTTAACCTGTTCGTTAGGTCATACAAGATAAAACTATAGGAAGCACCCATGTCGAATAATACTCTAATTGGAAAATGGAAAATGAATAATGTACCTAGCAACACCAACTTCCCATTTGATCCGTAGAACTAAACGGTATCTCCTCAATAGAAAAAGCTTACCCTTATGACCCCTTCTTTGGAAAAGGGCACTCATTCCTAATATGTCCTTGCTTGTGACAATTGTAGCAGACTAGTTGACTAGGGATGTTTGTGCATTAATTTACAAAGTGGCCCATTTTGTTGCAGTATAACAAAGGATGTTGGCCTGCTTCTTCTGTACTGGAGCCCCGTCTTTGGGTTTCTTTCCTATCCATTGCATCTTCCCCTTAAACTTGTGCTTGAAATTTGGCTTGCCAGCAAAAGGGATAACTGATAAAGTTCGGTACTAACTGCTGGCACTACGCCTTTCTAAATGCCTAGCTTAATATCTAGTACATCTGTAACAAGACGTACCTCCTTGGGCCTAAATTTCAATAAAAATGGAAACCGAAGTCCATCAATGCACAGATCGTTGAATTTGGTACCTATAAATAAGCATGAGAGTTATCAGAGATTGATAGAAATATAAACTCACATCTGAAACAATAATAGGATAAGAATACAGACTACGACTTATTCGTTGGAATTAGTGGTATTCCTTGGATAGCAGATTGTCACATCAGCATCGGGCATTAGAGAAAAAGAAGACTTCTTCAACAACAAAGCACAAACAGCTTTAAAGACCCGTTCCTCTAAATCAATCATGAGAGTTGTAATGAGGAGAGGGTTAGAAAAATGTTCTGATGATAGAAAAAATCTACAAACTATCCATAAGATAAATTTATATCAATTGGTTTCCATTTAATAGTTATATCTATTAAGGCTAGCAATTCCAATCTAGCCTCGTATTGCACACACGATTACTTACTTACCCCTTCCCAAGGTATAAAATACAGATGAAGCCTTATCAACCACCCAATACTCCCAAACCCATTTTCCATTTAATACTTCTAAATATGAAGCGGGCTTCTAGAATACTTTTAAAAGAGAAATAGGAAGACTCTTCCTTGAAGACCTTAACCAAGGAAGAACCCGCCATTTAAGAATTATTCCCAAGATGGTTTCCAAACAATGTTGTCAATGGTCAGTGGGTCCTAGCTACAAAGACCTCTAACCAATATTTAAAGCTTCCAACATTAAATGTCCAACCGTTACCGCATCTATCGCTGATAAAGTCATAACCATGTAATAAATAGTACCAAAGCCACTTAATATTTTTTTATTGGAAAATAGGCAGACTCTGGTCATTTAATATCTTTATTAAGGCAGACTTTGTCATTTAAAATATATTTCCAAGGGGTGATCCGCAATGGTACTAGCGTTACCACGGCCTTAGCAATGTGAGAGACTATACCCAAGTCACTTAATACCTCATTAATAAGGACTAGGCAGACCCTTGACCATTTAACACCTATTTATAGGTAAGCCTTTGATATTTAATACCAAACCCCAAAGCGGACTCCTCAGCGGTACTATCTACCTGACATTGCTTGGAAATATCATTGGGCTACTTAATACTTCTTTTATAGGAAAGAGGCACACATTTCAGTCACTTAATACCCTAAAGCTGAAGTGAACCCTTCTTGAGATATCCACTATCATTCTTAATCATAAATATGAAATTTCATTAACTTACTTCTTTCGATAAGGAGTCGGGCCCTAAAGCCACTTAATACTTCAACACAGAAGTAAACCCTTTTAGAGACGTCCTTATTTATTTGGAATCTCACTAGGTTACTTAACTCTTCCATTTAGGAGAGAGGTGGACCCTACAGCCACGTAATACCTCAAACCAGAAGCAAACCCCTATGGAGATATCCCTCACTACTGCTAATTCCAAATTTGGACCATTTAATACTTTTCAATTAAGAAAGCAGGCCCAATCTCTCGCGTCGTCATGGGTCCTAGGATTAGTGGTATGTAAGAACAGTAGTAAGCACACTCGATTGTTGGTAGATTCAAAGTGAATGGCAGTATTCCATTGAGTAACTCTACAGATCTTGCATCACTAACCTACATTGTCCAATTAACCATCTTAAATCTTTACTTATTGTGACGACCCGAATTTTTGGACCAGTTAAAATTGCCAAAAAATCCGTCTATTCTAAAACTACTAATGAAAACTACTAACTTAATACACCATATTTGATAAGAATTCAATATTAATAAATGTATAGGATACAATTACAATTATACAACTTATCAGAGTAATTAATTAATTTATTAATCCTACAAAGTGTACTTTTATACATGCCAAATACTATGACTATAAATCTACTAGTGCACAACTCTGATGAGAGAGACAACACTATCCTTACCTGCGAACTTAATAAAAAATGTAAATGCAGAATAAAATAGTAAGCAGAAAAGATACAATAACACAAGATAAACGACAACCAATAACAGATAAACATGAAAAGGTTATATTATTTTAGGGGCTGCATCACTACCACTTATGACTGCCTATGTACCCCTATCTAATTGGGTACCCAATAAGATATAGGATCAAGCCAACGTATTCTCCTATCGCAAGTAGGACTCATGGAGCCTACAACGCAACAAACAATATGTAATTTCCAAAACTACTCACTTGGGCTTAATCTTCAATTTAGATTTTCAAATCTAATTACCTTTATGGAAATGATCTTTTTGTACTTTATTCTCAAATTCTTATTTCAAAACTTTTGAAATATATATATCTTTTAAATTCAAATTATACTTTACTTCGGGATCTTAAATCAAATCTCTTTTGAAAAGTTTATTTGATAATCCCAAATACTTTAATAAAAACATACTAAACCATATGTAATCATATTGGGAGGTTTCTCCCAATAATAAGGCAACTGGGTCCCAACCTTCATACAATCGATAAATAAGTACATCCCACTATTCTAAGAGCAGACTATACCAAAAACATGTGCCTATATTTTAGTTACGGGTTACCCGAATCATCGGTAACATAACAAATCATTTTATATCTCGAAGTGATAAATCATTTCACATTAATATTCATAAGTACTTTCAAATCTATAATAATTTTCATTTCTCAAATCCGTTCAAGAATCATCTTAAAACCATCGGTTAATCCTCGAAATTATTTCCATTTCATAAAACATTTTCATAAAACCATTCTTATAAATCACTTCAAAATATTTATTCTCAAATATCTCTTTTTTTCTCTTTTGAAGGAAAACATTTCATAACATTTCAAATTTAAAATCAATCTTCAAAACAGTTCATCAAATTGAAGTGAACCAAATATTAAAGCTAAACACCATATACTCAAATTGTGAAATAAATCACAAGGTGTTAGCCTACAATAATTTTCTACCCAGCTCATGCATATGGATAATTATTGCTCATAAACTGGTCAAACAAAGTCAACGATCAATAAATAATAATCATGCTCATAAACTAGCCGAGCCTAATTCAAACAATCAATCAATGAAATAAATGCAAAAATAAATGATAATCAACGCTTCATTCTATCAAATATTTATATCACGTTTTATTTTATCTTGAGTAAAAACGATTTGATATTTATTTTAGAGCATCCAGGCTTTCTTTTCGACATGTTTCGTCCCTCGTCCATCTCTCCTTGGATCTCACAGATGAAATACATATATTAGTCGTTTCTGCCTACCCCATTAAGTATTTAACTTCTGAATTTTAAATTACTTAATTAACCATCCAAACATAATATCGAGCAAGGAAATCAAACCATTGTTTTAGAAACACAAAGTAAACAAGCATTCAACAAGGGTTTTCAAGCAACACTTAACAGTTAAAGTTCTTTCAACTTAGCAATGGTTTTAATGAACTTAAAATAAGAAATAACTTACTTTGAATTCAACTTTGTCAAACTTTAAGGCAAGGAAATTAAGATCTAACCCACACTTCCTACCATGCTTTGAAACCAAATGAAAATAAGCCTTAATTCCCTCTTCCTAATGCTTGGCCAAGGCTTGAAATGGAGATTGGCTGAAAGTATAGAGAAGAAGTGGTAGAGCTTTGAACTTGAATTCATAAGATTTAGATCCAAAAAATAGGTCATTTTCTCTCTAGTTTTGACCCTCTTACTCACAAAATTTGAAAATGTAGTTTACTACAAAGTTGTTGCAATTTATTTTATCTTAAATTTTAACAAAAGAATCACTTGAATCCAAGTATTTTTGAGGGAGATACGATAGAATGAAGAAGAGATATTGTTGGATTGTCGAAAATGAAGCTCGAAAATGCACTTCAAAGAATTGAATTTCGGGCATAGCAAATCTCAAAACTGAAAAAAGTGAACGGTGTAAAAGTGGTTTCCACTGGAATTTTATATGGTTAAAAAAAGAACTTCTTAATTTGGATCAGTTATGATCAAGTTATGATTAAAATAAAATGGACTATTCTCTATCTTAAAAACTGGGCCAGAGAATTCACTGGTAAGAAGTGTATTTTTGACATAGTTTGGGACAAAGTGGTTAACCTGAAAGGTGTGGCCACTAGAAAAATACTCGATTCAAAAAAAAATTGTATTTTGATTCAGTTTTGAATGAGTTATGGCCGAGAGAAGAAGAGTTAAATATGGAGAAAAGATGAGTTCGATTTAAAGAGTGAACATTGATTTCTTTTGAATATTTTGTGAATATTTTGTAAATATTTTGATATCATTTCTTTCTAGTTTTTTCCTATGGCTTGAAAGCCATAAAGAGGAGAGGAAGAAGGTGAATAAACTTGAGAAAATAAGAAGAAGAAAATATGAATGAAAGTGAAGAAGGACGTGGGTATTTACAGAAAAAGAAAGAAGTGGTAAATTTACCGAAATAACCTCTTATCAAACTATCCTTACTTCAACCTAAAGCAACATCCAATTTTTCAATACTTAACATTGTCCTTTTACTCTTTACTTTATGTCTTAATCACTTAAAGATTAAGCAAAGAATATCATAATTATGTTGGCTTTGATTTGATGTGATTTGATGTTTACTTTTTCTTACTTTTAATTCTTACTTACTTTTACTAATGACTTCTAAAAGTTTTCTGATTATATTTAGTAAAAATAAACTTGATTAGTGAATTAATTAATACTTATACTATTTGAATATATGTTCTTATATAAGAAAATAAAGGTGCGACGATGTTGCGACAACTTTTAATCAACAAAACGTTGATTTTCGACAAAATGTTTTACGGACACATTTTGACATTTTAGTTAAACTATTTATTTATGTAAATTAAACTTAAAAATAAATTTGTATAATGTTATTTAAAAATATAAACACTCATAAATTAATTAAAATAATTTATTTAACCATTGAAACACACATTTTTGAAATCAGCATTTTATCACTTTTGTCGATATAGGCAAACGTTACTATTTTTGTGTATACTTCTCGTTCCAAATCCTATCTAATATAATTTGAATCATATAACCTTACTTATTTTAAATTTATAATCACTTTAAATAGTATATTTTAAAGTGGTCAAATTCTAGGTCGTTACATTCTCCCCTACTTAAAAGAATTTCGTCCTCAAAATTACAAGGATGAAAAAAATATAACGAAAAAACAACAATTAACAAAAGTTAAGCACACAAAAAAATAGTAATATCATCCATAACCCCAGTCGGAGATACGGTGCCTAATCCTAACCATTTTATTTATCAAATTAAGTTAGTTTCATTTATAAAATTCCTAGGTTAATTTACGAACCTAGACAAATTTTACTCAGGCACCTAACCTAAGCCCTGATACCACGTGTGACGACCTGGATTTTCGAACCAGTTAAAATTGCCAAAAAATCCGTCCATTCTAAAACTACAAATGAAAACTACCAACTTAATACACCTTATTTGATACATATCCAACATTAGTAAATGCATAGGTACAATTTCAATTATACAACTTATCAGAGTAATTACTTTATTTATTGATCCTACAAAGTGTGCTTTAATACATGCCAAATACAATGACTATGAATCTACCACTAAAAAATTCTGATGAGAGAGACAACACTATCCTTACCTGCAAACTCAATAAACAATGTAAATACGGAATAAAAAAGTAAGCCGGGTAGATACAATAACAGAAGATAAACAACAACCGATAACAAATAAACATATAAGGATTACATTATTTTAGGGGCTTCATCACTACCACTTGTGACTGCCTACGTACCCCTATCTAATTGGGTACCCAATTAGATACAGGATCAAGCCAACATAGTTCTCCTACTGCAAACAGGTCTCATGGAGCCTACGATGCAACAACAAAGTGCAATTCCCAAAACTTCCCACTTAGGCTTAATCTTGAATTTTAATTTTTCAAATCTAATTACCTTTATAGAAATTATCTCTTTGGACTTTATTTTCAAAATCTTGTTTCAAAACTTTTGAAATATATATATATCTTTTATATTCAAATTATACTTTACTTCGGGATCTTAAATCAAATCTCTTTTGAAAAGTTTATTTGGAAATCCCAAATACTGTAATAAAAACATATCAAACCATATACAACCATATCAGGAGGTTTCTCCCAATAACGAGGCAACTGGGACCCAGCCTTCATACAATCGATAAATAAGTACATCTCTCTATACTAAGAGCGGACTATACCAAAAGCATGTGCCCACTTTTTAGTTACGGGTTACCCGAATCATCGGTAACATAACAAATCATTTTATATCCCGGAGCGATAAATCATTTCACACTAATATTCACAAGTACTTTGAAATCTATAATAATTTTCATTTCTCAAATCCATTCAAAAGTCATCTTAAAACCATCAAGTTTAGTCCTCGAAATTCTTTTCGTTTCATAAAACATTTTTATAAAACCATTCTTATAAATCATTTCAAAATATTTATTCCCAAATATCACTTTTTTCTCTTTTAAAGGAAAACATTTCATTGCATTTCAACTTTACAATCAATCTTCAAAACAATTCATTAAATTAAAGTGAACCAAATATTAACGCTAAACACCTTATAGTCAAATTGTGAAATAAATCACAAGTGTGAGAAATGCGAATTACGGATCTTAAGGCTAGAATTAACACTAGAGGGGGGTGAATAGTGTTTAAAGGAATTACTTAAATCTTTTTGAGTTTATATTAATTTCAACACAAATGTATGCAATATTCAGGTACATATATGATCACAGAATCAAACACAGATGTAGAAATAAAGTAAAAGCAATAAAGGAAAGAACACGCCGGATTTTATACTGGTTCGGAGTTACCCTACATCTAGTCCCGCACACAAGTACGGTTTTCCTTTCAAAATCAATTCTTACAATTACACCCTCGATTTCAAGGCCACGAGGTACACCACTCTAGATTCACAATCTCTGGGTAGAGATACTTGATTTTACGGGCAACAAGTTCACCCAATTGATTTCTCAGGCTACAATCACACATTTTCTTGCTTGATTGATTTTACAGTCTATAATCACATCTTTTCTCACTTAATAAATTAGAAAGAAGCCTATAACTCTGAATAGCACTAGGATCTTGTTGAGATAGTGATAGAGAATCAAGCTAGAAATGATTTAGTTAGATTCAATGGTGATTTTAGCATGGTAATGGTAAAAATGTATATAGAGAAATGTGGAAGAAGAAGAGGAGCAAAATCAGAGGAATATATGAATGCAAATTCATTAAAAATAGCCTCTATTTATAGTAGAACAACAGCCATGTCCATTCGTGAAAGGATATGACGAATAGACACTTCCTTTGAAATTCAAAATTTTGAAATAAACTACCACCTCGTCGACAATGGTCCCTAGGGGTTGTTGACAGGCCTATGATATTTTTGGTGATTTTTTTCTTTGAAAATAACTTCTATCTTGTATTAAAACTAATTTAAACTTTATAAATATACTTAAGTATAGTTAAAATACATAAATAAGTATAAAGAATAATATTTTGGTATATACAAAATTATACTATGATTTTATATTAAATCTAAGTATAATTATTAAAAGTTAAATATATTATAATTTAAAGATAGTTTAAAAACAAGGATAACTTGATTCTGAAGATAAAGATTATTTTAAGGCTAAAAGTATTTTAAAAACAGGATAGATGTTTTTGATTCTTTAAAAAGGAAGATTTTGAAACCATTTTGAAAACAAGATATAATTTTATAAAACATTTGAATAAAAGTTAGTGGATACAAAACAATGTTCCATTAGATTTTTCGTAGGTTCCATCCTACTTAGGGTTCCATCCCTTTAACGGGCTCGAAGTGGATTCCATTCCACGAATAAAATGGATTTTAAAATGCCAGTTCTTTTCTAGGAGTTTTAACAAAATTCCTAATTAAATTACTTATATTGACATCTTGAACTCTTGATAATCTTGATACTCATGAGCCTTTAATCTTGATACCTTCAGTCTTGAATCTCTATACTGTACAGTCTTCATTCTTTGGTACCTGCATGGTTAAATCATGCATATACATATATCTAAACTATAATGTTAGGATTTATATTTTATAATCTTATTCTAAGGTTGTTGTCATCAAAACCATCTTCGCATGGACTAACAATCTCCCCTTTTTTGATGATGATAACCTTTGTTTATAATATATTACTTCTATCCTAATAACTCTCCCTAAAACTAATAACTCCTCCATAATCTATGCCTAACTATCCAGTTTTATACTTCTCCCCCTTTGTCATCAACAAAAACTAACTCCAAACTATATAACTCCCCCTTATTCTAATACTATATGACATGTGATTATAATGATAGTGTTATCATAAATAATCATCACTTAATTCTAAAACTAAAACTTAGTCCTTAATTACTAACTATCCTAACTAAGAATCCATATGTGATAATACTTATAATAGTGATCATGTGAGAATTCAAATATAAGAACACAAATTATTTATTAATTATATATTGTTATATTTACATTTGCGTAGAAAACATAAGTAAGATCGTATAACGATAAGAAAGAGAGAAAAGAAACTGATGTGTATTTATACATATTATGTTTTGCACACCAATTATCAATCCACAACAAACCAAATCAAATCAAATCAATCCAAGCAATCAATTCAAATCAAAGAAAGCAGTCAAATAAAATCAAACAATACGAGGAACTTCCATCCATCATTCTTCTCCAAATATAGGGTCTGCTTTAATAGCATCCCAATTTTCATTTTCATTGGTGAGAGAGACTGGAGGACGTGCTTCATTATCATCTTTGTGCAGGGAAGAAATCATCCATCATATCGAAATGCTTTTCTTGCTCCTTGATCATCTGCATTTGACTCAACTCTAAGTGTCACTGATTAAGAAGAATGAAAGAAAGAATATTTTTGAAAGAGTTAAGGTTTCTTCAAGATTCTCGGTCAAACTATGAATTGGATTGGCCATATTTGAGTTTATGAGACGAAATAGAGATAAAGTAGATAAGAAATAATTTTGAGTGATGAGTTCTGGAAGAAATATATATTTATAGGTCTAGAAATTCATTTGAAATGAATAGATACATGATAGTTATTCAAATTTTTAATTTAAAATGAAAAGTCATTTGTGACCAATACTTGTCGACAGGGTCTAGGGGGTATGTCGACAGGGTCAGTTAATTTCGATGACTCATTTTTGATTTTGTGAATAATTGTGTGTGTGGATATATATATATATATATATATATATATATATATATATATATTATACTAACATTTATTCTAGAGATAGGATAAGCTAGATAACAGAAAAATAATTCAATTTCATTTCATAATAGAATGATACAATGATTAATCATTAAGAACTACACGAACATTCGAATCAAAACAAACTAAAACCAATACAACATGACATGAATAGGAAACACTAGTTAGAGGATGACAAAGATGAAGATAATCCAAGCTTCTTGCTGACTTTGGAGAAAAAATTGTTCACCTTGGATGACATTTTATCCAATTTCTTACTAATGGACCATTTAAGTGTCCGTTGATTCTCAACAATGATCTTTTGATTTTTGAGTAAGTTTTTGTTAGTTGGATTAGAGGGATAGTCAATACTTTCCAAGGATGTTTCACTTTCTTCTTCTTCTATTTCCATTTCATCCCCTTCTTCTTCTTCTTCCTCTTCCATCTCCTCATGAGCCAAAACGCTCTTCCTTTTCAGCAAGAGCTCAAATTGTTGAAAAACATATGGAATTTTCATAAGAGAAATGATTGAGTGATTAAAAAAAATTCTTGAAACAAATTCTTCTCCTTTGAAATCTACTCCAAAATAATTAAAAATTCGATAAGATAGATTCCATGATACAAAGTGTTTTCACCCATTCCAAGATTTTTGGGATGAAGTTCATCCAAAATAACTTGTGCCTAATTAATATCATAATTTCCAAAAATAGCAAAAAGTGCTTCGCAAACTTTTGGAGTTGGATTGTTAAAACTCCCTGATCTTGGGGTCAAAGTATGTTGTAAAAAAAGATTAACAATTTTAGCTTTTGGTCGAAAGTTTCGATTTATGAATTCAAAGTTACCATTTCCTTCGAAAAATGTGATGAAATGTCTCACGATCATTTTCATCGATATTAAAACTAGAAAGATCCATTCCCGTGCTCTTGCAATTGAGAATGGTACCCAAAGATCACAATTTAAGATTATTCTAGTGTCTTTGACACTACTCCAAATTTCATCCTCATTTCCATTATATAATCTATGGTTGAGATTTGCATAAAAATTTTTAACAAGATTTGGATAACAAACAAAATCATTTTGTGAAGCATCAACAAGATTAAGAACTTGATTGTTTGCAAAAAGAGAATCGATTTCATAAGTAGAGAAATCTTGAAATAAAGAAAACTTTCCGGGATGGACTTTTCCATAGTTAGAATAGTTGATATATGCTTTTATAGCCTCCGGATCATTGAAAAGTTGCTCTTTTATCTTTCTGGAAATTCTCATTGTGGAAGGGCTGCTTGAAGTAGCCATTAGAGTAGAGAATAGAGAGCTTGATATTTTGAAATAGGAGTTTGAATTTGAAAATGAAAGTGAAAATTTGTGATAAGAGATAGTAAATAAATAGATTCTCAATGGACATGTTCTCTGGTCAAATGGTGACTTTTCAAAGTCTTGAATGAAGTGAAAAGATGGAGGGAAATTCAACATTTGAATTCAAATTTTGAATTTCAAATTTCTGTACCCTTGTCGACAACGTGGGGGGCCATGTCGACAGGTGTCTTTGAATTTTCATGATTTATTTCTCTTAAGTATTCTAATATATATTTATTTATTTATTTATTTATTATTTTTAATGTCTATATATATCTGGAATATTAATAGACTTATAGTATAATCCATAAAATATTATGATACTATTAAAAAAATAAAAAAATAATAGTAAAAATATAAGAAAAATAAAAATTTAAAATTCAAATAACACACCAATTCAAAATCAACCAATCAAGCATCCAATCCTAAGCATGCAATTTCAACCAATGTATTGTAAACGTGTACCTTTGTCTGAGTCCGTTTCTCTGACTTCGTCAGAGTCGTGAACTGCCGTGAAACACATATTTAATTATCTGTCTTCTGATCATCATCGCTTAAGGATGAGTCTGAGTTATCTAGAGTAGCAGTAAATGCACGTTTTTGTTTCTTTGCGGAATCATTGTTTATAGGAAGATTTTGCCTATCTGGATGCGGACAGTCTCTTTTGATATGGCCTGGCTCGTCACAGTTGAAAATTTTGATATAATTTGACACTATATTTTGATTACCAGAGTTCTTATAGTTGTTTCTCTTGAGATTATTCATCTTTCTGTATTTTAGGAATTTCTGAATGTTCTTGATCATAAAGGCTATCTCTTCATCATTGTCGCTGTTTGAGTCTGATCCATCGATCAATGCATTGAATGCAATTGGTTTCTTTTCAGATGCTTTTCTTGCACTTCTCTCAACCATTTGGACTTCAAACGACATTAGATTTCCAATTAATTCTTCTATCTTTAAGGTATTGATGTCATTTGCTTCTTCGATTGCAAGTGTCTTTTGATCCCATTCTGGAGTAAGAGAATTTAAGATTTTTCTGACTTGATCTTCTTCCAAAAATTATTTTCCCAAGGATATTAGAGAATACACAATATTCTGAAATCTACTATACATATCTGAAATAGACTTATTAGAATTCATTTTAAATAATTGAAACTGATTTGTGAGCATGGAAATTTTGGTCTGTTTAACTTTGCTTGTTCCTTCGTGAGTAACCTGCAAAGTTTTTCAGATTTCATATGCAGACTTACAAACTGACACTCTATTAAATTCATTCATATCAAGTGAACAAAACAAAATATTCATAGCTTTAGAGTTGTTTTGTGCAATGGTCCTTTGCTCAGTAGTCCACTGTGCAAAATCAGTTATGAGTTCAAAATATTCAGTCTGTGTGATATTCCAAGTGTCTAGTCCTACAGATTGGTCTGACAGTAGACTGACCTTCTACAAATGAACTAGTGACAGGGATAATAGAACCAGTGTTGGTAGTAGTAACGGTACCAGTGTTGGTAGCCATTTTGAAATTTTTTCAAAATTCAGATTATGAAACTTTGAAAATCTTACTCTGATACCAAATGTGAGAAATGCGGATAACAGATCTTAAGGCTAGAATTAACACTACAGGGGGGTGAATAGTGTTTAAAGGAATTACTTAAATCTTTTTGAGTTTATATTAATTTGAACACAAATGTATGCAATATTCATACATAGATATGACCACAAAATCAAACATAGATGCAGAAATAAAGTAAAAGCAATAAAGGAAAGAACACACCAAATTTTATACTGGTTCGAAGTTACCCTACATCCTGTCCCGCACACAAGTACGGATTTCCTTTCAAAATCAATTCTTACAATTACATCCTCGATTTCAAGGCCATGAGGTACACCACTCCAGATTCACAATCCTCTGGGTAGAGATACTTTATTTTACGGGCAACAGGTTCACCCAATTGATTTCACGGGCTACAATCACACCTTTTCTCGCTTGATTGATTTTACAGGCTACAATCACACCTTTTCTCACTCAATTAATTAGAAAGAAGCGTATAACTCTGAATAGCACTGAGATCTCGTTGAGATAGTGATAGAGAATCAAACCAGAAATGATCTAGTTCGATTCAATGGGGATTTCGGCAGAGTAATGGTAAAAATGTATATAAAGAAATGTGGAAGAAGAAGAGGAGTGAAATCAGAGAAATATATGAATGTAAATTCGTTAAAAACAGCCCCTATTTATAGTAGAACAATAGGCATGTCCATTCGTGAAAGGATATGACGAATAGACACTTTCTTTAAAATTCAAAATTTTGAAATAAACTGCCACCTTGTCGACAAGGATCCTTAAGGTTGTCGATAAGCCTATGGTATTTTTGGTGATTTGTTTTTCTTTGAAAATAACTTCTATCTTGTATTAAAACTATTTTAAACTTTATAAATATACTTAACTATAGTTAAAATACATAAATAAGTATAATGAATAATATTTTGGTATATATAAAATTTTACTATAATTTTACATTTAAATCTAAGTATAAATACCAAAAGTTAAATTTATTATAATTAAAAGATATTTTAAAACCAAGGATAATTTGATTTTGAAGATAAAGATTATTTTGAGGCTAAAACTATATTAAAACAGGATAGATGTTTTTGATTCTTTAAAAAGGAAGATTTTGAAACCATTTTGAAAACGAGATATAATTTTGCAAAACATTTGAATAAAAGATAGTGGACACAAAACAATGTTCCACTAGATTTTTCGTAGGTTCCATCCTACTTAGGGTTCCATCCCTTTAATGGGCCCGAAGTGGATTCCATTCCAGAAATAAAATGGATTTTAAGATGCCGGTGCTTTTCTAGGAGTTTTAACAAAATTCCCAATTAAATTACTTATATTGAAATTCGAACTATTGATAATCTCGATACTCATGATTCTTTAATCTTGATATCTTCAATCTTGAATCTCTATACTGTACAGTCTTCATTCTTTGGTATCTGCATGGTTAAATCTTACATATATATAAAAATTATAATGTTAGTATTCATATTTTATAATCTTATTCTAAGGTTGTTGTCATCAAAACCATCTTCTCAGGGACTAACAACAAGTTGTTAGCCTACAATTATTTTCTACCCAGCCCATGCATATGGAAAATTAATTGCTCATAAACTGGTCAAGCAAAGTCAACAATCAATAAATAATAATCAGTGCTCATAAACTGGTCGAGCCTAATTCAAACAATCAATCAATGAAATAAACGCAACAATAAACGATAATCAATGCTTCATTCTATCAAATATGTATAACATATTTTATTTTATCTTGAGTTAAAATGATTTGATATTTATTTTAGAGCATACGGGCTTTCCCTTCGACATGTTCCGTCGCTCGCCCAAGTCTCCTTGGATCTTACAGGTGAAGCATATGTACGAGTCTCTTCCGCCTACCCCATTAACTATTTAACTTCTAAAATTAAATTACTTAATCAACCATCCAAACATAGTATCGAGCAAGGAAATCGAGCCATTGTTTTAGAAAACAAAGTAAACAAGCATTCAACAAGGGTTTTCAAACAACACTTAACAATTAAAGTTCCTTCAACTTAGCAATGGTTTTAATGAACTTAGAATAAGAAATAACTTACTTTGGAATCCACTTCGTCAAATTTTGAGGTAAGGAAATTAAAATCTAACGCATACTTCCTACCATGCTTTAGAACTAAATGAAAATAAGCCTGAATTCTTCCTTCCTAATGCTTGGCCAAAATTTATGCCAAAATAATAAATGCCAAGAAGAACAAAAGGCCTTGGATGTGTAATGAATCTTGAAGCACTATTTCTGCATCTCCCTGACCAAACAGTTGCAATGGAGATTGGCTGAAATATAGAGAAGAAGTCGTAAAGGTTTGAACTTGAATTCTCAAGATTTAGATCTGAAAAATAGGTCATTTTCTCTCTAGTTTTTGACCCTCTTACTCACAAAATTTGAAAAACTAATTTACTATAAAGTTGTTTTAACTTATTTTTTCTTGAATTTGAAAAAAAGAATCACTTGAATCCAAGTATTTTTAAGGGAGATATGATGGAATGAAGAAGAAGTATTGTCGGATTGACAAAAATGATGCCCGAAAATGCACTTTAAAGAATTGAGTTTCAAATATTGCAAACCTCAAAACTGGAAAAATGATCAACATAAAGGTTGTTGCCACTATAATTTTACATGGTTTTGGAAAAAAGTATTTGTTAATTTGGATCAGTTACGATTAAGTTATTGTCAAAATAAAATGGTTATTCTCTATCTTTAAAAAACTGGGCTAGAGATTCATTGGAACGAAGTGTATTTTTGACATAGTTAACTTTAGAATCGGACTAAGTGGTTGACATGAAAATTGTTGCCACTGAAAAAATATTTGATTAAAAAAATTATATTTTGATTCAGTTTTCAACAAGCTATGACCGAGAGAAGAAGAGGTAAAATATGGCGAAAAGATGAGTTTGATTTGAAGAGAATGTACATTGATTTCTTTTGAATATTTTGTAAATATTTGACAATATTTCTTTCTAATTTTTTCATATGGTTTAGAAGCCATTAAAGAGGAGAGGAAGAAGGTGAATATACTTGAGAAAATAAGAAGAAGAAAAATGTGAATAAAAGTGAAAGAGGTGGGTATTTATAGGAAAAGAAAGAAGAGGTAATTTTTCCAAAATAACCTCTTTCCCAATTACCAAACTATCCTTACTTCAATCTAAAGCAACATCCACCTTTTCAATACTTAACATCATCCTTTTACTTCTTACTTTATGTCTTACTAACTTAAAGATTAAATAAAGAATATCATAATTATGTTGGCTTTGATTTGATGTGATTAGATGTTTACTTTTTCTTACTTTTGTTAATTCTTACTTACTTTTACTAATGACTTCTAGAAGTTTTCTAATTATATTTAGTAAAAGTAAACTAGATTAGTGATTTGATTAATACTTATACTATTTGAATATATGTTCCCATATAAGAAAATAAAGGTACGACGACATTGCGACAATGTTAAATCGATAAAACGTTGATTTTCAACAAAATATTTTACTATCACATTTTGACGTTTTAGTTAAACTATTTATATATGTACACTAAATTTAATAAATTTGTATAATATTATTTAAAAATATAAATAGTCATAAATTAATTAAAATAATTTATTTAACCATTGAAACAGACTTTTTTGAAATCAGCATTTTGTCACTTTTGTCGACATAGGCAAACGTCACTATTTTTGTGTATACTTCTCTTTCCAAATTCTATCTAATATTATTTGAATCATGTAACCTTACTTATTTTATATTTAAAATCATTTTACACGGTATATTTTAAAATGGTCAAATTCTGGGTCGTTACACTTATATTATCTTAGGTTGACATTGGACTTAGCTTACTAATTCTCTTTTTATTTAAGGCAATATGATTTATTATAAATATTCATCTACCCAAAAAATGCCTGTTTGTGCTCATAAATGTCGATTTGTTCATAAAATCCTAATGAACATTTGTTAAGACATTTATGTATGATTACTAATTTCAAATTAGTAACCTTTGTAGCAATTCTATTTTTGTCGGTCCTATTAATTCATTTACCCTATCAAATTATTGTAACTCCCATATTTATTATCATATATTTTCCATTTATTAGAGTTACAACCTCTTAAATCTCTTTATCACTAATTAATTTTCCTAAATACGAGTATTAAATGTAAGCATAATTATTAACTTTTTACTTAATTATTGCAAGCGCAGTAATATACGTACAAACGTATACTTTTATCGAATATATTCTAGTTATATATCTTCCTTAGAATATTCTTTTCCATATTCAATTGTTGGAATCATATCTACAAAGATTATCTACTATAATTTCCTTAAATTATGGCAAAGCAAAAGATTTAACTTTAAAATATAAAATATTACATCGTTCGAAACTACAAGAAATAATCATTTCTTTTTATTACTAAAATAGATGGTGTAAACTACAGTGAATTCATAGTTTACACATCTCTTTCTCTTTTTATTTGCAGATATCACTTGCTAGATCAAATGTTGCACTCTTTCAAAAAGGGGGGAAAATCAACTAATTTGCAAATATTAAACGGATCTAAATTACAACAATTCCAAACATAGAGATGTTTACATTCCAATAAGATTAGGGTAATAATCCAAATTCATAATATTATCATTCAACCTATTTCAGATCTGGAATAAATTTCATTCAAATCAATATTCTAAAATCATGATTTTGGGATTGATTTCCAGATCAGGTATTAAACAATTCTAAATCAATTCATAAATAAGAATATGTAGGCAATATTTATTATATTCAAACATATTCAGTTTGTTGCCTACAACTCATATACCATTATCCAGTCAGATATAATACTCAAATAAATACCATTGGGATGATCTTCATATTATAACAATCTACAAAATTTCTCACTCACCTTTTAAAAGCAGTTCAAATCTCCAGACTTGAAGTAGAACCTTTGATTCATCTCCAAATTCTTTTCAATTCAAGATATATGTATAAAAGGGTATATACATACAGTAGAATTACATATCCGAGAAGAGATTTGGGATTAGGAGTAAAAGTAGATACAAATATATATATAAATATACAAATTACCTCAAATACTCATAAGGTTGATTCTATTCTCTACTCCTTTTTATTAGATTTCCATTCTTCTCCGATTTGTATGAATATACATATAAATATCTTATTTTTATAATTTTAGAATGAAAGTGAAGAATAAGGAATAGTAGAGCTTCGCTACTGCCTCCATAAAAATATGAGAAGCGAATGGAGGTTTAGGCCTAAATTTTAGGCGCTAGAACCAACCGAAACCAATCAAAATATATTAAATCCGGGACATAAAAGGCCTAGGATTACTGAAGCCGTCACACATAAAGCGGTTGATCATCCCCTTCCTTGTGGTCGACCGCCTCTAGTCGAATGCATATATATATATATATATATATATATATAATATGTTGGCCGACCTATGGACCCTAGATAAATAATTTAAAACGTTCATTTTTCTTATATATTTATTTTCATTCCGAATTCATTTTTCGTAAACTTCTTCGTTTGGACTCCGATCGCAAAACTCCAAATATGAAAGTTGCTCAGAATTTCAACATGAACACACTATATCAATTTTCATTGTGAAATTCCATCGTTTGAACACATTCCATTTTCAGAGCCTAACTAACTAACTAACTAATTATTTAACTAACGCCAAATCACGGGGTGTTATATTCTTCCCCTTAAAAAGAGTGTCCTCGAAATTTCACCAATGACTATGTCAAGGTTTTGGCTCCTAACTATCTTAAACTACACAGTCAGTGAGTGTACAACAAATTTTGCAACCAATGTGGGCAACTGCATAGTGTATTACTATATCACCACATAAAAAATATGTACGCAGAATGATTTTAAATCAAATCCTCCTATATGAATGCATTTCTTTCGAAAACACTTTTAGAAATATGATACAAGCAACCTACACATCCACTGGCAGTTCTATATGTATGCGACCTTTCGAAAAATATTTTCAACCAAAACCTCTATACTCCTACAAATAGAAGTATGAAGCAACCAATTTTGCATCCACTTCCTACCATTTAATAATTTAACGTATCGAGCTTCCTAAACTTTACTCCTATGCCGGACAAAGGAATTAAGGTAGAGAATTTAACATTCTTATCACACTATAATCTTCATATTCCCGTACTATAGTGGAACTTCTTCCCTACCCCAGATTTTCTCCAAATTTTTCATTCACAAAACGCATAAGGAGATTTATATTAAAGTTCTAAAACGGAACTTAGTTTAAAAATAGACTCGTGCACATCATCGATAAGGTATGGAAATAGGAATTCCAAGGTTAAATCAGCTTTTCCCTTGTTATCGCTTGCATTTATCGCATCATCGATTGAAATGCACCGCTAAATCATGAATTCTAATTCTACTGCCTCTCTTACACCAAACATGTGGCCTTCAAATCAAAAGATTTTACAAAAATATTTTTCATTTTCAAATTTGTACTTTATTGGGAAAATAAAACCCTAAAATATTTAGATGCACATTTTCCTTTAAATCAAATTTTCGAATAGAAACTCTAAAAATAATTTAAGAGTCAAAATAACTAAGACATAACACGTTTTTTTTCAATAGTGGACTTTTCTAATCAAGGGGAATTTTTTGGAATTTTTTCCTTTTCAATAACTTTGATAAATCAAGCCACAATTTCAATGTAGTTGGATGTCGGTTATGCGCTAAATGCATAAACCAAATTCCAAAATCTATAACTAACCTTTACCAAAAAAATTGACATTATATTTTAAAACATCATCACATTTATTATTCAATTTTTTTAGCTTTTATGGAACATGAGGAATGGCCCACGATATCAAAACAAATTTATCATGTCCTTTGCAAAAATTTCCCAACTATTCTAAACTCCAGTCTTATATTGCATTTACCGTTAGTCAAGTGCCTTTATGAGGTTCCTATATTTTTACTGCTTCATTAATATGCATACGTAGGAGCGGTTCGCATATCCAGAAATAATAATACAGTTAAAAAATAGAAACTTCTAATATCGTGCATGCCTTTTACAGGAGACAACTAACAGTTTTACAACCCAAACAACCTAAAATAAAAGAATAAATCCTGGAAATAAAAAGATACGGCAATCCTAAATAAAACACCGCCTACGAACTATGGGAAGATCTTGCTCCACGGTTGGAGCTCGAGCCATTTCCATGGCCACGGAATGGTTGTAGCATGGCAACTATGCACCTAATCTCACGTCTATGGCATTGCTTCTCTGCCCTAACCTCTCGGAGCTCTGCCTGAACCTGACGGATAGAAACAAGCTCAGGACTCAAGTATCCCTCAGTGCCCTGTGCTATCCGTTGTTGCTTGTGCTGCTACTCAGGTGTTGGTATAAGTGGTGCGACAAGCGGTAAAAGAATATTCATCTTCTTAATGGTGGTCTGGTTGATGGAGGAAGGGACCTTCCTCACTACTGGTCGTCCACTCAAATTTACCTCATAATGCCTAAACAATTAAGTGAAAAAGTGGCAAAATGGAAATTGAGTCCACGGGGTATTAACTCCCTGATCGACCATATAAAGCATCAATACACGAGCCCAGTTGACGGTTATGGCATAGGCGGCTCTCCACACTGAGGTATAGATCTGGTTGAGGCTTCCCGTCCTTGGAATAATGTTGTGCTAAATGATGCTCACGGCGGGATTGGAATAAGTTGCAAATTGTCGGCCTTCCAGTGTCAGCCCTCCAATCATCGACATTTCTAAAAAAGATTCTATGTAGAATCTCAAGTCAGTCATCTCTATGTCATCCAAATTAGCACCTACTGCAGATATCTCCAAAATCCTAGCGAGATCATCTGTCATCTTGATCCACGCTCCCTTCACCTCAGACTCAATATGGCTGTTACCAAAATTCTATGCCATCTATGCATCGAAAAGACGGATGCAAAGTGGGTAATATTCCTACTCACAAGTCACGAAGCGAAGGATCGATGCAAGTGCTACTGTGACTAAAAGCACTTCAAGCCCAAGATTGGAGAAATCCTGGAATTTCACTAGTCACCCGTAAAGAAAATCAAAGTCCGTCATTTTGAGATAAGTGGCAATCTTCCACTTGCTCTCGTCAAGCCAAACGACTTCTTACGAAGTGAGACCGGAATGACGAAAGGAAGAGCTATCATTGCATGATGGTGCCATAGGTTAAGAGGCGGTTGGAAAAGAAGAGAAAAGCGTTTAGATCTAGAGTGGTGGTGGGGCAAGATCTAACGCACAAGAATTTTGGCGTTGCTTGGGAAGGAGAGAGGTTTTGATTAAGTGGAGGAAGAGGGAGCTGAAAATGAGATTCAACTAAAATTGGAGAGGAGGAAGAGAATTTAGGGGGGTTTTATAGATGATGGTTTGGGCGCGACTTATAGTCGCATACCAGGTTAGGGTTCGACCCGAATCCACCTAGCGGTTAACCGCTATTAGGTCAACTGGTCGACCATTACGGTCGACCGCTTGTGGTCGATTGCAAGCCTAGTTTGGGCACGGTCTGAATCTACCCAATAGGGCCAAGTATAAATTGATTAATATTCTAAAGACCGTTTCGTACACTATCTTTAACTTAACTCATCCAGAAAATTCTACCTTCCATACTACTATATCCACCTTACCATGTTGACCACTCCTCGACAAGATTGTGATAGCCTTAACAAAAATGTTACAACCAACAACACTTCCAAAAACCCAAAATGATCCAGTTGCTATTTCCTGCCTACTTTAAAAGGAAATATTTCTTCCAATAGTTGGTGGGCACAAAAACACTTCAAACTACATACCCCAATAAAGTTAAATGTCATTCCTACTTTGTCCGTACCTTCAAGAGATAAAATATCAAAATTTCAATTTTATAAACCGAAAAATCATTGAGTAGAATATATGCACTTTTATACTTGTTTCTACATAATAGAAACTATTTCATACCAAAACTTCCTTTTAAAATCAAACTTATATATATAAATATTTTAGGGTTTCCAAAAATTTCTTTTTAAAACACAAATTACCCAAGTTGGAAAATTATTTCCTTGCCAAAAATCAAAATTAAGCCTTTACTAATTCATGTAAATATTTAAGGATTTAAAGAGTTAATCTTTTGTAAACTAAAAATTTATTAACACGACCAACTTAGTGGTATACATATTTCATTGAATATTAAAATTTCAATACATTCCAAAAACAAAATTTCCAAAATAAATCCTTAGGAAAATAAATCCCTTTAAAACCTTTTTTCAAAATCTAATGCATTTCTAGAATATACTTTATAAATATTTTCTCATAGGTTTTAAACCAAGGAATTGAAATTAATTCTCTGAATACAAATCCAATTTTCCTTCAAAGAGGTGATCAATGAATGCTCCATAGCAATAACTTGGTATAAGACAATTGCGACATACAGACCCTAATTTCCCACTCATCTAGAATAAATGCGTGTCTCCGACTGGAACTCAAAATCCAAAGTCATAAGGTAGCAAGAATCTCAACCATCAAGTTGAATGCCTCAAGTCTTCGGGATTCCGCCATATGTCGTACACGTGCTCTTCATCAACAACACTTTACACATCGCGAGCACTACGTAAGGTACTTCGTAGTCGGTATGAAAATCTTAACTCTGAGATATTTCCAACTTATAGTTGTTTTTTCTATTCCTTCGGAGTGGAAATATGACCACTTCTATGGTTGGAATTCTTAGAATTTGACATAAAAATATTATAATAGGAGGTAGGAAAGTACGAATACGTTCTTTCAATTTATCCTAATTCCTCTGACCTACTAACCTAGGCTATGATATCAAATGTAACAATCAGTACCTCCATGGGCTTAAATTTCAACAAAAGCCGAATCCCAAGTCCATCTAAGAATAAATAATTGGATTTGGTACCTGCAAATAAGCATGAGCATTATCAGAGGTTGATAGTAATCTAAACTCATAGAAGAAACATTAATATGATAAGAATACTGACATTGGCTACTACCTTGGAATTAGTGGTATTTCTAAGATAGCTGATTGTCACATCGGCTTTGAGCATGAGAGAAAACGAAGACTTCTCCAACAACAAAGCATATTCAGCTCCAGACCCGTTACTCTAAATCTATCCTATCGGTTGTAATGAGGAGGGGTCTGAACAATGTTCTAGTGGCTGGAAAATCTATAAACTATCCATAACATAAATTTATACCGGTTGGTTTCCATTTAATAGTTATGTTCATTAAGGTTAGCAATTCTAATCTAACCTTGTATTGCACACACTATTACTTACTTACTTACCACTTTCCAAGGTGCAAAATACTAATGTACCCGTATTAGCCACTCAATACTTTCAAACTCATTTTCCACTTAATACTTCTAAATATGAAGAGGGCTTTTATTATACTTTAAAAGAGAAATAGGCAGACCCCGTCATTTAAGACCTATTATGAAGATGATTTCCTAATAATATTTATCAATGATCGATGGGTCCGAGCTACAAAGACTTCTAACCACTATTTAAGGCTTCCGCCATCTAATGTCCAACTATTACCGCATCTATTATTGATAAAATCATAGCCATGTAATAACAGTACCCAAGCCACTTAATACCTTTTATTGGAAAATAGGCAATCTTTGGTCATTTAATATCTTAATTAAGGCAGGATCCATCATTTAGTATCTATTTCCAAGGCGTGCTCCTCAGTGGTACTATCATCATTACGGCCTTAGCAATATAAGAGACTGTACCCAAGCCACTTAATACCTCATTAATAAGGACTAGGTGGACCCCTGACCATTTAACACATACTTATAGGTAGGCCTTTGTCATTTAATACTTAACCCTAAGGCGGACTCTCACTAGTACTATCTAGCTTACATTGCTTGCAAATCTCATTAGACTACTTAATACTTATTTTATAGGAAAAAGGCGAACCCTTCAGTCACTTAATATCCCAAATCTAAAGCGAACCCTTCCAGAGATATGCACAACCACTCTTAATTATAAATATGGAATCTCATTAGGTTACTTCTTTCGATATGGAGGCAGGCCCTAGAGCAACTTAATACCTCAACACTAAAGTAAAACTTTTAGAGACATCCATATTTATTTGGAATCTCACTAGGTTACTTAGTACTTCCATTGAGGAGAGAGGCAGACCCTATAGCCACGTAATGCCTCAAACCAGAAGTGAACTCCTATGGAGATATCCCTCACCACTCCTAATTCCAAATTTGGACCATTTAATACTTTCCAATTAAGAAAGCAGGCCCAGTCTCTCATGTCATCATGTGTCCTAGGATTAGTGATATCTCACATTATTAGTAAGTACATCCGACTACTGGTAGCCACAAAGTGAAGGAAAATCTTCTGTCAAGTGACTATATTGACCTCACATCACTAATCTACCAAGTCCAATTAAGCATTGTAAGTCTTTAATTACATTATCTTAGGTAGACATTGGACTTAGCTTACTAATTCCTTTTTTACTCAAGGAATAAGATTTACCTTAAAGATTTATCTACCCAAAAATCCCAATTTATGCTTATAAATGACAATTTGTCCATAAAATCCTAACAGACATTTCCTAAGATATTTAGGTATGATTACTAATTTCAGATTAGTAACCTTTATAGTTATTCCATTTTATTAGTGTAACGACCCGATATTTCGTGCCATTCGCATCCGCACATGTTGGACTTGTATTGCTCAAAACATCAGATTGTTAATTTATATTTGGCAAAACTCAGCTTATACAGCAAACAAATCAATCACAGAATCACAGAAATAGAGTAATATAACAATAAGCAGCATAATAGATAAATAGTAGTTCATGAAGCTACTATATAAACATCAGATTTTGAAATAAAATACAACAGAAATATCAAGTACAATGAAGTCTCGAATACAAATAGATTACTTCTCTAAACAAATCAACTATAAAAGCTGAATAGACAAGACAGATCTTCAAGCAAAGCTCCAATCTCCAAATGGTGAGTCTCAAATGTTGTGACACTCGGTCTGACCCGAGCATAAAGCAAAATACAAAACACTTAAGTCAGGATTAACATTCTTATGTCAATAAATTCAACTCAAGTGAAATCTCAACTGAAATACAAGTAAATTAAAGGATGTTTGGGATACTCATCCTCTAAGGATCCATAGAACTATCTACTATGTAGCAATATACGCTATTGTAATAAGTCTATAGTAAAGTAAAAGTATTAAAATAGCGTTAAGGCATTACCCATATCCCCCTTAACACATTTTATATATTCTCGTAGTCTATACAAAGCCGCACGCTCCTTCATAAACTGGAGCTTTACACAGAGGAAACCACATAGGTACGGTGCAAGACAAACTCGTAGAAGGCGCGATAAGGCATGCGATAAGGCACTCGAGGCAATGCCAGAGTTGGTATACCGTTTGCGTATCCGGATTGGTGGTAACGTGTAGCAGCTACTATCGCCCATCTCGTGACACACACCCAAATCAAAGGGTGCACCCAATCAAATCACAAAAGCAATAGAATGGTATCGAAGAAATATGTCCGATAGGAGGAATGACCTTACTTAGCCCGACGTGGCTCATGTTTTAGCCGCATCAAGCTGACTCACGGGAGTCAGGGCTACTTAAATACCATATAGAATCGTCACCAAACCATCCTACTTCATTCTGGAATCTCCACCATGTACACAGTTGTTAAAATGGTTTTCGGTATTGGCAGAGAGTATGAAAATATCCGATCTAGGTCTCTTAAACAACCAAACGTTATTATAACACCATGGTCATTTCACTTCAAACAGCTCATGATTCGTATCAAAATATCATATCATTTCAAACTATATCAATTTGCTATCATTATACACTTTAGATCATATTCATTTCCAAAAATCATAACACTTTCAAAATTTTAACACTTTCGAAATCGTAACACTTTTGAAATCATAACATTTGGAAATCATAGCACTTTGGAAATCGTAACACCTTGAAATCATAACACTTCTGAAATCATAACACTTTTGACTTATACAGTTTAGATATTGAGAATAGCATATAAAATAAATAGTTTTAAATTGAAATAGATTGTACATTTAAATAATTTATATATTAAAATAGTTTATATATTAAAATAAATTATATGAGAAAAATAGTTTCCTGAAATTTCGCAAATTGGTTCAAATCATCTTAGATTCCACACGTTCAATTTGAATCAAATTCCAGTTTAACCATTTTAATTTAAAGTTCAAAGATTCAAGTTTAAATACTCAAACATTTACAATATAAATTTCACTTATATTTCAACATTTAACTTTAAATTTATTCAAATTGGAAAATATTCCTTTAACCATTTTATAACAATTTATTTAAATCCCAATTTATGTATTTAAATAACTATTAAACATTCAATCTCAATTTTTTCCAAAATTGAGAATATTCATTTAAACGCCTTTTTTTCAATTCAAGTTATACTCATATCTTTTCAAAATATTAAAACTAATAAGTTTAAATCAATTCTTTCTTAAATTTAATTATTAACCAAATTAAATTCCAAGTCAACATTAATTTATCTTTCCAACCTTATTATTACAATTATAAATATATTTTAAAATATTAATATAAATTTAAGTAAATACTTAGACATATTATATACTAATTAAATTAAATTTTATTAAAATAAAACTTATTATTAAATTTATTTTACCTTAAATCTATTTATATATATTAAAATAGTAAAATTATAAGTAAAATCTTAAAAAGTTATATTTTCAAAACTAACTTATAAATTTAAACTTCCAAACATAAAATTTTAAAAAACCTAAAATTTAAACATTAAAAAATAACATTTATATATAATATCTTAAAATTAATATTTATTAAAACCATATATTTCTTTTTAAAACTTTGAAAATCATTTCAATATATATATACACATATATATAGGCCAATGGTGTGTGTATATGATTTTCTATCATATGGTCAAGTGATGCGGATATTTATCATTTCAATTCATGATTTTAAATATTTAAGGGTATATATATCATTTCGACCTCCAATTTTAAATTCAATTCAAAATGAAAATCACTTGAGTTTATCATTTAAACCCATAACGATTTTCTCCTATTCTACAAGATCATTTAAGTATGTATTATTTCAATCCATAGGGAATTCTAAACTAACAGGGAACTTGCAGAGTGAGAATAGTAATGATAATAATATAACAAATCAATAACAGGCATATATCATCAATAATAGATAAAATATAATAACATATCATGGTGCCAGATGTCATAGATGAACAGATACAGATAATAGCATATATATGGCAATTTAAATAAATAGCAGCCACATATTTCAATTGTCGTTTCAATTGAAATCAAAATTAATAAATATAATAACGTTAATCGTGAGTGATTGCTCACCTTTCGAGGTTAGAGATAAATGAGAATGAGAGGAGTTACGAATCCAGGCATGAATTTCAAAACAAAGCTTGATTTGGCACGAATTCGACGAACAAAGCTGATAGATAAGGAATCGATGAAACAATTAGAATCAATTTGATAGGAACAATAGGTTTATGAAATTAAACTTAAACAAATATATTATATATATATAAAGTTATATTATATAACACACACACACATATATATATACCTTTAAAAGAAACAGGGACATAAGATGATCGCAAAAGAAGGAGATGGTGGCCGAGTGAGGGTGTTGCTGTAGGCATGGCAGATCTGGTTTTGGGGCGGAGATGGAAGTGGGGTTTCGGCCACGAGAAGGTGGGAGGGAGAGTAGGAGAAGCTTGTGTCCTAGGTTGATGGAGGGTGGAGGTAGGTTGAGGCTGTGTGGAGGTTAAAAATGATGGTGTCAGAAGCTTGGGTGTTCCATGTAGGAGATGGCAAGAGGAAGGTCGGGTGGTTGGTCACAGTAGAGGCGCAATGGGAGGAAGGCTTGGGGAAGGGAAAAGTCGGCGTAAGTGGAGTTTGGGTGGGGGTATTATGAGCTTAGGCAATGAGGAGAGAGGCGGAACACATGAGAGAGGGGAGGCGAGGCCAATCGGTTGAAGGAAGAACGACATTGTGGAATGAGCAGGTAAAGAGAAAAAAAGGAAGAGGGATGGCTTCAGGGAAAAAGGAATGTACAAATATTAAATATAATTTCAAAAGCAAAACGCACAGAGAAAGAAACGTACCACTGACTAATAAATTGAAATGATTGAATAGTAACAGCTAGCCATTGATTCGGTCAAAAATAAATGCTAGTGGCTTTTTATTTCAGCCATTTGAAATTTGAATAGACACAGACCATCCAAAGTTCAAAAGTGGTATCGATACGGTTAACCGTTCCACAGGTTTCATCGCATACCAGAGTCCGAAATACAAAAATGAATACACTGTGATATCCCGGAATTTTTGACAATATCTATTTAATAATCTTTATTAAAATTAAATTGATTTGATAATTCTTGTTAATAAAATTTGAATTTATTTAATAATTTTCCTTTAATAAATATTTAATTGGTAGAATTTATCTTTTAAAAATTAATAAATTGATTTCTATTTAAATGAATATATTGTATGTATATTAAATAATCTTGGTTTAAATTAATAAATGAATCTTGATTTCAAATTCTGATATATATATATATATATAATAATTTGGAAATTATGATTTAAATAATATTAAGCTTTTCAAAGCTATTTAATAAAATGTTTAATTGTTTAAAAAGGATTTTAGCTTAAAAAATTAAGTAAGATTTATAATAAGGTTTGTTTTATTTCTTTTTAAAATATTGATTAATAAATATGATTTGTAAATTAGATATAAAAGTTCAAAATACAACTAATAAATGAAAAATTTATTCATTTAAATAATAAGTAATTTATAACCTCTTTTATAAATTTATTTAAAATGATCAAAAATGTTATTTTCAAATAATAGATATAAGTATTGTTTTTATTTATAATTATACTTGGTTTTATTTCTTTAAGATTAGTTATATATATAACTAAGTATTTTAAAAGAAAAATTAATTTATTAAGTTAAAAGCTTTCATTAACATTTAATTATAAGTACTAATTACCTTTAAAGAACATGTGTAGACATCATAGAGCTTAAGATAACATGTGTTAATTTACAAACCATTAATGTAACAAATGTTGTATTTTTGGACAAGTGGCCTCTTTAAATTTTAATTTTCTCTTATTTTATAAAACCAGAAAATTAGCCTATATAAGTATGTATACATCTTTCATTCTTATTTCTTTTTCTCATTTTCTAATCAAAGAAAACTTCAAACTGTTTTATTCTAAAAACTGAAATCACTTCCTCTAAAACCTGTAGTTCACTTTTCAAATAATAATGTAAAAGAAAAACCTGTAGTTCATGATCAAAAGAAAACAAGTCTGCATTTTTTTTAATTGTGGAAATTGGCTCTGCATGCAAACCAAAAATCACTTCCCTGTAACTCATTTTCAAGTTCAAGGCCTGAATCATTTTCCAAAACCCAATAAACAAATTTTCAAACCAAAATCAGTTTACAAACTCAAATCAAAATCTTCATAGCAAAACAAATCCCTGTAACCAAGAAAACAAATCAACAAGACCTGTAGTTCATCATTTTCTGCAATCTGGAACCAAGCTTGCATTTTCTTCTTAAATCAGGAAGCATGCAAGCAGTATATAAATCAAACAAAGAAGCACCTCAGTTTTCCAAAATTTTAAAGGAAAGCATACAAGTTTTTAAAACAAAGGGTCAATGCAGTTTTAAAGTATCAAAAGCTTTTCAAAATGGAAGCTCTGTCTTCTTCAAATTCAGGTGAGTAACAATTTTTTTTCCTAAAAATTTAAGTTTATGAATTTTGGTTGCCTGATTAGAATCAGGAATAAGTATGCTTGTTATATATGCGTTGTTCTGTATATATATAAATGGACATATAGATGCTTGTGCATGCTTGTTTATCAGAGATCTGTCTGTCTTTAATTTCCAGGGTGTAGTCTATTTCAAAATTCATTTTCTATTCATCAAATTACTGATAGGATTTGGTATTTAAACAAAATTTGTTTGTTTATTAATAAATTAAAGTTTAAAATTTATTTAAGTTGAAATAAGTTTGTATTGACTCTGGGAATCATGAACAACAAAAATGCCTAAGCTAAGTCAAAATTCATATTCAGTAATTCATGGATTCAGAGTTATAAACCAAATCCATAAACAAAAACATGAATTTTAAAACTAAAATCATAGTTTTTAGTTTGGGGATGGGTGTGCAGTTCTCGTTCGAACTTAAAAGGGAAATTTGGGTTATTCTGGTGATCTATGTGCCTAGAGGGGTCGGGGTTCTTCCAGATGATGGAGGAGCGTTATTAGTTGATGAGAAAAATACTGGATGGTGTTGCATTTCATCGAGGAGGCAGCTGTGGCGAAATTTCTTCTGGAACTCAGATTTAGTTAGGCTTAGGAAATTGATCGCTACGGGTTCTACAGTGGATCGAGTGCTTCAAGTTTTTGGGTGATGGAAGCTTGGTCGTATACAAGGTCATGGCCGGAGTTGTAGTGTTTCTGGTGGTCGGAGGGTTGTGGTCGAGGCAGTTTCCAGGTTGCGTATGGTGGTTCTAGTTGTTTTCCAGGTTTGGGTTGCAATCTCGAATTCGATTTCGAATATGTTGTGGCAATTCGATGATAGGGATCTGGTTCATGGATGTTCGACGAGATGTGGAGATCATTGTTGATGATCGAAATCGACGAAGGCCACCGTGCATGTGCACGGTGCACCTTTTCGTTTTTTCTGTTGTTTTTGGTTTGGGTAGAAAAGTTACCCAAGTGGTTCTCGAGTATATTGTTAGTTTCGCTCAAAGCACCTTGGGTTAGAACTCGAAGGAGATTTTGAGTGGCTCGGGGAGGTGCTGGTAACAGGTTTTAGAAAACCTGTTATGTTCTTAAATTTGAAAATGAAATTTTAAAATGGTTTTAAAATATGAAAGTAAAAGATTTAAGCAAAGTTTAACTCTAAGTTTAAATATGGATTCAAAGTCTAATTTCTAAATTAAATAAAGTTCTTAAATTCAAATTGTTTAATAACTTAAAAGTGTTTAAGTAAATAAAAATGTTTTTAAAAGAATTTTAATTTAAAATGGAGTTTGAAAATATAAAGAAAGGATTTAAACCAAGTTTAAATCAAAAGTTTTAAATCTGATTCAAATCTAATTTTGAATCTTAGTTTTGAAATAAAATAAAGTTTAAAAAAAATTAATGTTTAACAACTTTGAATGTTAAAGTAAATTTTAAATGTTATGAATTGAAAAGGGAATTTGATTTAAACTCTTTTGAAATCTCTTTTAAGAAAGTATTACTTTAACATATGATTTTAAAAGTTTTTAAATTGGTTTTAAACTTTGTTAAAGATAAAGTTGGTATTCATTTTAAATCTTGAATTTGAAATGAAATTTAAAAATAAATTTTAAAATAAAGGTTTTCAAATGTATTTCTGAATGATAATTTAACCATAGACAAGAAAAAGTTTTATCTTAAAGTAAATTCAAAGGTAAATTATTTTCAAATGTTTTTGTTAATGACAATTTAGTCATAATTAAGAAATGTTTTTATCTTAAAGTTAAATTAAGATTTAATGATTTGAAATTAATTAAATTAGTGAGGTAATTTAGGAATAATTATTTAATTTAATTAATTAATGATTAATAAATAATTGATTAAGGGTTAATCAATTTGTAATTAAAGATCATTAATTAGATAACTAAAGATTATTAACTAATGATTAAAGATTTATTAATTAAGCAATTAAGTTATAATCAAGGTTAATTAATCAAGTAACTAAGAATTAATTAAGTTACAGTTAACACTTAATTAATTAAATAATTAGAGATTAATTTATTGGTAATAAAGATTAATTAATTTTGAAATTAATAATGATTAATCTAAGTTAATTACTTAAGGAAGTACTTAAAGAATTGTTAATAGTTAATGAAGGTCATTAACATGAGATTATTTAATAATTAATTAATGTGATTCATTTTTAATAATTAATTAGATTAATTAATTAAAAATAATAATTTGTGAAATTGTTTAAGTGTAATTACTTAATGGAAGTAATTAATTACTTAATGTAATTAATTTAGTTTAATGGGATTAGTTTGAATTAATTAATTAAGTTTAATTAATTTTAAACACTGAATGATTTGATGATAATTACTTAATGTAATTAATGGAGTGTAATTACTTAGTGAAGTAATTAATGGTAATTACTAGATGTAATTAATGGAAGATGATTTAAGAATGGAAGTAATTTGAGTATAATTTCTTTATAATTAATCAAGGGATTAATTAAGGATAATTAATTAGGAATAGTTTATTTATTTAATGAAGTAATTAAGGGTAGTTAATTACTAAACGAGATTAATCAGGAGTGATTAATAATTATGGTTTGACTAAGATTAATCACTTATTATAATTAATTTAAATAAAGTAATTAATTAAAATGTAATTAGGGATCATTAATTAATACAATTAATAATGTAACTAAGGGTTGATTAATTAAGATTAATTAATCATTGATAAGTGATTTAGAGTAATTAATTAATGTAATTAATTAAGGATTAATGTAATTAATTATAGTTAATTAATTAAGAAAGTAATTAAAGGTTAATTACTGTTTTTGGTTAAGAATAATTACTTTGTGAAATTAATTAAAGGACGATTACTTGAATGTAATTAAAGGATAATTAATCAAGAGTGATAAATTAAGGTGATTAATTAGAGGATGTTTAATTAATTTGTAATTAATTAATGGTTAAGTAAGCAAGATTTAAAAAGATGAAGTAATTAATTTAATTCACTTTAAATTAATTAGAGATGCAAATAATTAATTTAATTCATTTTAAATTAATTATAGTGTGATTAAGTAAATCCTTGCTTATGTATGAATGGATGACATTGATTGCCTTGAATGGTTTGTGATCTCAGATATGAGATTAGTGATGCTGTGTGATATGAATGCTTAGGTTGCATTGTGATGATAATATGGATTATCCGTTTATAATGATAATATGGATTATCTGTTTGTAATGATAATATGGATTATCTGTTTATAATGATAATGTTGATTATCTATTGTGATTTGTGAATTATCTATCTGTGTGTATATAGATAATTGAATTGAATTTGTTTTAAACTTTAAAACAACTTGGCCTTAAAAGATACGTTTTGGATTTTGATGAGTCCGGGATCGGGTTTCCAGATTTGGATATTCGAAAACCACATCGATCCAAATTAACGATAGGTCGTGAATCTCAAGTGAAGACGAAGATTCAGAGTGCAAGGGTTATCGTCGTTAACTATGAGGGTGATTCCAAAATGAGTGTAATGATATAATGCCTTCAGTTTCATTCGAACCAGGAACGAACTTGTATGGATTGAATGCTTTCAGAACATCGTCAGGTGGACGATGAGCATTCTAAGTGATGTGTTCTATAAAGGTAATCGTAGCCTCAAGCCTCATCAACCGGGAATGGCTAAAACAGGGGAGGTGTAGCAAGGCTAAGTGGGTCATGCCCAAGTAGGATGAGATTGTCCCTTGTCTAGAGATCCCTTTTATTCGGCTGTGTGGGCAGTTGTTGAGCTCCAACTGCCGGGGTTGTCTTGTTCAGGACTGTCCAGTAAGGGATGGTTCCGGCCTTGTGTTGCAGGGGATTGGGAGTAATTCTCGGTACTTTGATCTAGGTCACGTACTTTGACGGGCGGTACCCCAGTAGCCCTACCATTGTATGGAATCCAAAATCCAATAAATGCCATCGGATTTGATTGTATTACCCACTTTTGTGGCTAGTAGCTGGAATTTAATAAATGTAACAATTTCGGCTATTTTCTATTTACTTGAAAACCCTAGACCTATTATAATATCACAGGATTTCCTATCAAATGTTTTGGTTAGCGTAAGGTAAAAACCTACCCACGTTTATGTGTGGGGAGTCTTAGGTGATACCTTTTGTTTTCAAATGTTTTTAAGTTAAGCAACTTTAACCTGTTACTCACAGCGGACCCATGTCTGACCCGTAGTTTATCTTCTGTTTTTCTTAAACTCTTAGGTACTCAATTTTTTTTACGAGTAGCCAAGGGATTCAGGTTAGCTTTGACGAATTATGGAGGAGCAATGGAGCAGGAGGCTTCTGCGTTATAGTTATATATAGTGTTCCGCTGTGTTGGTTTCTCTGAATAGTTTCCTTGTTATGTTTGAGTTGTATAACTAGACAGGTGTTTATAACTGTCTAGTATGTGTTGTATAATCTATGTAACTCTGATTATTGTTGTATACTATGTAATATTTATGTGATTAATATAATTTATTCGTTCCACTGTTGAGATTCTGATGTTGTTTGTTCTTTCTCTTCTTTCTTTTCTCTTTTCTATCCCTTTCTTTCTTCAAGATGATGCGATTTTCTGTGGTGAGAAAGTCGGGTCGTCTCATTTGGTATCAGAGCGCTAGGTTGAGTGAATACCTAGGCTTTGGAGTGATTTCTTTCTTGAGAGAGCGTATTTGTAATATATATATATATATATATATATATATATATATATATATATATATATATTTGTTTCTAACTATCTGTTGGGTTACCTATTCAGGTTTTCCAATATAAGTTATTAAGGTAGATGGGGTAGTGGTGTGTGTAACACGACTACCATTGGTTGGAGTTTGAATGTTTGAGGTTGGAAGTGTATCTGTCGAGACTGTAGACCTAATACCATCTCGAGCGAGTTTTGCAGTGGTGTACGGATTTCATCGATCTCTGAAGGAAACCTGTTAAGGTTCGGAGTTCATTTTTGAAGTTGGATGAGTAGAGTTTGGAACTGTCGGTTAGGCAGAAGCGAGTGATGGTATCTTGATACCTCAAGAAGTAGTAGCTGCGTGATGAGATGCAGTGATTATGGATGTGTCCGAAGATGTTTCTTTGGAACAAATTTAAGGAAGTGAGTCTGCTTCGATGTTGTGGCTGAGTTCAGGATGGTGTTTCTGTTTGATTTGAAGTCCAAAATTTCTCGAAGAGCTTTGGATTAGGAAATCTTTGGCATCTGTGTCAGCAGTGCAGCTCAGAATGTTCTGTATGTCGGCAGGGATCTTTCTGGCCCAGCAGTTTTTCTGAAGAAAGAGTTCAGAAGCAGCAGAGTGGACCTGTTTCTTCGATGGATTGGCAATTAGTCTGAGTTGATCGCAAAAGTGACTTGCGATAGTTGAGTGTTCTCTTGGATTATCAAAGTTTTTTTGGACGTCTTCAGGGAAGTCAGAGGTTTGTCCACATCTGAAGAGTGAGTTTTCTTATCGACTAGGATTCTAGGAGTGCTACCGGTGGTTTAGCTGAGTAGAAGGATGATTCTTAGAGATTGAGTTGGTGTAGCAGCTCAGGGTTTTGGAGGAACTTATGAGATTTTCTTTGATGGATCTGTTGAACCATATTTCTAGGATGTGTTGTCCAGTTTGTGCTCGTGTTCCTCATCAGCATTCTTATCTACTTTGGATCATAGTTGTGCAGCGGAAGCATTTTTGGGAGTGCATCTGCATTTCTTTTCTGGTTAGGAGAAGTTGTTTTTCTTCTGACGTTTGAGAAGTTGAGTTGGTGTTCTTGGTGGTTGATCTTGAGGAGATCATTGTGTTGGGTTATTTTTGGTCTAGTTTGTTTCTAGAAGCATCGCCGAGGGGTTGAGCTGATCATGAAAGATGTAGGCAACCCAAGATCGTTCGAAGATTTTGTGGATAAGGGACAGAGGAATTTGGATTCCGAAGTCGGAGATTTAATTTTGAATAATTTTTTTTCGATCAAAAAGGGAGCTATAAAATTGGGTAAGGCTGAGAAGCTAGCTTTGAAATGTTTTGGATCTTTTCTGTGTTCTTGTGAGGATAAGTGTTTGGTCTTCAGGATTGAATTGCTAGTTTGGATAATTGGGATTCAATGTGTTTCACGTATCTCTGAGGGAGTACGTGTTTGATCTATCTCTAGTTTTGGAACCAGCAGTTCGGGAGTTTTGGTTGTTGAGTCAGACTTGAGTGTAGTCTGATATCCTGTCTAGTGTTGTAGATCTAGATGAGTAAGAGCTCTATAGCTTAGTAGAATTGATTGTTTGGATTCTGTTAAGCGAGTATCCCAGTATTTTACTTGGGAAACTCGAGGAAATTATATCCAGAATTTTGTCTGGATATTAGATTTGTTTGATTGGATGAATTGGTTGTTATGGTTGTTAACATATGTTTGATATATGCTTGTGTTTAAAAATTAAATCTTTAACGAGATTATTAAATTAACTTTGTTTTAAATTTCGGGGACGAAATTATTTTAAGGGGGGAGGATTGTGATATCCCAGAATTTTTGACAATATCTATTTAATAATCTGTATTAAAATTAAATTGATTTGATAATTTTTGTTAATAAAATTTGAATTGATTTAATAATTTTCGTTTAATAAATATTTAATTGGTAGAATTTATCTTTTAAAAGTTAATAAATTGATTCCTATTTAAATGAATATATCGTATGTATATATTATAAATAAATAACCTTTGGTTTAAATTAATAAATGAATCTTGATTTCAAATTCTGATATATATATATTTAATAATCTGAATATTATGATTTAAATTAATATTAAGCTTTTCAAAGCTATTTAATAAATAACTATATGGTTTTATATACATAAAATAAATGTTTAATTGTTTAAAAAGGATTTTAGCTTAAAAAATTAAGTAAGATTTATAATAAGGTTTGTTTTATTTCTTTTTAAAATATTGACTAATAAATATGATTTGTAAATTAGATATGAAAGTTTAAAATACAACTAATAAATGAAACATTTATTCATTTAAATAATAAGTAATTTATAACCTCTTTTATAAATTTATTTAAAATGATCAAAAATGTTATTTTCAAATAATAGATATATGTATTGTTTTTATTTATAATTATACTTAGTTTTATTTCTTTAAAATTAGCTATATATATAACTAAGTATTTTAAAAGAAAAATTAATTTATTAAGTTAAAATTTTTCATTAACATTTAATTATAAATACTAATTACCTTTAAAGAACATGTGTAAACATCATAGAGCTTAAGATAACATGTGTTAAGTAATAAACCATTAATGTGACAAATGTTGTATTTCTGGACAAGTGGTCTCTTTAAATTTTATTTTTCTTTTATTTTATAAAATCATAAAATTAGCCTATATAGGATTACATCTTTCATTCTTATTTCTTTTTCTCATTTTCTAATCAAAGAAAACTATAACCTGTTTTATTCTAAAACCTGAAATCACTTCCTCAAAAACCTGTGGTTCACTTTTCAAATCATAATGCAAAAGAAGAACCTGTAGTTCATGATCAAAAGAAAACAAGTCAGCATTTTTTTCTTAAATCTGGAAATTGGCTCTGCATGCGAACTAAAAATCACTTCCCTGTAACTCATTTTCAAGTTCAAGGCCTGAATCATTTTCCAAAACCCTGTAAACAAATCTTCAAACCAAAATCAGTTTACAAACTCAAATCAAACTCTTCATAGCATAACAAATCCCTGTAACCAAGAAAACAAATCAATAAGACCTGTAGTTCATCATTTTCTGCAATCTGGAACCAAGCTTGCATTTTCTTCTTAAATCTGGAAGCATGCAAGCATTTTATAAATCAAATATAGAAGCAACTCAGTTTTCAAAATTTCAAAGGAAAGCAATCAAGTTTTTAAATCAAAGGGGCAATGCAGTTTTAAAGTATCAAAAGCTTTTCAAAATGGAAGCTCTGTCTTCTTCAAATTCAGGTGAGTAACAACTTTTTTTCCTAAAAATTTAAGTTTATGAATTTTGGTTGCCTGATTAAAATTAGGAATAAGTATGCTTGTTACATGTGCATTGTTCTGTATATATATATAAATGGAGATATAGATGCTTGTGCATGCTTGTTTATCAGAGATCTCTCTGGCTTTAATATCCAGGGTCTAGTCTATTTCAAAATTCATTTTCTATTGATCAAATTACTGATAGGATTTGGTATTTAAACAAAATTTGTTTGTTTATTAATAAAGTAAAGTTTAAAATTTATTTAAGTTGAAAAAAGTTAGTATTGACTCTGGGAATCATGAACGACAGAAATGCCTAAGCTAAGTCAAAATTCTAATTTAGAAATTCATGGATTCAGGGTTATAAACCAAATCCATAAATAAAAACATGAATTTTAAAAATAAATCACAGTTTTTAGTTTGGGGATGGGTGTGCAGTTCTTGTTCGAACTGAAAAGGGAAATTTGGGTTTTTCTGGTGATCTATGTGCCTGGAGGGGTCGGGGTTCTTCCAGATGATGGAGGGGTGTTAGTAGATGATGGAAAAAAAATACTAGATGGTGTTGCATTTCATCGAGGAGGCAGCAGTGGTGAAATTTCTTCTGGAACCCTAGATTTAGTTAGGCTTAGGAAATCGATCACTACGGGGTCTACAGTGGATCGAGTGCTTCAAGTTTTTGGGTGATGGAAGCTTGGTCGTATACAAGGTCATGGCCGGAGTTGTAGTGTTTCTGGTGGTCGGAGGGTTGTGGTCGAGGCAGTTTCCAGGTTGCGTATGGTGGTTCCAGTTGTTTTCCAGGTTTGGGTTGCAATCTCGAATTCGATTTCGAGTATGTTGTGGCGATTGGATGATAGGGATCTGGGTCGTGGATGTTCGACGAGATGTGAAAAGATCATTGTTGATGATCGACGAAGGCCACTGTGCATGTGCACGGTGCACCTTTTCGTTTTTCTGTTGTTTTTGGTTTAGGTAAAATAGTTACTCGAATGGTTCTCGAGTAAATTGTTAGCTTCGCTCGAAGCACCTTGGGTTAGAACTCGAAGGAGATTTTGAGTGGCTCGGGGAGGTGCTGGTAACAGGTTTTTAGAAAGCCTATTATGTTCTTAAATTTGAAAATGAAATTTTAAAATGGTTTTAAAATATGAAAGTAAAAGATTTAAGCAAAGTTTAAGTCTAAGTTTAAATATGGATTCAAAGTCTAATTTGTATCCTAGTTTCTAAATTAAATAAAGTTTTTAAATTCAAATTGTTTAATAACTTAAAAGTGTTTAAGTAAATAAAAATGTTTTTAAAAGAATTTGAATTTAAAATGGAGTTTGAAAATATAAATGAAGGATTTAAACCAAGTTTAAATCAAAAGTTTTAAATCTGATTCAAATCTAAATTTGAATCTTAGTTTTGAAATAAAATAAAGTTTTAAAAAATTAGTGTTTAACAACTTTGATGTTAAAGTAAATTTTAAATGTTTTGAATTGAAAAGGGAATTTGATTTAAACTCTTTTGAAATCTCTTTTAAGAAAGTATAACTTTAACATATGATTTTAAAAAAATTTAAATTGGTTTTAAACTTTGTTAAAGATAAAGTTGGTATTCATTTTAAATCTTGAATTTAAAAATAAATTTGAAAATAAAGGTTTTCAAATGTAATTGTGAATGATAATTTAACCATATACAAGAAAAAGTTTTATCTTAAAGTAAATTCAAAGGTTAATTATTTTCAAATGTTTTTGTTAATGACAATTTAGTCATAATTAAGAAATGTTTTTATCTTAAAGTTAAATTAAGATTTAATGATTTTAAATTAATTAAATTAATGAGGTAATTTAGGAATAATTAGTTAATTTAACTAATTAATGATTAAGGATTAATAAATAATTGATTAAGGGTTAATCAATTTGTAATTAAAGATCATTAATTAGATAATTAAAGATTATTAATTAATGATTAAAGATTTATTAATTAAGCAATTAAGTTATAATCAAGGTTAATTAATCAAGTAATTAAGAATTAATTAAGTTACAGTTAACATTTAATTAATTAAATAATTAGAGATTAATTTATTAGTAATAAAGATTAATTAATTTTGAAATTTATAATGATTAATCTAAGTTATTTAATTAAGGAAGTAATTAAATAATTGTTAATAGTTAATGAAGGTCATTAACTTGAGATTATTTAATAGTTAATTAATGTGATTAATTTTTAATGATTAATTAGATTAATTAATTAAAAATAATAATTTGTGAAATTGTTTAAGTGTAATTACTTAATGGAAGTAATTAATTACTTAATATAATTAATTGAGTTTAATGGGATTAGTTTGAATTAATTAATTAAGTTTAATTAATTTCAAACACTCAATGATTTGATGATAATTACTTAATGTAATTAATGGAGTGCAATTACTTAGTGAAGTAATTAATGGTAATTACTAGATGTAATTAATGGAAGATGATATAAGAATGGAAGTATTTTGAGTATAATTTCTTTGTAATTAGTCATGGGATTAATTAAGGATAATTAATTTGGAATAATTAATTTATTTAATGAAGTAATTACGGGCAGTTAATTACTAAATAAGATTAATCAGGAGTGATTAATATTTATGGTTTGACTAAGATTAATAACTTATTGTAATTAATTTAAATAAAGTAATTAATTAAAATGTAATTAGGGATCATTTATTAATACAATCAATAATGTAATTAAGGGTTGATTAATTAAGATTAATTTACCAATGATAAGTGATTTAGAGTAATTAATTAATGTAATTAATTAAGGATTAATGTAATTAATTATAGTTAATTAATTAACAAAGTAACTAAAGGTTAATTAATGTTTTTGGTTAAGAATAATTAATTTGTGAAATTAATTAAAGGACGGTTACTTGAATGTAATTAAAGGATAATTAATCAAGGGTGATAAATTAAGGTGATTAATTAGAGGATGTTTAATTAATTTGTAATTAATTAATGGTTAAGTAAGCAAAATTTATAAAGATGAAGTAATGAATTTAATTCATTTTAAATTAATTAGAGATGCAAATAATTAACTTAATTCATTTTAAATTAATTATAGTGTGATTAAGTAAATCCTTGCTTATGTATGAATGGTTGATATTGATTGCCTTGAATGGTTTGTGATCTTAGATATGAGATTAGTGATGCTGTGTGCTATGGATGCTTAGGTTGCATTGTGATGATAATATGGATTATCTATTTATAATGATAATATGGATTATCTGTTTGTAATGATAATATGGATTATCTGTTTATAATGATAATGTTGATTATCTATTGTGATTTGTGAATTATCTATCTGTGTGTACATAGATAATTGAATTGAATTTGTTTTAAACTTTAAAACAACTTGGCCTTAAAAGATACGTTTTGGATTTCGATGAGACCGAGATTGGGTTTCCAGATTTGGATATCCGAAAACCACATCGATCCAAATTAACGATAGGTCGTGAATCTCAAGTGAAGACGAAGATTCAGAGTGCAAGGGTTATCGTCGTCAACTCTGAGGGTGATTCCAAAATGAGTGTAACGATATAATGCCTTCGGTTTCGTTCGAACCAGGAACGAACTTGTATGGATTGAATGCTTTCAGAACATCGTCAGGTGGACGATGAGCATTCTAAGTGATGTGTTCTATAAAGGTAATCGTAGCCTCAAGCCTCATCAACCAGGAATGGCTAAAACAGGGGAGGTGCAGCAAGGCTAAGTGGGTCATGCCCAAGTAGGACGAGATTTTCCCTTGTCTAGAGGTCCCTTTTATTCGACTGTGTGGGCAGTTGTTGAGCTCCAACTGCTGGGGTTGTCTTGTTCGGGACTGTCCAGTAAAGGATGGTTCCGGCCTTGTGTCGCAGGGGATTGAGAGTAATCCTCGGTACTTTGATCTAGGCCGCATACTTTGACGGGCGGTACCCAAAATGCCCTGCCATTGTATGGAATCCAAAATCCAATAAATGCCATCTGATTTGATTGTATTACCCACTTTTGTGGCTAGTAGCTGGAATTTAATAAATGTAATAATTTCGGCTATTTTCTATTTACTTGAAACCCCAGACCTATTATAATATCACAGGATTTCCTATCAAATGTTTTGGTTAGAGTAAGGTAAAGATTTACCCATGTTTATGTGTAGGGAGTCTTACGTGATACCTTTTGTTTTCAAAGGTTTTTAAAGTTAAGCAACTTTAACATGTTACTCACACCACACCCATGTCTGACCCGGAGTTTATCTTCTGTTTCTCTTAAACTCTTGGGTACTCAATTTTTTTTATGAGTAGCCAAGGGATTCAGGTTAGCTTTGACGAATTCTGGAGGAGAAATGGAGCAGGAGGCATTTGCGTTATAGTTATATATAGTGTTCCGCTGTGTTGGTTTCTCTGAGTAGTTTCCTTGTTATGTATTGAGTTGTATAACTAGACAGGTGTTTATAACTGTCTAGTATGTGTTGTATAATTTATGTAACTCTGATAATTGTTGTATACTATGTAATATTTATGTGATTAATATAATTTATTCGTTCCGCTGTTGAGATTCTGATGTTGTTTCTTCTTTCTCTTCTTTCTTTTCTCTTTTCTATCCCTTTCTTTCTTCAAGATGATGCGATTTTCTTTGGTGAGAAAGTAGGGTCATCTCATACACTATTGAGATCAGCATGAAAAAACTATCAAAACGGTATACAGATATCAGTAGTACGATCATCCTATCAAAAGTCGATAATCGTTACCAAAAATGCTACTAAAATGTCAAAAATAAGATAAACGGAGCAACAACAGTCTGAATTTGGCGAAAAAATATATGACAACTCACTCAGAAGATGATTTACAAATTTATTACGTAAAAATATTCAGGTTTGGAAAATATTTTATTCTCACCAAATATTAACTGATTTAAATTATATAAAATTACACAACAAAATGAACTTCCATATTTTCAAATGAAAATGTGCCATTTGCTATGTTTAAATAGATGCATTCAAAATATCAAATCTTCATTTCTAAATTCAATTATTAAAATTTCACAAAAATTCATTTAATTACATTGTATAAACCATTAATGTTTACGGGTCGTTACAATCTCCTCCACTCAAAACTTTTCGCCCCCAAAAAGGAAGGATGTAGGAGAATAGAAGCAACCGACAGAAAATATAGATTGAAATGTCAAATACAAAAATAAATTTAAAACCATATATATTACACATTATTTAAAATTGGTTTATATTAAATTAGTTGATTCCAATTCATTTTATTTAATCAATCAAATTTATTGTGTTCACATTTAATTGATTTCAATTCCATATATTTTCATTCAATTGATTTGTTTCAGTTTATTAACATTTATTATAAAACTTTCCCAACAAAATTTGTTTTAGTTAACTTATTAAATTTGTTTGATACTATAATTAATTCCATCTCAACATTCAACTTTAATTATTCGAAACCACATAAATTTTTATTTAAATGAAGTAATATTCAACAGTTTGGTTTAATCCATTTTTCAACTAATAAATTGTCATTCAATTTAAAATTTTGATTTTCTTTCATTTTATCAACATTTCTTTCAAACAAATTCATTTTTAAATTAACTCATTTATTTTATCCATTTATCTTTAGCTAAGTCGATTCCACAAAAATTCACGTTCACTATTCTTAAGTTCATATTTACTTGCTTAAATAGTCTTCTCTTTTATTGATTAAATTTGTTTCACTTAAAATGTTTTGCAACATATATTAGGAGTATACATTTATTATAACCCTATATTATTCAACAAATTTGTTCTCTTTTTATTATTCAATTTATTATCCAATTTATTATTTATGAATCCCTTTACAATATATCCTTTTTGGACATATTATTACTCACATTTATATTGTATATTATTCAATTACCTATTAACACTTAACTATTTCTGGGTAAGTTATATTAAGGTTCTGAGTGTAATTAAATTCTATACAAATTTACCTCTAATTTACAATACTTTTATTAGGAAAGATTTTTAGTTTGAACAATTTATTGCTTCAAGTTTTCTCTTATTAATCTTTAATTACATAAACACCCTAATATTTTTTATTTTTTGAACATTGTAGGTAAGTTATATATATTTGAATGCAATTGATTATTATACAAATAAATTTTATTCAAATTCAACTATTTCAAGTTGGTGTAATTTCATTTATCATCTTAGATATTCCAACTAATCAAAATTTCACTTTATTTCAATCATTAAAACCATTTCTTAATATTATACTTAAGATTCAAATGTTCGGTTTCACCTCAAAATATTTTGAAATGATTGTATACATATATATTTTATAAATCAACTCATATTCAAGGAATTCAAATTAAATTTTTTTCAAACAAAAGTGTATCAAAGCTGCTAAGTGGTCTATCTACTCTGAAACTCGAAAATGAATGTCGATGATACGGCAGTCATCATCGAAATTATTTTCTAGTGACAAAAGAGAAGAGTACTGATTTAAAACTTATAAAATTCTTTGGAAACGATTTCTATTTGAAAATATTTTTAAATAATATACCCTAAAATTCGAAAACCAAATTTTCTAAAATAGCAAAAATTTAATTCTCAAATTTTTAATTTAATTTAATTTCAATTCTAAACCAATTTATAAACCATGTTTTACAATTTCATTTATTTATATCATGCTGGGATAGTCAATGATTTACAAAACAGTAAATGAAATCAAATATTATCATTTCTAACAACCAATCATTTAACTATCAAATTTAAGAAAATTATACCTTTATATATAAAATATAATCACACCGAATTTACATGTTTTGAAAACAGTCTTATGCCAGTTTGCTCTGTTCAAGTGCTTTGGAATTCCTATCGACAGTGTTAGCTAGACAAATCAATCGAACCCTAAAATTAAAACTTAACAACTCAAACAACACAATATGAAATATTTTTATATTACTTACAAATTCACTCCCTAACATGACGATTCAAGAATGGATTATAGAACTAAGATAAAGATTCAAATTCAGAGGGGTCCTTATCAAAGAAGATTTTAACTAATAAGATAGGCTCGATAGAAAGATAAGATAATTGATTTTCAAAAAGAAAGGTGGATGGACTAATATTAATCGTTGGTGACCTTACCCTGGTCAACCGTGACTTCAAAAATAAGATCGATGCTCTAAGGATAATCGGAATTCGATCGCTAGAGATAATTCAGGCATAGCAAGAGATAGAAACATCTAAATCGAGGATGCAGAAATCTTCGGTGAAACAATGCTCGCTGTAAAGGAGTTTCACCCTTTTACAAATCATACAATGGAGCTATGGGATACTCTAGAATCATGGAAGCACGAATAGGGAGAGACAAGAATGGATTTCAAAATGAATGTGGAAGTTCCAAAATTCAAAGGAAATCTGAATCAAAGAAGAGAGATTCAAGCTCAAACGAAAGTGATTTTGTAACTAAATTTTTTACTCTATATGCCAAATTTTGCCTAAACCAGAGCTCTGATACCAACTGTAATGACCCGATATTTCGTGCCATACGCATCCTCACATGTCGGAATCGAATTGCTCAAAACATCAGATTGTTAATTTATATTTGGCAAAACTCAGCTTATATAGTAAATAAATCAATCACAGAATCATAAACACAGAGTAATATAACAATAAGTAATGGAATAGATAAATAGTAGTTCATGAAGCTACTATATAAACATCAGAGTTTGAAATAAAATACAATAGAATTATCAATACAATGAAGTCTCGAATACATAAATATTACTTCTCTAAACAAATCAACTAGAAAAGTTTAATAGACAAGACAGATTTCCAAGCAAAGCTCCAATCTCCAAACGGTGAGTCTCAAATGTTGTGACACTCAGTCTCCCCCGAGTGTAAAGCAAAACACAAAACACTCGAGTCAGGATTAACATTCATATATCAATAAATTCAACTCAAATGTCAACTGAAATACAAGTAACTTAAAGGATGTTTAGGATACCCATCCTCTAAGGATCCGTAGAACTATCTACTATGTAGTAATATATGCTATTATAATATGTCTATAGTAAAGTAAAAGTATTAAAATAGCATTAAGGCGTTACCCATATTCCCCTTAACACATTTTATATATTCCCGTAGTCTATAAAATGTCGTACACTCCTCCGTAAACTGGAGGTTTACATGGAGGACACCACATAGGGACTGTACAAAACAAACTCGTAGAAGGCGCGATAAGGCATGCGATAAGGCATGCGATAAGGCACTCAAGGCAATGCCAGGGTAGATATACCGTTTGCATATCCGAACTGGTGGTAACGCATAGCAGCTACTACCGTCCACCTCGTGACACACTCTGTAACAGCCCGATATTTTCAACCATTCGCATCCGCACATGTCGGACTTGAATTGCTCAAAATACCGCGTTGTAAATAAAATTTGGCAAATCTCAGAATATACAGTAAATAATTAATCACAGATCACAGACACAGAGTAAATAATAATGCAACGGAAGTAAAAGAGATAGTAGTTCATGAAGCTACTATATATATAAGATACATCAGAGTTAAACAAGATACAACAAAAAGTAACAAGATACATCAGGTACAAATCAGAATACATCACTGAAATCACTGGATACAGAAAGCAAAATTGATGGCTGGATCTTCAAGGAAAGCTCCAACTCCGAAGGTGAATCTTGAATGCTAACTCACTCAATCTGACTCGAGCGTAAAGCAAAATACAAAACACTCGAGTCAGGACATAAATACTTATGAACTGTAAATAAACTCAAGTGAACAGTAATAAAAATGCATCAGTAACTTAAAGGATGCTTGGGATCGCCCATCCTTTAAGGATCCGTTAAACTATTTACTATATAGTAATATTGCGCTACTATAATAATGTCTACAGTAAAATAAACATACTTTTAAATAGCGTTCCGGGCTACCCATATCACCCTTCACACATAATAGTCCCAGTAGTCCATCCAATATCATGCCATCTCCACTCCGGGTGACTGTCAGAGGATACCACACGAGCTACGGGAGAAAAACAAACTCGTAGTAAAGGCTCGGTATGGTAGGTGGCACGACACACAAGGCAATGCCAGGGTAGATATACCAATTACGCACACGGGCTGGTGGTAACGCAGCAGCCACATACGCCCACCTCAGAACACACTCCCAATCAAAATCGGAGGATGACCATCTAATCAATCACCAGTAAGAGTATAGTATCGAAGGAAAGTGTCCGACCAGAGGTGCTACCTCCTTTGGCCCGAGATCGCTCCTGTTTTAGCCGCCTTATGCCAACTCACGGGAGTTGGGTCCACGTAATATACCTCAAGAACGTCGCCACCATCCTACTTCATTCTGGAATCTCCACCGCGTACACGGTTGTTAAAGTGGTTTTCGGAGTTGGTAGAGAGTATGACAACTTCCGATCCCGGTCTCTTTAACAACCAAACGTTATTATAACGCCGTGGTCATTTCAAAATAGTTTATATTTCAAAAGGATCAAATCATTTCATTTCAAACTATATTTCTTTCAAAATAGTTTATACTTCGAAACCATAAACCATTTTTATTTCAAAACTATTTATTCAATCAAAATAGTTTATACTTCGAAACCAAAAGCATTTCAAACATATATTCATTTCAAAATCATAATATTTTCAAAGTATAACTCTTTCGAAACCAAAATACTTGAAACAATTACACTTTGAAAATCATAACATTTCAAAATCATACATTTGAAATCATGGGATATTCATTTAATTCTTTACATTTTACAATTCATTCAATTGATACCAAATTTTCAATTTCCAACTTAATTCAATTCAAACCATCAGTTTCAATTAAATTTCCCAATAACCATTTCAAATCATATCAATTTCAAACATAGATTTGATCCACAAATTAAACTATTCAATTTTTTTAATATATTTCAAAGCTTTAATATCCCGCATTTCAAAAACTAAATTTTATAATTTCATATATCTCAAATCTAGTTTCATTATTACTTAGTTTTGAAATATTCATTTCATAAATCCAATATTATTTAAATAAACTCAATTTACAATTAAACTAAATATCCTTTCATACCAATATAAACTTCAAATATTCATTTATCAAAAGTACATATCATTCTAATTCATATTCTTTATCAAAATAAAGATCAAATCATTTCCAAACCTTATTATCAAATCATTATTTGAATTCAAATTCAAATACTCAAATTTAAATATCATTTTTAAATCAAATAAGTCATTCATTTGTTATTTCAAGTATCATTACAAAATACATTCAAAATTCCATTCAAAATTCATTTATCTCATTACATTTCATTCCATTTAACACATAACCAAGTAAACCTTACTTAAATTCAAATTCAAATTTAAATTCCTTAAAAATTCAAATTTAAATATTAAAATATATTCAAAACTTCTTAAATTTCACAATTAATCAATTTCCAAAATTTAAATCATTTAACACTTTAAAATATAACTCAAACAGTGTTAAAACTATAACATTTCAAACATTGTCAAATTATAGCAACGACAGCATTTATAAAGTGCTATCGTAGCTTATAGCTTCCAAAAATGGTTTAGTTCAAGAATAACGGCATTTATAAAATGTCGTAATAGATATTTAGTTATTTCAAACATTGTTAGATTCAAAACAATAGCATTTAAAAATGCTGTCAAAAGACTACAACATTTTGAAAATGCTATGAATTCCAGATTTCATTTTAGCTTTTCAAAACAAAAAATAATAAAACTCCAAATTTTTATTATAACTTAAAAATCATATTTCTAGACTTCAAAATTTCACATTTAAAATCATTTTAATATATGATTTAACACAACAAAATTTTTAGATCAAATATTCAATTTAAAAACTCCATTCATTTATTAAGTCAAAATTCACTGTTTATTAACATATAAATTAAATAAAACTTAAAATTTTACTTCATATATAATTTTAAAATTTTAAATTTAATTTCCATTATTTATATACATTTTAAAATAAAATTTAAAGTCTAAAATCTCAATTATTTCACATTTACGCACTCAAATTCACAATTTCAAGACTTAATATTTAATTTTCTTAAAACCATAAAATATATATTTTTAAATCAAAATTTCATACTTTTAAAAATACATATTTTAATAAATATCATTTAAAAATATACCACGGGGTCTGTATATAATTTTCTAACCTAGGTCAAGTGATACGGATATATATCATTTCAATCCGCAGTTTACAAAGAAAATCCGGGTTCTATCATTTCAAACCCGCAATCCCAAGTCAAATAATATACAATAAAAATCACTCAGGCCTATCATTTCAGCTCATAACGATTTTTCCCTAATCTAAAGTCCGTTTGGGTATGTATCATTTCAACCCATAGTGATTCTATTCTAACAGGGAACTTGCAGTGTGAATATATGCATAAACAATATAAACAATGTCAATGTCACAATATAATGTCATATATCAGATGTCAGGTGATAATTAACAGTTTTAACATGGTAATAACATGGCATAGCATATCATATGATCATCATTAACTTGCATAACATTTTATATTACTAAACACTTGTCATCAATTCACTATTTCATAAGTATAAATGTCAGAGTGAGAAAGACTCACCTTTTACGAAGCTAGAGACAAACAACACACACAAGAGCGATTCCAAAGGCACGACAAGCATGATTTGATTTGAATAGATGGAGACCCTTGTAAACAACACAAAATATAACATACATAAGCACAAATATAGATATCGACATATAAATAAAATCAACAACTTTAGTTTGCAGAACAGTTGCAAAACAAGAGAGATGACCAAACCTTAGAAGCAAAAGACTTGCACACGACAACATAAGCTTGTCACATGATCAAATGGGCTTGCTCTCATCATACTAGGCTCACCCTAGATGCCAACATGGCTCAGGTTTGGTTCAAGTATGGCAACCATAAAGGTCAGGTTACAAGTGGATGAAGGTGGTGGAAGAGTTACAACATGAAGCATACATGGGTTCAAGGCAAATATGTGAAGTTTTTGGTGCATTTTGACTCGGCTATGACCACATATAGGCTCGGCCATGGGGTCTTCATGTCAGGTCAGATCTGGACAGTAGTGAAAGGGGCAGCCAAAGGTGAAGTAGATGATGGTGGTGGTGGCTAAGGGGTGGCCAAAGGCAACTATGAAGGCAATAGAGGAGTATAGGCTTGGCTAGCATTGTTTTGGTAAAGTGCTTTGCAAATTTGAGGTGGTGGCTTCATCTAATGGTCATGGATAGAGGTGGTGGTCAGAGGAGAGGAGTTTGGTGCTGCTGTAGATGGTGGAGAGGATGGTGGTCAGCAAGGAGAGAGGTGAGGCCAAGCAAACATGAAGAAGAGGAAGGCTAAATCAGTGAAGAAGAGGGGAAAATGTGAAAAGAAAAGCCATTGATTATTTTTCTTTTTTTTTTTCTTCTTTATGGCCGTGATTTTTAGGGGATGAGAAGTCTTCCCTTTCACGTGAAAAAGAAAGAAGAATACACGCCTGAAGAATGGAGTTAAGGCAGCCAATTGAAGAGATGTTGGTTGAGAAATGAAAAGACAGAATACAAAAAGGCTTAAGCAAATAAAGAGTCACAAACCTTTCAAATTTCCACCATTTCTTTTTAAAATTTAAATACATGTGAAATATGTATAAATACAAATAAAACACGAAAATATAGTAAATAAACAAAAATAAATAAATAAATATTAATTAAATATAATTAAATTAAGAAAATAACAAAGAAAATGTAAATTAGGCTTGAAAATTTGAAAATAAATGAAATGAACTTTGGGAAAATTGTATGTACATGAAAAATATTTATAAATAAAGATAAAAACATAAAAAAATGCATACATAAAAATGAATAAATAAATTTTAATTAAATATAATTTAAATGAAGAAAATAGCAGAAAAATGGAAACTAACCTTTAAAAATAGAAAATAAATTCAATGAGCTTTGGAAAAATTCAAACATCACTTTAAAAATATTTAAAAGGTAAAAATATATGTAACATAACATATAATAGAATTTAGAATAAGATATGACAAATAAAAAAACTATTTATATAATTTAAAATAAACAATATTGTTAAATAAAACAATTTACACCCAATTTTGTAAAAAGCATAACTTTCACAATATTATTCGGATTTCAACGAAACGAAAAGCTTTGTTCTTGAAATTTTATTTACTTTCATAATAAAAGATAAAATTCAAATTTTCAAACTTTAAAATTTAAATATAAAGGTAAAAGTTTGACCAGATTGACCAAAATTCACATTTTCTGGAAATATTCAATTTGTGCATGTTTGAAATTCTAATCCACATCAAAATCAACATTTATATTTAAAATAACAAAATATGTTCATTTTAATAAATAAAATAAAGTATTTAAATTAGGAATTTAAATTAAAATAATTAAAATATATAATTACAATGATCAGAAAATATAGGGTTGTTACACACTCCCAAATCAAATGGTGCATCCAATCAAATCACAAAAGCAATAGAATGGTATCGAAAAAATATGTCTGATAGGAGGAATGACCTCGCTTGGCCCAGCGTCGCTCCTGTTTTAGCCGCATCAAGCTAACTTATGGGAGTGAGGGCTACGTAAATACAATATAGAATCGTCACCAAACCATCCTACTTCATTCTGGAATCTCCACCATGTACGCAGTTGTTAAAGTGGCTTTCGGTGTTGGCAGAGAGTATGACAATATCCGATCCCGGTCTCTTTAACAACCAAACGTTTTATAACATCGTGGTCATTTCATTTCAAACAGTTCATGATTCATATCAAAATATCATATCATTTCAAACCATATCAATTTGGTATCATCATACACTTTAGATCATATTCATTTCCAACAATCGTAACACTTTCAAAATTTTAACACATTCGAAATCGTAACACTTTTGAAATCATAACATTTGGAAATCATATAACTTTGGAAATCATAACACCTTGAAATCATAACACTTTTAAAATCATAACGGTTCTGACTTATATAGTTTAGATATTGAGAATAGTATATAAAATAAATAGTTATAAATTGAAATAATTTATATATTAAAATAATTTATATATTAAAATAGTTTATATATTAAAATAAATTATATAATAAAAATAGTTTCTTGAAATTTAGCAAATTGGCATAAATCATCTTAGATTCCACACGTTCAATTTGAATCAAATTCCAGTTTAACCATTTTTTCAAAGATTCAAGTTTAAATATTTAAACATTTACAATATAAATTTCACTTATATTTGCACATTTGACTTTAAATTTATTCAAATTGGAAACTATTCCCTTAACCATTTTATAACAATTTATTCAAATCCCAATTTATGTATTTAAGTTAATATTAAATATTCAATCTCAATTTTTTCCAAAATTGAGAATATTCATTTAATCACCTTTTTTTCAATTCAAGTTATAGTCATATCTTTTCAAAATCTCAAAACTAATAAATTTAAATCTATTCTTTCTTAAATTCAATTATTAACCAAATTAAATTCTAAGTCAACATTAATATATCTATCAACCTTTATTATTAAAGTTATAAATCTATTTTAAAATATTAATATAAATTAAGTAAATAATTGAACATATTATGTACTGCTTAAATTAAATTTTATTAAATTAAAACTTATCATTGAATTTATTTTACATTAAATCTATTTATATATATTAAAATAGTAAAATTATAAGTAAAATTTTAAAAAAATTATTTTCAAAACTGACTTATAAATTTAAAATTTCCAAACATAAAATTTTAAAAAACATAAAATTTAAACCTTTATAAAAATAACATTTATATATAATATCTTAATATAAATATTTATTAAAACCATATATTTCTTTTCAAAACTTTCGAAATCATTTCAAAATATATATATATATATACCAACGGTGACTGTATATAATTTTCTATCCTATGGTTAAGTGATAAAAATATTTATCATTTCAATCCGCAATTTTTATTATTTACGGGTATATATCATTTCGACCGGCAATCCCAAATTCAATTCAAAATGAAAATCGCTTGGGCTTATCGTTTCAACCAATAACGTTTTTCTCCTATTCTACAAGATCGTTCAGGTATGTATCATATCAACCCCATAAGGAATTCTAAATTAACAAAGAACTTGCAAAGTGAGAACAATAATGATAATAATATAACAAATCAATAACAGGCATATATCATCAATAATAGATAAAGTATAAATAACGTATCATTGTATCAGATGTCACAGGTGAACAGATATAGATAATAACATATGCATGGCAATTTAAATAACTAACGGCCACATATTTCAATTTTCGTTTCAATTGAAATCAAATTTAATTAATATGAGAACGTTAATCGTGAGTGATTGTTTGCCTTTCGAGGCTAGAGAAGAACGAGAATGAGATGAGTTACGAATCTAGGTACGAATTTCAAAACATGAAACAATTAGAATCAATTTGATAGAAACAACAAATATATATATTATTATTATTTTCATGAAATCAATATTTAAGTTAAAACAAATATTAACGTAACATATATATATATATATATATATATATATATATAATTAAAAGTCATTGTTTTGATTAAGCGCACATATATATAAACCATTATATACAACAACATGTTATGCAGCACTAATGTGACGCCCCACCTCTATACCCACGCTAGCCAAGAAGACTACTGTGAATGCTGTCAACTAGCACGGAGAATAAGGCTGTTGAGGAGCGACCATCCATGTAATTGCTTTGTGCGAGCATCGATATGTCAGATAGTATAACATGCAATTCTTTTCAAGTGGAAATCCGACATGCCGACACAAACTCAAAACTACTACACAGTGGCTATAATATCTTCGGAAACAAATATAGAAATAAACATAACATAAATCAGTCACAGACAATTCATATCACAAAGGCAGAAATAGATATGAATATTACACATGAAAGTGCATATCAGAGTAGTGGTCTAAAAAGATCCACAATATCACAAAAGAATAGTTACATGAACTACACAAAAGGATAAGTATACATTATGGAGTCTATATCTCAAATGTATACAACAAAAACTACTAATCTAAGTAGTTAACCAAAAGTCAGAGGAATCAATCCCAAGAGAGAAGTCAAGCAGAAGCACCTGTAACATCTCGGTCTGACCCGAGTATTATTTAATAAGAAAATAATAAACGGATCAATTTAGCTATAAGTATCAGGTGAAACGATATAGAATAAGAGATATGACTAAACACATAATAATCACTATGCCAAGCTGTGATATATATATAATTGAAAATCAACAAGAGATTAATCAATATCACCAAATCTACACAAGAATCAAAGAAATGTCATACTCCTTATTTCGTTCACCAAACCACAAATATTGACGAATATATCAACGTCAATCACAAAAGTCAATGACACACAAATTCACCAATGCACAAATATTGACAATAATATCAATGTTAATCACAAAAGTCAATGACACACAAATTCACCAATGCACAAATATTGATAAAACTTATCAATGGAAATCACGAAAATTGGTGAAACACAAATTCTAGAAATCATCTCAAGAAATCCAGAAATCACAAAGGGGGGGGGCCTATCACAAACGGGAGCATAAAGCCCACCAACACGTGTATCACAAACGGAATGCTAATTCCATGGTTGCTAACCATCACAAATTGAGCCGAAGCTCCACAAACGGCCCGAAGACCATGGGTCGCTACCCCACCAAATTGAGTCGAAACTCCACAAAACGGGGTTTAGTCTCCCTCGCAGACAAAGAGACATCGCACATTGCTAGTCTAAATCACAAAGATGATCGTCATAATCATCAAGAAGTGTCAATTACACTAAGCTAGTAAATATATGAGTTTAGCATCATGTCCCATAACCACTAGCTTAACTTAAATATTTACGAACAAATTGTAAGTTTCCACTAGAAAATTGTCACAAAAGATTCAATCGAACAAGTCCAAGAATTAACCGAACAAGTAAACGCAAGCGTTTCATACCACTTGTTTTACTACGCCGTTTAATTAGATTTCTCATACGAGTGAGGTAAAGGTTTGTATATACTAGTAGATTGGAAAATGGTTTGAGAAAAACGAGCTTTGTAAATAAAATAGTGTTGGAATCGTTTTGATGAAAGAGTTTTGATATTTAATACTAGTATAGAAAACCTTTATATTTTTAAAGTGACAAATCACAAAGAAGATTGTAAGTACAACCAATTACTAAATTCACATTCGAAGACGTGAATAAAATCCAAAGAAATCGATACCAAATCCATAGAAATGGATATTTCCAAAAAGATCCATAAAAAGAAGTCATCAAAGTCGACAATAAGTGATAACGATTAATAGGATCGCTAAAATCGATAAACAATGAAAATTCACAAAAAACAGCCTGAATAGGAAAAAATAAACATCTCCAGACGTCTGATTTGGAATCCAGACGTCTGGATTTGTTCTCCGGAAATAACCCAGAGAACACTCAGACGTCTGAAACCTCAAGTCAGACGTCTGAGACCTATCCAGACGTCTGGTTTGATGGTTCAGACGTCTGAAAATAGTCTCTGGCTTTTTTTTATAATATGCGTGCATACATTTTTACTTTCCAGGTCCAAACCAGACGTCTGGTCACCTGGTCTAGGCAACAATTTGCCTAGGCCAAAGTGGCCAAAACGTATCGGGAGCGATCGGACGAGCAACGACGACTAAGGATTTATGCCTAGCGACAACCCGGTCTTATAGGCTCTCCGAAACACCTCTTAAAGCATGATCAAACATCAAAGTTATGATTTTTAGAGAATTGGCTTCAAACACCAAAAAAAAGGAAATATTCACAAAACCAATCCAAATCAAAAGCAATTGCACATGAATAATTGTTAGGAATTCATACCTAACAACCAAAGATAGATATAGACATAGATGTGAGATTAAAAATCTCACCTTTGAACTAAATTTATGAAGATGAAGCTTGAAAGCAAATGGAAATCAACCACACTTCAATCTCACACTAGAAGCTTGAATCTAAGCTTAAAAGAGAAACATTTCCTAAATTAGGTTTAGGAAATTTCTGAAATCAAAGAGAGAATGAGTTGGAGATGAAGAAGAGAAGCTTACCAATGGGTTCTTCTTGAGTTTGGAGCTAGGAATTTGATTTGCAAGAGAAACTAGGGTTTTGGAGTTTTTAATTTCAATCTCTCCCACCATTAATGTTATAAAAACTGAAAAGAGAAGAGAATGAGGGTGAGTGGGGAAGAGTGGCTCAGATTTGAGCATAAGTTAACATAGGGCTGAGCCCAAAACCAAACCCAAAGTGAACAGTAGAAAAAATCAACTTTCTCCAAACATATCGAAGTTATACTCAAAAAGGTCGCAAACGGCATTTTAAACTCAATGGGAGTGGTCCCGAGTCCCAATTCGACAGTTTGCAAAAAGTAGGTTTTCGGACCAAAATCCGATGAACGGTGAAATATTTAAATAAAATATTTAAATATATAATCGATAAATATGCGGGTTGTTACAGACTCCCCTCCTTAAAGAAATTGCGTCCTCGCAATAATTAAGAAGGAAATATAAGAAGTAACAACCATAGAAGCATATTAACACAAAAGAAAATTTGAATCAAGAAGTTCACCATAAAGAGCACAAAGGAGTAAATCCGAAAGTTTTCGTTCGATGAATTCTCAAGATTTCACATGAGCAATCCTTAGGATTTGAGAACCATTGAACTTCTATCAAAAAGAATATCTTTATATCGAAGGCGCTCAACTTCCGAAGCAATGATGCGAATGGAATGGTGCTCAAAAGTCAAATTTGGTGAAACTTCAATCCCTCAATAATACCGGGCTCAAGAATAAAAACCGGAAACATAAAAGCATTTCAATAGTTAAAAGACGTGGAAAACGTCAAGAATAGCAGAAAGTTGAGCCGGTGCAACGGCGTAGTACAATCACGGTACGCCCGAGAAACTAGAAACTCGTATAATTTGGAACACCGACGTAGTACAAAGACGGTACATCCAGTGAACCAAAAAGCCAAGACATTGATGTAGTACAAACGGTACATCCAATGAATCAAAGACACTGATGTAGTACAAACGGTACATCCAATGTATCCAAAAAGAAAAGACATTGATGTAGTACAAACGGTACATCCAATGAATCAAAGACACTGATGTAGTACAAACGGTACTTCCAATGAATCAAATAGCAAAGTCATTGATGTAGTACAAACGGTACATCCAATGAATCAAATAGCAAAGTCATTGATGTAGTACAAACGGTACATCCAATGAATCAAAGAGCAAAGTCATTGATGTAGTGCAAACCGTACATCCAATGAATCAAATAGCAAAGACATCGATGTAGTACAAACGGTACATCCGATGAATCAAATAGCAAAGACATCGAAGTAGTACAAACGGTACATCCGATGAATCAAAAGCAAAGACATCGACGTAGTACAAACGGTACATCCGATGAATCAAAAGCAAAGACATCGACATAGTACAAACGGTACATCCGATGAATCAAAAGCAAAGACATCGACGTAGTACAAACGGTACATCCGATGAATCAAAAGCAAAGACATCGACGTAGTACAAACGGTACATCCGATGAATCAAAAGCAAAGACATCGACGTAGTACAAACGGTACATCCGATGAATCAAAAGCAAAGACATCGACGTAGTACAAACGGTACATCCGATGAATCAAAAGCAAAGACATCGATGTAGTACAAACGGTACATCCGATGAATCAAAAGCAAAGACATCGATGTAGTACAAACGGTACATCCGATGAATCAAAAGCAAAGACATCGATGTAGTACAAACGGGACATCCGATGAATCAAATAACAAAGACATCGATGTAGTACAAATGGTACATCCGATGAATCAAAAGCAAAGACATCGATGTAGTACAAACGGTACATCCGATGAATCAAAAGCAAAGACATCGATGTAGTACAAACGGTACATCCGATGAATCAAAAGCAAAGACATCGATGTAGTACAAACGGTACATCCGATGAATCAAATAACAAAGACATTGATGTAGTACAAACGGTACATCCAATGAATCTAAAAAGAAAAGACATTGATGTAGTACAAACGGTACATCCAATGAATCAAAACCCAAATAATTCGGAACACTGACGCAGTACAAAAACGGTACGTCCAATGAACCGAAGCCCGAATGATTTTCGGAACACCGACGTAGTACAAAAACGGTACGTCCAATGAACCGAACACAATAAAAGAACATCGGACGCAAGTTCATAAAAGCAATGAGATGAAACTCAATAAAACGAAGTACATCAAAACGCCTGATGAACTTGATAAAAAGATAATTTCATTTAGTCATCAACAAAGAAACAACCCCTTGTTGCTTACGACTATACGCATTGGCAACACGATTTCCCCTTCGGGAATAAAAATAATATCAAGATCATAAGAAGCTAGGAACTCGAGTCAACATGCAGTACCTTAAGAGAATATAAATATTCCAAAGATTTATGATCGAGGTAGAGAACAAATTTCTCATCCAAATATGATGATGACAAATTCCAAAAGCAAAAACAATAGCCACGAACACTAGATCATGAGTGGCATATCTAGTCTCGATAAGCTATAATGATTTTAGAAGCACAAGTGATAGCACGTTCTCCTTTGCAAGAGAATGGCATTCCAAACCAATACGACTAGTATCGGTACAAATAGCAAAGTCTTGGTTCCCCTTCAGGAATCACAAGAATAAGAGTATCGAAAGGAAGGGTTCTTTTAAATAATCTTCTTTCTCGAAAAGCTAAAACTTTCAAAATCACAATTATTTCAATGTAAAAATATTTCTAGAAAATTTACAATTTACAAGTCAATATATCATGTCTGATTGTCACATCAAAGCGTTTAGGAAATTCCTATCGATAACATTGATCAAGCGCATCGACCAAAATTCTTAAAGTCCTCAACGGGCAATACAATCACAAAATCATCTTTTATAGGATAAATAAATCTCTTAAAAAGTTTTAAGATTATTCTTTGTTCGTTTCAAGAACAAAAATCCAGTTTTACTTATAAATAAATCTTATGAAAAAGATTTGCAAAATTTTAAATTACTATTTTCATCCAAAATCAATAAACTCAAGAATGGTCTCATCGAAATATTCATAGAATATTCGATTTATAAAATGGATGAAATAAGCTGGACAAATTGAATGGCATAATAAGTCATTCATAAGAATCATAACGAGTGCGGAATGCGGTAAGGGGAATGCTAACCCCCGCAACTCGTAGCAAACGGAAACCGGTGGTAAAGTCAAACTGAAATGACCTTAACACCACACAAAAGATTTCTTAGGTGATAATCCTAAGGCAAACTCAAAAATACCGGAAAATTTGTCTAACTACATGAATGAGAGAAATAACACTTTCCTTATAAGTGGGCTTAAGGAATAAAATGATGCCATCAAGTTGGAATCAAAATCATAAAGGAAAAATAGAAATCTTCTTAACAGATTGAAAATGTCGAAGATGAATAATCCACTCGGAAAAATAGGATATGGGCTTCACAATGATTAAGCCAATCCTTACAGAAAAAGTCAATTCCGAAGCCAAAGTAAATATCAGCTCGGAAAGAAAAGTCACATAAAACAATCTCGACATCTAAACAAAAGCAAATTGAGTGTTGCGGATCTACCATCCGGATTCGCAATTCTCAATGAAGTCAACAAGCCCAAAATATTTAAAGAAAAAGAATTAACAAGTCCTTTTGATATAAAATAATGAGATTGACTCATATCAACAAGAACTTAAAAAGAATATTCACGAGACAAATAAAACCAAGGATTGAAGGAGAAATACCTTGATCAAGAGAAGAGTTTCTAGGGGCTTGCACAATATTTAGCTTTCTCATGTCCTTGTTCAAAAGTTTGGGACATGCAGATAAAAGATGACCCGGTTTCTTGCAATAGCGACAAGAATGGGGTTTTGGACACATATTCGCATATTGTTTCTTAGAATTACAATTGTAGCATCCTCCACGATTAGGGACTGGAGTCTTTGCTACAAAAGTAGTTTGCTTCACTCTCTTATTGGGATTAAGGCTCTTGAACTTAATATGCCTCTTCTTGGAAGTCCTAATATCACAAACACTTCCTTTACCAACCTCTCCATGAAGAAGAGTAACATCCACAAGCTGATTGAAAGAAACTTCAAGTTTTAAAGGTAGAACCATTTCGGGGTTCTTACTCAAAGCATAGATAAACTCTTGATTCTTTACAAGATCCAAAAGTTGTTGAGCAGACATGAATACTCCATCCAGGGGAGTAGCACTAGATTGACCGGCGCTGGGACGACCATGTCTAACCATTTCTCTTCTTTAAGAAAGAGAGAAAGAAGAGGAAAAAGTTATTCTCAAAATAAATATCAAGCAATCTTGATAGATAAAACAAGGAATCATAAGGAAAATAGGATGAATTGGTACGAAGACTCGAATTAAATCCTAAAGCACGACTCCTAAGATGGACTTAGGACGATGATCCTTGTTATATTATTTCATATTGTTCCGAAGTTTGGCTCTGATACCAAGCTGTGACGCCCCACCTCTATACCCACACTAGCCAAGAACACTACTGTGAATGCTGTCAACTAGCACGGAGAATAAGGCTGTTGAGGAGCGACCATCCATGTAATTGCTTTGTGCGAGCATCGATATGTCAGATAGTATAACATGCAATTCTTTTCAAGTGGAAATCCGACATGCTGACACAAACTCAAAACTACTACACAGTGGCTATAATATCTTCGGAAACAAATATAGAAATAAACATAACATAAATCAGTCACAGACAATTCATATCACAAAGGCGGAAATAGATATGAATATTACACATGAAAGTGTATATCAGAGTAGTGGTCTAAAAAGATCCACAATATCACAAAAGAATAGTTACATGAACTACACAAAAGGATAAGTATACATTATGGAGTCTATATCTCAAATGTATACAACAAAAACTACTAATCTAAGTAGTTAACCAAAAGTCAGTGGAATCAATCCCAAGAGAGAAGTCAAGCAGAAGCACCTGTAACATCTCGGTCTGACCCGAGTATTATTTAATAAGAAAATAATAAACGGATCAGTCTAGCTATAAATATCAGGTGAAACGATATAGAATAAGAGATATGACTAAACACATAATAATCACTATGCCAAGCTGTGATATATATAAGTAATTGAAAATCAACAAGAGATTAATCAATATCACCAAATCTACACAAGAATCAAAGAAATGTCATACTCCTTATTTCGTTCACCAAACCACAAATATTGACGAATATATCAACGTCAATCACAAAAGTCAATGACACACAAATTCACCAATGCACAAATATTGACAATAATATCAATGTCAATCACAAAAGTCAATGACACACAAATTCACCAATGCACAAATATTGATAAAACTTATCAATGGAAATCACGAAAATTGGTGAAACATTAATTCTAGAAATCATCTCAAGAAATCCAGAAATCACAAAGGGGGGAGGCCTATCACAAACGGGAGCATAAAGCCCACCAACACGTGTATCACAAACGGAATGCTAATTCCATGGTTGCTAACCATCACAAATTGAGCCGAAGCTCCAAAAACGGCCCGAAGACCATGGGTCGCTACCCTACCAAATTGAGTCGAAACTCCACAAAACGGGGTTTAGTCTCCCTCGCAGACAAAGAGACATCGCACATTGCTAGTCTAAATCACAAAGATGATCGTCATAAACATCAAGAAGTGTCAATTACACTAAGCTAGTAAATATATGAGTTTAGCATCATGTCCCATAACCACTAGCTTAACTTAAATATTTACGAACAAATTGTAAGTTTCCACTAGAAAATTGTCACAAGAGATTCAATCGAACAAGTCCAAGAATTAACCGAACAAGTAAACGCAAGCGTTTCATACCACTTGTTTTACTAAGCCGTTTAATTAGATTTCTCATATGAGTGAGGTAAAGGTTTGTATATACTAGTAGATTGGAAAACGGTTTGAGAAAAACGAGCTTTGTAAATAAAATAGTGTTGGAATCGTTTTGATGAAAGAGTTTTGATATTTAATACTAGTATAGAAAACCTTTATATTTTTAAAGTGACAAATCACAAAGAAGATTGTAAGAACAACCAATTACTAAATTCACATTCGAAGACGTGAATAAAATCCAAAGAAATCGATACCAAATCCATAGAAATGGATATTTCCAAAAAGATCCATAAAAAGAAGTCGTCAAAGTCGACAATAAGTGATAACGATTAATAGGATCGCTAAAATCGATAAACAATGGAAATTCACACAAAACAGCCTGAATAGGAAAAAATAAACATCTCCAGACGTTTGATTTGGAATCCAGACGTCTGGATTTGTTCTCTGGAAATAACCCAGAGAACGCTCAGACGTCTGAAACCTCAAGTCAGACGTCTGAGACCTATCCAGACGTCTGGTTTGACGGTTCAGACGTCTGAAAATAGTCTCTAGCTTTTTTTTTTATAATATGCGTGCATACATTTTTACTTTCCAGGTCCAAACCAGACGTCTGGACTTGGTCACCAGACGTCCGGTCACCTGGTCTAGGCAACAATTTGCCTAGGCCAAAGTGGCCAAAACGTATCGGGAGCGATCGGACGAGCAACGACGACTAAGGATTTATGCCTAGCAACAACCCGGTCTTATAGGCTCTCCGAAACACCTCTTAAAGCATGATCAAACATCAAAGTTATGATTTTTAGAGAATTGGCTTCAAACACCAAAAAAAGGAAATATTCACAAAACCAATCCAAATCAAAAGCAATTGCACGTGAATAATTGTTAGGAATTCATACCTAACAACCAAAGATAGATATAGACATAGATGTGAGATTAAAAATCTCACCTTTGAACTAAATTTATGAAGATGAAGCTTGTAAGCAAATGGAAATCAACCACACTTCAATCTCACACTAGAAGCTTGAATCTAAGCTTAAAAGAGAAACATTTCCTAAATTAGGTTTAGGAAATTTCTGAAATCAAAGAGAGAATGAGTTGGAGAAGAAGAAGAGAAGCTTACCAATGGGTTCTTCTTGAGTTTGGAGCTAGGAATTTGATTTGCAAGAGAAACTAGGGTTTTGGAGTTTTTAATTTCCAATCTCTCCCACCATTAATGTTATAAAAACTGAAAAGAGAAGAGAATGAGGGTGAGTGGGGAAGAGTGGCTCAGATTTGAGCATAAGTTAACATAGGGCTGAGCCCAAAACCAAACCCAAAGTGAAAAGTAGCAAAAATCAACTTTCTCCAAACATATCGAAGCTTATACTCAAAAAGGTCGCAAACGGCATTTTAAACTCAATGGGAGTGGTCCCGAGTCCCAATTCGACAGTTTGCAAAAAGTAGGTTTTCGGACCAAAATCCGATGAACGGTGAAATATTTAAATAAAATATTTGAATATATAATCGATAAATATGCGGGTTGTTACAACTAATATAAACTCGTATACACCTAATATATAGTGTAACTTAAATAAACTCATTTTATATACCTACAGTAACCTTTATATACATAAAAGCAATCGGATCCTATACAAAACTAATAATATATATATAGACACACACATATATATATATACAAACAACTTCCAGTGCTTACCAATATAAACAGCAGCTTGTACATTCTGTACATAATTCATATTAATATAATACTAATTTATATTATTATACTATGCCTACAAATTTATATTGATAAAATTGTACTAATAAAACCAATATACTTATATAAACAGACAAGTAAACAGGCAGTTGTATATATCACTTTATAAACCAATATAATACAAATATATAACTTATATACTTTTAAACAATGTAATATAATATTTTTACAAAAAAATATGCTGTAAGTCTATATACAGTAACATATATACTATATTTTAATACAATATTCTTTTTTTTTATAACTGCAACTTGTAAATACCTTTCAACATATAATATACCTTCCTAACATATTATATACGATTTCATGCAACAAAACAAAAGATGCTAACACATATACACGTCAGCTTCAAAATATATATAACTAACATGTAATATATATTACTGACATATTAAAGAATAATATATAATCAACATATTATATACTTTATATAATACTCACAGATATGCAGACTAACACATGCAGACACTTTAAAACAAAATATATTACTTAATAAGCTAACATATATACAACCGATTGAAAACAAACTTTACTTAATACTTAACTTATATTATTATATACATAAACAAAACAACATTCATTGACACTAATTGATTTCACAAAACAATATGCGAATATGATTTGTTTATACATAACAAACTCTACTGGATAAGTTTATATAGCTTAAACAATTCAGGATTATTCCTTAGAAAATAATTTGCACGAACAAAACATTCAAGAGTATAGTAATGTCAGTATTATAGTGTTTGTATTGTGAACCATATGCTTTACGCCGACATGAAAGGTATACACATAAGGAGTGGTATAAACTTGAAGATGATAGCTTATATTTATAATTCCTATGTGTAGTATTAATTGAAGTTGGACAACCAAATGTCAACTTCGAATTGAAGTTTATGATTATAGACTTTAAAACGCCATCGATAAGTGAATTAACTAAAATGCATGATGTGTACATATAAATGAATACATATTTAACATATCTCTATCTATTTGTGTAACATGTAATTTTTGAGTTAAGGATAGGAGCATAAGAAGATAGTTGATCTATAGGGCGACTTTAGCTTGCTCTTAATAGCTAATTAGTAAGATAAACTGCTTTAAATGCTAAAATAAAGGTGCGCATTCGGATTAAATATAGAAGTGTTAGAAATATTAATATATATAGTGTTTCCGATAGTGTGGTCGATGTATATCATATATATAATATTTGTTGCAAACAGGCTTTCCATACAAAGGAGACTTTGCTGAAATTTTCTAGAAATTATAACAGTTGGAAAAGTTTTTGAAAGAAATTTCACATGTAATGGAATAAAAGTCAATATATGAGATTACTTAAAGTTATAACATACAAATTTTCTTTTTACTAGCTTTAGTGTTAGCTAATTTAAAATTGAGCAATTTCAATTCAATTGTAAAGCTTGGAAGAGATTTAGCGGGTTATGTATTGTATGATGTCTCCTTTTAAGGAGCTGCAAGGACACAATTTTCATAAGATATGAGTTCTGTAACAACCATGTTTTCGAAGCAGTAGTATTAAACTAATTTAATTAAAAAAAGTGCTTGAATTTTTTTTTACAATTATTGTTTTTGGAATTTAATTATTATTAACAAAATTTGAATTTGTTAATAAAATCCTTTTAAATAATATATTAAAATTCAAATAAAATGTTTGAATAAGTATAAAATATTTTGAATTATAAATAATTGCATATAATAGAATCTGTTGGAGAAAAATAAATGTATTTTACATCAATGCATTAAATAATTGAAAATAAGATTTATTTGTGTTAATGTATTTAATAATTAAATAGAGAAAAATAATATTGAATTAAATGAATCATATTTATTGGAAGAAGTGTAAATCAATCTATATTAAAGTGGAATAGATTATTAAGTTATAAATAAATAACAGAATTGGTTAAAACTTAGACGATTGGTGATAGAATTAAATAAATGCAGGGTTATATTGTAAACAAAAGGAAGAGAAAATAATTTTCTTTTAAGTGAAATAGGCCTAAAACAGTAAGTCCAAAACTGTAACCGAAGCTTCTATAAAACTAACTCTTCTCTGTCACGCTTATGGCCTGTACTTATATTTCCACCAACCTGCCTTCGCCTAAACCCAAATAGAAATCGTTGATAAGAATATCTATTTGCCTAGCCCAATTTCCACCAGATCCCTAAAATCAGATGCCACAACCAAAATAAAAATAAAAATATGAATGAGTGTGGAGCTCGATGTCGGGAAGTGGAATCAGCCTCGATGAATGCAAGGGCTGGTCGAGACTTTTGGTTGATTTGGGTATAGCTCAAGCATCATTAAGGAAAGTTAATTTATTTACCCCATACATCTATATCTATATAATTAAATCCTTTTTCCGTGCTTTGGTTGAGTTATCAATTGCATGAGTTATGAATTACATAAATTAGGAGCAGTGATTAAATGAAACTATTGAAATACCTTTGCATGCTACGGATTCAATTAGTTTAGTGGTTGAATTAGTTGTATTGTAAGATTCAAATGTTGGATTTGAACTAATTATTTATTAGGCAGTTGCATGCACATGAGAAACCATCAAAATACAATTGATTTTCGTAATTTAATTCTATGATGGTTGTGCATTGTTTGCGCAACCAGAGTTGTAGAAAAGCAGCTTGGGTCGATGAATAATTTCATATTATGGAATTATATTTTATACAACGATATTGGCTTTATATTTTGAATTTTTAGATTTTGAATTTTCGATGGGTTTACTGTTTGAATTGTTCAAATGTTTTTAATAGAATTCCAAAAATAAGATTTTATCTATTTTGATCCTTATTAGAATTTAGTTTATGGAATATAGTTAAAATATAAAGTTCTTACTTTATTTATTATTTCAAAATTTTTATTCAAAGCTCTAAAAAATGAGCAATGTTTAATTATAAATTTATTTTAAATTTATTATTTTAAGTATATTGTTTTTGAAAATGTCTTAGAGGCAAAAGATAAAATATTTTATTATTTTATAAAAGCTGTTATGAAAGTAATAATCTCAGTCTCAAGTGATTTTAGTACTAAAAGAGGTTTAAATGATTTTGGAAGTGTTCAAGAGCCTTTATAAATAAACAACTTTTCCTTAAAATGAATTTAAGGATTTAAAAGTAATTTGGGGAAATTATATCTCTCTGTGTGTAAAAATAATTTAGAACTCGTTTATTTTATTTATTATGGATTTGTGATTTTTAATGGGATTTCATGCTTTTCTATGAAGCAAAGAATTTTAATAAACGACTGAATTGTCAGATTAGTGTGAGACTTTTCGTACGATTCTTTCGTTTATTATTATAATTGTTAAATAAAGTTGGAGTGGAAATTACTTGTTTTTAGTAAATGCTTACTAGCATGAGACGGTTAATTAAATTCTTGCGATTACTCAAGTGATAATGATTAGTACTTTAGAGTTATACTACCTTAGGTTGTTCGGATTTTAGGCGATAGATCCCCGAGATACGATGACTCGTTTTTCATCGATCTGCAAATCGATACATTCTTAATTTTGGGTAGAGACCTATTTATTTTAGTTAGGTTTGTTATGGTGTAATAAGACTGCCCTTTCATTTCTTGGACAGGTGTTTACATGCATGATTAGTCGATAGAAAGGATGACTAATATCTATAAGTTTATTTTTACACGGCAGGACAATGTTTACCTATTTCTGTAGTTTGGTAAATTCACATGGTTTTGTCATAAACACGACTACCTATTAGGGGTCGGGGTTTATACCTGGTAGTCTATTTCTTTTCGTTAGATGATTGCGCTACATGTTGGGTTTTATTTATCTTAATTAGGCCCCGTGTCGCACTGTATTATACTGATAGTTGACTACCATTATTATTTCTATAATGACCCAAATTTCATTCATTTGAATTTGGAATATTTAATTTATTTTTAATATTGAAAAGTTAATTTTATAAGTTAAATAACCTGAATTTCAAATATGGGTAATTAAATTGTTAAAATTTAATATTTGGAATTGTTTAAATAATCGAATCTTGAATTTAATGTGAATGAAAACGATTTCGAAGATTGATTTAAATTCTTTTTGAACAAGTAGGAAGATAGTAAATTTTTAAATTGGAATTAAAAGTGATTAAACTAATTTTGAAAATAACTCGTTTTAATTAACGTAAAAATAGACTTATCAGGCATGTCTCGGATTTCGATGAAACTAGTTACATTGGATCCGTAACAGTGAATTATTATTAGCCATCGAATTTCGAGGTGATTAAACGAATTGCTTGGTCATGCGAGTTCGAAACACATAGAAATTATTTAAAGGAATTTAAATTAATCTAATTTGATTTGAAAAGTAATTTCCTGTATATGATGGAATTGAATCCCAATATATATGCCATTGAGTTCGGTGTATTAGTATAGCATATAGAACATCAGGCGGCATGCTTCATCGAAGTTCAAAATTTTAAAGTGTGAATAGTTCTTTGATAATTTGCTATAAAAGGGCATTACCTTTCGTCATTTGCAAACCAAAACTCTAATATTAAACCTAGCCGCCATCAAAAGAAAACCAAGTCAACGGCTACGAATCAAAGTTGCAACTGAAGCAAAAGTAGCAGAACCATTCAACATGATAGTTGGACAACTCTACTCCACGAGTTCATCCATACCAACCGATCGTCGAAAGGAGGTGTGTGGAGAGAGCTAGGGTGGCGCGTTCGTGGGGGCTATGCGTTCGTGTTTCTTTTGGTGAAGTCACGACACGACATAGTCACGCGTAGCAATGGCGGCACAGCGCATGTGCGCGCGGGATCAAAACCTCGATCGATCTTCCGATTAATAAAATAAAGAACGTGACCTGGAATCACATACGAGAGGGAGAAGAGGAAAGGTGATTAGGATTTAAAATTTAATTAATGTTAGTTAATTCTAAATTTAGTTATTTTGAACGTTCGTTAATCCATAATTTTTTCGTACGAGGTCGGTTTTGAGCGCGACAAGTTGCGTTACGATCGTATCAGTGAGTATTATGCTATGCAATTGAATTGGATGGATATGGAGCTAGTAGAAATTTTGAGTTAAATTGAACGACCGTTCAATTTTAATTCAAACCAGAGTGCTTTGGCAATTTCTAGATTTTCTGTGAGTTAACTCAACTCTCTAGCCCACTTATATTTTTAAATAAGTGTGGATAATTTTATTTATGCTTTTTGTTGCTTGTTTTGATGATTTACTATTTTATTAGTTTATTTGGATACATATTCCCGTCTTTGGAGCAGATGAAATCCTATTACGTTCCCATGTATGAACGGATGACCCTTTATATACGATCCCGCTTCAAAGCGGTTGATTTATATTATTTGATTATGTATTGTACGTGATGCAGGGGGACAGGATGGAGGGATCCAACACATTTTTTATTTTATTTTTCATATATTTTGATATGCGATGCGTTGGACGCCATATTTAATGACATGGATTGTTTTTCTTATTTAGTGCTATAGTAGCTCTGGGCCATATTTTTAGTATTTTGAAATACTATAAAATAGTGATTTTGAATTGAAATGATTTTCAAAATGATTTTGGAAGTGTATATGTTTTAATAAATTTTAGACTATTAAAAGCAATGAATTTATTTTTAAACAAATAAAAAGTATGATTTTTAATGTTATAAAAGCATAGTTTTGTGACTTATTTTTAAGTAGTGAATTTTTAATAGTTTATATAAAGGATTTATAAAAGTGATATTTTATAAATAAAGAAATAGATTTATAATCGGAATTTATAAGTATTTTGTGAATGGATTTGAAATTTATTTGGTAAACGGATTTTTAAATGGATATTATAAATAAATTAGATTTATAAAGAAGTGGATTTATAGGTAGATTTTAACAGTAAAATGAGTTTTATAAAAGAATGATTTATAAATAGAATATTATAAATAAAGAGATATTATAAAGTAAGAGTTCTGTAAAATAGAAAGGAGATTTATAAACATAGTTTTAATACAGAAATGGTTTATATTGAGATTTAAACATGGATTTTTGTATAAAGGAAATGCATTCAAGTTTTTAAGAATAAAATAATCTCTTAGAGGAATGTTTTAAAAGTTACTTTTTTGATGAAGTTAATGGTTTTTAAAGCCATAATCTTTAAAAGTAAAGTTTTGAAAGTAATAATTCCAAATAGAATTTAATAGTTTGGAAAATGATTTTAAATGGGATAATATTGAAAACATAGACTTCTACGTTTCTATTGCAAAAGACGTTTTTGGGGAAGTATGGAAGGCATGGACTATAACACAGTTGTTATAGTAAATCATTTCCAAAAGAAAATGTTTTATATGGTATACAGGATTTTTATATGTGTGTGTGTGATTAATCAAATCCTTATACTAGCGTTTTTGGGTTGCCATAACCATGTTTTACGCAACATTCATTTTGACCCAATAAATTGTGTTTTGACCTTCCATTGTGAAATACATGAATTGATTCTTATGATCGTACTAAAGGCTTGGCGGTATAGGAAGCATTCCTTCTTATACTTAACACCTTCTGAGGCATATGAACTCGGACGTTATACGGTTATAAAAATCTATTTGGCGGTGTTATTAAATATACGTATACCATTGATATATATATATATATATATGAAAATGTTTTCCAATATCGAAAGATTAAAATGATTTTGAGGATATTTTTTCTTAAATAATTTGAAGTAAATATTTGAAAATTGATTTAATTAATAAAAGATTAATTAAGTAGGCCTAATGACTGCTTAGGTGCTAGATACTATTTGTTGCTTTAATAGTTAAATAACCGACTATCAAATTTGGCCATTTTTGATTCCCTAACTTGATGTGGGAACTGATCAGTCGTGCACTTAGGACGAAGTCGACTAAGTAGACTTGATTATCGTTTGGATTAAGAATGTTGATTCGAGTAGTGTGGAGTGTCTATGGTACTTCAATCTACCAGGTTTCCTTCTTTGACAAAGGATAGCAAGTCGAGAGTTGAAAATATGATAAGTCTACGAGACTTGGTTTCCATATGAGGTTAAGGGCTTCATTATCATTGTTGGTCCGAAGAGATCGGGGTCAGATTTATCCAAGAACCACTTCGGACCGATGTATGCATTCGAAAGTGCAGGTTTATGATGATGATTTAGAAGACGTAGATCTTCATGATGCAGGCTACTTGCCACTAGACCGCAATGCATATTATATATATGTGGTGGCGGTAGTGCTTCGTTACGAAAATCTACGATATGCAAGGACTTCTCGCTACTAATCCTAGTGTTAATTTCCGACAAGATATGGTAGGAGAGTGTCGTTGTTTTGTCCTACAATTTGTATAGACGAATGTAGGATGTTGCATTTCTAACTACATTAATTGATATTTAAGAACGTATCATCTATTTGGTGGCGGAGAAGGAAAATTCTCTTAGCTTAACACCCTTTCCTAATACGTACGAGCTCAGGAGTTATACGTTTGTAGAAATCAGTTGTGTGATTATGGCATTCAATGTGGATTGTGCTATATGAAAGTTAAACGTTACCTTAAGCTCATCACCTGGTAATGGTAAACAGCATAGCCGTAAGGCTATGTGGTTCGAAACCATTAGGGTATGATCATCACCTTTTCTGATAACTCTTTATACGTCGGGTACGGGTGTGTGTTATGAGACGTCTCGGATAGGTCGGTAACGACCAGGGTAACGACATATTTGGTTTTATCCATGCCATAAATGAGTGCCAAAGAAAGATAGACTGGTCTTACCAGATGTGGAGGATTGTTTATGTAACCTTGATACATTCCTCTAGAGAAGTACTTTACGGAAGGTAGTCCCTTACCTGCCACTATATGAAAATCCATTATCCAATACGTGTCTGCCATTTTGTTGGTAAACCTATTACGCTGCCAAATTTAACCAATGTTACAATTTTGGCTATATTAATATTATTTGTATACTAGACACTAGTATAATATAACGGGATTTGATATGAAGTGTTTTGGTTATCATAAGGTAAAACACTATTCATTTTTATATGAGACGTGGTCTTATGAGATATCTTTGTTTGGATAAAGAAAAGTTTTTCTAACTTTAAAATTGAGTCGAGATGCACTTTCTCATGCTGGTTTACCAAACCGATCTGGGCATTCTTCCCTATCAATGCTCAGGTCAAACCGAGCATGTTTATATATTTAGATTTGGATGCTTTGGAGCTTCAGCTAACAAGTTGGAGGTCTTCAGGTCGTATTCACGTATATGTTTATTTTCTGCTGCATTGTTGTTGAAATTATCAGCATTTGTGAGGACAATTTATTATAACTGTCCAGGCTGATGATTAATGATTTGTTTTTATACTCTGATGGATGTATGTAAATTATACTTTAGTTTTTCCTTTCGTGAAGACCGTTGATATTACATTATATGTTGCTCCGCTACAATTGTGAGATTCTATGTTGTTTAGTTCCTCTTTCTCTCTTCTTTTCTTCTCTTCTTCTTTCTACTTTCTTTCCTATAACTATTCGTATCTTCGTTCGATTTGGTTGGACATGTGTGGTTTATTGTCAGCTTAAATTGTGCGAGTTTTCGAGGCATTACAATTTCATTAGTGATGATTATTTCTTCAGAGATTTTAGGATAGATATTTAGTTTCTTTTTGGCTCTGCAAAATTTTGAATTGTTATCACTATATATTCGATGATAATACATTTGAGACTTGATATGGATTTATGAAATTGTGATTTATCTTGATATGCCTTATTTTAATTAATAGGTTTTAGGTATATTTTGAGATGACATATTTTATGGCTAAGTCATGAATGAAATTACGAAATGGTATTTTATTTAATATTCTTTATTATGATTATTTGTTCTAGCATATTTTTGTTATGACTTATTTGTTGTTAAGTCATATATTTATGATTAGTACCATCTCACCTTTCTATTAGATATAGTCTAGCCCGTTTATTTATGTAATAATCGGGTCAGGCTGAGACTCTAGATACAATGACTCATTGACTTTTGGATTTGTGCTAGCACTAAAGTAGACTATTTGATTGTTCTAGTTTACTTTACTCATATATATATATATATATTGACATTTAGGAGGATATGTTACATATATTATTTAGTAGTCGTCGTGTACTTGATATAGTGTTTTGGATATAATGTATATATTCATGTGGGTCTAGTACAGATATTTTGTAGACTCGGATCTTATTGTGATATATGATCTACATTATTCAGCTGCGATCTGTTACTTTGATCCTGATTTATCTATATTATATACTGTTCTGAATATTTTTAATCTGTGTGTTTATTACTTTGTATTAATACTGTATAGGTCAAAAGATTTAATTTAGATCCTCAAAAGATAATAAAGATGTATCAGTATTAGTACAAAGATATATTCATATTTGATCACCCTTAACTAGCAGTATTCTCCATGTTATTAGATGACATTACTTGTGATGTTCTTTAATAATATGGGTATAGCGGTGTGGTCATTACAGAATGCGTCACCTTAGTTATATAGGGTTATTATTACGGTTAACTATAGTCAATTCAAAGTTAATATCTCATGTCAGAGTAGTATAGTTGATAACAAAAGTTATTATTATACCAAGGACTTTGTTTTTGGACTAATGAAGTTGAATGTGGACGATATTTTAATTTTTACCAAAACCAAATTCCATAAGTCTAATGAGATATAGTATTGATAAAGAGAATCGGTGTTAATAATCAATATTACAACAGACCACTTATAATAAGTATAACTAGATTTTACCTGAAGATGTATAAGAGGTAAATACAACCAAAATGTCACACCACTAGCCAAGACGACATGTGAACATCAACATTTGAATTGTTCAATATTAAGATGACTGAATTTATACCATTGAGTCAGACAACCGAAATGATGAATATTCTTAATGAACCACACGATTTAATTGATTTTTAATAGTTGGAAGTTAATTAAGTTAATTGATATTTATGAAAAATAATCATTAAATTTTATTTAATTGTTTGAATGCCATTTGTTTTAATATAGTGCGTATATAAAAGTATAAACGTGCATATCGATATACGATGTCGGTAGACTATTTAAATTCGATTTAAATAGAATAAAAACTAAAAAGGGATTTAAATAAATTAACTAATATTTGTGAAATATTAATTGTTGAATTTTTTAAAAAATTTGATTTGCTTGATTACTATTTGTATTAATAACATGCATATATTAAAGTTATAAACGCATGTATTTTTATACGATATCGATTGAAAATTTAAATTGGATTTAAAAAGAGTTAAAAAAATTAGATTTCGGATATTTTTTGGACCCAAGCGTTCATGTATTGGCCGACCATTGTGCGAAGAAGAGGAGGGGTTCTTGATTTTGAAATGAAAGGACGGTCTTTATTAAAAGGAAAGGAATCAATATCTTATTTATATTGTGGGAGAAGCTCCGAGAAAATTCCAAAACTTATTCAAACAAATCTAAACAGAAAAAGGTGGTTATCTCTTTATTGTTGCAGATCAAGAGGTTGATTTAAATAATCTAGACATTTTTCTAACATTCAAGGTGTTTTTCCCGACTACATTTCAAGGTAATTCTTTATTTTACTTATATATATTATTCCATTATTATGTTTGCATGCATTTGATTCTCTACCTCTCCCTTCTAGTCATATATGTAATTCAGATTATGATTTGAATATCTTTTTTTCCTATGAATCAACTATATTTTAATCATGTTGGTATATTTGAAAATCTCCATGCTTATTTATCTATTTATTATCTATAATGTTAATTTTGACTTATCACTATTTTTTATATTTGTTGATTTTATATGTTTAACTTAAATCTAGATTTTAGCATCACGAGTTCGTATATGCCAATGTCATCTAATTTTTTTCTTATTAAAAAAATTGAAACAATCTTATTGTTATGTCAGATTTCATAATACAAGGTTGAGACTTGTATGTTTCTATATACTATTTTGTAAACAATTTCATTAGTTAATCGAGGTATATAGCATAAAATTGAGATTCTAATGTTTACTTCTAAATTATTTTGAATTTTTTTTATTTGTTGAAAAGAAAAAAAGGAAACTTTAAACTAGTGATTTGTTTCTTATTTTAACAATTGGACCTGGACTAGGATAAGGTCTTTGTTTAAAAGGTATGTATTCTAGTTCACAGGTTATTTGAATATAGTTTAATTTTTTTCTCAAAACATTGATTTGGTTTGTGTGTGTGTTTTTAATACATGCATGCACGCACATGCATGCGTGCACACACGCACACGCACACGCACACACAGATATGTGTATGTATGTGTGGATTTGATTTATGGTTTTTAAAAGGATTTATATAAAATATGATTGTAATGTTTTGAACCATCATTTAATTAAAATTAATTTCATATTATACACATTAATTTAGTATATGTTATATAAATAAAGTCTAGTCTAATAATGTAATGGCCCAAATTTCCATACCCTTTGAGTGATAATAAACCGTACATGTCCAACCCAAATTGAACGAAATGATGGATCTTTAAAGATAAGAAATAAAATTGACAGAAAAGAATCTCACTCGAATGGAATAACATATATTATTTAACAATAATCTTTACAATGATAGAAAACATAGAATTAGTTACTAGGCCTTTTCGAATTCTTATACCTAACAAATTTATAAAGTCTTATCTTACTTAACACCCTTTTTCTTTTCTTATTTACCTAAAATCTTAATTACTATTCAAAGTTTTAGAAGGGACGGATTTTTCGACGATTTTGACTGGTCCAAAAACCCAGATCGTTACAAATACAAACTACTATGTATGCATATGTATATTCAATTGTGCTAAATTAATATTATTAATAAAAAAACTATTTTGGATGACGAAGGCATATGTAAAGGGGAAATTTGTCAGTTGAGGTGTAAATCCCAACACCTAAACAACATTCACATTAAGTACGTACACTTTTCATACGTTGCACTTGTACTTCTACACATGCGTACATTTCATGCCCTCATTATAACATGCAAACGATTCAAAATTTACTTGAACTTATTTTAAACAATTGCAATAAAATGAAGATTTTATTCAAATAATTTTAGATTAAATTGAAAATCAATTTAGGCATCATAGGCTTAACCAAGATCAAAGCTAATTTTTTTGAAATTCACCCATTTAACCCGCTTCCAAATGGCCAGGTTCCAAACGTGGTACAAGAGCTCGTAATCTGTGCGATCTAAATTAGTCAAATTAGAGCTAATTAATTAAACCGACCAATTTAACAGGATGTCCAGAAAAGTATTGTCTATGTTAGGTTTGGTTAATCAAGTCCTTGCCTTACTTGGCTATCACTCTTGCCCGAAAGGTGAAATAAGCCCAAAAGTTATCCCTAATAGAAAAGACCCAATTTGAATTTGGGTCTTCGACAAATTTTCAAATTTTGTATTGAAATCAAAATGAAATTTAAATTCAAAAGATAATTTAAAATGAAATGTATATTATAAATGGTATATTAAGATTTTCAAAATTATTCTGAAAACATATAAATTAATTTTGAACATTAGTTAAATTATTAATTAGATTGGCAAATTAAATAAATAGTTAATTAGTGAAATCATATATATATATATATATATATCATATATATAATGATACATGTTACGTTATCTTAAACTATTTAAGATGATGTAAATATATATGAAAATTTCAAAATTAAAAGAAATTTATTAAAATTGTTTAATTAAATAAAGGTTAATTAACATATATATATATATATATATATAAAGATATATGTGTAAAACTATGAACGTTGTAGTAAACATATTTATAATTGAATAACGCAAAATTAATTAAAATGTCAATCAAATAAATAGAATAAATAAGATTTGATTAATGTTGTAATACATAAGACTATTATATAAGTAAATTAAAATATAAAAGTTATATAATCATAAAACTTATATAATATGAATGTATAAATTAAAGGTGGATCAATAAGAAACTATAATTAGATTAAAAGTATAATACATATGTATAGTACATATATCATGATTTCAGATGTGTCCGGCATTTGAATCACAAAGGCATTTTAAAAGAAATACATTATTTCATAAGTTAATATCACTTAATTAAATATAGACGATTATAAATATTTAATATAAATTTATCCTCCACCGTTTATATATTAACAAGTGTTATGGCACACACTTCTCGCGTGATGATAGCACATGCTACACGAGTAAACTGATTTTTTATATAAATTATATATGTTTATCATATTTAAGAGATATAATTTTCTTAAATATGTAACTACCTTTTTGCGTTGGAATCGTGTGCAATTAGATTGAATTTCACTTCTAAGTTGGAACATTTAATTTTTTGTTACATTAAATTTTGTTTCTATTATCAATTAATAAAGAGCGAAAATGTATAAGAAGTTTAATTGTTAGATCATATATCTAAATGACACTAAGTTTGATAATATATGAAGGAGAGCGTATTGAATTTGTAAAAAAGTATAGTTACTATATCTTATTTTTGAGTGATATTAATATTTGATAATATCTATAGAGATGCATTTATGGAAGTTTACGCTGATAGAAAAAATAGGAAGAGCAAACCGATAGGATAGTATAATTTAATCATATTATTTTTTTCAATTTTTTTGAATGATATATCACTTACCACTTCAGAAGTAAATTATCAACCCAGCAAGAATCATCTTGTGCGGAGGATTTTTTATCATTATTTGTTAATTTCTGACACGTGCACTATCTTCCATTCAAGATTCTTTTGGAGATATATCATTTTTTTGAGTCGATCTTTGCTTATCGGAGTGCTTAATATCCAATGGTTGGCTGATAAATTGTGTTGTATTTTGAAATTAATTTTTTAATATATCGATTAAAGTAATAATAACGTGACGACTAACATGTACTTTTGAACTTTTTATAAGAAGCATAATTTTTATGCAAATTTAAAAATAAAAAATAACATGAAAAAAGAATAAATTTTCATCGATCAGTTGATTTTATGTCTGTAAATAACATCTAATCATGATATTATTTTAAGAATACATAGAGCAATGTACTTAAGAAAACATTACAAACAAATTCTATAAAGTGCAAATTACCATTTTAATATAAAACAGAAGTGTAGAAGTTGCAGTCGCGGAAATGATTTTTTTTCCTGTAGAGTAAAATTGAAATATATTTAAAAATAAAAAATAATATGAAAAAAGAATAAATTTTAATCAATTAGCTGATTTTATATCCGTAAATAACATGTAATCATGATATTATTTTGAGAATACACACAGTAATATTAATAAACAATACAAATAAATTCTAAAAAGTGAAAATTGCTCTTTTAATATAAAACAAAAGTATAGAAGTTGCAGTCGCAAAAATGATTTTTTCCCTATAAAATAAGATTACTATAGTGTAAAGTACAGTTTTAGTGGTTTAATTACACTAACATGAAGCTATGATATCGGAAGTTAACGATGGCGAGAAACTCAATGAAGCATGTCCAAAAAGAAATAGTGGTGGTGAGAGATCTGAATGGAGGTGACAGAATAAAGAACTGGAAAAGGAATATGGGTGGAAAGAGATGTGAATATGGATGGATAAAAGGAGTGGCATTTATAGGATTTGATAGATATTTATAGAATGTTATATTTATGTTTTGAAGTTTGAATATTTCTATATTGGACTGATTAAGGGTTATGGATATGCATGCCATATCTATTTTAACTCATCTGCGGTATCTTAACTCAATCGTTGATTTGGAAATTTTTGGATCAGGATGGGAATTTTTTTACAGTTTAGAGAAATATTAACTGACTAATATGGTCAAATATTATGTAATGTTATATATGGTATATGCTACTATGTGATATTTGATGGTCATAAATACTCTAATAGGTTTTTTGTTGAGAAGCTAATAGAGCAGTATCAATGTTATACATATAACATGTTATAATTTTCAGTTTATAAACAGAATTGTCTAACGTTATATGGTTGCTGCCCATAATTGTATGACGTAATATGGTTACCGCCTTTAATTTTGCTATGCGTTTATTCTCATAATTGTATAACATTATATCAGCCACTTGCTTGATGGTGCAATAAACTGATATAATAATGGCATTATTGAATTAATGCTTATTAATTCCACTTTTCAACATTTTATTCCTCTTTCCTTAAATTTATTTTTGCATTCATAAGTTTCTCATCCATATAAGTTTTTATATTTGTATCATTTATTTACATTTTAATGCATAAACTTAAATTCATAAATCTTCAAATATGGGGTGTGTGTATATGTTCATTTGTTTAAATTAATTAAAAAGAATCAACTAATTAAATCATTTCCAAATTGTAAAACCATTTCCGCTTTGATATTTTTATCACATGTTCACAGTTTAATGCATAATCATGAAATTGATATATATATATATATATATATATATATATATATATATATATATGGTATACAATAAATCAAGATATATTCATTTGTTTAAATTAATTATACATTAACATATTATTTTTCTATGTCATATATAAAGGGCAATTTTGAAAGTTCGAGGTCAGACCAAAAGTTTGTGCTTCCAAGCCAACTATTAATGAAGATAGATTACTTACATACTCATGGTTGTTGCTATTCCTTAAGTCAAAGATGTTATGTGTAGAATTATTAATATATTGGATTGACATGGTAAGATATATGTAAGTATTTGTTGATATTCCTCATGGTATATGCATTTACAATTAGGTCATCATGAAATGGTAGGTACGAATGAGTAATCTCCTTCGATTTGTGGATATTCCTCAAGGTCAAAATAAGATTAGGACAAAGAACCATGGGTTGGGACTTATATATGATGTAACTGATAATGTATTATCCATTGTTTGCTTGAGTATAATTTGTTGATGTTCCTTAAGGTCCTAATCCTAAGGAAAACAAGTCCTAACACCCACAAATGAAGTCAAAATACTTCTATGTTTCCTCTTAGAGTTTAGAGAGACATAAAAGGCTAGTGGGAGCTTATTAGTAAAATAGACTGTAATGTTTAACCTTATTAATACTTTAAGAATGTCTACTATGATAATGTCCTAATTTACTAAGTTAAAATTTGTTGAAAATGTCTACATCCAAGTTGTTTTCTGAAAATGACAAACTCACCAACCTAACAACGTAGATTGGCTAAGAGTGATTAAGATATCGTTGACTTATGAATGTATTTGGTCATCGATAACTACACTTCAAAAGAATAACCCGCTTATGATGTGGTCCCCAAACTTAAGCTTGCTTATGAGAAATGGGTTTTGGACTTAGAGATCGCCTAAGTCTGCGTGTTGTCTATGTTGGACAAGCCGTTGCAAAGGAAACATGAAAGCATGTCTTTCCATGATGTTTTTGGTGGCCCAAAAGCTCTTTTCGATGAATAGTCCCATTCCACAATGTACGAACTTTCGATGAAACCGTTCAATACCAAAATGATTAAGTGACAGAAAGTGGACGATTACTTTCTAACGATGAAAGGCTATATTGATATACTTGTACAGTTAGATGTAGTGATAAGCAATGAAATGCAAGTAGACTTGGTTCTTGGTTCCCTTACTTCCTAGTATGAGCCGTTCATATTAAACTATAATATGAACTAGTTGAATGTAAACTTCGTGGAGTTCCTTAATATGTCAAGGTCCACCAAGTCTTTATGCAATGACCTAGAATTTTAGTCAATTGATTTTAAAATATTTAATTAATTTTGAATATTGAAATATTAGTTTTATAAGTTAAATAGCTTAAATTTCAAAAATATAGATCTATTTGAATAATAAATTTAAATATTTGAAATTGTTTGAATAATTAAATCCTGAATTTTATGTGAATAAAAATGATTTCGGAAGTTGATTTAAAGTCTATTTGGATAAGAAAAAAGATAGTAAACTTTTGAATCTAATTTTAAAACCAATTAATTTGGTTTCTATAATAATCGTTTAAATTAACATGTGAAAATAGCCTTCCGGGGCTCTGTCTCGGATTTGGACGAAACTAGTTCCATCAGATCCCTAATAGTGTATTATTGTATGTTAATGAATTTCGTAATGATCAGACATATCGTTTGGTCATTCGAGCTCGAAACGCATATGAATTAATTATAGAATTCATATAATATATTAGGGTTTGAAAGCCTATCTTCTGTATATTGTCGAATTGGCTCTCAAAACAAGTTCCATTGTATTTGGGATAGGGTACTACATATAAAATGCCAGGTGGCACATCTCGATTGGAGTTCGAGATTTTAGGGGTATAACCCAATATTTCGAATAGAATGTATATTAAGCCCATACCCAACCATGACTCTCAACTATTCCACCATGCTTCAACCCATAATCCCCTATGCCTGCCCATACCATCCTCCTCTATTTTTATTGTGTTTTCATGTTCTGGTTTTCAAAAAAAAATGTAAGCCGAAATAAACATTGCCTAATCCAATGGCACATATCATCTTGGACCATTAGAGGCATCGTTGGTCGAAGAGTTCGACTAAGAAGTTGCAGGAGTCGGTGAGATGAGCAACTTAGACAGTGGAGACTATTGGATCAAAGCAAGGTGGCGACTCTGATGTGAGGGCGGTTTTATGGGTTTTCGTTAGCAGTAAAGGCGTTTAGGAGGTCAACAACGGTGGCATGGGGGAGCGGGTGGTCTGGGCAATCGAAGGTGAGGTTATGGCGGTCCCTAGCCACCTATGGTTGTCAGAGTTATGTGAAATGACGATCATCATTTGCAGCACGAAGGGGGATGGGCGATGACGATTTGCAAGTCAACGTGAAGGCTGGAGCATGGGTAAGGTCGGGGCATGGCATATGGGTCGTGCGGTGGTGGACTGAGGTCGAAGGCGGTGGAGCGGCTTGGGTGAAGTTTGCATAGCCTTGGTATTGTCGAGCGTGGGAAGAGAAGGATTACGGGGGAGTTTATTAATTTAAATAAGGGTAAATAAAACTTAATGATTGCAATTTATGATTATTATATTATTTAAAACTAGTGAATCTTATTATTGCAATATTTAACTCAGACGAGGAGGGAATCAAGCGAAGAGTTGCGTTGTACTCGTATTGACGAATACTACGATACAGAGTTGGATTGGATGGATTTGGAGCTAATGGAAATTTGGATTAATATTTGAACACTTGCTCAATTTTAATCCAAATCGGAACACCTCGGCGACAACTGAAATAATTGTGAGTTAAACTCACCTTTTTCGTTAACAAGAAATGTTATACAGTAGATAAAAATTATTGATTGGGTGTTTGGATATTTATATGTTGATTGTTTGGTTTTGATGAATTATCGCTTTAGAAAGCAATTAATATATAAAATCGGTTATAGGGGGAACATGTTAGAGGGATCCAAAATGATTCCTCGCTACTATTGAATTATATATATATGTTGAATATGCGAGTATATTATTTTTGTTTGATAATAATAAACACACACACACACACACACATATATATATATATATTCATTTAAATGTATTTGTTAATGTACTATTTTATTTTTCACATAATTAAATAAATATTTTGTGAATAAAATAAATAACACAAAATTTAAATTCAAATAGATATTTTAGTCAAACAAATATTTATTACAATTTTGAATAGTACAAATTTGAGCTCTCACTATATATACACAAATTTAATGACAATACAAATTCGATTACATCATAATTTATCATTTACAAATGCACCTCACAACAATTCACTCATTCACTCGTATTTTATCTTCAACTTGAATCCAGCATCTGAGCAATCTGCAAAAATAAATACTAACGCGGTAAAATTGAAAAGAAAATATTTTTGCAGTGTAAAAGATGTAATTTTGAAAATATTATTTGCCTTAGTTATTTGGGTTGTTCGTCATCATTTAATTTTGAATTCATCATACACGAACAGCTTGTGACATGCACAATGTATCACTGTACATGCCACAAGGCCGTGCACATCGATATATACACTTAATGAAATTACAGGGACAGGTGAGCACAAGGTCAAACTCAAATAAAAAGCCGGGTTCAACTCAAGTCACGACAAGAGCACACGGTCAAACCCGAGCCTTAAGCTGGATACAACACATGTGTAGTCCGAACGTACCAATTCAATAAAATTGTCAAAAATCCAAAACCAATATAAATCAAGCTTCGACCAAAAAGTTCAGTGATATACACATGAAGCAGAGACTAGATAGTCCAAACCAGACTCAAGGGAATGAAATGGTCTGAATAAAGGCAGTGCAATAATGGTGAACGGAACATAAACGAGGCATGCACAAGCAACTCACCACAATACAATACAATACAATACAATACAAGACTCAAGTTTACAACAGATAACAGCAATGCAGTACACACATATGTATTGGAGGCAACCAGTTCAAATGCCAAAGTGAAGCCGCCAGACTTCAAATCTATCAGGTAGTGGCAACAATAACTATGAAGTATATAATTGCAAACAAGCTAATCCAGACTTCGAGTCAAGCAGTAGACAGGGAAGTGCAGACTAACCAAAACAATGCCCAACACAAATGAACAGACTATGCAACGTAAAGAAGACTCAAAGCCATATGCAGTAGACAACATGAACAACATGAATGATCAAACACCAATGAATCAATTAAGTGTACATGTTCAACCAAGTGGCTCAACTCAACATAGATGCATGCAGACTTCAAGATTCAATGCATAGTCACAATGAAGACTACATGATGATATCCGATAGGGAAATAAATACAAAGCAATATCAATACAACAGTGATGAACCACTGACACCAGTGAACAACAAATGCAGACAAATAGTAAAATTCATATTCCAGTGAAATAACAACCCAGACTAGTATCGTACAGCAACTATATACATATGCATAACCAGATTACATGATGACTGGAAACACAATACATCATAGCAGTATGGAAGCAAGACTGCATGAAACAGACTTGACCCAGACCACAACGCAACTGAAACTGTCTCGAAGAAAATGGGAATTAAATGCGCCAGTAAAACAAAAAATGAAGCGACATCAATATGCAAGCAATCAAGCTCAATGCATAAGACTTAAATGAACTAGATCATACATTGAACAAGTGGAAATGGCCACAGCATCAAATGAACAGAGAAAAGAACAGCAGGGATGCAATGTTGTCAAAATCAAGCAATAGTGCAGCAACCTCAAAATCAAGTGCATATATGTACATGTTAGCAGTGGACACAAGTGATGAACCAACAATGCAAGCAAGACCGGACAACATGAAATATAGTGAACAATGCATCAAAGTGATCAAGCACCATGTCAAAGACCATCTATATGAAGACACCACAGGATCTGTCATCGAAGAACAAAGAAGTCAGCAGCAGGTTTTACAATAAAAGTTAGAGCCGAAGTCAAATATCAAGCCAGCAGAAATTCACGGAACCAAAAATGATAGAAATCAAAGCCGTGGCTGTCAAGAAATCAATCAATTAAAAATCAAAACCGTGTCAACTAAAGAACTAAAAAATATACGAAATTGAAGAAGTCAGTAATCATCCCAATCATTTAAGCATAATCAAACGGAAAGTATCAGACAATTTCGTATAAAATATACGAACGAAAATATAGAGGTTCGAACCCTATATAAACAAGTAACATCATCGGTAGTTTGAATATAGAGTTCAAGCAAGAAAAACAGTAAGGAAAAAATAAAAATTACATACCGTATTCACATTTGAACTCAAACTAAATCGAAGGATCTGTATTCGAAGCAAGGAGACGATCGATTGCCAAAGCAAATCAAAAGAACTACTATAATCGATCAACAATCAATCGGGTTCTTCGATAACCGAAGCCCTAACTAGACAAGGCAAAGCTCTAGCCAATCTCACAAAAGCGAAGACAAGGACGAAGCCCTAGTTAATCTCACAGAACGCAAGGCCAAAGCCCAAATTTCAGAGCAAAAGAGGGATGAGATCGAATCTGCCATTCTTTGTTCTAACAAAGAAGAAAGCGGGCCGACATATTAAATAAAAGAGGGGGATATTTTTTAGGCCATCTTTACTTAGGGCTTATAATTAGGGTTTTATTGTTTAATTTGTTTTTAAATTTAAATTCTTTTTATAAACAGTTGTGATTTCTAGTCGTGTGACTAGGGGACAAACTACGTGGCGTAGTTTGAGAATTTGCAACTTAGTGGCTGAGTTGTGGCAAGGTTTTGAGCATAGAGTTAGGTTAATCAATAGAGGGTGTCGCATGTTTACGTGTCTAAGCGTTTGACTATCTAATTTCTACTAGAAACCTTGGGGGCAGCACGTAGGCAGGATTTTGCCGAAGCTGGGTAAATTCTGCGCCATTCTACTACATTTATTATTCGGCTATTATCTGTGCTGCTATAATTCTGATATATCTGTGTACAAAATATTTATAAACTTCCGCAATAAATTTTTATAATTAATAGCATCAACCTATTCACCCCCCTCTAGGGTGAAATTGATCCTATAATATATACCTGTGTGTGTGTGTGTGCGCACGCGCGCGCGTGTGTAGTGATATAGGAGGAAATAGATTGGAGGGATCCAACGGAATTCCTCATCAATGTTAATTTAATTTCAATAATAATCCTGTTATATGATTATTGAATAACGAAAACCCGATTGGTTGACCAAATTGAATGTGACATTATATATGTTCAACATAAACCCGACAGTGATAGGGAATTGGTAATCGATATTGGTAAAACATTGGTAGCTATTGGCCTCAAATTAGTATTTTAAAAATACTATAAATTGCCATTTGAGTTGGAAGTGGTATTGAGATAGGAAATGATTTGAATCTGAAATTGGGTTTTAAAAATAATTTGTTATAAATGATTTAACTTCTATTTTACTCCAACCTTTTTATCTGTCATTTTAAAAATATTTTTATATTTATCATTTTTTTTTAATTTTTTAGTTATATTTTACATTTTCTTAAAGTTGTTTATTTATATCCAATATTGTTTCAAAGTTATTTATTTTTAATTTGATATTGTTTTATATTTATTATTACATTAATATCCCTATTTTATCTGCTCTTGTTTTTTTGGAATTTTTCCAGCTATATAGTAGATAGACATTTTTTCTATCTTCTGTAATGCTTGTATTTATTATTTGTTATAATAAAAATGGCAGGGGTACATTCAACCCCATCGGCTTTACCAAAAAAATAAGAAATTTAAAGATTATTTATTTATACTTACTGTTGTTTTAAGATTATTTATCAATTTTTAAATATTTTGAAAAGTTAAACATTTAAATAATTAATATGGTTTGAAATTAATAATAAGGATTTATTTATAATGTTTTGGAAGTAAATTATTACTATTTATAATAATGGTAAAGATTAATTATTATTGTTATTTAATAATGTTTTGAAATTATTAATTATTATTTTTAAGATATTTTGAAGTTCATAATTATTATTTATTTTAATATTATTGTTAATAGTTATTATTATATAATAGTGTTTTGAAGTAAATGACTTTTATTTATTTATAATGTTTCGAGGCTTATAAATAGTGTTTTATAAACGGATTTAGGTTTTATAAGGAAAGTCTTAAAAAGTGGTTTGGAAACTTAAAGAAATATTAGTTAAAGGGTAAAGAGAATTTTCTAAATAGTTTTAGATATCTATAAAGAACTTGAAATGGGTTATAGATTTATAAATGGAGTTTCGTAAATGGTTTATGGATTTATAAAGGGTTTATAAATGACTTTAAGTATTTATAAAAGGGAGTTTATAAATGATTGCAGAGATTAATGAATGGGGTTATAAATGGGTTTTAGATATTTATAAAAGAATTCATAATTTTTTTTCTAGAATTGTGTAAAATGGGACTCTTTCTCTGTTTGTGAATATACTTATACTGTTGGGACAAGTATATGGATATTTTTCTAAGTATTGAAATATATGGGTTTTGTGGATAAAGCGTTATAAAGGTATTTTATGCAAGTAGTTTACAAAGTGATTTAAATTAATGAAAGGATTATTTAGGAGGTTAGTGGTTGCTTATGCATTTAACCAATGTTGATTTCCCTATGGAATATAATCCCTGATTTGAATGTTTATTTATTCGATAGTTAAATAATCGACTGTCGAATTTGTACCCAAAACATAAATTTGGAAATATCTAGAAGAAATACGTGAGTTATATGGCACAATCTTCCCCAATGATGTTGTGCTGTGCATATAATCTTGTTTCATTCTCCTAGGACAAATAATAAGAAAATCTATCCACTAACGGTTAGGAGGTGACCTTCACTCTTATCTTTGACCGTATATTTCTTAAAGAACCGGGGTTGAGTTTATTAGAAATTATCGAAAGTTGTTTCGAAAAGACCAAGACCGGATATGTTATCCAAAAACCACTTCGATCCAACTCAAGCATTTCGAAGTGAAGACATCTTGAAGATGACGGAATTAAAGATAGTACACTTAGGCATTCCGTTCAGTCATAGAATGAACTTGTAGGGATGAACGCTGGCATTGCATTGTTTCCTAAAGGGTAGTGTTAGTATTTCAAGTGGGAAGTGCTATATAAAAGGTAAAACGTAGCCTCAAGACACATCAAATGGGAATGATTAAAGCATGGGAGATGCTGTAGGGCTAATGGGTCGTTCCTAAGTATGGTATGATAATCCCTATCTAGAGTCGATATTATCTCTCATTTGTATGCTTCGGGGCCCATGAGTAGAGGAGCGATCATATTCAGTACTACTAGTCAAGTGCTAGGCCAACCCTATGTTGGTAAGGGATCCTGGCAAGGTCCTCGGTGTTATTTTATCTAGAGTTGCACTGTGACAGGTGGTATCCCAGTAGCCCAGTCATTGTATGGAATCGATTTTCCAATACATACCTTTACGGTTTTAGTTATATACCTATTATGCTGGAATTTAATTAATGTAACAGTTTTAGCAATGATTAATAAATATTTTTATCTTAGATACTACTATAATATCAGATAATTTCATATGAAATGGTTTGGTTATCGTAAGGTAAAAACCCATCTATGTTTATGTGTGGCGAGGTCTTACGAGCCTTTATTTTGAAAAATGTTTGATAACTTTAAAAATCCAACTGGATGTGTTTTCTCATGCTGGTTTTCCAGACTAACTTCAATGTTATTTTATTATAATGCTCGGGTCAGACTGAGCATATTATAGATTTAGTTTGGATGTTTTGGAGCTTCACGAGATGAGTTGGAGTCCCAGAGATGTATTCGCGTATATGGTTATTTTTCCTCTATGTTCTTTGTTGTATCTGTCAGAAATTGTGAGGACAGGTTGTTATAGTTGTGCATGATAAAATAGGTTAACATACTCTAATTAAAATATGTATATACATATATTACATTTTGTTTTTGTGTAAATATTTGTTGTATATTATAGATTATTCGTTCCGTAGTGAGATTCTATGTTATTTAGTTCTTCCTGTCTTCTCCATTCTTCTTTTTCTCTAACAATCAGATTTTTCGACATTCGATTGCTCAACATACAATACACTGGATGTATTAATGTCGATTTTTGAGGGTCGAAAATCCCCGTTGTTACACTTTTTCCAAGGATCAAGAAGCCGTACTTGTTATTAAAGGGAATGTGTCTTCTTTGAATGGTTCAATGAAGCGAAAGAAGGTAATAAGAGAAGTAATAAACTATAACTATTGACAAGGGTGAGTGTCATCATTGTCATAAGAAAGGTCATTGGAACTATCTGAAGTACTTGAAGATTAAAAGAGAAGAAATGGAATAGTCATGCTTGTAACAACCAACCCAGAAATAAGCTTGAATTCCAACCAAGAAAAGGCCCATCGAAACTTTGAACTATCTCAAAGCCGGCTGTTGATTGGTAAAAAGAACAATACAGAGCTATTAATCTGCACACTGAGAATCTCACAGTAGAATTATAAAATATAATAATAACAACAGTACCCATTTCATTCAAATTTCAAAGTGTCATTAAAAACCATAAAAAATTCATAACACCAAAATCCAACAATAGTCGTAACATATCTGTGATACAATATTCCAAAATTACATTCTTATTTTTATTTCATAGATGACATCAAAAAATGTAGAAAATAACAAATATATACATAAACTACTGGCACAAGTCTCCTCATCATCTCTGCCTTCAACATCTCCCTTCCTAACCTATGTTGTAATATGGAGGAAGTCAAAACAACATATTTCTAGTGAATAAAATTCTCGAGCCTTACTATATTAGTATTTGTATAGGATAATTCAAATAGGAATATGTCTTACATCTTCTACCTGCATCATAAGCTTTTCAAATATAAGGCCAAAGGCTTTTCTCAACTTAAGTAAAAGGATTTCCAAATATAAAACCAAAACCAATTTGCTATCAACCCGATAACCCATATCTTTCATCCATAATGTCTTATCAAATATAAGAGATAGTATTCAAGTCAATTAATACCTTTTAATGGGAATTAGGCAGACCTTGACCATTTAATACTTTATTTATGGAAGGTCCCCATCATTTACTACCCGCATTCCTAAGTCTGACTCTTCACTAATAACTATCTAGTTGATATTGTATGAAGCTCTTCAGCCACTTAGTATTTCATATTGAAGCAAGTCCTTTCTCGAGATATCCTTTACTATGCCTAACCTATAACTCCGACCATTTACTACTTCCTGCATAGAGAAGAGGCGAGCCCTCACACAACAATTAATACACGTCAATCTCTGAAGCAGGTCCTTCATGTTATGACTGGTACCCTATGGTGACGTCCCATATTATCTCGACTATTCTTAGGTACCGATAGCTAGATTAGCTGGACGGATTTGCCCTATAGAATTTAGGACTAACCTTGCGTCATCATAGTTACTTATTATAGGCATGTCTCACATCAGCCCCAAATTCACATCGCTGGTAGCCAAATTAGTTGGACAGACTTTCGTATGGTTCTAACTGACCTCGCATCCTTATAACTTAGTCATAATCTATATCATGCTCTACATATATTATCACACATCTCACCATTTTCATAATTAAGGCCTTATATAAGATCTTTCTTGTTTCGCTTTTAATATTAATTAACTTCTTAAGGGGTATTTTTTATAAAATTAATAACCAATTTAACTATGCAATTATACGTTACGCTATAATACATAGACAAAAACATGTGTACGTGTGTGTATGTATACTATATACATATACATATACATATATATACACGTGCCTAGTAATTTCTAAGCGTGCAGAATTTACGCTCTAAACTGGTGTTTAAATGTCATCTCTTTCAACAATTATACAAGTCTTATCCCATATTATTAACAATACCAAATTTCCAGTATTCATAACTAGAAATTCCAATCAATAAACTTGATGGAATAAAAATTAAACTCAATTTATTACATCAAAATAATGGAAGATATTAATATTAGAAACTTACAATTCCTATTTTTACGCTCTATCCAACTCCTTTTTCATATAATATTGGAGTTTTTCATATAATATTAAATAAAGGAATTTCTATTTAATTCATGGGAATAAGCAGTGCAAACTAGGAATAAAATTCATACCTTACACACTATTCCTTAATCAGAATCCTTTAACCAAATTCAAAAAAAGGAGTGGAATAGAAGATAAAATTATAAAAACTGCAAATCTACAATATTCCCATTATTTTGACATAAACAATTGAGATTCCAACACAGAATTGACATTTCGCATTGAAGGAGTTTTATGGGTTTATAATATGATGTTTTCGAAAACCAAAACTCCCTAAGGCATATTCAAACCTGAACCATACTAATTAATTACTAAAATAAAGAAGCTAAGATTTCCACTTACAGTATATCCTTAGCTTTGCCTTCTTTGAATTTGACACACATTTGATAATCTTTATCACATCTCTTCTCTTTGATATATGTAGCAAAGGAATTGTACATATAGATTGGAAATTGAGGGATTGGAGGAGAGCAGATTGATAAAATAAACAATAAACAAAAGTAGATATATAGGATTTCTTATCTAAAACCCTAATGGAGTTTTCTGACTCTATGAAGAGACGAACCAACAAAGCTTAACGTTTACTTAACCCCCAAGCCTAATCACTATTAACTTTCAAATTTTAAATTTAAAAATTATTTGAATTTGAATTCCATTTAAATTATTTTAAATATGAAAAATTTAAATGTCCCTATTTTTTTGTTTGAGCTCCGTTTTTAGAACATTATATATAAAAATTGATTAGAATTTCGCCACGAACGCAACAACATAAATTCTATAGCCAAATTTTGAATTTTGCAAAATTTCCATCTGTAGCTTTATCTTATTTAATTATTTATCCATTTTATTAATTTCTTATTAATTTTTACGAGGTATTACATTCTCCTCCTTAAAAGTATTTCATCCCCAAAATCTTTCCAAGGGGCGAATAACATAATGCGTAATAAACTCCCATGTTATATAACAAAGTTACCTAAACAACCATCTGCTTAAAAAGGCAATATGATTATGTGTGCAGACATATTATAGGTGAGCTCAATCCTAGCATGAATGCGAGTGTCGTTACATATAAGCATGTATGCAAACATCATAAACATGAAAAAAGTGTTCTATATAAGTGCAAAAGTGACAGTAAAAGTGTAGCAACCATATTCTACCATCTAATTTAACTACCAAAATGAAACCAAAACCTAATTTTGGAGAGAAAAGGTTGCCAATGAAAAGCTTAACAAGAGGAGTTCTCCTGCTTTCTATTATTCCACCTTTTGGCAAGGCCGTGACACCAGGAAGTTAAATGGAAATTAAAGACAGATCTTCCCAAAGAACGGATGTACGCAGGTTCACTATGGATGCCGGTAAATTTTTTTTGAGTCCATATTAAGCTATAATTGATATGACTTGCCAAGAAAAGCCATGAAAGCCAACTTCCAAATTTCAAGTTAATCGGAGTTTGTATGCTCAAGTTACTATCGATGCAAACCAAGGAAATACACTCATTCATATCTGTTGTTCCACCTATTTCGCATCGGTCCATTTCGTATCCATCGATAGAAAAGCCTCTCTTCGTATCCATCTAGGCAAACCCACTTCGTATCTGTTCACATTCGCCCGCTTCGTATCCATCGATAGTAACACGAGAGTCCATTTTGTATCGATCCACTTTCAAACATGCTTTGAATCGATCGGCAATAGATCGATGCGAAATCAACACCTCCTATCGATACGAACCTAATTGATAAGCGATATGAAATGGCCTCTGAACTATCTATACGAAGAACGTAAGTTCGTATCGATACGAAGAAAACTTTAAAGGATTGATACGAAGTTGGATGCGAGGGATCGAGCTGAAGTTGAGTGCTATAAAGCGATACAAAGGGAATGTTCCGGGTTGATACGAATTAGGCACATGCAAGTGGAAGACTCGGTCACTCGGCATAAAAAGTAGATCGATCCAAAAAGTTAGCACCACGTCATCAGACATCACGTGTCCAGAAGCAATGCGAAGAGGATGCGATGCAAATTCAACAGCCTTCGAAAATTCCAAACTTGCATCGATCACAACTCAAGATTTGCGAGTCCAAATGCAATCAAATTTTCACAGGAGCTTGCGTACAACCTCGGGAATGTTCATGATCGACGTCGGCTAGAATGGAAAAAATCTTGACCGGTATGAATTTCATTTGTATCGATCACGGATCGAGTTCAAACGACCGGGGATCGATCACGAGTGCCCACCCATGTGAGAGAAGAGGTCTTCCGAGATCTGAGCGAGATATTTGCTGCCTATGCTTATAAATAGCAGCCCAAGACCTACTGAAAAAGGACTTTTGGCTCTTCTACGTCCAGACTCTGCCGAAATGACCATTGTACTCGAATTTTACTGTTGTAACTCATTGTAGCCAACAAGCAAAAATTAATAAAAGTTAACCATTTCATAGTGGACGTAGGCCATATGCCGAGCCACTCTAAATCCTTGTGGTTCTATGCATTTTTCTTGCTTATCATTGGCGTGTTTGTTAGATTTTCCTCCTTTTCCATTTATATTCTTCATTTTATCTCTTCAAACACACCCGAAGATTGTTGTGCCCAATTTTGGTACAAACACTTTGGTGCTTTCACTAAGAAAACCCAGTATTTCTTTTGCTCGTTGGATCTACTACTGATATCAGATTGCAAGAATCTAAGGAGAAGATCCGGATTTCAAGTCTAAAGTTCTTCCATCCTATTCAGATTTGTACCAAGTCTAGGAAAGAACTTCACTATCCATCATGGTCAACACTAGATCTACTTCAATAATTGCAGATCCAGAAGGATGGAACATGCAGAACCCCGCACAACTTCCTCGTACCGATCAGAATGCTGCCGGACCTTCAGATCTGCAAGGCCCTGTCACTAGGGAAGAATTTAAATTGTTAATGCAATAGTTGACTCAAAGCCGCTAGCATCTTATTTAGCAACTCCATGCTAATGCAGAATTGACTAATCAGCTGAATCGTCAAAGACGAAGGAGATACAAAAGGGATCAGGCTTCCTATTCATCCATCGAGAGTTCAGTCTCTTCTGACTACCATCATAGATCCACGCGCCTACGTTTGGATGGAAGTTATACAAAAGCTATTGGACAGCAGCGCACCTTGAACAGCGGAGAGCTGGGTCGTTGACCAACCATCAGACTGGACCATCCTACCATGGAGGCGTTGTTCCTTATCATACTACCGACAACTGCGCGGCCACCACTGCCATTGATTTGGGAACCGATGCCCGAAATCGGACAGATCCAAACCGTCGTCAACATGAATATACTCCCGAACCTTATGTCCCAAAAGGCTTAGAACCAAGGAGGTGAGACATGGACCGTCGATAGCATCCGGCCCATCCTCGCATTGTGGAACTCGACTACACCTTGGCTCAGCATGCCCAGAATGTCCAAATGCCAGATATCCCGACGATGATCCATCAAAGTCAGAGTCTCACCAACGATGACTGGGGAATCTCCCGGAGTCATACCCCTTTCACTAATGATATACTCTACGCGGAACCACCTAGGCGATTCAAGATGCCCGCTCTAGCCTTTTACGAAGGGGTTTTTGATTCTAATCAGCATATCCTAAAGTATGAATGGTTGATGAATACTGCACGAGTTGATGATGCGGTCAAGTTCCGAAGCTTCTCGATTTCCTTAGAGCTCATAGCGACTACGTGGTTTACTCGTTTACCACCTCGATCTATCTCGTGTTTTGATCAGTTAGCAATAAAGTTTGTTGAACAGTTTCGCATGCATGTCATAAGGCCGAAAGATGTTAATACCTTGTCTAATGTCACTCAAGCTTCCCGAGAGACACTTAATCGCTATCTAGAGAGATTTCACGCTGCATGCGCTGAGATTAGTAATCCCAATGACAACTCAATTCTGACGGCACTAACCAAGGGGATCGATCCCGACTCTAAATTTGGCAACTGGATGGTCGAAAAACCTCCTGCGTCATTGGGCTGCTTCTATTCCAAGGAAGCCTAGTTCTTGAGAAGGGAGGATGCAAAATAGTCTAGGAAAAACGATAATGCTGGACCCAACATGGAAGGAATCCATAGCAACGTTGCTGTTAAACAAACCGAAGAGTGTAACGACCCGAAGTTTTCGAACCCGAAATTCCAGATAGTTAGATAAAAGAAGAAAAAGATAGAAGAAGAACAGGAAAAACACACACAATCTCACATTCGCAGCGGATAAAATATAATAGCAAATAAATAACAGTTTACAAAGCAGAACTATATCAGTATATTTACATTATACATCAGAGTTACAATAATTTCACAACACTGGACAGTTTAAAATAACTTGTCCCAAATAAATAACAATATATATATATATATATATATATATATATATATATATATATATATCACAGCGGATAACACTCTATACGTTCCTGTCCTTTAGCTCTACTCCTGAACTCCAGAACATCCTTACCTGCAAGTCTGTAATACTCGGTCTGACCCGAGCATTACATCAAAGTAACACCCAGGTCAGGCTGGAAACCAGCGTGAGTAAACTCATCAAGCATGAAATTCCAATGCATACAACTAATATAAACCCGGGGTAACTTATATCAATTTACAACTCCTCAAGTTTTTATAGACATCACCTATTCCATATATCCATTTCTAAGCACCATAACTTAGAATACATGGTCTAACCCACTTAAATCATTCCATTATAGCTTATTGATTTCACCTATCAATTTATAAAGGATCAAAGTTGTTTCGGGTATTTACTAATACCCGACTCCGGTCTCTTCGAAACCATTGTCAACTTAACTTAAATTATTCAAGTGAAATACCATTTTACTTTTAATACAGGATGCCACCATAATTCATCATCAATAGATAACCAGGACTTCTCAATTTAAATTAAACATATCTCATCACATAGCATCACAAACTACATATTAGGAATAAGAATTAATCAAAGGCTTTCAATATCATTCTATTTAGCCTTTAATTTCATTTAAATAATTAACTCTTAATTTAATTTCACATATTAATTATCCTTAACCCCATACAGTAATTATCCTTTAATTACTTTATTAATTAATCACTAACCGTAATTATTAATCACTCTTGATTAATAACAACAGTAATTAACTACCTTTAATTACTTCATTAAATAAAATTTATTATTCCCTAATTAATTATCTCTAATTAATTCCCTGATTAATTAACCTTTATTAATTCCATAAAGTGATTTAACCACAAATTACTTCCACTTAATACATCATCCCTTTATTAATTACATCCTGTAATTAATTATTAATTACTTTACCAAGTAATTACACTTTTATAAATTACATTGAGTAATTGTACTTACCAAATTCATTATTGAGTATCCTTAACTAATAAATAAATTATCTCTAATTAATTCCATTAATTAATCATTTGATAATACTTAATTAATGATCTTTCAATAACTGTATTAACCAATCCTTTAATTACTTTTCTAAGTAATCAACTATAATCCACCAAGAGATTACCTTAAATTAATTAACAATTAATTTCATTCGGGTAATTCGTCCCTTTATTAATTAATGGAACTTAATTATTGATTAACACAAATTAATTACAAATTAAGTATTCCCTAATTACCAATTTATCATTAGCCATATGTTAATTAAATTACTTAATTACTTAACTACTAGTCATTTATTAATTAACTTCAAATAGTTAATTACAAATTTATTAATCACATAATCATTAATTAGTCAATCTTAATCACAATTATAAAGTAATTACTCTTAATGATTTCTTAATTAATTACTATTCATTTAAATTACATTTAAAAGAATCTTCATTAACTTTGATTTATTATTAACTACACAACTTAATAATAATTAATTTATACTTAACTTCATTCTCATTTTAAATACTACAGTTTGAAAATAAAACCACCGAGTGCTTTCCTCACTTAACTCGAGTCATCACTCGCGTATCCCAAAAGTTTACCCGAGTCACTCTCCCCTCTCATACTCATCTTCTTCTCCCCTTTTTCTTTATATTCCAGCAAGTAAAATTCAACTTAAGTATAAAATTAACCACCAGGTCGAACTCGTGCAGACCCCCATTTTTCTCGAGGTAAAACTCGCGACAAATCCAAACGCAACCCCACTGATATCTTCAACCACCGTGCACATGTGCACCTCCACCAACGATCAACGTCACTCCAGCCATCAACGACGATCTCGACACTTCTATTATTCCCTTGACAACAAATCCCAAACACCCAAAAACCCAGGCCTGATCACAATCGAAATAGAGTAGAGCTCGAGCCATTCGAACCAGACTTCCGACCATGAAATCGCCTCGCGACCACAACGCCGACCACAAGGCGCTCCGACCCTTCAGCCGCGAACTCGTCACCCCCCCGAGCCTCCTCTTCCCAAAGGCGTGTGTAACTCGCTGCACGAGAGGACCTGTACCGATCAATTTTCCCACCATCTAGAAATTAGGTTTAGAAATCAAAATTTCTTCGTCGCCGTCGACACAAAGAACTGGAACACTACTTAGCATTTTTCCCAACTTCGTTGATCACTCTTCCATCTCTACGCACGAGCCCGTCCCCCATAACACCTCCGGCCTCCTGAATTTCATTGAAATTCAACACCAGTTCATCCCAAAACTGCACTCGATCCTCGCAAAGAAAAATTACCATATGTAACCTAAAAATCCTATTTGGATGTAAGGATTCTGAGTGTATAATCGAATCAATATTTTGTGTCATTCGAAATTATCAAAAATTGTAGTTTTGCTATGTAAAAATTTAGTTTTTCATATGGTATATACTTATACTCCTTGAAACTATTTTTAAGTCATACTTCATAATTAAACACACAAATTTGCTTTTGAATTCAAGGCCTGATACTGATTAGATAATATGAAATTGAATTTCTTTGGTCATTTCTAACTTGTGAGCTAAAATAGGGATGAATATGTATGCCTCGGCACTGTCAAATATAAATATATACACAGAGCTTCATGCCTACAAAACACTATATACCTATGCAAAGATTAACAATACTTGAGTGTTATATGATTATTACTCACCAGGAAATCTCAAAACAGAGAACTGAATTTGCTTTTGCCCCCATTTTTTTTTCTAAATTCTTCTTTGCATGTTGATAAATCTCCTTGCTTCTGATTTCTTGATCCAATGATGATTCAGGTTCTGATCATGTTTTTGATCAGCTTCAGGGTGTTTGATCTTCAAACTGAAACTGTTTTGATCTGCACTCTTCTTAATTATAGGTAAAAGAATTTCCTCTCTTTTCTGTTTGATTTCATTTTCCTGATTTGCTTTTGTATTCCTTAGTTGAAAACATGAGATGGATTTTGATTTTGATTTGAAACTCTGATAAAAATTCTTTAATCTTTGCTGCAGCTCTTTTTTTTATATTAATAAATTTCTTCTTTTCTATAAATTCTAACCCATAAGAAAATTACATTTAATTGCCACTTGTAAATAAAACTAACACTTGTCATAAACCTTTATTCATTAGTTAACACATGTGATATTAAGTTTTAATATAATAACACTTGTCTTTATATTGTTTTCTTTTTATTTTATATGTTAATAAAGGTTTTAATTAATTTGATAATGCTTATGCAATATATATGTGAATTTCTTATGTAAAGAAAATGTAATAAAACAAATTATGAATAAAAGCTTATTAAAATATCTTTAAATCCAAATATTTCAAAATATCCGTCCTTTGAATTTCAAAACTTTAAATTCGAATTCAAATCCAAATTAAATTCTAAAATCCAATTTACAAATCAAGTTATACATATATACTTATATAACTACTTATTTAATTTTTTTTTAAAAATAACAATTCTATTCCTATAAAAATCTATTTATATCTATGTATTTTTATTTGTTGAAAACATCAATTTTTGCCAATAAAATTAATTATACCAGAAAGATTATTAAACCAATACTTTTTCAGATATATACTTTCATTACCAGCATTATTTGTTTCACTTAGAAATCAGTATTTCCATTAACTAATCTATAAATTACAGGTATTATAAAAATCCGGGTTATTACATTCCTCCCCCCTTTGAATCTTTTCGTCCTCGAAAAGTAACGAAGCCAGAGTTTGTTATAATGCTTATTTTTAAAAATTTATTCTTTGAAACACTTTTAAAACACTTTTAAAGTCTACATAATATTATAAAATAGTTTTTATAAAAATACTTTTTATAACTCGATGTTTTAACAAGTCCATCCTCGTTCTCACAGAAATTCGGTCATACGTTGATCAGACGTAGACTGAAAATCTATAAGTACTTAGCAGATCCAATTTCAACACCTAGTGAAAATACATTGAAAATAATTTTATTGAAAATATAGAAAATGGTTTTTGAAAACAGAGGATATATCTTTGGTGAGAATGCTCTGGAAATCATCACCCCCATCCATGGTCACAGTTACATTCCAGGGTTACGTTGTCGTCGCAGCAAAAGTCCATGTAACTGCAGGCTCTCAGCGGCCTCTCGATTACGCCATGGATCCCACATAACAGATCACAGTTACACCCAGGGTTACGTTGCCATTGCAGCAAAAGTCCATGTAACTGCAGGCTCTCAGCGGCCTTTGATTTTTCATTGTCGAAATGAAACCTTTCCACTCCTACACAGGTCGCAGTCTGCCGATATAAAATCAAACGCACACTGTTGGCTCTCAGTGGCACACACGACTTTCGCTATGTTATACCATAGGTCGCAGTCTACCGATATAAAATCAAACGCAGATTGTTGGCTCTCAGCGACACACACGACTTTCGCTATGGTATACTCTACTCATAATCCTCAGGAACTAGTTTTGTTCGGACTCCTCACAGGATCAACTTTAGAACCCCCCTTGGGGCTCAAGGCAGCACCACCCAGTGGTACTCCTGAGAAGTTCATTTCAAGGAAGCGCCTTTTTTCCCAGAGCCATCATCAAAACATTTTATACTATACATATATAGTATCTTTAAATCATACATCTAGTATGATCTCATACAAAGCTTCTTTACACAAAATCGATTATTCCAAAATTGATAATTCTCAAACTAGGCTTTCCAAATTTCAATATTGATTTTACCAAAAAAACAAAAGCCTTTCCAAATCCATAGGTTCTCAAAACCTTTTTCCAAAATCCTCATAAGATCCTTTGTACATATATATAGAGATATATATAATTTTTAAAACTTTGGATCATTTCAAACCTGTATAAAACTCCTTTTATACCTCAACATTTTCAAAAACCCTTTTTTTCTGGCAAAAGATTCAACAAGGAGAATTTCACTTTATAAAACAAAGATATTTTATTTTGTTTACTCAAAATCAAATATCCAAATTTGATTACTCCTTCCAATATCATTTTTATTCAAATCCGTACGATGTACACATATCATCCGTACGCTATACCAATCTGATCGCTCCCTCGATCACACAATTTCACTTCCGAACTAGTATCGTCCACCCGACTTCCTAGTGCGGAATCAGATCTGGTTTCTTGATCAGAAACTGTCATTCTCCTTGCATAGCCATAACTATGATAGAGAATATCCAGAACCAATCAACAATCCATATCCAGGTTCGTCGTCGAAAATCGAGTGAAAAATCCCACTCGGATCTATATAACTATCTCGAAATACTGTGCTCGAATCTGGATCAAATCACTATGCGAATAGAATAACATATGTGCACCCTACGTATTTATCTTTATTGGTTATTAGCCAAATCAATTTCTCTTTCTATTCACATTCACTTTAATTTTCATTCACTTATTCACAATCGCTTAAATTCATTCGGATTTTCACCTCTATTCTTATCTCGACTGGGTATTTAAACAATACAGTTTAAACTCCGACCAGTTTATTTAGAAAATAGTTTGAAATTTTTTAAAAATAGATAAGTAGTTGGAAAATAATTACTAGTTTGTAAAATAAGTGTAAAATAGTTAGAAAATAGTTAAAATATTTATAGAAATTTTAAATAATTGCAAAATAGTAGTAAGATAGTAATTAGTTTATAAAACAGTTGGAAAATTGTCAAACAGTTTCAAAAATAAATGTAAAACAAGTATAAGATAGTTTGGCTTTTTACAGAAAGGTTGTATATATAATGAATAGCTTGGAAAAATAGGTTTATATTAAAACAATTTATATTAAAAATAGTCCAGAGTCAAACTACTCACTTCCCAATCTCCATTCTCATTAATTCAATTTAAATTTCCTTTACCATTTAAATTGACCCAATTCAAATTTAAATAACTTCAATTTCCATTGAAATTGATTCAACCCTAAATCAAGTTGAATTAACCTCGGTTTCTTTTCAAATTTTAACTTTATTCAACTTTGATCTCAAATCCTTCTAATTCAGATAAACTTCAATTGAACTAGTTCCAATTTCAATTCATTTCAACTCCAGTTTGAATTAATTCCAATTTCAAACTCCATTTTCAAATCAAGTTGAATTAATCTTTATTTCCTTCCAAGTTCAATTCAAATTCCATTTGAATTTAAAACTATTCACCTTTAGTTACAATTTCAAATTATTCAAATCTATCCAATTCAAATTTCCCATTTGAATTTTATACTCATACATCTTCAATTACCATTTCAATTAATTCGAATCAAATTCAATTTGAACTAATTCAAATTTTAAACCATCTCGAATTATATAAATTCGAGTTAATACTTCAAATGTTGATTTAATTCTTTTAAATCAATTTACCTTTAAAGTTTTTAAACAATTCAACTCACAGTTCAGACCCAACATATTATACCACAAATCAAATTAACCTTTAAACAATTTAATTTTGAGTCAGATCCTCAAAATTCCATTCTAAATTATCTTTACTTAACTCATTATAAGGTTCAAGTAAGAGTTTCAAACAATTTTAATTTACAATTTCATTTCTTGGCATTCAAATCTTAAGTTCAAAGTGATTCCATTTTACCTTGATATTGGATATATTACCATACCCATTTTAAATTAATCATTTAACTTCCCACGTCAAATTTCAATTTTATATTGAAATTCCCAAATCAGTAGTCCTTTCAAACTTATTTTAACTTTTTCCCAAGTTAAACTCAATTTACTTAATCTAGTCAACCTTACCCAACTTGAACTTCCATTTCAAATTTCAAAATTCTTTCCCATCTAAAAGTTCAAAAACTTATCACTTTGGGTTTTCACATCTCATTCCCAATTTAAAACTCAATATTTAGAGTTTATCTCAAACCATCTTTGATATTATGCATATCCATACATAAACATATTTATTCCTTAACCAACCAGGCTATACTTTTTAAAATTTTAAACCACCCTTGGTTTCAATTCAAAACAAATTCTCTTTAAAATTTACAAACAACTTCTTATTCTAAAATAAGATGATATTCGAAATAGTTTGAATAATATTATTTCCTTTAACATTTTAAAAACAATTTCAAATGTTTAAATTTAGAATTCAAAACTTCATAATTGGAAACCCACTTTAATTTACATTCTTTCAAATTTACAAGTTATTCTCTTTAAATGGTTACTTTTCTTAAAACATTTCATTATCAAACACAACAATCATTTATGATAATAACCAAAATTATCATATCTAAAACCATCCATTATTATCTTATTCTAAAATATTTTTTTCCAACTCAGGATTTCAATTTTAGTTTGAATCCAATTCAAACTTATCTTTATTTAATTTTAATTTGGTTGTAATTCTATTACCACTTAATTCTTACTATTACTTTTATTTTAATTAATACTACAATTAATTTCCTTAATATAATAGATTATCTATTCCTTATATAAGATTCATTTACTTTTGAAATCATTTTAAAACCTTTATATAAGAAAATAACAAGTACGCTCTCTCATATTTATACACTCAACTCATTATAGGTTACCACTTACCCTATCCTTAATGAGTAATCCCACCAGAGCCAAGGTTCTCGCTTAACCTTTTGCTCTGATACCAAATGTAACGACCCAGAGTTTTCGAACCCGAAATTCCAGATAGTTAGATAAAAGAAGAAAAAGATAGAAGAAGAACAGGAAAGAAACACACAATCTCACATTCGTAGCGGATAAAATATAATAGCAAATAAATAACAGTTTACAAAGAAGAACTGTATCAGTATATTTACATTATACATTAGAGTTAAATAATTTCACAACACTGGACAGTTTAAAATAACTTGTCCCAAATAAATAACAATATATATATCATAGCGGATAACACTCTATACGTTCTTGTCCTTCAGCTCTACTCCTGAACTCCAGAACGTCCTTACCTGCAAGTCTGTAATACTCGGTCTGACCCGAGCATTACATCAAAGTAACACCCGGGTCAGGCTGGAAACCAGCGTGAGTAAACTCATCAAGCATGAAATTCCAATGCATACAACTAATATAAACCCGGGGTAACTTATATCAATTTACAACTCCTCAAGTTGTTATAGACATCACCTATTCCACATATTCATTTCTAAGCACCACAACTTAGAATACATGGTCCAACCCACTTAAATCATTCCATTACAGCTTATTGATTTCACCTATCAATTTATAAAGGATCAAAGTTGTTTCGGGTATTTACTAATACCCGACTCCGGTCTCTTCGAAACCATTGTCAACTTAACTTAAATTATTCAAGTGAAATACCATTTTACTTTTAATACAGGATGCCACCATAATTCATCATCAATAGATAACCATGACTTCTCAATTTAAATTAAACATATCTCATCACATAGCATCACAAACTACATATTAGGAATAACAATTAATCAAAGGCTTTCAATATCATTCTATTTAGCCTTTAATTTCATTTAAATAATTAACTCTTAATTTAATTTCACATATTAATTATCCTTAACCCCATACAGTAATTATCCTTTAATTACTTTATTAATTAATCACTAACCGTAATTATTAATCACTCTTGATTAATAACAACAGTAATTAACTACCTTTAATAACTTCATTAAATAAAATTTATTATTCCCTAATTAATTATCTCTAATTAATTCCCCGGTTAATTAACCTTTATTAATTTCATAAAGTGATTTAACCCAAATTACTTCCACTTAATACATCATCCCTTTATTAATTACATCTTGTAATTAATTATTAATTACTTTACCAAGTAATTACACTTTTATAAATTACATTGAGTAATTGTACTTACCAAATTCACTATTGAGTATCCATAATTAATAAATAAATTATCTCTAATTAATTCCATTAATTAATCATTTGATAATACTTAATTAATGATCTTTCAATAACTGTATTAACCAATCCTTTAATTACTTTTATAAGTAAACAACTAAAATCCACCAAGAGATTACCTTAAATTAATTAACAATTAATTTCATTCGGGTAATTCGTCCCTAATGGACCTTAATTATTGATTAACACAACTTAATTACAAATTAAGTATTCCCTAATTACCAATTTATCATTAGCCATATGTTAATTAAATTACTTAATTACTTAACTACTAGTCATTTATTAATTAACTTCAAATAGTTAATTACAAATTTATTAATCACATAATCATTAATTAGTCAATCTTAATCACAATTATAAAGTAATTATTCTTAATGATTTCTTAATTAATTACTATTCATTTAAATTACATTTAAAAGAATCTTCATTAACTTTGATTTATTATTAACTACACAACTTAATAATAATTAATTTATACTTAACTTCATTCTCATTTTAAATACTGCAGTTTGAAAATAAAACCACCGAGTGCTTTCCTCACTTAACTCGAGTCATCACTCGTGTATCCCAAAAGTTTACCCGAGTCACTCTCCCCTCTCGTACTCATCTTCTTCTCCCCTTTTTCTTTATATTCCAGCAAGTAAAATTCAACTTAAGTATAAAATTAAACCACCAGGTCGAACTCGTGCAGACCCCCATTTTTCTCGAGGTAAAACTCGCGACAATTCCAAACGCGACCCCACTGGTATCTTCAGCCACAGTGCACATGTGCACCTCCACCAACGATCAACGTCACTCCAGCCATCAACGACGATCTCGACACTTCGAGTATTCCCTTGACAACAATTCCCAAACACCCAAAAACCCAGGCCTGATCACAATCGAAATAGAGCAGAGCTCGAGCCATTCGAACCAGACTTCCGACCATGAAATCGCCTCGCGACCACAACGCCGACCACAAGGCGCTCCGACCCTTCTACCGCAAACTCGTCACCCCCCCGAGCCTCCTCTTCCCAAAGGCATGTGTAACTCGCTACACGAGAGGACCTGCACCGATCAATTTTCCCACCATCCAGAAATTAGGTTTAGAAATCAAAATTTCTTCTTCACCGTCGACACAAAGAACTGGAACACTACCTAGCATTTTTCCCAACTTCGTTGATCACTTTTCTATCTCTACGCACGAGCCCGTCCCCCATAACACCTTCGGCCGCCTGAATTTCATTGAAACTCAACACCAGTTCATCCCAAAACTACACTCGATCCTCGCAACGAAAAATTACCATATGCAACCTAAAAATCCTATTTGGATGTAAGGATTCTGAGTGTATAATCGAATCAATATTTTGTGTCATTTGAAATTATCAAAAATTGTAGTTTTGCTCTGTAAAAATTTAGTTTTTCATATGGTATATACTTATACTCCTTGAAACTATTTTTAAGTCATACTTCATACCTAAACACACAAATTTGCTTTTGAATTCAAGGCCTGATACTGATTAGATAATCTGAAATTGAATTTCTTTGGTCATTTCTAACTTGTGAGCTAAAACATGGATGAAGATGTATGCCACAGCACCGTCAAATATAAATATATACACAGAGCTTCACGCCTACAAGACACTATATACCTATGCAAAGATTAACAATACTTAATTGTTATATGATTATTACTCACCAGGAAATCTCAAAACAGAGAACTGAATTTGCTTTTGCCCCCGTTTTTTTTTTAAATTCTTCTTTGCATGTTGATAAATCTCATTGCTTCTGATTTCTTGATCCAATGATGATTCAGGTTCTGATCATGTTTTTGATCAGCTTCATGGTGTTTGATCTTCAAACTGAAACTGTTTTGATCTGCACCCTTCTTAATTATAGGTAAAAGAATTTCCTCTCTTTTCTGTTTGATTTCATTTTCCTGATTTGCTTCTGTATTCCTTAGTTGAAAACATGAGATGGATTCTGATTTTGATTTGAAACTCTAATAAAAATTCTTTAATCTTTGCTGCAGCTCTTCTTTTTTATTATAAAATTTCTTCTTTTCTATAAATTCTAAACCATAAGAAAATTACATTTAATTGCCACTTGTAAATAAAACTAACACTTGTCATAAACCTTTATTCATTAGTTAACACATGTTATATTAAGTTTTATTATAATAACACTTGCCTTTATATTGTTTTTTTATTTTATATGTTAATAAAGGTTTTAATTAATTTGTTTATGCTTATGCAATATATATGTGAATTTCTTATGTAAAGAAAATGTAATAAAACAAATTATGAATAAAAGCTTATTCAAATATCTTTAAATCCAAATATTTCAAAATATCCATCCTTTGAATTTCAAAACTTTAAATTCGAATTCAAATCCAAATTAAATTCTAAAATCCAATTTACAAATCAAGTTATACATATATACTTATATAACTACTTATTAATTTTTTTTTAAAAAAAACAATTCTATTCCTATAAAAATCTATTTATATCTATGTATTTTTATTTGTTTGAAAACATCAATTTTTGCCAATAAAATTAATTATACCAGAAAGATTATTAAACCAATACTTTTTCAGATATATACTTTCATTACCAGCATTATTTGTTTAACTTAGAAATCAGTATTTCCATTAACTAATCTATAAATTACAGGTATTATAAAAATCTGGGTTATTACAAAGAGAGTTCCAGAAAAGTGCAATTGAACATATATAATAAACAAAATCAATAAAAGGGCAATGAAAATCAAAACATGAAACGAGATCAAAATGGTGGGCCATGCCGTAGGGCTCCTATGGTTAACAATTATACTCTTTTAAATACGTCGCTAGAAAATGTGTATTTACAGACCTGCAATACTATTCAGTATAAGAAGCCTGTTTCGAAGCAATCATCGAAAAAAAAGATTCAAATGGGGAAGTTTTGTAGATTCCACGATAGCTATGGCTATAACATTAATAAGTGCCATCATTTGCAGGATATCATTGGGAAGTTGATACGTGAGAGAAAGTTGGAACAGTTTGTGCGGGCACCGCAATCAGGAGGTGCGGGCCCATCGAATCAGAACCACATACCAAATCAAGCGAGATAGGAGGAACCGGCTCATACCGACGGGAGGTTGGTGATTAATACTGTTAGTGGTGGTCCTCATCCAACAGACCGAAGCTGGAAGGAAATGGAATCGCATGCTAGTTCTATTAGGCATGCGAGCTTTAAATGTTGGAGAAGTTTGGAAAACAGGGCTCCATCCAAGCAACAGAAGATGATGACAGATGATCTCGTATTTCGAGATGGGGATGCCGACAGAGTCGAAGCCCCAACCATTGGTCCACTTTCCATTTCACCTCAGGTAGGTCCTGCTTGGATGAAGAGGATCTTAGTAGATAGTGGAAGTTCTATGAACATACCGTTCAAGCGAGCCTATGATCAGATGAAAATGAAAATAAAAGACTTGAAGCCTTGTCAATCTCATGTTCATGGTTTCAATGGGAGCGTAACTATACCCACTAGAGTGGTGGAACTACTATTGGAGCTGGGAATTGGAGAATGCCGAAGAGTCTGGATATTACAGTTTGTTGTGTTGGATATAGACTCTCCATACAATTCTTTCTTGGGCCGACCAACCCTATCTGAGTTCAGGGCTGCCATTGCCCGTTGGTGTCTGACTTTAAAATTTCCTACCAAGAATGGAGTTGGGGTCTTTCAGGGAGATCAGGCTGCTGGACGATCATGTTAAGTTGTCGAGCTGCGAGAGGTGCGGCGAAAAGAAAAAAGGAAAGGGCATAGAGGAATCTCTCTGTGTCCGCTTTACCGAGAATTGATAGTTAACGCCTGGGCCTAGGCGTGGGCACCCCAACCAATTCCCAAGGGATCTTGACCTGAGAGATACCGAAAGTGAAGATGAAAGTAGAGACAGTCAAGCTTCCCCGGTCGAGCTGACGATCGATGTTCCGATCGACGATGATGACCATTCTAAAATGATAAAAATTAGGTCTCAGCTAAGCCAACAGATGCAGGATGAATTGGTTGAATTTCTCCAGGAAAACCACGATGTGTTTGCCTGGACACATTCTGACATATGTAGAATCTCCACGGACATTGTGAGCCACATATGGAATATTGACCCACGGCATGTCCCACCAAGGAAAAAAGGCATGGTATGGATCCAGAGAGATCTACCGCCCTTAAGAAAAAGGTAAAAGGGCTCAAATCGAACGGGTTTATCCGAGATGCGTTATATCTGGAATGGGTGTAAAATTCTATACTTGTCCGAAAGCCCAATGGGAAATGGAGAACATGTGTTGATTACTCTGAGTTGAATAAAGCTTGCCCTAAAGACAGTTTTTCACTTCCTCGAATCGATTAGCTCGTAGACTCGACCGCTGGACATGAACTCTTATCCTTCATGGATGTGTATTCTAGCTACAATCAAATACCCATGCACTTTCCTGACCAGGAGCGTACCAGCTTTGTAACCAATGTAGGACTTTACTGCTATAAAGTCATGCCATGCCGACTTATGAATGCCGGGGCAACTTATCAACGATTAGTTAATCGAATGACTACTAACTAGATCGAAAAAACAATGGAGGTATATGTGGACGACAATCTTGTGAAGTCACGATTATCCACTGATCATATCAGAGAGCTAGAATCAATGTTGAACATCCTCCGAGAATATATAATGAAATTCAACCCATTGAAATGTCACTTTGGGGTCGCTTTCAAAAAATTCCTTAGGTTTATCATCAATTCTTAAGGAATCGAAGCTAATCACGAAAAGATCTGGACAATGAGAAATCTTGAGACTCTAAGAACTATAATGAAAATCCAGAGCCTCAACGGGAAAGTAGTAGCACTGAGCGGGTTCATTTCAAAATCCACTGACAAATACATTCCCTTCTTCGTCCTGATCAAAAAAGGGAAGTGAAATTTTGAATGGGCTATGGAATGTGAGGGTGCATTCTGAGCGCTAATTCAACACCTCTCCACACCACCTATTCTGTCAAAGCCCATTAATCATGAGAGATTATACATCTACTTGGCAGTGTCAGAAAACATAATCAGTGCTACCCTAATTCGAGAGGAAGACCGGATACAACGGTCGGTCTATTACATTAGTAAACGACTGACCAGAGCAGAGAGAAATTATCCGAAGTTGGAAAAGTTGGCTTACTGTCTTATCATCACCTCAAGGAAGCTTCGTCTATATTTTCAGGCTCATCCAATCATCGTCTACATCGATCAGCCGTTACAACAGGTCCTTACGCCGCCTAAGACGTCTGGTAGGTTACTTAAGTGGAATTTCGAGCTAAGCCAGTTTTATTTTACTCACACTCCAAGGCGAGCTATCCAAGGACAAGTCCTAGCAGACTTCATCGTTGAATTCACTATCTTGGAGGACTTGCCCAAAACCAATGAATCTCCCAAGTATATCTGAAAGCTGCATACTGATGGTGCATCAAATGACCATTGCTCAAGCATAGGAGCTGTACTTAAAACGCCAGAAATCCTATCTATACGCTATTCTTTAAATTTTGATTTTCGTGCGACCAACAATGAAGCCGAATACGAACCCCTACTTGCTGGATTGAGACTTGCCAGAGATTTAAGAATAATTTCCGTGGAGATTTATTGTGATTCAAAATTGGTCGTGTGTCAAGTTCGGGGGGATTACTAGGACGAAGATTGAAGGCTGGCTACTTACCTTGCCCAGGTTTAGGAGATATTGAATCAGTTTGATTATTATGCCATTTATTGCATACCCCGAGAGTGCAATCAGAAAGCCGATTCGTTAGCAAAGTTAGCCGATACAGGTGAAGCACAGCAAGTGGGAATCATTCCTGTAGGAAAATTATCTTCCCGAGCATCGATCAGAAGGAAAATGATTGGGTGTATGAGGTCATTCCTGATAAGGAGTCATGGATTACTCCGTTTATAAACTATCTCAAGCATGGGACCCTGCCAAAGTGCAGGAGTGAAAAGAGACAAGTTCTTCGAAAAGCTTCGCGGCTCACTATTCATAATGGAGTGATGTACAGAAGAGGGTACTCTATTCCTTTACTTTGGTATATCGATCACGATGAAATCAAACAGGTATTACATGATATACACGAAGGAGAATGTGGCAATCACACCGGCGGTCAAGCTCTTGCCAAGCCGATATGGATACTATTGGCCGACTGTAAATTGGATGCATCATTCCATGCGAGAAAATGTGACAAATGTCAAAAACACGCTTGGATTCCTAGAGCCCTGCCTACCAAAATAACTCAAATGGTCAGTCCACAGGCATTTGCAGTATGGGGCATTGACATTATTGGTTATCACCTTTAGCCAAAGGTGGTGCGAAGTACGCAATTGTCATGGTTGATTACTTTACCAAGTAGGTGGAAGCTGAACCCCTTGCTACAATCACGACAAAGAAAGCGATCAACTTTGTAGTACGCAACATTATCTGTCGACTTGGTCTACTACATACCATCGTCACAGATAACAGAGCCTAATTCGACAATGTTGAACTTAAGAATTTCTGTCAACGGTTCCACGTCCAGAAGAAATTCTTCAAAGTTGCACACCCTCAAGAGAATGGACATGTTGAAGTTTTTAATAAATTATTACGAAGAAATGACTGGAAAAGGCCGGGGGCAAATGAGTCGATGAACTTTCTATGGCTTTATGGGCTTATCGGACAAGCCATATATCCGCGACCAGCCACACTTCATTCTCTCTTTCTTACGATTAAGAAGCCGTTATTCCAGTCGAGATGGAAGTACCTTATCATCATGTGACTTATTATGATCCGAAAACGAATGCTTACCACTTCCCGAGTCTCTAGATTTATTAAAGAGGTTGATTTAAGGGCAGCCGCATACCGAAGTCAAGTCACTCGGTTATACAATGCCAAGGTCCGACTCCGGACCTTCGAACTCGGCGATCTCATCCTTAAGAGAATTTACTCGGTTCCTTCACATATGAAGCTAATGTGAGAATGGCCATATGTCATCGAAAAAAAGCTCGGAGATGGCACATTTAAATTATCGACCGTTGACGGTCTTACTCTCCCGAGAGCCTGAACAGCGAGAATCTTCATCGCTACTGCACACAACAGGCTCTTATTTATTCAGTCTACTTTTCATTTGCAAATTGTTTATGCATTTCGAAATTTGAATTAGTAATAAGGCAACTGACTTTGCCTTCTTATTTCAGCAATAAAATGCAATCTTTTCAAGCCAGATTTGTGATTTTTGAAATGCGTCATACGACCATCACTATGCACGGAGAGCTAAGTTTGACCATGTGGTGGGATTTATTCAAATAGGAAGTGATTGTGATACGACCGATCACTCACTAAGTGAAACCCGATTTTGGGGACAAGCCATAATACCGAAACCAAAAAAGGACTGATACATGACAATCCTTTAACTAACTCCAGATTCCCAGAGTTCGAACTGGAGTATAAACTTATAAATGCGGTTTCGAAGAGGGTGGATCCATCCACCTAACAACTTCGCCCGTATTCAAATCAAGTTTGAGGAGGACGGACCTGTCCATCTAACGACCTCACTTGTTAAATCAGGATGGATGTGAGTCGACCATCCACGATTCTGATATACCCGTCGTTTCTGAAGTGCGAACGAAAATCCTAAAGCTTAACCAAATGTGACTGACCATCTGTCGGCCAACTCCAGATTCCTGAAGTGCAAAATGGAGTATAAACATAAATACTAAATGGGTGTGATTGACCACCCATCAACTAACGCTAGATTCAAAGAGTGCATACTGGATTATAAACATTGACTAACTCTAAATCCCCAGAGTGCGGATTGGAGTATAAACACAAGCTGGGTGTGAAACGACCACCCGTAGGACAACTCCAGACCCTCAGAGTGCGGGACAGAGTATGAGTGCAAACTAGGTGTGACTGACCTCCCATGAATCAATCTACATCCCCAACGTGCGAACGAAGTTCTAAATATCAAACGGGTGTGACTGGCCGCAAATAAAATAACTTAAGTCCCCAAAGCGCGGATGTATCTCCAAACCTTAATCAGGTGCAACCGATCGCCGATCTACAAGTGCAATCCCTAAAGCATGGATGCAATCACTAAAGATGAGCAAGTGTGATTTGACAACCTAAACTCGTCTTGTTTCAGTTTTGCTTCAATGAAGTTAAGCTCGATGTATTAAAGGCAAACTACGATGGTTAACCAATCTTTTCAACTTATCCCCGGAACTGGGTGCAGAACTTATGTAACAGCCACTAATTGAGATAGTGCAAAATCGAAATTCCACTTAACGCTCGATCGTGACTCGAAGCCGTAGCTCCGAAACTTAGCAGCTAAACCCGGGTACGATTTAAAGACTAAAACTCCACAAGTGTACTGAATGGAAGTTAAAGCACTGAAATACTTTAAAAAATGAACATAAACTGAGCTAGAGACAAAATGTAGTTTTATTTCAACTATTCTATGGAAGAAAAAGATAAGTACAAAATTCTAGCAAAAGTCCTACTAGCAGAAGCCGAACCCACATTTCTACACGGCCTAAAAAAAAAAAAATTCCTATCTGTCCACCCAAAAATAGGCCAAGAAGACATGTCTATTCTCTAATTTTCTTCTTCTTTTTCTTCCATGGTGTCAGCCCACTGGAACTGCCACTTGGCCGCCTCTTTAAGCCCTTGCCTTTTGGCGGCTGATCTCCAATCTGGGGCATTATGTCAACTTCCTCCTTCAAACTCACATGGATTGGAATGCTTCCAGAAGGCAGAGTCGGAGGAATAGGATCAATCTTAGTAGATTGAGGAGGCACACTAGTGTCAATGACTGTGCCACCAGGGGAAATTATTCGTAAAGGGTCTGGACGAGGACCCACCATCCCACCTCCAAAGCTGCTAGCCCATACAGCTGCTTCCATATCGGCGTTAATTTCAGCTATTATCTCCTCTTTGTGAATTGTTTGAGCCTCGTCGAGAACGCTAGCAGTTGGGCCTGAGGAGCTGGTCACAGGTACGCCTCCAATTATGACAAATAGCAGATTAGTGAAAGGATCACTTTGACGACTGAGAAGTTCCTCCTTCATCTGTTCATCAAAACTAAGCGTGCTCTCCTGTGCCCTGTCAGTTGGCGCTATGGCCATTGTAGTGATCGCTTCTGTTATGATGGCCTCGTGCTCATGATACGGTTCTTGAGTTACAGGAGGCGTGGTAGATGTAACTCCTTTCACTGAATAGAGACAAAGAAAACGTTATTAGTGATTTCTCCAAGTAACTCTTCACACTTTGAATGAGCACAAGAGATGTTCAAAGTACCTTCCTCGGAATGACTTATAGGCGGAACTGGAGCAGCTTCAGTGACGTGCTCATGAACTAGAGATAACCACGGTGCTCAACACCTGAAACCTCTCTAGCTTTCGAATGTTGAGTGCCAAGTTTCTCCTTTTCATATGTGATCGTAATGTCGTGGAGAACTTTCCTTTCATCTTCGATCAGCACTCGGTTCTCTAATTTAAATTCGTCGAATGATTCGGCTTGGTGCTTGACTTTCTCATCTTCCACCAAGCGGCCCCAGGCACTATATAAGTGAGATGGATAGTTATCGAGCAAGGTCAGGTTTCAATGCTTCAAAACATTGGCATTGTATGTGACAAGAAGATCTTTGATATCAGCCCCTAACCTGGTCTCCGCCATCCTCACTTCATTCTCAACCTTGGCCTCGACTTCCTGAATTTTAAGTGCTGTCGCATCCTTTTCATTTCGAAGCACCTCACATGCCTCCTGAGCAGCTTTATTAGCATCGTCTTTCTCCTTGACAATTTTAGAAAATATGACCTTAAGCTCCTCAAGCTCCTTCAGCGCAACATCCCTTTTGGCCATAACAATATTATTTCGATGGCCCATCTCCTCAACCAAAGCAAAATGCGTTTGTTGCATCCTTTCCATAGATTAATTTTCCTCGTCGACTTTCATATTGGCCTCTATTTCTGATTTCCTGGAAGATTCAGCCTCATTGTTAAGCACTTGGATTATATGGCTTTTTGAGCAGGATCAACTTCTAATTTTTCAATTGTTTTTTCCCGCTCAAAGGCCACTACCGATGCCTTATCCGCAGTCTTCATCCACTCCCCGTATTGGTTGTAAACGTCACGGATATAATCATGCGTAGTTTTTTCCACCTCAACTAGGATTCTCTTTAAATGTGGAGGGAAGATGAAGCCGTCGAAAGAAATGTTTGGGAAATCTTTTTCAACTGGGAAATTCTGATCGCTCCTTCCCCAATGGGCTCGGTGACAGCTTGTTCAATGAATGTAGGAGTTTCAGCCTTGATTTTACGGTGTTGTGAATCGGACCTGGGAACTTGAGAAGACAGTTTTTGGCGTGGAGGCTCTAAGGGTTGTTTCCCATGACAAGAGGGTTGCGTTGGAGCTCACGGAGGTGGAGAGCGTGATCAAGATCGATGTCTATATTCTCTATCTCTCTCCCTCTCCCTCTCATTACGCTCCTGTCTAGAATAACCGCGATCGCGGTCTAGATCGGCTTCCTTTCTATGGGATTCATAGTAGGAACTGGATGACTGGCGTTTTGAACAAAGGCTTCCTAGCATAGATTGTTGCCTAGTCATTGTATCTATAAAATAGGAAGAAAAACAGAATCACTGATCTTCAAAAATGAACAACTTATGAGTGGAAATCGTGTAGTTCCATAAAGTGTATGTATGCATATATTAAATCCACCGACCAACCGGTTATGTCGGCCACACTTGTAGGTAGTGACTCGCTTAAATCCATGGCACTTGAAGCCCTTCCAATCCGGTGTCGTTTTGGAGTGACACATTATCCGAAATTGGAATGTTGCCGAGCCCTTCAAATGGATTCACTTAATGCGGGGGAGGAGACTTCGAAATTCTAACACCGAAGGCTGGCAGGGACACGACTTTGGATTTCAATCTTGAAGACTTATGACATTTATGTGCAACTACCTTGCCTTTCCTCCTTCCCTTTAAATCCCAAGAACTGTCCGGGGTCCCGCTACAGGTTCGTTTTAGTGGGCGTATTTTCTTCATCGCCCTCTTCAGTAATTACAATCCCAGGTGCTCTATGCTTAGCCCATCTCGTCGGGGCTTCCCTAAGCGATCCCTCAAGTCTTATGCTCTGGTTTTGATCGATTAGCCCGACGATCCTCAAGTTTTTATCTATCAGCACTGAGTCGATCTCTCTCATATCGCCCGACACTTCCTGAAGAGTCCGTACTATCTCTTTAAATTGGGTGCCTTCGGGTCATGGAATTGCAGCTATAAAGGAAAGAACATATTAATTTCAATGTCAATTACAACTGTCTCGTTAGCCACTAGAGAAATTGCAGCACTTATGTCTGACTAACCACCGACTGGCAAACCCTGGAGGGCATCGAACGTAAAACCACTCCGTCTTGAAGTAGCTAAGTCTGGTCCGGGATCCTGTCACCACTTGGAAATTCCTAACTGCCTCTAGAAACATGAATGAAGGATTGTCTCACCGACTATTGACGTTGAACAAGAATCTAACTTCCTCTGGGGTCAGGGGCCGAAAGTGATGCTCCATAAAAACAATGAATAGACTGTTCAGCAATGCATGTCTGTTTGGATGTAACTATGACGAAGCAATTCCAACGAAAGCTAACACTTCTCGAATGTACTGGTTAAATGGAGGATGTGTCCCAACTGTGCACGAATGTCGATTGAAAGTGTTATATCCTTTTGGAGGAGTATGTGGCCTGTCATTTGTTCCTGGTAGCAGGACATCATCCAATGGTAGACCATGTCGTAAGCATATTCTCCCCAGCATATCTTTGGAGATATTGGATTGCATAGAATCTTGGGGATTTACGATAAAAGTTTCTCCTGGCAGATCGTCTGGAGCTGGGCTATAACTTCGACTTCAATTGCTGGCATATCTATTGTCGACGGAAGCGGACTTTGATCCCCCTACTGTTGTGAACTTCTAGGTTCCACAACTAATCAACTCAGTAAAAACCAACATTAGATGATAATAAGCATGTGTGTTCCCCCAACCTGAAGTGCGTGAATGCATTATGCAGTGCGGTGCTATAAATACTTAAGAAATTTTACAGAATGTGGGATAATGTCTAAATGACAGGACTTCAAAATTCAACATAAGTGACCGTCATCGCTGACCGTCACACCCGTGTCATCCAGACTTCGGAAATCGATCCAAGTTAAACTCCATCAGAATTTTGTCAAGTTATAGTTTCATCGACGAGCTTCAAAAGGCAGTCAAATATGCAGCAAAAAATTTAAGTCCAGTTATGCAAGGGATAAGCTCGTTGGAGTCGAATGTTCAAGTGAGAAAAAATTTCGTCTCGTTCGTACCGATCATAGAGGGAAGGGCTTCATATCGATCGTAGAGGGAAAGGCTTCGTATCAATTACCTTAGAGCTAGTTCGTATCGATCTCAATCCTGCATCTTCGTATCGACCAGTAGAGTCGATGCTTCGTATCGATCGTGCAATTAGATATTCGTATCGGTCACTATGGATCGATACGAACTCCAACCATCACCCATCGATATGAAGCCGCTCCATCCCTCTATGTGAAACTCTATCAGTGACCCATCGATACGAACTTTAATTGTTTTCAGAACGATATGAAGCATACTTCCTCAATCGATACGAATGATCCTTCCCTATCCATCTACCCTCCTTCTTCTCCAAACGATGTTAAAGCCATTCCGACCCCCTAGACCTTGCTTCAACCCATTTCCGGCCTCCTCGTCGCCAGAATCGACCGTGGATATCAATGAATTAGCAGTTAAACTCTAGTCTCGTCATTTCTAGTGTGAAGTTATTAATCAATTACCTAATTTAAAGGTTTCATTGAGGGATTAAAGAACAGTGTTAGTTTGGGGATGAAGGCGGTTTTCTTTCCTCAGTTCTTCTATCGATACGGAATCCAAAACAAAAGTGAAAGCAGTTGAAAGTTTGGCAAAGTACAAAACATATTTATATGGACACGAGGTAAAAGTAAAAAAATGATTTGCTCCTAGTTAAAATGACCGGTTAGAATGATCCTCAATGTCATCGATACAGGAGCTCTATTCTTATCCATCCGTACATATCAGTCCCAAAGTGCAATTGCTCGTATCTATTTGCCATCGATCCAGAATGCCTTCGTTTGTATCCATTAGTAAGCTATCGATACAACCGATACACGGGAACCCATTCGAGTCCATAAAACAAGCAACATGAAGCAACAAAGATAAAGCTCATGTGAATTGCTCGAACTGCATTGAGACTCCAATCAAATTTTCTTTCATTGATGTGAAATATTCTAAAACGCCAACGAATTCATATCGATCAACATCGATTCGAAAGAAAATTTTCAACTCCTCGAACCGATCCAAGAGAGGATCGATACGAAGGAATACACCAAAACAACCATCAAGCAGTTTTACAACTCGAATTTCACATCGATTCAGAAGAGGATTGATACAAAATTCGAAAAGGGAAAACTGAAAACGATTCGTGAGTGTGCGAATGTTATCGGGAGTCAGGGTAACATATGTACATGTATAACGGACTAACATCCAATTTTAAAAATTCACAGGAATTGAATGTCATCTGGGACAATTACAGCAAAAAAAAGTTTACATCCAACACTCAGTTACAATAGTGCATAGGACAATAATTGGCAGTCAACAATTCATTATTTGTACTACTAAAGATCAATCGAAGGTTACATCTTTCAATGGGAAGACAATAGCTACCCAACGAATCGGATAAGACCTTTTCAGAATGGAGATTTCATCTTTTTAAAGCACATCATGTCCTCACAAGACGTACTGTGGGGGGAGGGGCAAATATTATCCCGCCTTTTAGCAGGGCTGTGACACCAGGAAGTTGAATGGAAATTAAAGACAGATCATCCTAAAGAACGGATGTACACAGGTTCGCTATGGATGCTGGTAAATTTTTTTAGAGTCCGAATCAAGCTACAATTTATATGACAGGACAAGTAAAGCCATGAAAGCCAACGTTCCAAATTTCAAGTCAATCAGAGTTTGTAAACTCAAGTTACGGTCGATGCAAATAAGGAAATCCACCCATTTGTATCCATTGTTCCGCCTATTTCGCATTGGTCCATTTCGTTTGCATCGGTAGACAAGCCTCTCTTCATATCCATACAGGCAAACCCACTTCGTATCCGTCCGCAGTAACATGAAAGTCCATTTCATATTGATCCACTTTCAAACATGCTTTATATTGGTCGACCACAGATCGATGCGAAATCAACACCTCCCATCGATACGAACCCAATCGATAAGCGATACGAAATGGCCTCTGAACTATCGATACAAAGAACACTGTAAGGGATCGATACGAAGTTGGATGCGAGGGATCAAGGCGAAGATGAGTGCTATAAAGCGATACGAAGGGAATGTCCTGGGTCAATATGAACGAGGCACATCCAAGTGGAAGACTCGGTCACTCGGCATAAAAGGTGGATCGATCCAAAAAGTTAGCGCTATGTCATCAAACATCGATGCGAACAGGAAGCGATATGAATTCAACAGCCTTTGAAAAATCCAAACTTGCATCAATCATAACTCAAGATCTACAAGTCCAAATTCTACCAAATTTTAACAGAAGCTTTCATACAACCTCGGGAATGTTCATGATCAATTTCGACTCGATTGGACGAAATCTTGATCGGTACATATTTCATTCGTATTGATCACAGATTGAGTTCAAACGATTGGGGATCGATCAAGGGGGGCCACCTACGTGAGAAAAGAGGTCTTCCAAGATCTGAGCGAGATATTTGCTGCCTATGCCAATAAATAGCAACCCAGGACCTACTAAAAAGGACTTTTGGCTCTTCAACATCCAGACTCTGCCGAAATCACCATTGTACTCGTATTTTATTGTTGTAACCTGTTGTAACCAACAAGCAAAAATTAATAAAAGTCAATCATTTCATAGTGGACATAGGCCATATGTCGAACCACTCTAAATCCATGTGTTTCTGCGCGTTTTTCATGCTTATCGTTGGTATGTTTGTTAGATTTTTCCTCTTTTTCCATTTATATTCTTCATTTTATCTCTTCAAACACACCCGAAGAGTGTTGTTCCCAATTTTGGTATAAACACTTTCTACTAGATTCTCCCCCCATTGCACTCGAACCAGCTTAATTTTTTTATTGTGGAGTTTTCTAGTTCCATGCTTCATATTGCTTGTGGTGGCACGAGATGCTATTGTCTTTATCTTAGTGTACCAACTGATCAGGTTCTACCATAATGGCTATGCTATAAAGGTATTTCCATAATTGTGAAATGTGAAAAACATCATGGGCTCCTTCTAGCTTATCTAATAGCACCACATGGCAAGCAAGTCTTCCTATTCTTTCTAAAATTGGAAAGGCCGGGCAAATCATTAGTGCCAACTTTCCTAATTTTTAAAATCTAATGACCTTCCTGAGAAGGGAAAATTGAACAAACATAATGGCCCCCTACTTAAAACTTTAACTCTTTTCTTCGCTTGTCCTTGTAGGATTTCTAAACGATCTTGTGCGGCCTTTATTTGTTGCCTAATCAATTCTATCTTTTTCGTTTTAGCATGCCAGACACCTGGTGGCAAATTGTGCCATTTCCTTCTTCATCCTTGTCTAATAGAAAATTCTCTTCATATTTCTATTCATCTTATCCCCTCCAAAGAGAAGGGTCATCCTTGAATGGTGCCATTTCACAAGCTAAAATTTTATTTTTCCTAAAATCCTAAGGTAGTGTTTGGTTTGCTATTTTTTATTTTGGGTTTTCGTCCATACAAAAATACACATGACGCATTTATATTGCCGAAAACGATAGATTTAGAAAGCGAAGTTAAAATAAAAAATATAAAACAACTTTTTTTAATTTCTACATTTTAGGAAATAATACAAGCATGAAATAATCCATTCTTCAATCGTCCCTTTATCCCCTCATTCTCTCAACCATCTTTCTTTCATCTCCTTCGTCGTCCCACCATTCTTCTCATATTTGAGCTATATATTGAAAACCGAAAACACAAAATTCGTTTTTAAACCAAACACTACCTAAATTTTTTAGGATCGAAGCAACCTTTATTCCTATTTACTAACCAAATTTTCTTGTTAACTTCTAGTCTTACCTATAGTTTATCACCAGTCAAGGGTCCTTATGAAATTTCCATATTTACGCTATTTTTCAATATGTATATTTTTATCTATTGGTCTAATTCCAATCTAAAATCAACATAGTGATAAAATAGGAACATATCTTATACCATATCATACGCTTTTCCAATAACATAAGGGAGACAATTAGTGATAACAATCTCAAAACTCTAAAAGAAAATTTTACTTGAAGTTGCCATTTGGCATTAAGTGGTGTAAATAATGTTGTGGTCCTAATACTCCTTACTCAATTAAGACAGACACTTCTAATATGTCATTCCACTATACCTACCTTAATTTTCCTTCTTATTTCTAATAAATGTGGTTCATTCGTTAATTCATTCAATATATCCTTAATAATTGAATGGTACCGTCAAAGTTGGACCATCTACAATCAACCCTCAATTAAATCCCTGTAATCTTTTTACCAATTTCAAAATTATTTTTTTATGTCAGTTCAAATCCTCCATCAATGCCATATTAAATTCATTAATCAGTCTCCATATAGTTCTTTTTAACTCCCATTAATTACAAATTTATTACCCATCAAAATTTGTAAACAATGTCCATAAATCCTAATCCATTAATTACTAACTACTACGCATATAGTCGTAAATTACACTATTTATATACTTCTATTTTTATATGTTAAGCACGGTAATACCAATGTTTTTATATTAATTTCTAACCTAGAACATCCCTTTCCATATTTTAATTTAGCAAAGCTCATGATTACTGTTATAATTTTTCTATAAATTAACAAAATGAGATCTTTGCTTCATTTGAAACTACAAGGAATTATTTATTTTCTCTTACAAAAAAGATGGTTTAAACTACGAAAAAGAATATCCACATCTTTCATATCTCTTTCCTTTTTGATATGTCCCTTATTAAACGTACTTTTGTACATATTTTGGAGTTGGATGATTTATAGAATTTACACCAAACTCGCTCAAAATAGATCTGTTAACCCAAAAAATAGAACAACACCCTGATTTAAGTTTGAAAGCACCAACCCTGTTCTAATAGAGCAATATTATAGATTACAGATATAAGAATAGAATAGTAGTAGAAATAAGACAAAGAATTTTTATAGTGGCTTGACTATTAATGAAGCCTATGTCCACTTTATATTTTTATACAGTAGGCTGATTTCTGTTACAAGATGTGTTTGATTATAGGACTTTGATTATCTCTTAGTAGATTGAATCCCTAGAGTTGGAACCCACTAGAGAATCACAGTGAATTCCTTTGGAGATTGTTGTAAGGGAGGTAGAGAGTGAAGAATGTTTCCAGCAGAGCTCCAGCAACCAGTCCCCCCAAAGATCCTCTTCATGTTGCAGACAGGATGCTATTTATAGAGGATAGAGGACTTTGGGCCTGGCCACTTCATCAACTGCTTGTAGGTAGATAGGGAATGACCTTAAGGGGTTTAGCTCTCGATCCAAGCCAAAAAAATGTGTCATTATTAACCCATAGAGTTAACTCCTACGCAAGTTAATAACTTAGTTGTTGTATTGCTTTGTTACATCGTTGATGAATTGTGGAGAAGCATGGTTCATTGGCGATCCATGGTGTATGGGTTGCTAGCGACCCATACACTTAGCTTATTTTTTGTCATATTTCTTCCCTCATTATCTTCTTCTATTTAGCAAACCGACCTTCAATTTTGCATGGGTTGCTAGCGATCATAGGGCATGGGTCGCTGGCGATCCAAGCACTTAGATGTTTTTTGAGTTTGGAGTTTAGGATGTTTCCATGGTCTTATATCGTTGTTGCTTGTGCATATTGATGCACATTGTTCTATTTTGATGGTAATTTTCTATCTATTTGCACTTAACTGTTGATTGGGCTGAAAAAATACTGGTCTCTTGGTTTAGTCGACCTTAGTTGTTGTCCCAATAATATAGCCTAGCGCTCGTTAATTCTTCTCCATAGCCTTTTCGGTTAGGTTTTGAACCATTCCGATAACAGATATTATTTTGTCTCCTCTTGGATCCTGTTAGGTTAAAAACTTGGATAACATTTTCCACCCAGCGTACGTCTTCACTGTGACAGGGCATGCTCTAGAAGTTATCAATCTCAATACCTATTCGTCGATTTCCAAGTGATTGCATTAGTGGTAGGTCATGTTATTGGTCTTGACTGCCATTGCTTGTCGTAATTGATCAAACTTCTTCACTTAGTTTTCCGAACTGCTTCGAAACGATGGACAAATGTCGAAGGATGAAGCAGGTAAAAAAATTACCCCCTTATTATGGGCCGCTAGCGATCCATTGTTTATTGATCGCCAGCGATCCATACCAAATTGCCTTCAAAAGTTAGGGCTAGCGATCCATGATATGGAATCGCAGGCGACCCGATGCCTTAGTGAAAATTGGCTTCATTTCTCGTTTTCCTACATATATGCTTGAGCCAATCTAACATCTCATTCGACCCAGATTACTCTTGCTTCTTCACGCGATCCAATTCTGTGCAATCCAATTTCAGGCGATTCAAGCACTTGCTTGACCCGATTCATCACCTCCTTAGTTTCATTTCATCCAAGCTCCATGAAGTGATCCTCTCCTTGTTTTTCGTGAAACCCTATCTGACCTGTCATTTTGTTATTAGCTCACACAATCGATTCTAAACCCTAGCTTGCCTTCGAATCATTATTGACCCATCTCCTATCCCGCCAGCGGTCCATCCACATCTCGTTGATTCTACGTCTTTGATCACTCTTGTGTTCTTAAAGTCACTCACAGGTAGGTGCGCTTAATTTGCTTCCTAATTACTGTGTTTGTGTAATGATTTGATGACGAGTTTTCATTCACAATGTTGATCACGAGAAGTTCGAGTTGATTATTGTTTAAGGGTCAGATAGCCAATCAGGTCTTGAATTCTCTTCCGAAACGATGTTCGGGCTTTGGCCCAATGCTTGACGTGTTTTGCTATCTTCACCCGTTAGACCAGAATTGGCTCGTGCCCAGTTTTATAGATGTCAACATGACATATCATCAGCCAATAATGATTCTTCCATAGAATTTGGGCTTATCCTACTTGCTTGTTGCATGCTCGATGTCCCTGTAGTGAGAAGAGTTTTTCTGTGTCGCTTCAGACAACGAATCTATCATCGATCATTGATCAATAACGGGTAAATGTACAGGAAGTAAAAACAAAAGCTAAAAACGAAATGACACAAGAAGTTCTTTTCTTTTCTACTGCGAGCAAAATATCTATACGGGATAGAGCATTTGCAGTATTTTGAGCACCGAGTTCATCTCATGTAGATAACACACTGCATTTGCCCCAGTTCATACTTGAAATCTGATGTGACAACTACAAGTTAATGCTTCTTTGGAATTCAAGTGTGGCAGTGGAAGCTATTAGTTTAGGATAGATTTATATGACCGTTTCGGGCGTGAGTTCTGGTGTTTAGAATGAAGCAGCCATCCATGCGTCGTAAGTCAAGCAGGGAAAGCCCAACGCTCCTAAAAGCCGAGTCATCATCCGCTTTCCAAGCTCACTATGGCTAGTTAGCCTCGGTTGAGCCAATCGTGGATCAAACACCTCCTAACTTTAGAGTTCTACTTAATCCGTCTAAGAGAGCATCATCAGTGGTTTTTGCCAAGATCCTTCATAACATCTGTGTGCAACATGGCATTTCCAAAGAGGATGTGCGTCTGTTAGAAATGGATGAATTCACTCATATGCCTCCCTTGAGGTACACCACTTTCTACCGATACATATGTTTGAACAGATCTGTGCCTCCCTTCAATGACTTTCTACGTGAGACTCTCTCGAACTTATGTATTGCACCACTTCAGCTTCATTTGAATGGCTACGCCATCGAGACCTGCTTGCTTGTTTCTTTCATGTGAGTGTTCAACCATGCTCCAAGTTTTGAAGAGCTGTGGTACCTTTTGGCATTCAAGAAAAGAGATGATTGTCCCTCCTTGATCATAATCGAAGCCTCGAGAAAACAAAAAATCGTCTTGTGCTTGCAAAGCAACTTATCGCAATTCAAGACACAATATTTCTTTGTCATATGCCCCGAGGTCTTCAATTGTCAGTGGACGATAGGGGGTAAGCTTCTTTTTTGTTCATCGAGCTTTTGATGTGTTTCAATGGAGTTCATAACCAACCGTATGTCTATTACAGTTATTCCAAGGCCGAACAGAGATATGGCACTCGATGAAGTTTGTCAGACTTTGAAGGCTATAGATGCTGAGGAGAGAAGCATTAAAGCATTACCGACTGATGAAAACTTGAATCGATATGGACTACTGGCTCCAGGTAGATCTACTGTTCAAATTGATATTCCCTCTCCTGCACGATCTAGGGTTCATACAAGATCTATTTCCTCCTCCCAAAATTCCAAAGAAGGCGTTTCAAAGAGAGAGAAAGCCCGTTCGGTGGATCCACCGATGAAGCTCGTAAGGGAGGAGAGGCTATTGTGACTGGATTAAGCAGCTCAGGTAGAATGCCTTCTGTTTCAGAGGAAGCAGAAGAGGAGTTCAAACAAAGAGAAGGCAAGGCCACGTTGGACATGGATAAGGAAGAGGGAGAGTTTGAAAGTAGTAGTGATGAGTCCACTGCCAGTGATTACTTCTTGTCTGAATCCATCGTTTGGGACTTAGTGTCTTGTAATGAAACTCCGGGTATGAGCCCCATCTTCCAAGCTCGCCTCTCCTTGATATAAGTGACAAAGGCAAAGCTCCAGAGTGTAGAAGGCATCGATACTCTCTAAGTAAAGACGTCGGAGCGAAGTTTGGGGATTTCAACGACGTTTATGTAGACTTTTATGAGCTCATGAAAGATGATTTTAAATTTGTTACGGCGCCTCCCTGCTCAGGTGATATCGCATAAGAAGTTAGCCCGATTCCGCCCATAATAGCCGAAGTTAGTCCAATTCCACCTATGACGGCCGTCCGTCCTAGTTCGTGATGACGTTTTAGGCTCGCCTTAGAAACACAATACACGTCACGCTAGGACTACATTCATTTTCATTCATTTCTCCCTTTTCATTGTGTTTATTCTATGTTTTTGAAATCTTTTATGTATGTTTTATGCCAGATATGACGAGGGGATGATGTTTCTATGATGACTTTAAACAATTTACTGACTCATGACGATATTCCAAGCGCACCTCTAGCCGTTAATAATCCCGAGAAATAGAGGAAGAGTATAGGAGGAAGAAAGAGCTTGAAGCTGAAACCAACCGCCAAGAAGAAAGAGATAGAGGCCGGTCGTATAAAGGCGGGTACGAGAAGAGGAGATTTCTTGAGGGGAGGGATGAACCATCGAAAAAGTCAACGTTTGAACACCGTCTTCATTCTTTAGAGCTTGCTCCAAAACATTCTTCTGTGGGCCAAGAAATCCCCACTACTTTTGTCCCTATTCCACCTCCAACTCATATCTCATCGTCTTCTATTATTACTGTTGCCCCTGGTGCTTCTTGCCCCTATCGGAGACCTGCTTATATCCTTCCTTTGAGCCCCTCCAAACTTGAGGCAGCGTTTCCTGGTTGGTTCTTGAAGGGGGTTAAGTTCGACCATGATTTGCACCCTGTTCGCATAGATTCGTACATGCCGCACCTCCAAGCTATTTAGAGTGACCTAGAATAGGCCGAGGAATGGGAGAAACTCTGCAAATAGCTGGTGGATACGAATAGAAATAATTATCAGGAGATCCTTCCCTTCGAATCAAAGAAGGGTGACTTTGAGAAGGCGTTGGCTGATCGTGATGCCAAGATTAAGCAGCTCGAGAAAGATAAAACGGCAGTCCTGCAAGAGAGCAAGAGAAATGCCGACTTGCTAAAAGAGGTGAAAGAAGCCCATGCTCGAATATATATCATCTACAGAGATGGAATAAAAAAATATTCACGCAGAGGAGGATAAATTAAAGCAAGGAGTGACCGCTTGGAGCCCAACGATTTAGGTTCAATGGAAAATTATAGCCGATCATGTCCTCTTTGTTGAAGAGCACAACAAAACCATTTTTGACCAGCCAAGATCATCGCCAAGTTATAGGCTCAGGTCGCACAGCTCAGTGTCGTTAAGAGTGCTATTGAGGTTGAAAAAGCCACTATGAGAGTGGATTTTTTGAGCTCCAAAACGCCTTTAAAAAGAAAGATGGAGAAGCTTGATGCAACCATTCTCAACTTTTATGTGAACTCCTTATTGCATCAAGGAAGTATCAGTTATCCAGGCTCAAAGTTCTCATGCACTCTTGCTCTAATATGGGAAGAAATCTTGTCTCGCTTTTCTGATAGCAGCAATGTTACACGGAGCAGGAGTTGGAGGATGCTTATCTGAATGAAGAGTCAAAGAAAGCATTGCTCGAGGGCCAGGAAATTCTAAGAATTGGAAGAGAGTAGGAGACCGCTGGTGTTGCCTTGGCGATCGCTACTGAAGCGCTCACCAAGCCTTTTATTTCTGCCATGGGCGAATCGTCAAAGCAGCCTCAGGAATTGTTAACAAGTTCGGGACATCAACCTCTTCCTCAGGTAGTGAAGCCTTCAAATGTGGGCGAAGGCGGTGAGTTTGAGGTCCCAATTCTTAATCATTCCTCCTATGAAGGTAATGTTCTTGCCTCCTCCGAATTTGGGAGTTTCCAACTTATGCTGCAAGAGCAAGAGGAATTTAATACTTTCATTTTTGATCTTATAGGTCCATCTACTTTCCCCGTTAACGTGCCTGCTTCTTCGATGCCTGGATCTATCGCCATTTCCACATCTTCCATAGTTGTCTCTATTCCTTTTCCAACTTCCACGTCTACATCTAGCTCGCAACCGAGGCCGGAAGCCGAAAATATAACCGTGCTGCATGGCCTGGATGACCCTTCTATGCCTTTGGAAGGCGATATGACGGAAGCAAAGCCAAGGACTAGGAAGCTCGGGTGCAGAGGCCATAGAAGACTCGGTACGATTTGGTTGTTGTCAAAAAGGAAAAGGTGGAGGCGATTAAAGCCTCAAAGAGATCTTGAAAATTAAGAAAGCATAAGAGGAAGGGAGGCTCTTCCGAGAAAGTTTCAGAGTAGGATGAGGACATTTCCACCGAGGTGTTCGTTGACATTTTCGGCAGCGAAACTACTTCTGAGAAGAAGCAGATGCTGCCGATAAAGGGTGAAAAAGGAAGCAGTGGAAAGAAGCATTGAGAAGCTTGCATGAAGACTGACTTGATTTAGTTCGATAGCTTGCATGAAGATTGACTTGTTTTTGTTTCTTTTTGAGTCATTCTGTTCAAGTTAGAGTCTACACTTTGCGTTTTTACCATGGAGTCTGTATTTTCTTTTTGTTGGCCGGTGTTGTGTGGGTACAGCCTCTACATTTTGACCATGAGTATAGAAAAATATAAGCAATATATTAAAATTTTGACTGTATTCTCATCTGTATGCTCATATATGATCCGTGCACTTGTGGTTTTTTTATTTTTTATTTTTCTTGTTCTATGTCGTTCGAAGTAACAAATCTTAGAAATTAACAGCACTTTGGAAATTAATAGAACTTTGGAATTTAATAGCACTTAATTTTTTTGTTAATTTAGAAATTATCAGAGCTTAGGAACAAAACTAGAAATTAATAGCACTTTGGGAATTAATAGAACTTTTTAAAAATTATTTGTTAACTTCTGTGTTCGGAATTTTTTTGTTTGGAGTGGCAAAACTTGCGAACCTAGAGATTTTACGTGTTTTTGTTTAAGTACCGGTGTATGCCCCCAGTTCACAAGGCTGTTTACTTCAACTAATTTTCAAATGACCGGAAACTTCAAGGTTTAGATGATTATTATATCAAACTTGAGATTTGGCTAAGTCGCGGCATGGTTTTCCTTCTTTCAGAAGTTTTGCAACTTTAATTTGTGATCCTAGTTTCTGGCGATATTCTGGCAAGTATGCAATTTATGCGTGTTTGAGAGGTGATTATTGCATGTGTTGATTGAGGGCAGTTTTAATCATTAAATGTCTATAGTTAAGACTTTTTAGTTGGTTTATTACATTCCAATTTCGTTGGAGCTGTGCTCAATATTCACGATTATAGGAGTAGTTGGCACTAGTTATAAGATGCGCGGTTTCTGGTGCTCCTCGGTGTTGCTATCTTCAGGCCATATGAGGAGCATGTCTTTTACTGTTCCCTAATGCTACCTATCTTCGGACAGTATGAATGGTTTAAGCTTTAAGAATCAACGTGCGATTTTTCCTGTTCCTTGGATTTTCCTATCTTCGAGCAGTATGAGGAGTTAGTGTTTGGAATTTAGTGTGCGGCTTATGGAATGCATGTCTTTTCTTTTTTCTCGGTGTTTCCTATCTTTGGGCAAAATGAGGAGTTATTATTTTAACGCGCGACTTACGGGGTGCGCGGCTTTTGTTTTCCTAGGTGTTGCCTATCTTCGGTCAGCGTGAGGAATTATTATTTTAGTGCGTGGCTTACGGGGTGCGTGGCTTTTTTTCTCTCGATGTTGCTTATCTTCGGACAACGTGAGGAATTATTATTTTAGTGCGCAGCTTATGGGGTGCAAGGCTTTTGGCACTCCTTGGTTTGCCTATCTTCAAGTAATGCGAGGAGTGTTGATTTTAGCCTTCTCGATGTTGCTGAAGCAACATCGGTTTTTGGAAGGCAAAGACCGGGTTCCACCAATCTAATGGTTTGAATCGATTTGCTTCCATCAACACGGCGGGTAATCATTATGAACATGGTTTTTTTGGTTCAAGAAGCAAACTTTGCTAAGGAGAACAAAGCAGTTTTTGCCTATGTACAATGCCTCAGTTATCTCGGGACGGCTTATTCATTGGAAAATAAAAAATACATAAGATAGCATTCAGACAAAGTAACGCGAAGCGATTTGCTATTCCGTGCTCTAGGAACTTGAGTTTCATTGACAGTTGATAGCTTGAAAGTCCCGTATCATAGCTTTTAATTAATAACATATGGTTCCTTTTAGTTCAGTCTGAAGGCCCCTGGAAGGGGGTAAACTTACTTGAGCATATAGTCTTCCACTTCGAAGGTTTGTTTGTGAATCTAGAGTTGAAGTACCGTGCGACCCTTTTTTGGTGGGCGGTAGTTCTCAGCTCTGCTTCCTTCTTCTTTCATAAACTATATCCACCAATTCGAGTAGGAGATGCTCGTTTTGCTTTTCATTGAAATTATACCTTTGGTGCAAGGGGACTTCTAATTCAACAGGAATCATTGCTTCGGTACATATGCTAGGGTGAACGGAGTGTGGCCGGTTGCCGCTTTGTGAGTAGATCTGTACGCCCATAGTGCTAGTGGAAGTTCATCAACCCAATTTCCTTTGGCTTTTGCCAGTCACTTTTTGATAATGGACTAACGATCTTATTTATCGCTTCCACCTGCCCATTCGCTTTTGGATGAGCCACTACGGAAAAGCTCTTTTCAATTCGAAAGAGCTTACAGAAATCTTTGAACTCGGCATTTTCGAACAGCGTTCCATTGTCGGCGATGATTTTTTGCGGTACACTAAACCTGCAAACGATGTTTTTACTAACAAAGTTAATTATTTTCTTTGTGGTTATAGTGGCCAGCGGTTCCGCTTCGGCCCATTTTGTGAAATAATCTATGGCAACTACAGCATATTTGGCTCCTCGTTTTGCTATTGGCAAGACGCCAATCAAATCGATCCCGCATACCGCAAATGACCATGGGTTGACCATTTGAGTTAGCTCCATTGAAGGAGTTCTCTTAATTTTATTGAATCTTTGGCAACGATCACATATGGTGGCATGATTTGCAATGCTGCAATTTATTGTTGGCCAGAAGTACTCATGTCAAAGGATTTTCTTCACAAGGGTCTGCCCTCTAGTGTGGTCTCCGCATTCGCCTTCATGTACCTCCTTTAGGATTCGTCGTGCTTCATCATCGGTCACATACATAAGAAGGGGGTTGAGAATCCCCTTTGATAGAGCATTCCATCCTATATCATGAATACTGTCGCCTTCTAGAGGAGTTTCTTCCATTGATTTTGGTCAATTGGAAGGGTTCCTACGAGGAGATAGTTCTTTATCTGTGTCATCCATGTATCTGGTTCGATGGTGGTTTTGAGAATCCAGTCTATGCCCATTTCGTCCATGTTTGGGTTGGCTAGAGTTTCGACTGGGACTAGTCTTAATGACTAAGCTTCTCCTGAACTTGCTAGTTTAGCTAAATAATCCACCTTAGTGTTTTTCTCCTGTAGGATGTGAGTTATGGTGTAGTGCTCGATGTCGCTTAGTAGTTCTTGTACCTTGGACATGTACGGGGCAAGATTCTCACCATGCGCCTGATGCTCCCCTTTTACTTGACATACGACCAGTTGTGAGTCGTTGTATATGTGAATAGCTTTTATTTTGAGCTCCTTCACAACTTTCAGTCCTGCTATTAGTGCTTCATTTTCTACTTCGTTATTTGTGGCGGGGTATTCCAAGAGCAAAGCATAGGTAATGGCTCGGTCCTTGGGGGTTTCAAGCACTACCCCTGCTCCTGAACAGAAGTTGTTGGATGCGCCATTGATGAAAAGCTTCCATTGCATGTCTGCTTCTGATTGAATTTCCACCTCGTCATCCCATATAGTAAATTCGACGAATAAGTCGACAATGCTTGCTCATTGATGGCTTTCCTTGGGTGGTATGTGATATCATATTGACCCAACACTATATTCCACTTGAGTAGTTGTCCGGAAGTTTCCGACTGGTATAGCACATGCTTCAGGGGTTGATCAGTCGACACTTTAATTGGATGAGCATGAAAATATGGTCTTAACTTTTGGGACATGATCAAGAGGCGATATGATAGCTTTTCCAGTTTTGGATAATTCTTCTCAGCTCCGGTAAATCATTTGCTAATGTAATGCACGGGTCATTGGATTCTCGCTTCTTCCCACACAAGAGCAGCGCTCAATGCATGTAGGGAGACTGGTAAATAAATGAATAGGTCCTCTCCGTTCAATGGCTTTGTTAAGATTATGGGAGCTTCCATGTGTCGTAGCAATTCTTCGAAAGCTTCTTGACAAGCTTCACTCCACTCAAACTTTTTCTTTCCTTTTTTCAATGCGTCGAAGAACGATATGCACTTGTCTATATCTTTTGAGATAAATCGAATCAGTGTTACGACCTTTCCCTTTAAGCTTTGAAGTTCTTTCTTATTCTCGGGGCTTGGACTTATTGTAGTATCGTTATTTGTTCTGGATTTGCTTCGATGCCTCGGGCACTTACTAAGAACCTCAAGAATTTCCCAGAGGCGGCTATGGAATGACATTTGAGAGGATTGAGCTTCATTCCATACTTTCAAAGTATTTCGAGCATTTCATCAAGATTTTCTAGATGGTTAGCAATGCAATGACCCGTAAATCCATACCCCTTCGAATCGACAATATTCTCCATCAGTTCAACTCAAAGTTGATAGAATTTACAAAACATTAGGGTAAAAGAAGAAGGAGGTAGAAGAAGAAATAGAAAACAAACAACATCATAATCTCACAATCACAACAGAACAATATATAATAGATAACAACAGAATTTTATACAAAAAATCTGTAACTGTTTATACATTACATCATCAGAGTACAACACAAATCAATAACACAATTCAGGATAGTTATAATAACTTGTCCTCCCAAAGATGAATATTCAGCTTACATTGCACAGCGGAATTTAAATCTATGGAAATGTGTCTCATCATCCAGCTCGTCTCCTGAGCTCCTCAACAGTCCATCCAGAATCTATACTCTATAATACTCGGTTTGACCTGAGCATTATAGTAAAATAACCCCCGATTCAGTCTGGTAAACCAGCGTGAGAGAACACACTCAATTGAATTATTAAAGTTATAAAACCTTTTGAAATCAAAGGTATCTCATAAGACCATGCCACAAATAAACATGCCGGGTTTTTACCTTACGATAACCAAAACATTTCTTATAAAATCCCCTGATATTATAATAGTGTCGATATACAAATACTCGTTCAAATAGCCGAAATTGTTACATTCATTAAATTCCAGCATAATAGGTGTACAAACAAGTCCGAAGGCACTTATTGGAGATTGGGTTTCCATCAATGGCAGGGCTACTGTGGTACCACCCATTACAGTAACTGGCCTAGATCAGAGTACTGAGGATCCACCCTGATCCCCTGCAACACAAGACCGGAGCTACCCCTTACTGGATAGTCCGAATAAGATCACACCACGGTTGCGATCAGCAACCGCCCACACAGCCGAACAAAAAGGGACATCTAGACAGGATGACCTTACCCAAATTGGTTGCTAGCCACTTAGCCTTGCTGCACCTCCCCTGTTTTAGCCATTTTCGGTTGATAAGGCTCGAGGCTATGTGTTACCTTTTTAATGCACATTCACCTAGAATGCTCATCGTCCTCCTGACGATGTTTTGATAGCATTCGTCCAAACAAGTCCATTCCCGATCCGAACGAAACCGAAGGCACTACTCCTACTACATCTATTTTGGAATCTACCTTAGGATTAGTAGCGATTAGCCCTTGTACTTCACTGCTCCATCTTTGACTTCAAGCTCTTGTCTTTCGCACGAAAATGTTCAAACCGGATCGAAGTGGTTTTCGGAAAATTAATCCCGATCCCGCTCTATTCGAAACGATCAACGCATTGGCCAGTATTGGTAGTCAGTTATTTAACTATCATATAACATCCCTAAACAACCATCAGGCCTTAATAATTTCCTAATTTATTTATTTATAAAATATCTTTGCAAAATATTTTCTACACTTCAACCCTTTGAAAATAGTTTCCAAATCATTTTTCTTTAGTGGATTGTTTTATTTCCATTAAAAATCACCAACTCTTAATACTTTAGATTTTAAAATAATTTAAATTACTTTATCCAAAAATATATACTTTAAAACACTTAAAATAAAAACCGCTTAAAACACTTTATTTAAAATACTAATTATGAAATTTGTAATAATTTTTCATGTAAAACTTAAGCCAAAACTAATTTTAAAAATAAAAGTTATTCTATAAGGTATAAATATTAAATAATTATCTTTTAAATCATAATACTAGTTAAACCTTTAAAATAATTTACTTATATAATTAACTTAATAAATATTTACTTTTAAAAATTTTAAAACTACTAAAAAATAATTTCTCTAAAAACATTCTTTTAAAGACAACTTTAAACCTTTAACTTACATTTAAAAATCAGCTTTGAAAACAAACTTGGCATTTTAGGAAAATACACTTTTATTCTAAAACAATCCATTTAATCAGTTAATAAATCCTTCTCGATTTATCCCAATTTAATTTACGTCTCAAGCCCATAAATTCTTTTAACACTTTAAAAATAAAACCACTTTTTATTGTTAAAAACACATTTCCCATCTCCTTAAATCACTTCAAAAATATATACTTAAATTATTTACATTAAGACTACTAAAATTACTTAAATAAAAATAATACTAAGAGTTTCTGAGTTAAACTTAAACCAAAATGTCCTTTTAAAATAAAGTTATTATATCAAATATTTACGTTGAAATTTCCTTTTTGCAAAATCATAATACTAATTTTTCTTTAAAAATAATTAACTGCCATAATTAACTTAAATAAATATTTACTTTTCTCTTAAAAATAATTCAAGTAATAAATTTTCTAAAACATTCTTAAAAACATTTTTTTAAAACTTCTAGTTTATATTTTGAAATCGTATCTTTGAAAATATACTTAGTTTTCCATGAAAATATACTACCCAACTTTTTAAAAATAAAACACCTTTTATTTTTAAAAAGAATTGCACCTTTTCTTAAAATTCCACCTGAATATATACTTTCAAATTTATCCACTGATAAATATCCCACTTCATTTATCAACCAGTTTACAAATTTCCTTTCTCATTTTCCTTTAAATCATAGTTTCCAAACACTAAATCTATTTCAAATCAATCACCTGGTTTTAACTTCTCTTTAAAATTTATTATTCGGTTTATCCAATTCCAAATAATTATTTACTTAAGAATTTTCTTTTTATTTCCTTTAAAAATCCAAGCTTTATATTTTTTTCCATTTCTCAAAATACCAATATATATCCAGCCAAGCCATAACATTCGATAATTTCAAACCTAATATAATCTATCACAGATCATTAAATAAATCATATCGCTGAATATAAAATAAATTCAACGTTTTGAGGGATCTAGTTGGATCCCGCCAACCTATTTCCCTGCATCCACAAATGTTAGCACAATATAAAATACCAATCCCACTTCGAGGGGGATATCACGGTATAGAGGGTCATTCGCTATTATGCGGGGCGCATAGAGTCTCATCCGCTATATAATGCGGGAATCAATCCCTCCAATTATAGACACACACACTATTATATATCATATCGCATCCAGTCAATTCAATCATTCGACCAATAATTTAGATTTAACTATTTAAATTTAAATGGTAATCCAAATGAGTGAGATTAACTCACCTTTGATTTGATTTGCAACCCATCCCAAACTGGCTTGTTTTCTTCACGATTTCAGGCCTTAAATAAATATCATATGATTTATTAATGTTTTGAATAATCGAAAAAAAATCAATTACCATTTACTAGTTTAGTTTAAACTAATTTTACATTAAAAATCTTTTAGTACTTTGAATAAGTAAATAGGTTAATTTAAACCAAACTAGTTAATTTAAAATGTATATTTATTTTTCTTTTGAAACTACATATATATACTTATAAAATAATATATAGATTTAAAAAATCTGATCTTATATAAACCCGATCATTTTAAAAAACAGTTCCCGTTTCAAAATCTTATCTCCATATATATATATATATATATATATATATATATATATATATATATATATATATATATATATATATATATATATATATATATATATATATATAGACACACACACCACACACACACACACATATATACACATACACACACACACCCCATTTTTAAATTAAATTATGCATGTGAAAATATACATGTATTATTAAATTTAAAATAGAATTACCTTATATTTTATTGTATTATTTTTTCTACAACCGAATATAAATATATATAAACTGGAAAAAAACTACATTTATATACACATGTATATATACAGAATCAAAACCGAAATAGGAACTACCTTACTGCAATCCCCAAACAATCACATCTGACTCCAAAACCTTCAACCCTCTCGACATCACATCCTAGGTCGCGACCATGAATGGCCATGCTCGGCCCTGCCTCCACAATACATCGCAACTCGACCCACGACAAAAACAGCTACCCACCCCAGACACGTCGTCGCTACTCAATCGAACCCGCCTCGGCCGTGCTAGCATCGCGTGCGCCTTTAACCTAGAGTGTCGACGCCTTAGTTCGAAGCGTCGCATGTGACCACGAGCGTCATCACGACTTCGAGCTCACCCAGATTCGTCGGTCGACCATACAGATCCAATGAATCGACCATGACTAGACAACGAGCTTGAAACCCTGGTTTTGAATATCGAGTAGACAAGGAAAAGGGAAGAGGCGATTTATATTTTTTTTCTCATTTTGACTTTTGATTTCGTCCGAAGTTTTGAAAGTGGAAAATCTTGGTTTTAAAAAAATGAGAGGAGGGTGAAATGCATAGCTTCATTTTATTATCTTTTTACAATAAGCGAAAGGGGACAACTGTACGCGATTTAAAAAGGCAGAGGGACACGTGTTGGATAGTCTACAGTGTTCTTAAAGTAGAATTGAAATGTGTTGATGGGAATGCAGATTTGAATGTTGATATATATTAGATTAAATATAATTCGAATTCAAATTGTCTCAAAAATGCAATTCAAAATCTTGACCTCCTATCGAGGCATGCCGCTAGGTGTTTATAATGTTATACCCCTATTCTGAACGCAATGGCAAATGTTTCGAGTCCTAATTTGATCATATGGAGAAGATAGCTTTTTGGACTCGATTATCATATTGAATTTGCGATATAAATTTCAGCACGTTTATCTACCGTACGATCACACGACAACTCCAAATGCTGCGAAAATTGAAATCCAATAATAAAAAAACTATTACGGATCCAATGGAACTGGTTTTGTTGAATTCCGAGATTGTGCCCCGGAAGGCTATTTTTAAATATCGAATTAAACATTATATTTTCAAAACTTAACAAAACACTTCCAAATTAAATTCTAAGGCTTTCATTATCTTTAGTACTATTAACATAAATTTTATAAGCCTTTGAAATATTTTTAACAAGCATAAAACTGAAGATTCAATATTTTACCCAATTTTCAATGATTTAATTCAATAATTTAATTGCCAAATAAATAGTGACATTTGAAATTCAAGTTAAACTAACTTTCAAATATTTAAAATAAATTAAATATTTCAATTTCAAATATTCAGAAATTTCGAGTCGTCATATTCCTCCCCTTAAAAGAATTTCGTCCCCGAAATTGCTAGTAAAGAAGAACGATCCAACCCCATCACTATTTTCCCAAAACCAAACGGTTCAACAACTTACCAACCATCTTTTTATTAACGACACACTATCATTTTCACTAACTTATCAGACTCATCCATAGGTTCCAAACAATATCACTTACTCAACCATTTCAAATTTTAATTTAAAATCAACTTTGAAACTGTAAAAAATTTCTAAAGATTTTTCTAACTTCTAAATTTTTGAAATTTTTTGCCAGCGTCTCCTTTGCGCGGCTAGATCGGTACAACTATAAAATGCCTCTACAGGCCCCCAGATTTCAAAAGAAAACAAAACGTCAAGTAGCTAGATAAGCAAATCATCAAATTTCATACAGAAATTTAAATACATACTTTTTTGTCGAGCAATTCAATTTATCTTCTAAATTCAAAACACCAATTTTTTGTGCTTTTAAATACCTGTGTATAATACTTAGCAATAATATCCAATCACAGACTCCAAAATCATTTCATTCATTCCTATATGGAATTATCAGTATTCATTTCATTCAAGTCTGTACGATGTACCCGTATCATTTGCACGCAATATCAAATTCGATCGCTCACTCGATCACACAATTTCACTTCCGAACTAGTATCGTTCACCCGACTTCCTAGTGCGGACTCAGATCTGGTTCCTTGATTAGAAACCGTCATTCTCCTTGCATAGCCATATACTATGATAGAGAATTTCTAGAATCAATCAAAAATCCATATCCTACGTTAGCCATCGAAAATCAAGTGAAAAATCCCAACTCGGATCGATATAATTATGTTGAAATTCTGTGCTCGAATATGGATCAAATCATTATGCGAATAAAATGATATACGTACATCCTTCGTATTTATCTCAATTGATTATTAGCTATATCAATTTTCTTCTTATTCACATCTATTTTGTTTTCTATCCACTTATCCACATCATTTCACATACTTTATTAAACCTTCATTCAAATATTAACTTAGAATATTTTTTCCAAAACCAAATTTACTTAAGAATTTTACCATCCTTTCTTAAGTTCACTATCAATATTTTATATATACTTCTTATAACTATTTTAACTTTACCACTTAAGCTTTCACATCTATTTTCATTTAACTAAATTTCCAGTTCCATTCTAAATTCAATTTACCTTTCATTCCTAAATATTGAATTCAATTTATTTCAAACCATATTAATTAACCATTTCTTTAGTTAGTTCCACTTACAATTTATTTTAAATCTTAATGGATTTTATTTCCAAACTTAAATTATTTTAGTCCACTTCGAATTAATTCTATAACTTTACTTTACTTAACCCAATTCAAAGTGAATTCCAATACTTAGTTCCAATTTCACAAATTTAGATTGACTTGTTCCTTCACAAATTTATTTCCAACCTAATAAAATTTATTTCAATGGTGTGATGACCCAAAATTTTCAAGCATTTAAAATCGGGATATTTAATTGATTTTTAATATTCAATATAATAATTTTAACTTGAATTACAAATATCGCTATTTATTTGATAATTAAATAATAAAATTTAATAATTAGAGGTTGGGTAAATTGTTGAATTTAGAATTTTAAGCCTGTTAAAATAATTTAAAGGCTTGTAAAATTTATATTGATACTACAGAGGATAATAGAAGTTGTAAATTTGGAATTAGCAGTGGTTTGTTCAATTTTGAAATTTTATATCATTTAAATTGAATTTAAAAATAGCCTTCCGAGGCACAGTCTCGGAATTTGACGAAACCAGTTCCATTGGGTCCGTAATATTGTATTTTTATCGGATTTCAAATTTCGTATTGATTGGAGTTGTTATGTGAGCGTATGATATGTAAACGCGCTGAAATCCATATCGAAAATTTATTATAATAACTGGTTTAAAACGCTATCTTCTCCATACGATCGAATTGGGGCTCAAAATCTTTTCTGTTGCGTCCGGAATAGGGATATAACGCTAGGAACGTCTAGCGGCACACCTCGATAGGAGTTCTTGATCTTAGGCTACGTAAAATGGAACGATTTAAATTCAAATTCAAATTCAAATATAAAATATTCTTTCTTGTCAAACTTTTCTTCAGCCAAAATCCTTCCTGAGCAAGCCGACTTCCATTCCATCGTGTTCCCTCTTTTATAAACATCACGCAATCTTCCTCTACAAAAATTTTTAAATCGAAATCAGTAATGGCCGACCTAATATTATCGCCTACAACTCCCTTCTTTCCCTTTTCTTCTTTATTATTAGTAGTCGAACTTCTCTTTTGCTTTCAGATCAAAATCGCATCCCCAAATTAAAAGAAAAGAAAAAAATGGTAGAAATCTTTCGATCAACGATTTCGTGTAAAATAAAATAAAAAAATCGAAGTCGAGAATCGCATGCTACTGTGGAAGTAGGTCGAGCGAGTGGAGATACGGAGGACGATGGCGCGAAGGAGGAGAAGTCGTCTTTTAGGGTTTGGGATTTCGTTCGTCAACGGCGGCGATTGAGGCGTCAGCGCTTGCGTGGTCTGCGCATGATGGTTCACCTGGACGTAGAGGGCCATGGGTAAAGCATTGCAAAGCATACGGCAGTGGGCTTGGATGGAGTTTTGGTCGTCGACGAGGAGGCACGATCGGGGTTGATGATGGTCACGTTTTGGGTTCCTCGGTTAGGTGAGCGATTTTGGTATGTATATGAAAAAGGAATGGATGAAGTATCGTGATTTTTGCCTAGGGTGATAATTTGATTTCTGTATTTTAGTTTCGAAAAAAAAGAAAAAAAAAGAAGGGTTAAATACTGAAGTCTTTGTTAGTCAGAGGTGATTGTTTTCACAAAAGATTTAAGAGAAATAGGAATTGTAATATTTAAAGTTTATATAGGATTTCAAAATAAAATTTTAAATTGCATGTTGTTTTAAAATTTTTGGAGTTGATGAATAGGTGATAAATTAAATAATTTGGTTATTTTAATTACTAAGGCAATTTATTAATGGAATTTAGTAAAATTAATTTATTAGTTTAAAACCAAATGTTTAGTTTAAATTAAATTGTTGGTCAATTAAATTATTAAATAGTAAGTCATTGGTTAATTAAATTTATAAATGGAAAGAAATGGTTCAAGTTATTCAAAGTGTTAATAAATCGTATGATTATTATACAAGGTCAAGATCTGATAGAAGCAAGCCGGGTTGGATCGAATTGCAAAACAAAATTCAAAGGTGAGTTAATCTCACTCAGTTAATTTAAATTTAAACTTAAATGATTAAATTTAAATAATTGTTTGAATGGTTGGATTGATTGATGTGTTATATAGTAGTATATACTATATCCTAGAATGATTCCCTCATTTTATAGTGAAGATATTTATGTTGTGCTAACGTCTATGGATGCAGGGAAAACAGGTTGGAGGGATCCAACTGGATCCCTTAACATTTATTTAAATTATACAGTACCCTCTGTTGTAATTATTTAATATTCTATGATGAATTATATTAGAATATTGAATGCTATGGTTCGATTGGATTGGATATAATTGTGTATAATGAATTATAAAAAAAATAAAAAAATAAAAATATAAAATGGATTTTGGGAAGGAAATAAAGGAGTGAATTTGTAAGTAAAATAATTATAGAAAAGTTGAATAAATTTAAAAATGAATTGGAAAGGAAATAAAATGACTTTAAATTTCTAATAAATAAATCTTAAGTTTAGTAAGAGAAATTTGAAAAATCAGAAGATTAATGAATTTTAAACTTCAGTGTTATTATTTTAAAAGAATAAAACATTTATTTAAAATTTAAGATTCAATTTATTGAAAAGAATATAGAAGGAATTGGGAAGAAGCTGAAATTGGTATATTTCAGTTAAATGATATAAAATCAAACGGGAAAAAAATATAATAAATATAAAGTCCATAACTAATGAATTTTGAGATAAATTGATAAGTAAAGAAACTTATGTCAAATGGAATAAATTGGGAATCAATTTCGGAAAATTGATTTAAGTGATCGAGATTGGAAATTCTCCCAGAATAACCAAGTACGTTTTGAAAGAATTTTTTTTTAAATATAAGTCAAAAATTTTAAAGTTGTTTTAAAAAGTAAGTTTTGGAAAAAAAATTATTATTTCTAATACTTCAATTCTAAAGTAAGTATTTTCTTTTAATCTATTATAACAGTAATTATTTAAGTAGTGACTTAGTATTTTGTTTTTAAAAGTGAAAATCTAGTTTTATATTTTATTAAGTAATCTTATTTTCAAATATTCATATAGTATGTATTTTTAATAAATTATTGAAGTATTTTAACTTGAATATTTTAAAGTGTATTTCAAAGTAAAGTGTTTAAATTATTTTAAAAATCTAGTTTTGTGCTTGGTGATTTCAGAGGAGATAGAAAATATTTGGGAAAGTTTATTCTGAAAAGAAAGATGGTTATGAAACTGTTTTCAAAGGATTGAAAATAGAAATATATCTTGTGAAGATATTTGAGGTTAATAAGTAATTCGGGATATTATTTATTGGTTGATGGATGTTTGTGAATATTAATTAATAGTTAAATCACCGACTATCAATATTGGGCAAATGCGCTGATCGTTTCGAAGAGACCGGGATCGAGATTTATTTCTCGAAAACCACTTCGATCCAGTTGTATGTTTCGTGAAAACGATTTTGGATTCGAAGATGGAGCAGTGAAGTGCAAGGGCTAGTCGCTACTAATCCTGAGGATATTTCCAAAATGGATGTAGTAGGAATAGTGCCTTCGGTTCCTTTCGAACCCGGGACGGACTTTCATGGATGAATGCTTTCGTAAACATCGTCAGGTGGACGATGGGCATTCTAAGGGATATGTTCTAAAAAGGTAACGCTTAGCCTCAAGCCTCATCAAATGGGAATGAATGAAAATCAGGGGTTATGCAGCAAAGCTAGGTGGGTAGCACCCAAGCAGGGTGAGGTCATTCTTGTCTAGATGTCCCTTTTTATTTCCGCTTAGTGGGCGGTTACTGATCCCAACCGCGGAGTGATCTCACTCGGGATTATCAAGTAAGGGGTAGTCTCGGTCTTATGTTGCAGGGGAGCGGGCGTACTCCTGGGTACGGTGATCTAGACCCCGTACTGTGACAGGTGGTACCCCAGTGCCTAGTCATTAGTTGGAAATCCATTCTCCCTACGAGCCTTGTACGAGTTTTGTTTGTATTACCCACTTTGTGGCTAGTAGCTGGAATTTAATAATGTAACAATTTCAGCTATTTTATAAGTATTTGTATATAGACCCTATTATAATATCAGAGGATTTCTATAAAAATTGTTTTAGCTATCGTAAGGTAAAAACCCGACATGTTTATTTGTGGCGTGGTCTTACGAGATGCTTTTGTTTTCAAAGGATTTTTGAAACTTTAATAATCAATTGAGTGTGATTTTCTCACGCTGGTATTCCAAACTGACTCGGGTGTTATTTAACTGTAATGCTCGGGTCAGACCGAGTATTATAGGATAAAGGATGTGATGCTGTGGAGCTCAGGAGACGAGCTGGATGACGATACGTATATCCGTACTTGTGTACATATATATTCCGCTGTATTAAGTTGTTGTGTATCCATTTGTATGTTGTTGAACTGTGATTGATGTACTCTGATAATGTAATATATAAACAGAGATATTTGATTTGAGTAAAGATCATTTATTATCTATTATATTTTATTCCGCTGCGATGGTTAGATTCTGTTGTTGTTTTCTATTTTCTTCTTCTACCTCATCTTCTTTAACCCAAATGGTTCGTATTTCTGTACAACTTGAGTTGATTGTTGTAGAATAGTGTTGACTCAAGGGGTACGGATTTGCGGGTCGTTACAAATGGTTATTCCATTTAACCAGCTTAGAGTCTATCCTCAAAATTCACTTTTATTTAAGTTAGGTCAGTTACATTTCAATATAATTCAAATTTTTAACTTTTATAAATTTTCCAACTTATCTCCATTCCATTTACTAATCTCCTTAGATTTACTTCATTTAATTAGCTCACTTTCTAACTATCTCGTTTTCACACTAGTTTAATTCAAATCTTATTTAAGTTAAATTTTGTTACAACAGATTTCAAATTTTATAGGCTATCAAACCGTTTATATTCCATAAACTTTTTTTTAATTAAACTTCTAGAGTTTAAACAATTGCTTAACATTCAAAAACATTTTAAACCAATTCTAGAGTTTTTCAACAAATTACTTAAGTGTTATCCCACTTTTTGGTCAAAATTGGAATATCAACAAATTGGCAAGGGATTATGGATATTGGGATTGGAGATCGATTGAAAGCAAGGCGGCGATCGATATCGTCAAAATTTGGTTGAACTCCGATCGGGACGAAATTGATTGGAGATGATGGTAAGGATTAGGAAAGGCTATGTTTCAAATTTCAGGTTAATCGGAGTTCATATGAAGGAGTTATGATCGATGCAAGGTAGGAAAGTCATGCTGTTCGAATCCATCAAGGGGTCAAGGTGGTAATCGTTTCGAATCCATCGGATTCGAACCCTTCAGGTTCGCATCGATCGAGGGCACGGCGCAAGGATGGTTCGAATCGATACACCTCGTATCGATCAGGAAGTGATGGCCTCGAATCGATACCTTTCGTATCGATCAGCTTGCACACGGCAGGATGGTCTTCGTATCGATCAGATGGGAAGGACAGGTGGACTTCGACTCGATGACAGCATGGATCTCCTTCTTATCCATAAGGTGTACACAGGTTAGTTCGTATCGATGGTGGTTTGAATCGATAGGATTCTGGATTCGTGCCTATCGATACGAAGAGAGCGTTCGAGAAGGATACGCAGGGAGTCGACTTCATGGATTCGAAGAACGTAGGGACGATTTCAAAGCGATCCATACGAACCAGGGAAAAAACGTTCAATGCGGCGACAAAGGTGGATCGACCCGGAGAATTCGTGACACGTCATCGATGCGCACGCGCTTTGGATGGATTCGAAGCATGGATTCGAACCAGGCAGAACATACGGAGCTTTGATCTCGAATCGATCATATCTTCCAAACCGTTGATCCAAATGCAATGAAATTTTTACAGGAGCTTACATACATGTTGAAGAATGTTATCACCAAATTTTAGCTCAATTGGATGATTTCTTTATCGATTCGAATGGAGTTCGAATCGATCCCGATGTGGGCCCGGATCTCCAGAATTCGGTCGTATGGGCCCCCTCACGTGCTAGAAGCGGTCTACCGGAATTTTAGTAGAAATATCAGCCTCCTACGCCTATAAATAGAGCGCCTGGTCATTCAGAAAAGGGGTCAGAGAATCGAGAGAGAACAAGCACGCTCGGACGCTGCCAGAATCATTCCATATCATCATCTCTACCATCGATTTCGAATTTGGACTTTGTAACTGCTGTAATCACTTGTAACCAGCAAGGATAATTAATAAAAAAAACTTTGGAGTGGACGTAGGCCGGAGATAGCCGAACCACTATAAAACTTGTGTCTCTGTTCATTATTTCTGATTTGCTGCTTGTTATTTGCTGAGATCTGTTATTTGTGCTTGAATATTGTTGGTTTGTGTTCATACACTGGTGCTTTCATGGTATTTGGGGTTTGTACCCAATTTTGGCGCAAACATTAAGCATTTCAAAATCATTTTGAAATCAATTATATCCAAAATCCTTTGGTATCAAATTATCTCTTGAATTTTGAACCAAACTGACTTTTGCAAACACTGCAATTTAAAACAATTAGGTAGCAATTCCTCTCTTGGAAACTTGAAAATGAACACCGATGATGTCGTGATCATCATCAGAATTATTTTCCAGCGATCGAAAAGAATTCAGTGCTTTATCTCTTTAAAAAACCCTTTTAAAATATTTTTAAATTCAAAATCTCACCATATTTCATACCCGACTCAAAAATATTTCCTAACAATACCTACTATTATTCCTCTAAAACCTTTGAAAACCATTTTCAAACCCAAAGGAATTTAATTCCCAAATTCCAAATCCTTTATATTCAAATATTACTCTGGAATTTTATGCCATTTCAATTATAAATCACCTTTATAATTCACATTTCAAATTCCATTTTATTATATGAGTTTTATTTCTTAACCTCTGATTTTAATTTCAACCTTTATTTAATTTCTACAACACAATGATAATAATTTAATATTATCATTTCCTAACAACCAAGCAACTATATATTCTTATGATAATCTGCAAAACCTATTTCTTTTTATATACAAAAATAATTTGGGCAAAATTATTTCATTACCCACTTTTAAAAATAATACAGTGTCGGTTTGCCTAGTTTAAGAGCTTAGAAGTCCCTATCAATACAATTGTCCAAACTGCACCGACCAGAATTTATAAACACTCAACCGATAAGTCAACATAATGTAAAACAATTTATATTCACTAACAAATAGGCACTCATATCTATTAATACACTCAAACACATTCTAGAATACTATGGATTCTATTTCTAATGAGTAATTCCCACCAGAGCCAAGGTTTTCGTTTAACCATTGCTCTAATACCACTGTAATGACCCGCAAATCCGTACAACTTTGAGCCGATAATATTCCTCATCAGTTCAACTCAAAGTGGACAGAATTACAAACCATTAGGGTAAAAGAAGAAGGAGGTAGAAGAAGAAATAGAAAACAAAACAACATCAGAATCTCACAATCGCAGCAGAACAATATATAATAGTTAATAACAGAATTTTATTAAAGAATCTGTTACTTTTTATACATCACATCATCAGAGTACAACACAAATCAATAACACAATTCAGGACAGTTATAGTAACTTGTCCTCCCAAAGTTGAATATTCAGCGTACATTGCACAACAGAATATAAATGTACGGAAATATGCCCATCCAGCTCGTCTCCTAAGCTCCTCAGCAGTCCATCCAGAATCTGTACTCTAAAATACTCAGTCGAACCCGAGCATCATAGTAAAATAACACCCAAGTCAGTTTGGAAAACCACCATGAGGAAACACGCTCAATTGAATTATTAAAGTTTCAAAACCATTGGAAATCAAAGGTATCTTGTAAGACCACGCCACAAATAAACATGTCGGATTTTTACCTTACGATAACCAAAACATTTCTTATCAAATCCTCTGATATTATAGTAGTGTCTATATACAAATACTTATTTAAATAGCCTAAATTGTTACATTCATTAAATTCTAGCATAATAGGTATGCAAACAAGTCCGAAGGCACTTATTGGAGATCGGGTTTCCATCAATGGTAGGGCTACTAGGTTACTGCCCGTCACAGTACCTGGTCTAGATCAAAGTACCGAGGATCCACCCTGATCCCCTACAACACAAGACCGGAGCTATCCCTTACTAGATAGTCCGAATAAGATCACCCCATGGTTGGGATCAACAACCGCCCACACAGCTGAATAAAAAGGGACATCTAGACAGGGATGACCTTACCCTAATTGGTTGCTAGCCACTTAGCCTTGCTACACATCCCCTGTTTTAGCCATTCCCGGTTGATGAGGCTCAAGGCTATGCGTTACCATTTTAGCACACATTCACTCAGAATGCTCATTGTCCTCCTGATGATGTTTTGATAGCATTCGTCCATACAATTCTGTTCCCGATCCGAAAGGAACCGAAGGCACTACTCCTACTACATCCATTTTAGAATCACCCATAGGATTAGTAGCGATTAGCCCTTGAACTTCACTACTCCATCTTCGACTCCAAGCTCTTGTCTTCCTCACGAAAACGTTCAAACCAGATCGAAATGGTTTCCGAAAATTAATCCTGATCCCGGTCTCTTCGAAACGATCAGCACATTGGCCAATATTGATAGTCGGTTATTTAACTATCATACAACATCCACAAACAACCATCAGGCCTTAATAATTTACCAAATTATTCATTTATTTAAAAATATCTTTGTAAGATATTTTCTACACTTTAACCCTTTGAAAATAGTTTTCAAATCACTTTTCTTTCGTAGAATAAATTTCCACCCAATTGTTTTATTTCCACTGAAAATCACCAAGTTTTAATATTTAGATTTTAAAATAATTTAAATTACTTTATCCAAAAATATATACTTTAAAACACTTAAAATAAAAACTACTTAAAACACTTTATTTAAATTAATAGTTATGAAATTTTATAATAATTTTTCATGTAAAACTTAAGCCAAAACTAATTTTAAAAACAAAAGTTATTGTATAAGGTATAGATATTAAATAATTATCTTTTAAATCATAAAACAAGTTAAAACTTTAAAATAATTTACTTATATTATTAACTTAATAAATATTTACTTTTAAAAAAATTAAAAATACTAAATAATAATTTCTCTTAAAACATTCTTTTAAAAACAATTTTAAACCTTTAACTTATACTTAAAAATCTGCTTTGAATCTAGGAAGGAGAGTACACTAAAATAAATTTACATGGCGTCCTTATCTCGTACAATCTTTTCTCGTACGGCATGCTATGCTTCCCGTTGATTTGCCTTCTCGCCCCTCCTCTCCTCTGCTCCTCCACCTTCCAATGCCTGTTTCCCCTCCTCATCTCCCCCATGCTCCTTCTCCTTCCTGCTCTTCCACCAGATCTGATCGTATTTTCAACGACATGCCGGCAGCGCCTCTTCGTCCTTTGCCTCTCCTACTATCTGTCTCTGACTTTCCTCCTCTGGCCACAATAATTCCTTCTTCCCATTCTCCTGTTGCTAGCCCTAGCTCAAGTCCTGTGGATAAGAATTTTGTGTCTGCTGCTGTCTTCCAATCTGTGGTTGGATTTTTGCCTTCGTCTGCGAACGGTGAAGTTCCTCTTTCTCACAATGCTCGCGGAGTTGTGTCAGGATTTTTTGAGAAATCGAACAGCCTTTTGGGGAAATCTAGTTCTGTGTATGATGTACTTGACGCGAGTGATGTGTTTGTTGTCTCTGATGATATTGGAATGTGGTAGGAAAGTCTGGTGATGATAAGAGTAAAGTTTCTGCTGTTTCTTCTAGCTTTGATCGACGCTCGTCTGGTGTTTGTGTTAATGCCTGTGACAACTGTGTTCCATTTCACAGTAATTTGTGTTCAGGTCTTTCTAGCTGTATTGACTTTGTTGGTAACCCCAATGATGTGGTGCATCCCAAAACTTTAATTCCTATTCCTGCTACCCCTTCCCTGGCTGGCTCCAAATCGTGGTCCTCTCTTTTCTCATCTCTGCCCCCGTAATGCGGGCGACTACAAACCGATTGTGTTTGAAATCGTTGAGGAAAATGGAGTGATGATCCCTCCTCCAATTGTATTACGAGCTGGTTTGAATTATTGATCTGAATACTTGGTCAGTTTCTTTTTGGAACCAAATCACCGCCTGCAGGATGCGACTTCAGTTTGTCGAAGGGCCTGGAAGCTTCGTGGTGAATTATGTATTAAGCTGGTTGACTCCATGTATTTCCTTCAGTTTTCCTCCCCCGAGGAACGTCGTCTAGGTCTTGATGCTGTGCCTTCTTTTTTTGATGGGCAACCTTTTATTATTACTCCTTGGTCCCCAACTGTGGCTAGTGCTCGTGAGCAGGTTCTTTCTATCCCCGTTTGGGTTTACTTTTCGCAAATCCCCTCTATTCTTCAACCGTTACTTGGTTTGAATTGGCTAGCTTGTAATGTAGGAAAATTGAAATGTTTTGATTCAAATACAGTTGCGTGTGAAAAATTGGTGCATGCTAAGGCTCTGATAGAGATTTCCCTTGATAAGTCCCTCCCTTCCACTATTACTGTTCAGCTATGTGTTGGGCATGTAGTGGAAGTCCGTATTCGCTACGGCTAGGTTCTAGATATTTGTACCACCTGTAACTTTTTTGACCACCTGGCTATCGCCTGCAAGCATTCTATCGTCTCTGTTGCTCCTAAGATCCCTCTGCCTCGTCCCGTGCTCAGGAAATGGGTTCCCAAGGTTTCTTCCCCTGTCTCTTATTTTGCCCCTCCTTCACCAGTTCCTTTATCTGTCTTGGGTCCGTCTCCTATTTCTGTAGCTAGGCCTGCCTCCCCTACTGCTTCTGTGGGTCCCTTGTGATGTTTCTGCAATTCCTGTTGCTGCTCCAGACCCTGTTCTGCCTCGTCTGCCTGTTGTTTGGGTTGAGACTGAGAGGTGTTGGGTTGATCTCAAATCTGATATGATATTTAACACCTTGAATGATTCTTTCTTTAGATTCGTTTTTGATGATCATCTTGACCTTAGGTGCCTTCATTATAGACCTTATGGTGATTCCTTAGTCCTCGATTTTGTCAGTCAGTGTGTGAGGTCGAATTCTGTCATGCTTGCTGATTCTATCTGAGATCGATCCTTTACATACTCCTCTGATGCTGTGGTTTATGGTCCTTGTGTTGCTAACCTTTTCCGCCCCTTTGCTGGTCTTGTTGGGAATGTCCCTTTGGTGTCTTCCCAGGTTTTAGAGGATGAAGGTGATTCTTCCTCTTCAAAGGAGTTGTAGTCTATGTAATTCCTATTGCAGTTGGGGTATGTCTACCACATTCCTGTGTTGTATTTTTCTTTTTCTTAGTAGTTAAGATGCTCTTACCTTACTCCTGTACTTCAAGTTTTTATTATGTTCGTAATAAAAAGTGGACGGTCCACTATAAAACCGGCCGACCTTGCCAAAAAAACCTCTGCTTTGAAAACAAACTTGGCTTTTTAGGCAAATACATTTTACATTCCAAAACGGTCCATTTAATCAGTTAATAAATCCTTCTCGATTTATCCCAATTTAATTTACATCACAAACCCATAAATTCTTTCAACACTTTAAAATAAAACCACTTTTTATTTTTAAAAACACATTTCCCATCTCCTTAAATCACTTCAAAAATATGTACTTAAATTATTTACATTAAGACTACTAGAATTACTTAAATAAAAATAATACTCAAGAAATTTTATAAGAGTTTCTGAGTAAAACTTAAACCAAAATTTCCTTTTAAAATAAAGTTATTATATCAAATATTTATGTTAAAATTTCCTTTTTTTAAATCATAATACTAATTTTTTCTTAAAAATAATTAACTGTCATAATTAACTTAAATAAATATTTACTTTTCTCTTAAAAATAATTAAAATAATAAATTTTGTAAAACATTCTTAAAAACATTTTTTTTTAAACTTCTAGTTTATATTTTGAAATCTTTTCTTTGAAAATATACTTAGTTTTCGAGGAAAAATATACTTCCCAACTTTTTATAAATAAAATCACCTTTTATTCTTAAAATGAATTGCACCTTTTCTTATAAATTCCACCCAAATCTATACTTTCAGATTTATCCACTGATAAATATCCCACTTTATTTATAAACCAATTTAAAATTTTCCATTCTCGGTTTCCTTTAAATCACAGTCTCCAAAACACTAAATCGATTTCAAGCCGACCACCTGGTTTTAAATTCCCTTTAAAATTTGTTACTCGATTTGTCCAATTCCCAATAATTATTTACTTAAGAATTTTCTTTTTATTTCCTTTAAAAATCCAAGCTTTATATATATATTTCCATTTCTCAAATAAATCACATCGCCGAATATAAAATAAGTTCAATGTTTTGAGGAATCCAGTTGGATCCCTCCAACCTATTTTCTTGCATCCACAGATGTTAGCACAATACAAAATACCAATCCCACTTTAAGGGGGATATCGCAGTACAAAGGGTCATCCGTTATTATGTGGGGCGCATAGGGTCTCATCCGCTGTATAATGTGGAAATCAATCACTCCAATATATACATATATACTATTATATATAATATCACATCCAGTCAATTCAAACATTCAACCAATAATTTAAATTTAACTACTTAAATTTAAATGGTAATCCAAATGAGTGAGATTAACCCACCTTTGATTTGATTTGCAACCCATTCCAAACCGGCTTGTTTTCTTCACGATTTCAGACCTTAAATAAACATCATATGATTTATTAATGTTCTGAATAATTGAAAAATATCAATTACCATTTGTTAATTTAGTTTAAACCGATTTTACTTTAAAAATCTTTTAGTACATAGAATAATTAAATAGGTTAATTTAAACCAAACTAGTAAATTTAAAATGTATGTTTATTTTTCTTTTGAAACTACATATATATATATATACTTATAAAATAATATATAGATCTAAAAAAAATCTGATTTTATGTAAACCCAGTCATTTTAAAAAAAATCCCATTTTCAAAATCTTATCTTCATATATATATGTATGTATGTATGTATCTACACACCATTTTTAAATTAAATTATGCATGTGAATATATACATGTATTATTAAATTTGAAATAGTATTACCTTATAATTTATTGTAGTATCTTTTTCTGCAATTGAATATAAATATATATATAAATTGGAGAAAAAAAACTGCATTTACATACACATGTATATATACAGAATAAAAACCGAAATAGGAACTACCTTACTGTAATGCCCAAACGATCACATCTGACTCTAGAACCTTCAACACTCTCGACATCACATCCTAGGTCGCGACCATGAATGGCCATGCTCGGCTCTACCTCCACAATAAATCGCGACTCGACCCATGACAGCAACAGGTACCTACCCCAAACACGTCGTCGCTACTCAATCGAACCCGCCTAGGCCCGCTAGCATCGCATGCGCCTTCAACCTAGAATGTCGACACCCTAGCTCGAAGCGCCACACGCGACTACGAGCGTCATCATGACTTCGAGCTCACCCAGATTCGTCGCTTGACTACACAAATCCAACGAGTCGATAGTGACTAGACAACCAGCTTGAAACCCTGGTTTTGAATATCGAGCAGACAAGGAAGAGGAAAGAGGCCATTTATTTTTTTTCTTATTTTCACTTTTGATTTCGTCTGAAGTTTTGAAAGGGGAAAATCTCGGATTTGGAAAAATGAGAAGAGCATCAAAAGCATAGCTTTATTTTATTATCTTTTTAAAAGAAGTGAAGGGGGACATCTGTATGCGATTTAAAAAGGCAGAGGGACACGTGTTTGATGGCCTACAGTGTTCTTGAAGTAGAATTGAAAAGTGCTAATGGGAATGCATATTTGAATGTTGATATATATTTAGATTAAATTTAATTCGAATTCAAATTCAAATTGTCTTGAAAATGCAACTCAAATCTTGACCTCCTATCGAGGCGTGCCGCTAGACGTTTATAATGTTATACCCTTATTCCGAACTTAATGGAAAAGATTTTGATTCCTAATTCGATCGTATGGAAAAGATAGCTTTTTGGACCCAATTATTATATTGAATTTCCGATATAAATTTCAAGCGCGTTTATCTACCGTACATTCACATTACAACTCCAAATGCTACGAAAATTAAAATCCGATAATAAAAAAACTATTATGGATCCAATGGAACTGGTTCCGTCGAATTCCGAGACTGTGCCCCGGAAGCCTATTTTTAAATATCGAATTAAACGATATATTTTCAAAACTTAACAAAACACTTCCAAATTCAATTCTAAGGCTTTCATTATCTTCAGTGCTATTAATATAAATTTTAAGCCTTTCATTATCTTTAGTGCTATTAATAAAAAAAATTAAGCCTTTGAAATATTTTTAACAAGCATAAGACTGAAGATTCAATATTTTACCCAACTTTCAATAATAAAATTCAATAATTTAATTGCCAAAAAATAGTGATATTTGAAATTCAAGTTAAACTAACTTTCAAATATTTAAAATTAATTAAATATTTCAATTTCATATATCCAGAAATTTCGGGTCATCACAGTTAGTAGCTACCTGAGATTTAACTAACATGTCATCCATATATACTTCCACAGTCTTTCTGATCTGACGTTCAAACATATTATTTACTAGCCTTTGGTATGTAGCCTCAACGTTCTTTAACCCGAATGGCATTACTTTGTAGAAATATAGTCCTAAATTAGTAATGAGGGCCAGTGTTTTCTTGATTTGGCTCATGCATCATGATCTGGTTATAGCTCGAGTATGCATCCATAAATGACAGTAATTCAAGCCCCATTGTTCCATCCACAAGTTGATCGATTCTAGGATGGGGAGCTATATTTTGAACAAGCCTTATTTTGATCCAAGAAGTCAAGACAAGTTCACCATTTCCCACTAGACTTCTTGACTAAAACTGGATTTGAAAGACATTTAGGGTAAGTTGCATCTAGGATGAAGCCGTTAGCCATCAACTTATCAACCTCCTCTCTCAATGCCTTGGACCGTTCGAGGCCCAAGCTGTGCCGTTTTTGATTTACCGGTGTGAATTTAGGGTCAATATTGAGCATGTGGCAAGCAATTTTAGGTAATACCCCACACATATCGGAGTGTGTCCTAGTAAATACATCCAAATTTGCATGAAGGAATTTGGTTAGTTCTAACCGTATCCTGTTTCCAAGCTGCGATCCAATTTTTCGGACCCATGTTGGATCATCCATATAGTCTGGGACAGACACCATCAATTCTGCCAGTGCTGCCCAATCCTCCGCTGAGCTCTTCTTTCTAGGGTCTAAAGCCTTGTCGAATCGGCTTGGTCCTAAGCTGAGGCGGCTCTGTAGTTTCTATTCAAAGGGTTCACGAATGTGGAGGGTTTTCCCCACATCCTTTCCCTTTTCTTTTCTTCTTGACTCACACAATTCTACAATGTAGCATTCCTGAGTGGCGCTTTGGTCTCCTTTCACAATTTCGTCTCTGTGTTCTGTTGGGAACTTCATTGTAAGGCACCATTAGGCCAGCGCAATTCTGAAGTCGACTAATGTGGGTTGTCCCAAGAAGGCATTACATGCTGACATTTCATCGACGATCATAAAAGTCTAAATGAGGGTGACCCTTTGCTCACCCTCTTCAAGCTTCATGGGTAGGTCAGTTGTTTCCACTGGTTGTTTGGTTCACCAGTATACCTTTGAATCTTTGTTTACCATGCGGATACACTTTTTATGCCAATCTTCATTTGATCAAAAGTACATTTGAAGAGTATTTTAATGGAGCTGCCACTGTCAACCAACATCCGTCGAACTATAGCAGGTCCAATTCCTACCATCACCACCATCGAGTCGAGAGTCGGTGCTTCGATCCCCTCGGCGTCCTGATTTCAGAACACAATATCATCATTCAAGACCCTTTGCATCTTACTGGAGTTTCGACTTCCATAGCTGAACATGATTCCTTCGGAGCATGCTTCAACGAATTTGCATACCGCTCCATTTCTCCCCAACTTCTTTGTGCGAGATGTGGTCCCCCAGATATTGTTCCGATAATAAGCCCTTGGTTAGTTCGTTTTGACCCTTCTTCGCTGGTTCCTGCTTGATTTCTTCGTTCTCTTAGGTGTTAAAGAGTAGCAGACTGATCGGGGTTTTGTGGTTGCCTTATCTACTGCTGGAGTTTGTTATTTTGGACCAGTTCCTTAATGGAATTCTTTAAGTGACAGCATTTGTTCATTTTGTGGTCGTGTGTCTCATGGAAGCGACAGAATTTCCCTGAGCGCTTCTGCTGCTTAGTCCCCTACTTTCTGGTTGGCTTTTTACATTACTCGGTTCCTTAAATTGCGGGAAAAATGTTTTTCAGTGTGTCACTTAGGGGAGTGTAGCCTTCTGGCCTTAACCCTTTGAGCTTTTTGCTGCTGCCATTTCCATTCTTCTTACTGGGGTGTTGACCTTTTCTCTTCGAATTTCTGTCTTTTCCAATGGTTACTTCTGTAATCTGAGAAGTGTGCGCATTTTGATTCATTGCTACATCACTTTGCCCGATGTTCTCCGGTTGCATACTACCAGACTTCCTTTCCAATTCCTACGCTTCCTCCAACCTTAGGTACTGACTTGCTTTATGATTGAAATCTTTCTTGGTGGTAGGTTCCTTCATCTTAATCCACTTTTCAAATTCAGTTTCAGGATGAATGGCATAGACAAATTTTTAAAAAAAACCATGTCTTCGTTGGGGTTTCTTACTTCTGTCACTGTGGTGTTAAACCTGTTCATCAAAGATTTCAGTGATTCGTTACGCCCTTGGAACAATCTGGATAAGGACAAGATGTCTTTCGACTGCGCGGTCTGGAGTCTAAACTGATCAAGGAACCTTGTCGCCAGTTGGTCAAAAGTAGAGATAGATCTTGGCAGAAGCCTAGCTAACCACATTGACGCAACCCCTTTGAGAAAGATAGGAAAGAATCTGCGTCGAAAAGCTTCATAGGCATTTGCTCCATCCATATACCAACTATATTTGTACAATTGAGGTTTCAGGTCCTTCGTCTCGTCATAGGATAGAATAGATGGCATTGTGAATTTTTCTAGATATCTCTCATTCAAGATTTCATCAGTGAAGGGAGTCCGACTTGGAGCAGATCCCCATTCATCATCTTTTCCATCTTTACCCTCCTTTATTAATCATTTAACAATGTCTGCTATGTATGCCTCTAATGTCTAGTAGTCCTGAGGATGGCAATCAGTCACTACGTCAAGTGTTTGACTTTGCAAACTATCTTGGTGAGTGGACTGAGGCTTAGGCTCATCGGTCTTCGGGAGAGCCACTCCTGCAGGGTCCCGTTGGCTTGCGGTTGGTCTAATTGGAGTATTTTGGGTATTCCCTATATTATCAAATGCATTGGCATTTTCTTCTAATTTTTCATCTTGCTCTCTGTCCTCTGAGTCGGAGAGATCCATAGTTATGTCTTCTACGGGGGTCTTTTCCCCTTAGCTCAAATTTAGAATAGGTTGCCTTGCGTCGAATGGAGTACTTGCATTTCCTTCCACGTTAAGTCCTGTTGTCACCTTCTTTTATGGTTATTTTCTGTGTAGACCAGAGATGGAGGAATTCTCTTGCTCAATAGTAGCCGCGGGTTCAGGCATAGTCCTTAGAGTGGAATTTGATTGTATGGTTAGGAGAGCATTAAGCTTATCCATTAGATTTGGCTACTTTCCATTTTTGGTTTATCTCATCAACTATTTTGTTTAACTCATCCCAAATAACAATTTCATGCTGACTGAAGGAAGCTAGCACCTGATTCCCTAAGCTAGAGCCATTTAATTCGGTTTGTTAGGGATTAACATCTTCTCTAGCTACTACTGCCCCTATGGATCTTTCACAGGCAGTTCTTCTTCTTCTAAGGGTCATTTATTCCAAATAGTGGATACTTCAAGCAAAGATTAAGGATCTAACTTCTAGACCGATGGGATCTAAAGTATATTGCTAGATCTAGATCCTGAGTCAGAGTCTCTTAATGAAAGCACTTAATGTTAACCTAAAAAATTGATCAACACCCTGGTTTAAGTTTGAAAGTAGCGGCCCTATTTTGACAGAGCAATATCACAAATCACATATATAAGAATAGAACAGTAAAAGAAAGAAAATAAAGAATTTTTTATAGTGATTCGACTATTAATGAAGCCTACGTCCAATTTACATTTTTTATTATAGACTGATTGTTATTACAAGATATGTTTGATTACAAGATTTTGATCATCTCTAAGTAGACTGAATCCCCAAAGTTGAAACACCCTAAAGAATCACAATGAATTCCTTTGGAGCTTGTTGTGAGGGCAGCTAATAGTGAAGAATGTTTCCAATAGAGCTCCAGCAACCAGTCCCCACCAAAGTTCCTCTTTATGTTGCAGGCAGGATGATATTTATAGGGTACGGAGGACTTCAAGGCTATACCACTTCATCAACTTCTCGCAGGTAGGTAGGGAACGACCTTAAGAGGTTTAGCTCACGATCCAGGCCAAAACAATGGGTCGCTAGCGACCCACGGAGTTAGCTCGTATAGGAGCTAATAACTTAGCCATTGCATTGCTTGGTCGCCTCGTTGATGAATTATGGAGAAGCATGGGCCGTTGGAGATCCATGGTGTATGGGTCGCTAGCGACCATACACTTAGCCTATTTTTTGTCATATTTCTTCCTTCCTTCTCTTCTTCCATTTAGCAAAGAGGCCTTCCATTTTGCATGGGTCAGTAGCGATCCATAGGGCATGGGTCGCTGGCGATCCAAGCACTTAGATGTTTTTTGAGTTTGGAGTTTGGGATGTTTCCATGGTCTTGTATCGTGGAAGCTTGTGCAGTCTCATTGCACGTTTTTTCATTTTGATGGTAGTTTGCTAGTTGTTTGCATTCAACTGTTAATTGGGCTGGAAAAATACTGGTCTCTTGGTTTAGTCGATCTCAGTTGTTGTCCCAGTAATATAGCTTCGCTCTTGTTAATTCTTTTCCTTAGCCTTTTCAGTTAGGTTCCGAACCATTCTGTTTACACGAGATTGTTTTATCACTTAGTGGTTAAAACACCCGGATAATAAGATCAAAACATAAAAATTTACATTCCAAGTCAACTAAGGCACCTAACTTATAACCCAGTTATAAATCTAGAGTATCTTCACAGTTTACCAACATTATACAAATAAAATTTGAGACTGATTTCAAATTTCCAGATCTGGTTGTACTGCTATTCTTATTTTATTTATATCTTAAAACCTCTACACTGCCTTACCTAAGTAGCGATCCTTATCTACTCCATAAAAATTTATGTTTAGTTCCCACCATTCTTAAAACTAAAATTTCAAAATTATACAGTACACTATCTCAAAACCTTTAACTTTAGAAATATTAATTTAGGAACCCTTTTTTCCAATTTTCAAAACTTGCGTAGGTTCCAAAATGAGTCATGAAATTTTTTCCTTTAACCGACTTTTCCTTTTTAAGGACTTTCAACAATAGAGATTTTTTTTTAAAGTTAGACTTTTGATTTAAAACTTAATATCAAATCAAACATTAGTAAATCAAAATGTTAAACATTGCTTAATCCCATAAAGGAGAAAAATAACTTCCCTTCTTAAAACCTTTTACAACATACATAATTATTTTCAATAAATTATTTTTATATAGATAAAAACATTTGATAAAATTCGAAATCATCACTTGCTACTCCATGAAATTATGGCATGCACTTATGAAAAGTCCATTATTTTAAAGATATTTTTACTTACAAGATAATTATTTTAGTAGACTTCAAACCACGGTCTGTTCACATGCATGCCATATTTTTAATTTCAAGTTGTTATATTATCCTAAAGATATACATTAACATCTATTGCTTAATTAATCAAAAAATATCGTTGCTTATTAAATACTTTTAATAACTTTGTTAAATCTTATTTAAAATATTAAAGTCTTTATCAATCCCAATTTATTTCTCTTTCATTACCATTTTAAATTCAATAATATTTTATTCTTATTCAAAAAAGTTCTAAATAGAAAAATGCATATAAAATTCTCATTGTAACACCCGAAAACTTGACCAAGTTAAATAAGACAGTTTAAATAAAGTGAAATAAGAGCTTAAAACAAAAAAAATTATAGACATTTGAATTTGGTTACGAAACTTGAAACATTGTGTTCATAGCAATTTTTCAAATAATTTTCATACATAACTCGTTGTAATCTAAGTTCTATGAGAGTGTCATGGACGAGAACAATAAACAAAAAATTAAACTTATAAATTGAAATTAAAAAAGGGACAGGTCAACCCATGCGAGGGGAAGGTCCATCGATGATGGTTGACCATGACCTAAGGGTTGTCTACCAGACCTATTGAAAATTAGGTGATTATCGTTACCTGGAGTGAACAAATGGATGTCCGAGATGATTGCTTTCACATAAAGTAAACGACATGTGGTATAGATTTGCAGCTGAGTTAATCTAATGGCCTTAGAGTCTAAGCTAACCCAATAAATTAATCTCTAACCTAAACCTTAATCTCTTAGTTGAACAAAGTAACAAAACTCTACCAAATTATCTATTGAAACCGTAAAATCAAAACCAAAATCCAAATCCAAATCAAATCTAAAGAAAAATTAAGGAACAAAGCAAGCAATCAAGGAGGAGGCTAAGGAGATCCAGTGGAGAGCCATAGATTAGAGGCCAGTTTTCCCAGATTTAGAGCTTAGGCTAGAGGTAATGGGCATAGATTTAATAATTTGGTCAATGAAATTGATTTTAAACTATTTGAAGTGATTAGAATTATTGAAACCCTATAATTAACTTGTTAGTTTAGAATTGAATTGGCTAAACCCTAAACCCCATAATTTAGTTTGGAATTAGATAACGAAATAGGTTAATTAAACATGCTAAATTGAGAATCCTAAGTTGAAAACTCTAATTTGATTTGGAATTGGTAATTAAAAATTGTAAATTAGGGTTAGTTGAAAAATCAAGGCTAATTATAGTGATTAATCGCACCCATTTATTGATGAAAGCAAAGTAATTAATTAATGCTTTAAAAATTAAAAACCATAATAAAAATACCGTGTACAGTCGACCCTAGGATGCCACTGTCAACTGGTAGTGATCCACCAAGGAAAGCTTAGGTCAACCGTCTAGGTTAAAAATCGACAATTTGAATCTTGGCCAAAGGCCCAAATTAAATGGATAAAAAAATATAATTTAGTAAAAAATTATGTAATTAGTGAACTAATATGTTAGGCTAATTTGGGTTATGTTACATGCATAAGGGAATAGTGAAATTTGGTTCTCTATTAAGACTGGTTAGGATGATGAATTTCGCATTATTGGTAAAGAATTTTGCATTACTAGTATTAGATTAGGGCGATGTATTTCACATTGTTGGTACTAGATTTGGGCGATGTATTTCTCATTATTTATATTAGTTTGGGCGATGTATTTCACAATAGGCTTAGTAGTGTTATGATCGGGTGGGAACAACACCGGTAGGAATACTATCTTGAGCCCGGTACTAACAAGAGATCCAGGAACTTCATGATTCTTACGTATGGTTTTGGGACGTGGTACCGGTGGACGTTGGTGCAGTACAATAAGTGGCTATAGTTAACAAGCATAGGAAATTTGGGCCTGGTGCCAATAGGAGTTCACTTTCTGTAAACCTTGACGTAATACAATAAGAGGTATTTTGCCACCATGATTGAGAGGTGAACATAGGTGCATGCGATGAGTCACTATGCGAGTTCGCATTATGCTATTCTCCCACTTAAGGTGTAGTGAGGTGGTAGTTATGGAGGGGGAATATTTCCTGATTTGACTGATCATCTATGTGAGGTTTGATCAGTAGGTTCGACCCACGTGTTAGATAAGAATCCTTAGGTATTGGACCTTAGGTGTTCACAGACACTGTATTGCTCTCTACATCACTCAAAGTAAATTTAAAGTCGGTTGCATTATATCATCTTATTAGTCTTGTTCTCATTCATCGGACTTTTGTCTGGTCCTTTCCTTTTTCATTTTTTCTCAACACAGATGGACAAGGCAGTAGGAGATTTGCCCATTTCAGATATTTGGAGAGAGTGGTTCTTTTTCTTGGATTCAGCTTATCCACATTTGCTCTTCACGTATCATATATCTCATTACTGCATTTATTTCTATGTATCTGTTTTTAGGGATATTTTCACTTATGTTGTATTCTGGTTTGGATTTTGTGCTGATATTTTTCTGAGACTATGTTATGATATGATATTTTCCAAAACTGTTATTTTCCAAGATTTATTCATGTTTTATACTGCCATTTTCATACGTTGTGATAGTCTATCTTGATCATATCTATTATCTTAGTCTCTGTATTATTAGTTAAATAAAACTAAACGATCTGCATTTATCGATGTGGAGCATTTTTGGGCATGTTGTGTGGTGTGGGTTATCGTAGTTACTATCAAAGCTTAGGTTCAATATCCTTTGGGTTAGGACCGTATCAAGAGATATATTTCAAGATAAAAAGAATTTTGTGACAAGAAATTTTTTAAGAGATGGATTTTCAAAATGCTTCCATAGTGTTTTTGAAAATGAACTTTTAATATATGTATGTATGTATAGGTATAAATATTTTGTAAAGGTTTCCAAAATCTTCCATGTCAAAATCTCTCTAGTTCGTGCCTATATTATCTCCTATCTCTTAACCATGTTATTGCTATCTGTAGAAGTTACTAATTTTTAACATTCACAAATAGATGATGGCTGATCCTATAAGTTCAGTCTCTAGTGATGCACCTGAGATCCTGGGCGTGAATGTTCCTGTTTGGTTCTGTTGGTATTTATAGGGTAAGGGACAGGTCGAGCTTCCATCCGTTAAAGAGCTTACAGATAGAGCGACTGGTGGGGTCCCTATCCATCCACTAATCTCTCCAAACTTTGCTAAGCTGTGCAAGGATTTTTGTAGTATGAGAGGCAAGTCTTACTTAGGGATGGTTACTTGGAGTTTAGAGCATGGATTTTTTCTTGTGATAGGATATTTTATCTTATGGTATTGGTTGAGGCTGTTAAGAGGCAGCTAGCTACCCGGTAGCTGCAAGGAGAGGCGTTGAACTAGTGGGAAGTTATGGAGGCTGAGGCTAATAGGATTGATATTACTTAGGATCTGCTTTGTAGGAGATTTGAGGTAAACTCCCTTTCTCAGGTGGAGGAGGGTGTTTAGTTGGAGAAGTTCATGCATCTTAAGCAGGGAGATATGATAGTTAAGGAGTATGTGAATCAGTTTAATGAGCTAGCTAACTTTGATATGGGATTGGTTGATACACCGTAGAAGAAAGATCTCAAGTTTTCTATGGGATTGAATCAGCTACTTTGAAATTTAGCTGTGAGCCATGTTCCAATGGGAGCCATGTATAAGGTGAAAGAGAGTGCAGATTAAGGATCTTAAGGTCAGCTTAACATTAGAGGAGGGTGAGTAGTGTTTATTAGATTCTAAGACTTATATGGACTAATTTAAAAGTTATGATATAAATAAATGCAATACTTAATCACAGGACAATCACAGAATCAAACACAGATGCAGAAAGTAAATAAAAAGCAGTAGAGGGAAAGAATACACCGGATTTTATACTGGCTCGGAGTTACCCTACATCCAGTCCTGTACCAAGGCAAACCACCACATATGGATTTTTATTATACCAATGTCGAGATTACATTCCTCAATTTCTAAAGGCCTTGAGGTACCTTTCTGTCTCACGAGCCCAGGGAAAACTCTCTTGATTTATGGGACTCAAGATCACCCAATTGATTTCCAGGCACAACCACACCTTATAGAGAGACTCGATAAATTTTTGATTACAAATTGATCCTATAACTCTGAATAGCACTTTGATCTTCGAGAGAGGGCAAAGAAGCAAACAAGGATGAGATTCTAATTTGATTCACTTGAGAATTCGGTAGAAATTCGACACATCTTAAAAATATGAAAAATCATAGAATATGGATTTGTAGAGAAGAAGAAGTGAAGAAAACAAGAAATTATTTAGTTAAAAAATTCGTTTGTGAAGGCTATCTATAAAGCACCAATGGTTATAACCATTCATGAAGAGATTTAAACGAATAGACACTTCTTTTGAAAATTGAAACTTTTGAGTTCAATGGCCACCTTGTTGACATGGGGTATCCCATGATGTCAATATCCCTAGTTAGAAAACAATGTAAAATTTGTTTTGAAAATAAATGTTAAAACAAGAATTTATTTTAAAACAAAAGCAAAAAATATTTTAAGGCTAAAACATCTTTTTGAAAAAATGATTTTAAGGCTAAAAAATTTTGAAAAATAGTTTTGAAAATCATTTTGAACAACAATTTTGAAGTAGTTTTGCAAGCTTCTTCCTGCAGAATATCTCATCATATCAGGACTCGAGAACTTGTACAAATCCAGGATATCCGTGGGTTTGTAAGCCTCTAGTCATAGGATTGTAAGCTACTTATCATTGATTTGTAAGCCACTAAGAAGGTAGAAATGGGTTCCATCTCAAATAAAATTCGAAATGAAGATTTCCGTGCTATTATGAAGTTTTAACAAAAACTACACACATATTTTGATACTCTAGAGTCTTCAATCTTGAGTCTTGAGTCTTTATATTGATCAGTCTTCAGTAATCAATATATGCATATATATATATATCCTGCATATACATATCTATCTAGAAAATAGTGTTAGTATATATTTTATAATAAGATAAGTTAAAAAGGTTGTTGTCATCAAAATCAACATCTCAGTTCCTAACAATCTCCCCTTTTTGATGATGACAACTTGTGTTTATAAAATATAATTATCATGTCATAACTCCTATCATAACCCCCCTCACTCAATAACTCCTATCATAACTCCCCCTTACTCCATAACTCCTATCATAACCCCCTCTTACTCTTATCGTGACTCCTCCTTACTCCAAGCCAACTACTATTTTATAACTTCTCCCCTTTTTTCATCAACAAAAATTTCCAACTAATAAATTCCCTGAACTTGATATAGGATAATCAACCATAACAAAATAGAGTAATCTATATATAAGTGTAAGAAGTGCTAAGTGTGATCATAAGTATGAAATGCGATCATAAGTGTAATCCAAAAAGTAAATCAATCATCAGCCACTCATATTTACAGTAATTATTCAATCCAAACATATATACAAACCATACCAAATAAGTTAAGTCAATCAAGTTTAAAACACACCAATCAAATCAAATAGATAACATACAGAATGACTAGACATTCGTTGGTACTTCCACCCATCCATCTTCTCCAAAGATAGGGTCTGCTTTGATGGCATCCCATTCTTCTTTATCTTTATCGAGAGTGACTGGTGGATTTCCTTTGAGATCGTCCATGTTAAGGGCTGAGATCATCCAACGAAGGGCGTCGAAATGTCTTTCTTGTTCCTTGATCGTCTGTATTTGATTCAATTCTAAGTGACGTGATTACGAAGTATGAATGTAAGAATATTCTTGAAGGAAGTGATAGTTTCTTCAAGATTATCACTTAGATTCTTAATCGGAGAAGCCATAATTCAAGAAATAGGAAGAACTATGAAAGGGAGTGATTAGAGATGAAATTTGACAAATTGTTCTGGAAGAAACAGATATGAATAGGGGTAGAAAGTCGTTTGAAATGAATAGACACAAGTTAGTTACATGAAAGTAAAATTTGAAAGTGTAACTATTTTCAGCCGGTTGTATGTCGACATGGGGGATGATGTATATCGACATGCCTCTACCTAAAGTGAAATTTTACTTTATTTTGAATATTATGAACAAATCTATTAAACTAAATTTGTATAATATAAAAACAAGCAATTACAGAGACAAGTGAAGTTGAATAACAGGAAATGAAAGATTTTATTAATAATTCTTGTCAACATTACATAAGATAATATAATATTAAATAAAATAAAGAAATACAAATATAAAAATTAAGATAACATGAACTAAAATTAGTTAGATGAAGATGAAGAAGATGATAGTCCAAGCTTTCTACTAATTTTCCCGAAGAACTTGTCGATTTTAGTGGAAATCTTATCCATTTTCTTACTCATTGATCTTTTAAGTGCCTTTCAATTTACCACTATAATTATTTGATTATTGAGAATGCTCTTGTTAGATGGGTTAGCGGGATTAGTAGGATATTCGATACTTTCTAAGGAAGTTTCTTGATCTTCCTCCTCTCCAATTTTCATTCCTTTCTCTTCCTCTTCTTCATCTTCTTCCTCCATTTCTTCCATCTCTTCGTGAGCAAGTCTTTCTTCCTTTTCCATAAGCGTTTCATATGGTTGAAACACTAATGGAATTTGCATAAGGTAAATGTTTCCATGGTTGAACACTTTTCTAGTTATAAATTCTTCCCTTTTGAAATCAACTCCAAAGTAATTAAAAATTCGAGTGAGATAAATTCCACGATATAGTGTGTTTTCACCCATAGTAAAATTCTTGGGCCTTAGCTCATCCAAAATAACTAAAGCCCAATTAATATCGTAATTTCAAAAAATTGCAAAAGAGCTTTGCAAACTTTCAAAGTCGGGTTGTTGTAGTTTCCCGATCTTGGTATAAGAGTGTGTTGGATAAGAAGATTAACAATTCTTGCTTTTGGACGAAAATAATGATTTTTGAATTCAAAATTGTCATCCTATTCAAAGATATGATGAAATATCTCTCGATAATTTTCGTTGATTTGAAATTCCGAGAGATTAATTCTGGTATATTTGCATCCCAAAATATTTCCTAAAATTTCACAATCCAAAAAAATTTGTGTTTCTTTAACACTATTCCAAATTTGTCCTTCCCCATCATAAAAACCACGATTCAAATTTGCATAAAACATCTTAACAAGATTTGGATAACATACAAAATCATTTTGTTTGTTAGCTACCAAACGAAGAATAGAACATTGTTGAAAAAGATTTTCAATTTCATAAGAAGAGAATTCTTCAAAAATAGCAAATTTTTCCGTATGAATTTTTACCAAAGTTTACATAATTGATGTAAGCTTTGATAGCTTCCGGGTCATAAAAAGAAAGTTTTTGACAGATTTTGGAAGCCTAATGGTGTTAGGAGTGCTCGAAGAGGCCATTGAAGAAGTTTGAGAGGAGTAGAAGATAATGTAGATAAATTTGAAATTTGAAATAAAAGTGAAAAGTGATGATAAAGAGAGTGAGATAAATAGAGATTCTATAGACATGTTCCGTGGTCAAGAGGCATATTTTTAGAGCACTGAAGTTGGTGAAAAGGTGGAGATAAATTCAAAAGTTTGAATTCTAATTTTAAAATCAAATTCTATGGGATATGTCGCCATGAGGTATCCGGGTATGCTGACATGTGCCTATTGAATCAAAGGACAAGTTTCTATTCCTAATTTCTAATAAATATATATATATATATATATATATATATATATATATATATATTATAACCTATATTGTGATTACATAATTCCTGTAATAACATTAAATATAATAATACTTAAATATTAATAATTTAATATTTAAAATATTATTAAAATAATATTATTTTTGAATTTAAAATTCAAATTTCAAGGGATAAATTTGAATTTAGAATTCAAAGAATTTAAGAGAATCAAGCAAACAAACAAGCACCCATTTAAATAAGAAAAATTAAAAATAATGTAAATGCGTACCTATTTGTAGATCCATACTCCCATCGTCATTTGATTCATGAATGGCAGTGAAACACAGATTTGAATTATCCATCTTCTTTTCATCATCACTGGATGATGAGTCTGAGTCATGAAGAGTTGTTGTGTATGCTTTCTTTTTTTCTTGACAAGTGATTATTTGGAGGGAACAACTGTTTATCTGGATACAGACAATCTTTTCTATGATGCCCGACCTTATTGCAATTGTAGCATCTATCGTTATTGACGTTCTCCATATTATTTTTGAAATTCCTTTGATCATTTCTTTTGTAATTATTCATTTTTTTATATTTTAAGAATTTTCGCAAGTTTCTTGTCATGAAGGCAATCTCCTCATCACTGTCTGGTTCTGAATATTCAGTTGTTGCATTGAATGCTAATGACTTCTTTTATGTAGCTTTGTTTTATCTTTTTCCTTGTAGTTGAACCTCATAAGACATCAGATTTCCAATCAATTCTTCTATTTTCATTAGACGGATATCATTTTCTTCTTCGATTGCAGGTGTCTTTTGATCCCATTCTAGAGTGAGTGAATTTAGAATTTTTATGACTTGGTCTTTCTCTAAAAAGCTTTTTCCAGTGCAATTAGTGAATGAACAATATCTTGAAATCGACAGTACATGTCGGAAATGGACTCATTTGCATGCATTTTAAACATTGAAGATGATTAGTTAATATGGAAATTTTAATCTTTTTAACTTTGCTTGTTCCTTCATGAGTTACTTGCAAAGTTTTTCAGATTACAAATGCGGACTTACAAACAGACACTCTATTAAACTCATTCCTATCTAGTGAACAAAATAATATATTCATGGCCTTTGAGTTATTTTGTGCAATACCCTTTTGCTCAGCAGTCCACTAGGCAAAATTGGTAGTTGGTTCAACATACTCAGTTTGTGTGATATTCCAAGTATCTAATCCTACTGATTGTAAATAAATTTTCACTCTACAAGCCCAATATGCATAATTACTGCCATTGAAAAATGCTGATCTGACAGCAGACTAACCTTCTACAAATGAACTAGTGTTAGGGATAACAAAACTAGTGCCAGTGTTGACATTACCAGTGTTGGTAGCCATTAAAATAATTTTCAAGTTTTAGATTATGAAAACTATGAAAACCAATGCTCTGATACCAACTGAAAGGGAGTGCGGATTAATGATCTTAAGGCTAATTTAACACTAGAGGGGCCAATAGTGTTTAATGGATTCTAAGACTTATATGGACTAATTTAAAAATTATGCTATAAAAAAATGCAGAACTTAATCATAGAACAATCACAGAATCAAACATAGATGCATAAAGTAAATAAAAAGCAGTAAAGGGAAAGAACATGGTGTATTTTATACTGGTTTGGAGTTACCCTACGTCCAGTCCAGCACCAACGCAAACCACCTCATACAGATTTTTAGTATACCAATGTCGAGATACATTCCTTAATTTCTAAAGGCCGTAAGGTTTCCTCCTGTCTCACGAGACTGGGACAAACTCTCTTGATTTATGGGACTCAAGTTCACCCAATTGATTTCCAGGCACTACCATACCTTATAGAGAGACTTGATAAACTTTTGATTACAAATTGATCCTATAACTCTGAGTAACACTTTGATCTTCGAGAGAGGGCAGAGAATCAAACAAGTATGAGATTCTAACTTGATTGACTTGAGAATTCGGCAGAATTTTGGCACGATCTTAAAAATATGAAAATTATAGAATACGGATTTGTAGAGAAGAAGAAGTGAAGAAAATAAAAAATTTGTTTGCGAAGGCTATTTATAAAGCACCAACGGTCATAATCATTCGTGAAGAGATTTAAACGAATAGACACTTCTTTTGAAAATTTAACTTTTGAAGTCAACGGCAACCATGTCGACATGGGATATTCCATGATGTCGACATCCTTAGTTGAAAAACAATGTAAAATTTGTTTTGAAAATAAATTTTAAAACAAGATTTTATTTTTAAACAAAAGAAAATAATATTTTAAGGCTAAAACATCTTTTCGACAAAAATTTGAAAAGATAGTTTCAAGCCTAAAATATTTTGAAAAATAGTTTTGAAAACCATTTTGAAGTAGTTTGGCAAGCTTCTTCGTGCAGAATATCTCATCACAACATGATTCGAGAACTTGTATAAAACCATGATGTTCGTGGGTTTGTAAGCCACTTGTCATAGGTTTGTAAGCTACTTGTTGTGGGTTTGTAAGCCACTAAGAAGGTAGAAATGGGTTCCATTCCAAATAAAATTTGGAAAAGTTTTAACAAAACTAGACACATATCTTGAAATCTTGATCTTGATGCTCTAGAGTCTTCAATCTTGAGTCTTGAGTCTTTATACTGATCATTCTTTAGTAATCAATACCTGCATATATATATATATATATCACATACATATCTATCTAGACAACAGTGTTAGTATATATTTTATAATAAGATAAGTTAAAAAGGTCGTTGTCATCAAAACCAACATCTCAGTTACTAACATAAGGGACCTGTAGAGATGGCTTTACTTTCCACTGTTGCTAAGAAGGAGGAGGCTCTGAAGGTTGTAGAGAAGGGGCACCAGAAGAGTAAGAAGAAAAGAGGATTTGAGCCAAAGGAAAAGATTTAGAAGAAGGACTTAAAGTACCATAAGTGTGGGAAGCTAGGGCATTTTGCTAAGGAGTGTAAGATGGATTTCTATAAGGTGAAGTGTTATAACTATGATCAGTTTGGGCATGTGAAGAGAGCTTACACTGCACCACCGAGACCATTTACGTAGACTTCAACTCAGGCGATTTCAGCTAATGCATTAGAGGCAGTCCTTAGCTCGAGTGCACAGCCAATGGCAAACAAGGGTAAGAAAGTGGTGATTGAAGGTGTGTTATCTCTTTTTGGTTTATCTGTTCGTGCTTTATTTGACACTGCGGCTTCTCATTCTTTCATCTCTAATTGACTTGTTGATCACTTGCTCTCAGACACTCGCACTGTCATAGACCCTATAGTTATGTCAAACCTTGTAGGAGGATCAACCTATTTATCTATGTGGTGTAGGGGTTTGAAACTATTTATCTTATACGTTAGTTTTGATTGTGATGTCTTTATATTAGGATTCTATAGCACTGGGTGGATATTAGGCATGGACTGGATGACTATGTATGGTGTTATTTTTGACTGTGACAAGAAGTGGTTAGATAGAGCAACTGTAGTGGGCGTAGCATAGAGGTTCATTATGACCCTAGAGGGTTTGTTATTTTGAGTTACTTATATTAGTTGGACCTATCACATGACAAGTTTAGTGGAGTGTCTATATTAGGGATTTCCCTAATGTTTTTGTTGAGGTTATCGGACTCCTGTCCCAGAGAGAGATCGAGTTAGTATCTATCTAGTGGAGAATGCTAGACAAGTTGCCTTACCACTAAGGCACATGGCTCCGAAGGAGACACGCGAGATGATTGAGTGGGTTAATGAGTTGGTAGAAAAAGGCTTTATTTAGAGAAACATCTTTGAGTTGGGAGCAACGGTCATCTTTTCCATTGAGGCAGATGGTTCTCTTAGTTTTTGCATCGGTTATAGGGAGCTTAATGAACTAACAAATATGAATCCCAATCATTTGCCCCATATAGACGATCTCTTCGATCGTTGGCTAGTGCTAGAGTATTATCTCAATTGGATTTGGCTATTGGATTCAATCAGTTGCGCGTAGATGAGGAAAGAATTTAGAAGATAGTGTTCCATACTTTTGATGGATTTTATGAGTGGTTAGTCATGCCCTATGGACTAACCATTGCACCCACCTACTTTATTAATTTAATGAGTTACGTGTTTAGGGGGTTGCGGAATTAGTTTGCAGTGGTATTTGTGGATGATATTTGTGTTTATTCGAAGAGTAGAGCGGAGCATGCATTGCATTAGGAGGAGGTGCTTAGGATACTCCATGCACATAACCTTACGGCTAAGTTTTCTTAGAGCGACTTAGGGGAGAGGAGGTACGCTTTTTTGGGACATATTGTCTCGGGGAGTAGCTTAGCAATAGATCCTACTACGGTGATAGTAATTTAGGATCGGCATGTTCTGAAGAATGTCAGGGAGGTGAGGAGTTTTCTTGGTCTCACGAGTTATTATGGATAGTTTATCAAGGACTTCACGAAGGTTTTTGCACCACTGACTCATGTTACTAAGAAGAATCTAGTCTTTACTTGGGATGGGAAGTGCAGCGATACTTTTATTAGGTTGAAAGAGGCTTTGATTAGTGCACTAGTATTGTTATTGTTAGACGGGATGAATTCGTTTATATTTTATACCGATGCTTGTAGTACGGGGTTAGGCGTAGTCTTGAGGCATAAGGGCAGGGTATTAAGTTATATGACTAGACATTTGAAGATCCATGAAAAGAACTACCCGACACATGATCTTGAGTTGGCGCTATAGATTTTGCGCTCAAGTCATGGAGGCATTATATTTTAGGAGAGAGGTTTAGGCTTTTCACATATCACAAGTCATTGAAGTATTTGTTCTCTAAAAAGGACTTAAACTTGAGACAAAAAAGGGGGATGGAGTTTTTGGCTTCTAATGACTTTGACATCTCTTATACCCTGGGAAAAGGAAATATGGTAGCAGATGCTTTAAGTAGGTAGACAACAGTGTTAAGTCCATTATTCCTGGAGTGGAGACACCTAGAGTATATATCTACCTTTGATTGACCCTCATAAGATATTACCTATGGGTTATTAGCAACTTTGGATGTTCAGCCTACCTTGATGGAGCGTATTGTATTTAGGCGGAGGGAGGATGAAGAGTTAGTGGATATTATGGAAAAGATTGGTAGAGGGGAGTCATCGAGTCACTTGAGGCGTTATGCCATAGACTGGAGAGGATGGTTGCAAAGAGATGATAGACTTCGTGCTCCTCATTGCATGGATTTGGTTGATGAGGTGTTGGTTGAGCCTCACCATTCTAGGATGACCATTCATCCTAATGGTGACAAGATGTATAGTGACGTGAAGCGAGTGTTCTATTGGCCTAGTATGAAGAAGCAAGTGGTAGAGTATGTTGCTAGATGTATGACTTGGTAGAGGGTGAAGGCGGAACAGAAGAAGCCTGAAGGATTGTTGCAACCACTGGACATTCTTCAGTGGAAGTGGGAGAGCATTTCTACAGATTTTATTGATGGATTACCGAGGACTAAAGGGGGAATGACAACATCTATGTCATAGTCAATAGATTGACTAAGTGGGCTCATTTCAAACCAGTGAGCACTGTTTCAAATCTCGTTTATCTCACCTGAGATCTCGCTCGAGATCTCATTTTCGAACTTGAGCAAGACGATATTTTAGCGAAACGAGACATTAAATTTTTTATATTTTAATTGACACTCATCTTGTTTAAGATATTAAGATCTCAAGTGAAATTTGAAGTAAGATCTCAATATTTGAACTCATACGAAATTAAACTTTTTTATTTAATTATTTATTTTACTTCTTAGTGGTTCCAAAAGAAATTGCACTCAAATAACATTTTACTACCTTCCTAAATTGATTTTTTATTTTTTAGCAAATAAGCAAAAATAAAATATTTTTTATTTTTAATATTCAGATGTATAGAATCCATTCAATCAACAAAAATCAATATTGTTACTACTTTATTCTAAAAAGGAATTTTTGCCATTGTTTCATATAAACTGTGTGTTGAAAAATTTATATTTGGATAACTATTATTATAAAAATCATCAAAATGTTGATTTTAAATAGTTAAGTTACTTCGAGATAGTGTTGAGATGGACTTTAAAATCTAAGATATCAATCTGAGATGTATACCACACATGCACTCATCTCGTCCGAGATCTCGTCATATACGAGATATTATGTGTAAAATTCTCGAGATGGGACGCAATTGAAATCCAAGATTAAAACCTTGCTAGTGAGGAGTACTTAGACGGCGGCATCATTGGCAGTTATTTATGTGAGAGAGGTCATTGGGCTACATGAAGTTCCTATGAGTATAGTTAGCGACCAAGACCAACTTTTCACTTGTGAGTTCTAGAGGAGACTACATGAGGCATTGGGAGCTGAGCTGAGTTTGAGTACTGCATACCACCCACAGACTAACAGATGAATGGAAAGAGTCAATTGGGTTTTGGAGGATTTTCTACGAATGTGCATAATTGATTTTGGAGGTTCATAGGAGGACCATTTACCGGTAGAGTTTACCTATAGTAACGGTTATATGGCTAGTACTGGGATGGCACCTTTTGAGGTGTTGTGTGGTAAACTATGTAGATCACCGTCGTGTTGGTGGGATATGACAGATAGAATTATTCTTAGGCCGGATATGGTTAGGAAGACATTTGAGAAGGTGGATCTGAGTTGGAGGAGGATGAAGATTGCATAGGATAGGCAGAAGTCTTATGCTGATAGAAGGCGTACGGACCTAGAGTTCGCGGTGGGAGATATGATATTTGTGAAGCTTTCACCCCTTAGGCATGTGATGAGATTATGTAGGTTAGGGAAGCTAGCATTGAGATTTGTAGGACCTTTATCAATTATGGCTAGAATTGGGAAGTGAGCACACATTCAAGCTTTCGGAGAAGTTGGATGGGGTACATGATGTTTTCCATGTATCGCATTTGTGGAAGTGTTTGCATGATGCAACTATTGTGGTTGAACTGAGTCAGTTGGAGGAGATAGAGGTTGAACGAGAGTCTATTATTCAATGTGTACCAACGTGAATTTTAGAGCATAGCATGAAGCAACTCCGCAATAAGGATATTAGATTTGTTAGAGTTCAGTTCGGAGATGATCCAGTAGAGAGTACATGAGAGCCTGACGAGAGAATCTGAGCTACCCACCCACAACTTTTTTCTAGTACGTCTTAAATCTTGTTTCTCTTTAGGGTAGAATTCTTATGTATGGAATTTAAGTGGTATACCCTTTAGTTAGACTTTTATATGGTAGGAATGTTTGCAAATGTGTCCATATGACATGTTATAGATGATGGATACTAATAGATGTACATGAATGCTTATGGATCATACATATGCACTTTAGGACGGTATATCCTTTAGATGCATACACTCTCACATATTGGTGCATAATTTGGTTGCATAATGCTTCTTTATTTTTTGGTGCTAGTGGATGTTTTGGATATGGAAGTTGCATATGTTTGGATGGTTGTGAATTCATATGGAATTATCAGTTTATCATTTAAGAATGTTGCATACATTTGGATGTATAGCATGAACATTTTTGCATAAACAGGTAGTCGATTTGATCAGTACACCGACTACTCACTTTCATTAGTATAGGTGCACGTGCATTTCAAATTAATTAGAAATTTTAAGGACCGTGGTTGCTTATGGATAATGGATGCGTAGATGGACGTATTTCTTGGTTGTTGTGTGAGAGTTACATTTTTCCATCCTTGGAGATTTCGAGGAGGAAATCCTTTTAAGGGGGAGAATGCACACCTAATAATTCAACCGAATTAAATAAGAAAATTTAAATAAAGTAAAATAAGAGCTTAAAATAAAATTTTCACAAACATTCAAATTTTGCTGCAAAACTTGCACCATTGTATTCATAGCAATTTTCATACATTACTTGTCGTGATCCGAGTTAGTATGAGTGAGTTATGGGTGAGAATGATAAATGAAAGATTAAAAATATAAACTGTAATTTAAATAATGGACAAAACTTTGCCAAATTTTCTACCGAAACCCAAATCTCTCAAAACTTTAAATCAAAATCAAAATCAAATCTAAAGAAAAATTAAGGAGCAAAGCAAGCAACCAAGGAGGAGACTAAGGAGATCTAGAGGAGAGCCATTGATTGGAGGCTAATTTTCTTAGCTTTAGAGCTTAGGTTAGAGGTGAGTGCGCATAGATTTAATAATTTGGTTAATGAAATTGATTTTAAACCATTTTAAGTGATTAGAATTGTTGAAACCCTATAATTAACCTGTTAATTTGGAATTGAATTGGCTAAACCCTAAATCCCATAATTTATTTGGAATCAGATTATGAAATTGGCTAAATTGAACATGCTAAATTGAGAACCCTAAGTTGAAAACCCTAATTTGATTTGAAATTCGCAATTAAAAATTGTAGATTAGCGTTAACTGAAAAAATAAGGCTAACTGAAGTGATTAATCGCACACAGTTAATGATATAAACAAAGTAATTAATCAATGCTTTATAAATTAACACCCTAATAAAAATACCATGTACGGTCGACCCTGGGATGCCATGGTCGACCACGGTCGACCGGTAGCGGTTAACCCAGGAAAGTCTTGGGCCGACCATCTAGGTTAAAATTTGATAATTTAAATCTTGGCCTAAGGCCCAAATAAATGGATAAAAATTATATAATTTAAAGGAAAATTATGTAATTAGTGAACTGACATGTTGAGCTAATTTGGGCTAAGTTACATGCGTAAGGGAATTTAGAAATTTGGTTCTCTATTAAGATTGGTTATCGCGATGTATTTTGCATTATTAGTACAAGATTAGGGCGTGTATTTCGCATTATTGGTATTAGTTTGGGTAATGTATTCGGAAATAGGCTCAATAGTGTTATGATCGGGTGAGCGGGGCACTGGCGGGAAAACTATCTGAGAGCTTGATGCTATTGGAAGACCCAAGTACTACATGGTTCTTGTGCATGGTTTTGTGACGTGGTACTGGTGGATGCGAAGCATTACAAAAAGTGGTTAAAGTCATCAAATATAGGAAAGATGGACCCGATACAAATGGGAGTTCGCATATGGTAAACCTAGGCACGGTAAAGTAAGAGGCGTTTTGCCACTACGATCGAGAGGTAAACATGGTTGCATGCAGTGAGTCATTATGAAAGTTTTCATTTTGATGTTCTCCCTCTCAAGGCATAGTGAGACGGTATTTATGGAGTGGGAGTAGTTCCCGATTTGGTTAATCATTTATGTGAGGTACAATCAGCAGGTTCGACCCATCGTGTTAGATAAAAATCCTTAGGTACTGGATTTTAGGAGTTCACGGACATTGCATTACACTCTACATCACTTAGAGCATATTTAAATTTAGTTGAACTTAATCATCTTATTAGTCTTGTTCTCATTCACCAGACTTTTGTCTAATCCATTCCTTTTCCATCTTTTTCCCACCACATGTGAACATGACAGTAGATGATTTGCCCATTTCGGATACTTGGACAAAGTCGTGCTTTTGTTAGAGTCGGCTTATCCATACTTCCTCTTATGTATCATTTTACCTTATCAGTGCATTTATTTCTATGTATTTGTTTTTAATGGATATTTTCACTTATGTTGTACTCTGATTTGGGTTTGTACTAATATTTTTCTAAGCTACGTTATGATATGATATTTTCTAAGACTACTATTTTCTATCATTTTATACATTTTTTATAATTCTGCTATTATATGTAGTGATAGTTAGTTTATCTTGATCATATTAGTTATCTTAATCTCTGCTGTTAGTTGAATTAAACAGATGATCTGCATTTCTCGATGCGAGTGTTTTTGGACATGAAGAAGGTGCGGGTTGTCACACTCGTCCTCACATAAATGATGTTCCTGATAACATTCATAAACTTATCTCAACTCATTTATTAATTATCATTATTTAATTTCATCCAATTGTATAAAAAAAATTAAAAACATCTTTTATAACCTTAAACAATGAAAAGTGAAGTAGACAAGGATAACTTCTTTCCTATTAATTTCTAACTAGATCACTGATCATGTTTTATACAAATTCCTAATGCTATTTCTATCGAAATCTCCTAATATTTCCTTTATGTATATGTCTTCTAACTAATTGGCTTCTACTTTCGTTGTTATTCTTAGTATTTTCCTTATACGGAAATGTTCCTTCTATCTTATTTATTCTTATCCCTTAATTCTCTATTCCTAAATTTAAACAAGTTTCATTTTCATATATTCCCTATTTTAGAAAGAATTTTTTTGAAATTGAACTTCCAAATTTATGAAATAGAATAAATCATTAAGTCCAACATACACTCTATTTTATATTTATTTTAAAAATTAAGAATCCCTGTAAGACCTGCCATTTCGACCCTCGAAGGTCAACACTAATACATCCACGATATTCATTTACCAAACATCCAAGTGCCAGAAAGTTAGACTGTGGGACAAAAAAAGACAGAACAGGATCTCTCATCATGACGAGTAATATATAATTCCAAACGATCTTTATAAAAAGAAATTTTATATACATACATCAATCAAAGTAAACTAACCTATCATCAGCCTGGATTATTATAACAACATGTCCTCACAATTGCTGATAAATATGAAATAAGGAATATAGCAAAAATAAACACGTTGCGTCTTAGAAGCATCCAGCTCATCTCTAAAGCTCCAAGCATCCAAAGCTGACTTTGGATATTATAAAAAAATAACACCCAGATAAGTCTAGTAAATCAGCATGAGAAACTCAAATCATATGGTTTTCATATTTATTAAAACCCTTTCAAAATAAAAGTATCTCGTAAGACCATGTCGCGCATAAACATAGACGAATTTTTACCTTAGGATAACCGAACCACTTCATATGAAATTTTATGATATTATAATAATATATAGAGTTCAAAAATATATTTATTAATCACCGGAATGGTTACATTAATTACATTCGACATCATACACAGTATACAACTAAGTCTGTAAAGGCACGTATTGATAAATGGATTCCATTAAGGATAAGGATACTGGTACTGTCTATTATAGTACAGCTCTAGAAAAATGTACCAGGAGACTCACATGGATCTCCTGCCAACATAGGACCTACATACCCGTTCATGGATAGTACCGAATATGTCGTCACCCCGGTTGCGGCTAATAACGATAATGAGTCCCGAGCGTACATAAATCCATAAATATCGATCTAGATCGGATGATGACCATACCATAATGGGTGCGACCCACATGGCCTGTCGCATATCCTATGTTTTAGTTATTACTGGGGGTGAAGCTTAGGCTACATTTTACCTTTTTAGAAAATCCCACTTGGTATGCTAACATTTCGCTCAAGGCAACAATGCAATGCCAACATTCATCCATACAAGTTGTTTATGAAATAAACAAACCGAAGGCACTACTTCTACTACATCCTCGGGATTAGTAAAAAGCAGCCCTTGCACGTTAAAGGACTTCGTCTTCGATTCCATGATCTTCAAGATGTCTTCAATTGAATGATTATGCCGGTCTAAAGTGGTTTTTGGATAACTCATGCTTATTCGATCCTAATCTCTCCAAACTAACAATTGATAGTTTCTGGTTGACATCTCAGTTCTTTCAGAAGAATGCGGACGATATAAGAATCCAAAGGGGATCATGAATATCCACCCTTAAAGAGAGAGACGTTTCACTGAATGAGCTCTTTCAAAGGAATCTCAAACCGAATCAAATCGCAAATCTTTCACGTACTTCCTAAGTCACAATAGGTCATGTTGTCGATGGTGGATAAACCACTATCTAATGTAAGCATATAGTTTGCATATATAAAATCGACATCATATACTTATCGCCACTTTTCGATTTCCACCCCATGCCATCGCTTAATTAAAAATGAAGTTGGACAAGTTAGAGAACATCCCTTGCCTCCACGTACATTCTTAAACTCTCACATATTGAAACGGACTTCAATACCTTAAAATTTAGTGCCAAGTTTAAGATGAAGTACCTTTCATATACTTAATTAATCATAACCTATTTATAGATATTAACTTTCTTATACTTATCATATTTCTAACATTTCAACTTATCTATCCCTTGCCCAGAATCGATGTCAGGTAAGCCAAAGCACTTGTTGCTCCAGCCTTACCATAATTGAAATACTACGATTCTATATTTCATGGATAGAGAAAAATTTATTCAGTAGCTTTTACTGCTAAATATAAGATGACTTATTTTTCATAAACGTGTCAATATTTTAGTACTACTTTATCATATATGTTTTGTATTACTTAATGGCACCGACAAAGAGATCCCTTACATAAAATAAAGTTTTTTTAAATCAATGGAAAACCCAACTCCATAAACTTATTTCTAGTCTTCGGTAACCGTTCAAGTTGTGGTGTCATTACCTCTCAAATCTTGACTCGACATTCACTTCTAACTTCAAAATAAAAACAAGTTTCTATACCTCAAAGTCTAAAAATTAAAATAGAATCCAATAGTTCCTATACTTGTTATTAAAAACATTTTCCAAAATCACTTATTTAAGCCAAAGTTTAATTTAAAAGGTAACCTCCTTTCTTTATAAAAGCAAATAAATTTTTAATCGATAAATTCCAAACCACTTTAAAACATCTTCCCATTTTATAAAAGTAAATAATTTGCTTAATAATACCACTTTGTTATAAACTAACTTCCTTTCCAATTTTCCAAAACCATTTCTATAATAAAAATGTGATATTCCATAATCTCTTTCACTTTTCCCGAAAACATTTACTACAACAATAGTGTTGTAATCCATAATTCCTTCCTCTTTAAAATTACTTTTCAAAATTCTTTAAAACAAGTTCGAAATTCATATTTAATCATCCCTTTAAAGATAGTCGCTTTTAAACAAACTTGATTTTTGAAACAAAGGCATAAAATTTAAACCTCTTGTTTAAATAGCTAAATAAATTTTTAACATATATTTAGATCTTCAAACTCCTTTTTAAATACTTATAAACACATTTGAAAATACTTTTCAAAATATCTAAAATTGACAACTCTTTTCACTTTACAAAAAATCATCAATTTTCAAACCATATCCATAGACACTATCGCTAAATGGACCTTTTTTAAAATTATCTTATAAATAAAAATAGTTTTTAATCCCTTTCTTTCTATAATTTAAACCACTTTAATAACATTGTAAAAAGGTCTGAAAACAAAAGTCAACTTCAAAACCATTTCAATATATTTTAAGAAAACAAGTGGTAAATCGGTTTAAAGCGAGCAAGGAATTTCAACGTCATAATAGAACAACAAGTAGGTTAACTGTCAACAACATCCACTTCAATACATCATACATAAGAAATAATAATGTAAATTAAAATCAACGCTTGCGAGGAGTCGCAATCTTTCCTCTATGAAACACTTTGATGTCTTTTTCCTTATTTTATTCCCTACAACACAATGGTTATTTATGTTATCCGCTTTTAAGCGGGAATCAAAACAATAAAATATACCATCATAAATACATACATACAACACTATAGTTTAGCACTAAATCACTACAACATTTTTGTCAATATTAAAAACAATTTTAAAGTGAGAAATCTCACATTCAAAGCAACCTAGATTTCGGGAAAAGTCAAGTACTCCTTGTAATACCTACCAACCCTACTGCTTGTAAACACTAACTCAAAAATCCTAGGACAACTTTAGATGGGCTCAGCCATGATGGAAAGAAGGGGTTTGGGTTTATCTTAATAGGGCCAGAAAATGGGTTGTCTTCTCACTAGTTTATGACAAGATTTCTCTACGACTTTAAAAAAGTGACCAACATGAAAGTTCTTCATTATTCAATTCTCTTCAGTTTAAAAAAAGAATCGCTCTATTTAGAGTAATTTGTGAAAATTATGGATTGAGGAGGAGGTAGTATTTTTGGAGTTATACAATTGGGACAGAAAATGACTTTGATTTAAAAAAAGGATTTTGACATGGCTACTCTAAAAATTTAAAAAAGTGATCAACATGAAAATTCTTGCATATTCAATTCTCTTTGGTTTAGAAAAATATTCTCGATTTGTAGTAGTTTTTTGAAGTTATGGCCGAATGAAAAGGAAGAAGGAAGAAAATAGGAAAACTAAAGTAGAAAAATGGAAATGAAATTGTAAAGTAAAGCAGTGCTTTCTTTGTTTGGACTTAAGAATGTAATGGAGGGGATGAAGAATAGAAGAGCAAAGTGGAAATGAAAGAATGAAACGGAACAGAAATGTAAAAGTGAGAAAGGAATGTTGAGAGGCCTTTATATGGAATTGAAAAGGTTGCCAAAAGACCACCAGTACCCCTTAACCAAATTACTCTTTTACCCTTCCTTTTCTTTCATGATAAGCTTCCTCCATGTTATATTCATGCGCCAAAGTATAAGATGCCATGTGCACATCCCTTCCATGTACTAATGCACACAAATTAATATACAAAAAAAAAATCTTCTCTTCTCTTAATTCTTACTTCATTTATTTAATTACTACTTTGAAATTTCAAATGATAATCAGAGTTAATGAATCTTTTTAATACAGTTTGAATTGTTATCATATTTGTATATGAATGTAAACTAGTGCATAATAAATTTCGACAACTTTTGTTTGACGAAAAGTCGAAAATCCAAAAAAAAAATCGATCGCATTTTCAATTTTTCATCAAGTTATTTATTTTTGTAAACAAACTTCCGAAAAATATTTAGCATAATTATTTATTAATTAAAAGAGGGTATTTCAACATTAAAAACCAGTAATTAAATATTTAAAATTTATCAAATATTCAAAAATCAAAGCAGTAAAATTCTGGGTCGTTACATTCTTTCCTACTTAAAAGAATTTCGACCTTGAAATTTCATCGCAAAGAAACAACCAAGAAATAAGTCATGCTAATTTTAACATTCCTAAAATGTTAAATGACTAACAAACCACTTAGAGTTTGTTTAGGTTGACAATTTGTTCAGCACGCAAGGATGATAAAGCAACTACTGATCATACGTCATGCTCAACAATCATAGGCAATTACTCAACCGGTATTCACCCAATGTCATGACAAATCGAAGATTCATCTAGCCAACTCCATATAAATAATAAAAAATTGAAGGCAAATATAATTATGCCCGTATGATGTGTAAGAATCATCCGTATGCAATATTTGATCTGATCACTTGCTCAGATACATAAATCTCTTATCCAAATTAGTATAGATCACTTAACTTCTTCATTTCGGAACCCTAATCTGATTCCTTGATCTGATATTATGTTTCCCTTATATAGTCCTAACTAAGATAGAAAACACTCACATCATCCCATGGATACATCTCAAGTCCATGCATTCAAGAATCGAGTGAATATATAACGTCCATAAATCATGTACCTGAATTTTGGATTTAGAAGGGTCATGCGAATAAAATGATCCAAGTCCAAGAAATGGTTTTATCCCTTCAGGATAACATAATAATTATACTACTCTGATTCTTTTTTACTTTCTAAAAATTATTTACGAAAACATTTCATAAAACATAACTTGAGTATGTACGACTATCTGATTTAAATTTAGTTGTAGGCCTAAAATAATCTGGGTCTTAAAGCTGAGTCGGCCTTTTCAACCTCTTTATCCATGTGGTCCAGCAAGTAGCTAAGAAGAGTAGGATGTTGGTATCCAACTCAGTCATTGAGCCTACTTTTCCTTAGACACCTCTAAGTTAAAGGCATTTTATTAGTTGGCCCAATAACGTCAAATAGTTCATACAAATTAATTTTAAAACAAAAGACAAGGTTTAATAAACAAATCTTATTAAAACCTTCTTATTAAATTTAATCCATTGAAAACATGTGTTAAATTATTTCTTCTTTATCCAAGAGTGATATAAATCTGTATTAACAATTTCATTTATCAACACACTCCTTTAACAAAATACTTTTTTATTTTAAATCCATTTTCTTTAAAGAATCTTAAGAACTAAACACCCAATTTTCATTTTAAATCTCTTTGAAACGATTCTATTTATTTTAATCCATAGAAAATATACATACAGACCGAGTAACATCAAAATGATACCAAGAAGCAGGATCATGCCAATTCGTAGCATGCATCCCTTTACCAAGAAGGGTGATACTTAAGAGAAGTGCTTAACATCCGAACACATCTCCTGTCTATTTTTAGTCAATTTTGAACCATTCGAACTAGTTAAAATAAAATACTTCTTCTATTTCGAATCCTATTTTGAAACAATACTATATATTTCTCATATATATATATATATATATATATATATATATATATATATATATATATATAATAGCTTAAGTACTTTATTTACTAAAACTTGCTTTCAGTTTGTTTGGATTCGAACTTGTTTCGATCGCACAATGAAAAAAGGAGCAATTTACTAAGTGCACTACAACGTTCACTTAAGGAAACATCTGATCGTCACTTAGAAGATTATTGAGATTACCATAAAACTAATTGAGACACTTTACCTAAACTATTCAAAGAGAATATGTCTTACTTTAAAATTCCCTTTAAAAATATTTATACTTATAAATTCCTCCAAGTATACTATTATTGCTTTTTTTCAAAAATCGTTTGAAATCCTTTTCAAAGACATCAAGATTAAATTCTCAAAAAATCCTCTTTATTTATAGAACACATTTTATAAACCAAATTTATATAAAATTATCCTTATACAATAACTTCCTTTATTATAATAACCATTTTAACAAAGTAAACTTGTTAAACCTACATTATATACCAAAGGCTTATAGTCAAATCATGAAACTAAATTCACAAGGTATTCGTAATTAACTTAATCAAAACAGTAAATGCTCATAAACTAGTCGACCATAAATAATCAGTCAAAAAATAATGATGAATACATATCATCATTTCCTAAAAAACAGTAAAAAAATAACTATATCTATTTTTGAAAATTATTCTATTATATATAAAATATAAAATCTAAGTAAAATTATTGTATTACTAATTTCAACACAATATAAAACATTTTGTGACAATAACAAATATGCGCTCTCATAAATAATGCACTCAAACTCATTCTAGGGTATCACTTACCATATATATAATGAGTTTATCTGACCAGGCCAAGGTTATCGCTTAACTTTCAGCTCTGATACCAAATGGTAAAGACCCACCTTTTCGACATTAAAAATTGGACACTAATATATCCACAGTATTCACATGTCGAGCATCCAAATGCTAGAAAGACACATTATCTGGATGAAGAAAAGAAAAGACAGAATATAATCTCACATCGTGACATGTAATATATAATATCCAAATGATCTTGACAGAAAAAAAACTTTTATATATATACATCTATCAGAGTAAACTAACCTATCATCAATATGGACACTTAGAACTGCCCTTCCTCACAGTTGCTGATAAATACAAAACAAGAGATATAATGGAAATAAACTACGTCAGGTCTTGGAAGCATCCGACTTGTCTTTTGAAGCTCCAAGCATCCAACACTAACTCTGGAAAATACTCGGGTCTGTTCCGCGTATTGCAAGAAAATAACACCATGATTGGTCTGATAAACCAACATGAGAAACTTAAATCATATGAATTGTTATATTTATAAAATCCTTTCGAAAACAAAGGAATCTTGTAAGACCACGCCTCACATAAACACGGATGAGTTTTTATCTTGTGATAACCAACCATTTCATATGAAATATAGTGATATTATAATTATGTATAAAGTTTAAAGTACAAATTTAATCATAGTCGGAATGGTTAGATTAATTACATTCGATAGCATACATAGTATACAACTAAGTACGTAAAGGCACTTATTGGAAAATAGAATTCATCAATGACAATGCTACTAGGGTACCACCTGTCACAGTACACCTCTAGAAAAATATACATAGTGCCTCATATGGACTCCCTGCCAATACAGGACTACCCTATCCCTTCTAAGATGGTACTAAATATGTCATCATCCCGGTTGCGGCCGATAATCGTAACGGGTCCTGAGCATACATAAATCCATAAATATCGTTCTAGATCGGGTGATGACCATACCCTAATAGGTGCGACCCACATAATCCTGCCGCATATCCCCAGTTTTAGCCACTATCGGGTCTGAGGCTCGAGGCTATGTTTTTCCTTTTTAGCAAATTCCACTTGGAATGCTAACACTGCATCTAGACAACAATGCAATGTCATCATTCATCCATATAAGTTATTAATGATATGAACAAATTAAATGCACTACTTCTACTACGTCCTCAGGATTAGAAGCAAATAGTCCTTGCACTTCAATTGGCTCTATATTTGATTTCATCGTCTTCAATATGTCTTCTATTTGAACGCTTATGCTGGTTCGAAGTAGTTTTCGGATAACTCATGCTTATCCGATCCTTGTTTCTCTGAACCAACAATCAATAGTTTTCGGTTGATTCAATCCCGATTCTTTCAGAAGTAAGCAAACGATATAAGAGTCCCAAGAAGATCTTAAATATCCACCCTTGAAGCGAAAGAAGTTTCACCGGAATGAGTTCTCATGGAAATCTCAAACCATATGAAATCGTTAAACTTTCATATACTTCCTAAGTCAAAATGGGTCAAGTTATCGACAGTGGACAGATCATTATCTGGTGTAAGTACATAGTTTGCATATAGAAAATCGGACGTCATATACTTATCACTACTTTTTGATTCCAACTCCGTGCTATACCTCAATTAACAATAAAGTCGGACAAGTTAAGGAACTATCCTTGCCTCGACGTACATTCTTAAACTCTCACAGATAGAAATGGCCGGGCTTAAGCATATACTTAGACATGTGCATATAAGCATTTATATTCCTAATATTCATAAGAATTTATCATATGTACATATATGTAAGTATAATATATATGTATATACAATAAATATAAATCACAATAAATCCCAATATCTATATGTACATATATAGTTATAAACATGCTTATATCACTATGTTATCATATTATGTTATGAATATATAATGATATATTTAAAATAAATATTAGATAAATTTAATCAATATTATTAATTAAATAAATATAAAATATTTTAAAATAAAATAGGATTTTTTTTCGATAAATAGATTGTATTTATTGCTTGTTAATAGATTACATATGTCCATTAAGATTCAATTTTTTTTTTTTTACATGTTTCACCTACTATCAAAACAGGCCAGTTCCAATGTTTTTACTATCACGTGTTGGAATATTTTGTTTGAAAGTAATCAAAGGCTTTTTTTTAATAATATCGGTATTCTTTTGTAAAATTTGATATATGTAATTGCTTTATGTAGTTTTAATTGGATTTCAAACCATAGTTATAAATTAACTGGTATGTATTTTTTCAAGAGTTTCTTAAAAATGTAAAATCTCATATTAATTTTTGAAAAGAAAAAAATCATTTTTAAAAATAGGAAAAATAATAACGCTCTAAGTATAAGCCAACATGATTGGATTAGTTAGTTGGTAGTTCAGACTATGAGATTAAATGTCATAATTTCGATTTTCGAGATCGACACTTTTTGGCATTAATGAACCATAAAAAAAAAACTAATGCTTTAAGTACCACTTTAGTGGATGTTTGCTGAAGACTCGTCTGAATCTCTAATTTTACTAGGAAACTACCTTAGCCTTAGAGTGTTTTTATTCTTGGTGTGCCTTTTAGCTCTTTATTTTCTTACACGATCTTGTTTTGTTTGTTTTGGTTTACTAGGCTTTAGTCATGTTGTTTATTTCTATCCTTTACTACCCATTAGATTTTTTTCTTAGAATTGTTCGGCTTGCTTGGTTTTAGTCGTGATGTTTAGTTCAGTTCCTTTACTTCATTCAGTTTGTTCTGTTTATTTTTGTTATAGTCTTACTTAGTTTAATAAGATTATTGCTACTTTTATTATTAGTGTATTTTTCTCCTGCATATATATGTATATAAATATTTGTTTGTATACATAAGTGTGTTGTTCTTGCATTATTATTGAGATTTTTCCTGTATTAGTTATTAATGTGGTTTAGATGGATATAACCATTTTGCTATTTTGGATGGGCTAAGGTTGCGGGATTAGTCAGTCTTACTTACTGATGATCTACTTCACATTGATCGTTTTATTTGATGCTTTTGAGGGGTTGACTTGATTTTTTCATTTTATAGTTATTGGACATTTATCATTTTATAGTAATCAAAATTATATAATATCAAAGCACAACTTAGATAGTAGCTGTGTTATGTCTCAGGTGGTTTATTTATTGCTCAATATAACAAATGTCTAGATTCAATTCTCATCACATTAACTACTTTTTTAGTGGCACTTGGACGTAGCAACACTTTTGCTCAGCCAGTCCTGTTTATGCAGAACCAAATATTATGGGTGTTATTTGTCTAGTGTACTAAAACAGATAACACGCTACAATAAACTCGTCGCACAGGTTTATCAATTAGAATTCCACTGCGCTGGAATTCTGTATTAGATAATTGTAGCTATATGTTACGTTGTAAATAAATTACAACAATAACGTTATACTATTGTAAGAAATAGTACAACTTATAAACGGGAAAGATTACAGAGAATCTAACCAGTATATATAGGAAATTCCGTTTAAGACTTGTCGTAACAATTTTCTTAAGAATTTTATTTCAAAATTTTTCAAAGATACAACAGACGTAATTTGCACGAGATTGTAATGAGTATGTTAACTCTGTGATATATATGGAATATTGAGCAGTAAAGCAAAGAAGCAGAAGAAATTAGATTGAAATTGGATGAGAATGTGATCAGTATTCTCTCCTATTTATAATTTCGTCCGCATCCCTTCAAACAGTCGCGTCCGCTTGACGGGTCGCATCCGTTTGCCTTTTGGTCGCTGCTGTTTGTTAACGGGTCGCACCCGCCTGCTACTGGTTTGCATCTGCTTGCGTCCAACGGTACTATTTCGCACCCGCTTGCACCTCTACAGTCGGGTCGCATTTGTTCGCACGCGTCCGCTTCAATCGGCGTGCGTCTGTTTGCTTCTAACGGGTCGCACCCGCTACTGTTCGCGCATATTCAACCCGCGTCCGCTTATGAAGCGTCATTTCCATTCGTATAGCCTGCAATTGTTAAAAGGCCCAATCCAATTTGCAGTAAAAATACGAGTATCACATTAGACCCAAACCCAAGTCGGTCGGACAGCGGCGGTGCACATGTGATGGAGATGCATGATCTCCCTTATCACAAGGGAGCATACATTTGGATGCTCTTAGGCCCCAACGCCTTCATTGCAAAGCCATATATAAACTTGTATGGCTTAGCAATTTTGGCGATGTGAGACTTTATGTATGTTTCATTCATTTTGTTCTTTAGGAATTCCAACAAGGGGAGGGGGAGAGAGGAAGAGCGTGCTATACATACATCTTTATTAGCTGTTTTAGAAGGAAAGAAACAAATGAAAATGTGAACCTTATTTGCCAATGGAAAGAAACATGAACAAGAACTGCTATAGGCGAGTAGTATTTGTGTTGAAATGGAGTATGGGACACTGTCACTGAAGCTGTGAATAGATTTTCTTTCTCATAAGATCTCTTTGGCACTTTGAAATCTGTAACTCATAAACCATAATACTGTAGAATCTTTAAACATGATATATTCGCATGAATAGATAGTTAATAATGCATAACAGTACATGCAAATATTAGCATATTCTGGACAAAAAAAATATAGCTCGCTATTGACTACTATTTAATATCAAAATTATAATAAGTTACATGAGTTTATTTCACTACCCACTTGTTGAGTAATAATAATAATGCTTAATACTAGAAGGGAGCAAAATTTAAATCAATAAAAAAGGAAAAAGAAAAAAGAATAGCAGGTTGATCTTTCCATCGCTTGCTCAGACTGTATAATGTGATGATTTGGTATCAACATCCAATCCCTTTAGCTTTATTACTGATTCTACATGTCCCTTGAATGTGTTCAGTTCTCTTAACCTGTAAATTCAGCCAATGATGTATGTGTTAAGTTCATCTATGTTACATACATGTACTTTGTACACTTATAGTCAGTAATCATTGGAATATTGTGAATAGCCTACCTTGCCATTTCAGCTCTTCTCTTAGCTTGCTCAGCAATCTCTGACAAATCTTTGTTCTTATCAGGAAAAGAATCAGTTCGATGAAGGCCATGAATCGTTCTCTGAGCATGCGCCCATTGAGCTTCCCTCTCCTCTCTTCCATAATCTTTCTTTGTCGTGAACGCAGTCTGTAACATCAAACCTTAGAAACAGTTCAAAAACACAGTTCACAAGTTTAGTCATGAAAGAATTGACCTTGTTATCAAGTAGATTATTCCAAGCTTTTCCAGTTAAACTGTATCTTATAATGAATTTGAGAACATCCAGTGGTATGTAAAAGATAATGCTGTACAGCCACACCACTCCTGCCCACCCCCATCCAAAACCGTGTATTCTTGCAAATTCCCAGTGTGCATATACTGCAATTATTGTCGCTATCTGCATGTCATAATATTCATATTTCATAACTTTTAGTCATATGGCATATAATTATATAAACTGTCTTGTTTACAAGTATTATTACCAACTGAGCAGCAAGGAAGGCGCCAAGAAGAAGAAGACCAGGGCGCTCGATATAAGACCAGCTCCTTGATCGAGTAACGAATATCAAAGCCTGGCTGACTATACTCACTTGTAAGTAAAGTGCTGCCATTAGCTCTCCTTCATCATCTCTTATCGATCTCACTCCAAAAACATTCGAGAAGAAATTAGTGTCATGGGCAATCCAGAAGAAGATCACAGTCATGCATGCTAGGTACGCACCAAGCACGACCCCAGTAGCAAAAATCTCCCTAAGCTTCCAGGAATCAGGAACAGGCGAAGGCTTGACTCTATCTTTTGAAATAGTCATGATGGTGCCGTCATTTAATATTGCAATGATCAGAACCATGAAGGGGGAGAAGTCAAACCTCCATATGAGTGCTATCAGCATGAACCCGAGCACCACTCGAATTGTTATTGACACTGCATATATCGTGTAGTTCTTCATTCGTTGGAAAATGGCACGGCTTGTCAGGACTGCGCTTATTATGACGCTCAGGCCTGGTTCGGTCAGGACTATGTCGGACGCACCGCGTGCAGCGTCTGTAGCATCTGCGACGGCTATTCCTATGTCTGCCTTTTTTAGGGCTGGAGCGTCGTTCACTCCATCTCCTGTCATTCCACATATGTGCTTCCTGTCCTGCAGCCTCTTCACTATCTCGTACTTATGTTCTGCATTTTTGTTTTGTTTCAATCAGTACAACAATGCTACTTGTTTCACCATCACATGTATCATCGTATCATGTACATGTTAAGTAAATGTCGCATGAGTACCATAACAAGATGAAATATGTCGTTTTTTGGGGATCGGTAATTAACTAGTGCACAAATCCCCTGGTTTTATTTTCCATGAAAAATGAGACCAGCTGATTATTTGCCAATTAATTATTCATATACGAAATAAATGATAGGCTGATCTCATACAATAGATATGATTATGCGTATTACTGTACACATGCGAAATAAATAATAGATGAATCATACTTAGCAAATATGATTCTACATTTTTCTCTACATCAGTACAAAAATGCTACTTATCCTAGTACCACTTGTGTAAAAGTTTATATATGTGTCGTTTTATGTGATAGTCGATACCTGGGAATACACCAGCAAAACCATCTGCTTTCTCGATGAGCTCGTCAATAGGAGTGCCACCAACATCTGCGCTCTTCGTGTCACCAAGTAAAGCCGAAGAAGGGTACATATTAGTCCCCATCCCTAGTCTTCTTCCAGTTTCCTTCCCAATAGCCAACTGATCCCCAGTAATCATTTTCACATTAACTCCAAGATTCAGCGCCTGGCGAATCGTTTCAGCACTGTCATGTCTAGGTGGATCGAACAAAGGAAGAAGGCCGAGAAACTGCCAAGGGCCTCCTGGGCCTTCTTTTGTTGCCTCGGGCACTTCTTGCCTCGCTACTCCTAAAGCTCGTAGACCCCTATCTGCAAATTTCTCTATTATGGCATGGGCTCGCTTTTTGGCATCCTCTCTCAAATTGCATAGCTCGATGATCTGTTCTGGTGCACCCTTACTGGCTCTGTGCCACATGCCATTAGAATCAATATAAGTGATAGCCGTTCTCTTCTCAACCGGATTAAATGGTAAAAAGTGCACCTCTTCTATGCCTGCACGTGCCTATAAGCATATACAATCCAATCGTTTAGAACAACCGTAAAAAGTGCATGTTCGGCTGAAACTAAAAACAAAAGTTTCCAATTTAGTAATATTACCTCTTTGGGGTCAGCGAGCATGCCCACAATGCACGTGTCTATCGCATCCTGATTTTCGACCCTAGAAGCTCTAGCTGCATACAGTATCACAGTGTCCTTATCGACGTCCCTTGTAAAGGACTCTATCATGGTTTTATCAACAGTGAGTTTATTGAGGGTGAGAGTTCCGGTCTTGTCACTACAAAGCACATCCATTCCAGCCATTTCTTCAATGGCGGTCATCCTCTTTGTAATAGCTCCTTGCTCCGACAAACGATGGGACCCGATCGCCATCGTGACTGATAACACTGTAGGCATTGCTATCGGGATGCCTCCAATGAGCAGCACAAGCAAATTGTCAATTCCATCCCTGTACCTTCTACGTTGTATTGGGTACATTACTAGAATCTCCGCTATCATTCCAACTGCTATGGAACATATGCAGAAGTTTCCTATCGCTGTAAGCACCTACATACAAAAAACATATTTAGTTCTGCTAAAATGATCCATGAATCCAGAAGCATACAAACCAACCATAGAACCGGTTTATGCATCAAAACGGCAAAGATATTGTTATTTTAATGCATACAACCAGTCTTATGGACAGGTTCAACATCCATGGTGAGTACCTTTAACTTGTTTATTCAAGTGAACGAGCGTATTATGACTTGTTTAGTGCGTTTTACTAAGTTTGCACTGATTGATATGTACAGGTTTTGAATTCAAAACTTCTACATATCCTTACAATTATAAGGGCACGATACTATGATCACATCATCAAAGTAGCTAGGGTTACCTTTTGGAAATGGCCAATGTTATTCGTGCTATCGACAAGATGAGCAGCCTTTCCAAAAAAGGTGTGTACCCCAGTTGCGATCACGACAGCTTCTATTTCTCCTTGCTTGCACGTAGACCCTGAAAAGACCTCATCCCCCGGATTTTTGGTAACAGGAAGGGACTCGCCAGTGAGGGCAGATTGGTCAATCTTCAAAGGATCTCCTTCTAGAAGCCTTGCATCAGCAGGTACAATGTCCCCTAGCTTAATGCTGATGATGTCACCTGGTACTAGAATTGCTGCATCTTGTTCTGACCACCTCCCATCTCTCAAAACCTAGTGTACCTTTGAATGCTTATTTATTCATACACAATGAAGAATCAATTATGGAAAAATGTGGAGGAAGAAGAAGCGTAAACCTTTGTCTTAGGAGCAAGACCAGCCATGAGAGCAGCTGCTGCATTTCCAGCATTGTTCTCTTCTATAAAACTGATTGTTGAATTGATGATTAACAGGCATATAATTCCAACAAAATCTTGCCAATCTGGAGGTTGTCCCTATTCGTCATTTATCGAAATCATAAGTACAAATATAAATTAAGATGATCTAATTACTAATTTTACTATGTATTTATACCTGGCCATTAGCAAGTGCAATAGCCATGATGGCGGCGACTTCCATGACCCAAGAGAGAGGGTTCCACATAAATCCTAAAAATTTAAGGAATTTGTTCTCCTATTGATTGATCATGATATAAAAGAGTATTGAGATATATGCCTGCGTTATTATTTACAAAAAAATACTCAATATTGGACAGTATATTATTACTTTCTTTTCTTCGAGTTTGTTTGGGCCGAACAACTGAAGTCGCTGCTGGCCATCACTAGTCGTTAAACCTGCTCTTGTACAGTTCAGCTGCGCAAACACTTCCTCTACTGGAATGTTCTCCTGCACAAAATGAAAATTACAATATAAATAAATATAGATACATAAGCCATGTGGAATGAAATAGATAACAAAATTGATTTATGCTTACAAGATCAACGTTTTCATTTTTAATGTTCTCTAAAGAGGCTGTAGACATGTCTAATACCAGATAATGATCAGAAATTTGAGATCATGAACAGATATTAGGGTAAATACACAAAAAATGGGGGAAGTATTTGGAAAGTGAAGAAGAAGATGAAGTGGAAAAGGAAATCAACTGAGGTAGGAGAATTATATTAGGCGGGAGAATAGGCAATTCTGTTATTTCAGGTTTTTTCTTTTATTTTATATATGATCCTACTTCTCAGGGTGCCTTGACCGATTAAATTGTTTGTTAATTTTAGATTTTAAAATGTTCATGTCAATTAGCAGCGGACTTTTGTTTTAAGAGAAAAACAATATCTGAGACTATAAAATGTCAATGCTAAGAAAACTTTTTAAATTGACTTCCATCCCCACTGTATTTTTATGCCAATTCTTGAATCAATGTGTGTTTTTTTTTTCTCCAGTTGCCAGTAAGGTCATTCATGCCTAGTTTTGGATCAATTTGGACTGCATTAAAATTACTTTTCAAATCGATGATTTAAACAAATATTTCCCAGCGGTTCATATTGAATTGCGGTTTTGAAGAGATCGAATGTTTCGAAATGATTCAAAGTTTTTCATAAATGATCTTGCTAACAAAAACATTTACCTAAGAAAAATACTTCAATGCAAAAAACAAGGTGAAAATCAGGATCCGCCCCTTATTTTCAAATTTAATGCCTAAAATTTTTTTCACAAAAATAAGTTTCACGAAACACGCCTATCAAAGTTTCCGGCGAAAATACACATGTTAAACCACATATATTGCAGTTAGAACTGCAAATATTTGTAGTTTTTGCAGTTTAAAATGCAAGTATGGGTAGTTTAATATGCATAAAAAATAAAAAAATAAATATTGTAGTGTGGACTGCAAATATTTAAAGTGAAAAATGCAAATTCTTGTAGTGTTGACTGTAAATTTTTATTTTATTGTGCTGTTGGAACTGCAAATATGTACAATTCTAACTGTAAATATACGCAATTTAAAATGCACATTTTCATTAAAAAATTTGACAGGGATATTTCTTGAAACATGCTTTTGAAAAGGGATGGAAATAAATTTTAAAACTTTTGAAGGGCGTTTGAAAAAAAAAACTTCCCAAAACTAAAATCCTATTAAAAACTTGAAGGAACGTGAGGGCAATAAATGAAAAGGGAATATTGAACATTCCTCGTATATGCATAAGTATGTGTGCGTGTGTATCTGTATGTGTATGTTATATAGTAGGAATAGAGTTAGACTGTGTGTGTAAGTTATATAGTAGGAATAGAGTTACGCTATTTTGATCACACCATAAATTTTTGAAAATCTACTTATATGCAAATAAGAGATTAGGAGTTTGAATCCTACTGTGAACAAAAACTAACATTCAACATTTATTTTCAAATAAAAAATATGATATATAATAGTTTTAATCTATATCTCAACAATAAATTAATAATTTTCATAAAAGGATGTGACCTAAGAGCAATTGTATAATTTGGTTATATGGACTTAACTATTATAAAAGAATCTTATTCGAAATAAATTATGTTTCGGCTTTCTTATCTCTCTATCTCTCTCTCACACACACACACATATATATGATGAAGGTTCAGTGGCACCCCTGTTTTAGAACACCCCTTTAGCACCCCGACCACACTTGAGCTGCTCCTGTTGAATTTATGTGATTCAAATATTTCCAAAGAAGAGAAGAAAATAATTAATCGATTCAGTCAATCAATTAATTAGGCTGTATATGGAATGATAAAGAGGAAAGATATGCGTGGTATCTTTTAGAGAATGGAAACTAATTAATTGCTAATCAACCAATTAGTCAGATTTATTATATGAAGATAGAGAAGTTTATACATGGAGATTAATTTAAGCAATAGAAATTTATGGAAACATAGATTTTTTATCATTTATGTGCATTGGAATCAAATCAAGTAATCTGCAAAGGTTGTCACATAATCTGGAAGTTAATTTTCTTCATCTCCAAGCATCCTTCATTTTCATGCCTATTTAAATGAAGGAAGTTCTTCTTCATATGTGTGTGAGCGTGTGAGAGAGCATCCACCATTATCCTCTTTAAACCCTAATTTCTGCAGTCAATCAATTAGGGGTTTTGAGCGTAAGTAAGTCTTTGAATAAATTGATTATTCAATTTGTAATTATAGGTTAGTCTCTCCACTTTGCTACCTATAATTTTGTAATCTCTCTCTTTTGTACTCTCTTTCTTCAGTGAAATAAAGAATAGTTGTTGGGTCCGTGGACGTAGGCAATCTAGCTAAACCACGTTAAATCTCTGTGTTCTCCTTTCTTCTATATTTTTTTTGTTTGGTGATTATTTTTCATTGAATTTATGGTTGGTAATTAATCGACAAGCTAGATCCTTCTTTTTGATTGTTTCCACGCATTAGCATTCCGCTGCGTTTTTGGAGTTTGTGCGAATCAATTGAATTTCCGCACAACAGCTCCATCATCCCAAATTCTACAAAATTTTGTAGATGTTCGGTCAACATGCAGAGGATTATCTCTATAAAATTTGAGGCTATTTCGATATTTGTAGCCTTTGAAAATCGTAAATCAATTGTTCACCGTTCAAACGTTTATTTTAACTATTAAATTTAAACATCAAATATATTATGCTATATATATCGAAACGAGCCCAAATTTTATAGAGATGATCCTCTACATGTTGATTGAACATCCATAAAATTTTATTGTTAGTCCATGAGATGATGGTTTTGATGACAACAACCTTAGAATAGATTATAAAATATAAATACTGACATTATAAGTTTAGATATATATGTATATGCAGAATTTAATCATACAGGTACCAAGAATGAAGACTGTACAGTATAGAGATTCAAGATATCAAGATAGAAGACTCATGAGTATCAAGATATCAAGAGTTCAAGATTTCAAGGTTAGGTATTTTTATTAGGAATTTTGTTAAAACTCATAGAAAAGCACTGACATCTTAAAATCCAATTTATTCGTGGAATGGAATCCACTTCGAGCCTGTTAAAGGGATGAAACCCTAAGTAGGATGGAACCTACGAAAAATCTAGTGGAACATTGTTTTGTATCCACTAACCTTTTATTCAAAATGGTTTTACAAAATTATCTTGTTTTCAAAATGATTTCAAAACTTTCTTTTTAAAAACATCAAAACCCTCTATCCTGATTTTAAATAATTTTAGCCTCAAAATTATCTTTAATTTCAAAGTCAAAATTACTCCTGATTTTAAACTATCTTTTAAATATAATATATATTTAACTTTTAAATATTTACACTTAGATTTAAATATAAAATTGTAGTTAAATTCTACATATATTATTCTCTATATTTACTTATGAATTTTAACTATAGTCAAGTATATTTATAAAGTTTAAAATGGTTTTAATATAAAATAAAAGTTATTTTCAAAGAAAAACAAGACACCAAAAAATACTTTGGGATGTCGACATGCCCAAGTACTCCATGTCGACATGGTGTCAATTGAAGTTCAAAATTTAAATTTCAAAATAAGTGTCTATTCGCCATAACTCTTCATGAATGAACATGGTTGTTGTTCTTCTATAAATAGGGGTTAGTTTCAACGAATTTAATATCAGATTTTCTGGTTTTTCACTCCTCTACTTCTTCCACATTTCTTAATACATATTCTTACCATTACTCCGCCGAAATGCACATTGAGTCAAACTTGATTAATTCTAGTTTGATTCTCTATCACTATCACTACAAGGTTCTCAGTGCTATTCAGAGTTCTAGGCTTTTTGTAATCAATCAAAAGAGAAAAAGTGTGATTGTAGCCTTGAAAATCAATCAAAAGAGAAAAGGTGTGATTGTAGTCTTGGTAAATCAATTGGGTAAACTTGTGGCCCGGAAATCAAGTATCTCTACCCAAAGGATAGAAATTCTGGAGGGTGTACCTCGTAGCCTTGAAACCGAGGGTGTAATTATACAATTTCTTTTGAAAGGAAATCCGTACTTGTGTTGCGGGACTAGATGTAGGGTAACTCCAAACCAGTATAAAATCCGGTATGTTCTTTCCTTTACTACTTTTATTTTATTTCTGCATCTGTGTTTATTTCTGTGGTCATATCTGTGTCTGTATATTGCATACATTGGTGTCTAAATTAACTTAAACTCAAAAAGATTTAGTAATTCTTTATTAACACTATTCACCCTCCCTCTAGTGTTAATCCTAACCTTAAGATCCCTAATCCGCAATTTCTCACAATTGGTATCAGAGCATGGTTTTCAAAGCTTCATAATCTGCTTTTTGACAAGTTTTCAAAATGGCTACCAACACTGGTACTGTTACTAACACTAGTATCCCTGTCACTAGTTCATTCGTAGAGGGTCAGTCTACTGTCAGAACACCACTTTTAATGGCAGTAACTATGCATATTGGGCATGTAAGATGAAAATATATTTACAATCTATAGGATTAGACACTTGGAATATCACACAAACTGAATATTCTGAACCCACAACTAATTTTGCACAGTGGACTGCTGAGCAAAAGATTGTTGCACAAAATAATTCGAAGGCAATGAATATTCTATTTTGTTCACTAGATAGAAATGAATTCAATAGAGTGTCAGTTTGTAAGTCTGCATATGAAATTTGAAAAACTTCGCAAGTTACTCACGAAGGAATAAGCAAAGTTAAACAGACCAAAATTTGCATGGTCACGAATCAGTTTCAATTATTTAAAATGAATCCTAATGAGTCTATTTCAGATATATATAGTAGATTTCAGGATATTGTGCATTCTCTTATATCTTTGGGAAAGGAATTTTCTGAAGAAGATCAAGTCAGAAAGATTTTAAATTCTCTAACTCCAGAATGGGATCAAAAGACACTTGCGATCGAAGAGGCAAATGACATCAGTACTTTAAAGATAGAAGAATTAATTGAAAATCTAATGTCGTATGAAGTTCAAATGATCGGGAGAAGAGAAAGTAAAGCATATGAAAAGAAATCAATGGCATTCAATGCATTGACCGATGGATCAGACTCAAATAGCGATAACGATGAAGAGATAGCCTTTATGACCAGAAATTTTAGGAAATTCCTGAAATACAGAAAGATGAATAATCTCAAGAGAAACAACTATAACAATTCTGGAAATCAGAATGTAGTGAAAAATAATGACAATGTTACAACTGTGATAAACCAGACCATTTCAAAAGAGACCGTCTGTATCCAGATAGGCAAAATTCTCCTATGAACAATGATCCAGCAAAGAAACGAAAACATGCGTTTACTGCTACTCTAGATGACTCAGACTCGTCCTCAAGTGATGATGATCAAAAGACACATAATTCAAATTTTTGTTTCACAATTGTTCATGACTCCAATGAATTCAAAGAGACGGACTTAGAAAAAGGTACACGTTTACAATACAATTGGTTGAAATTGCTTGCTTAGAATTAGTTGCTTAATTGTTTGATTGATTGATTTTGAATTGGTGTGTTGTTTGAATTTTAAAATTTATTTTCTATTTTTTATTATTATTTCATTATTTTTTTATTTTTTTATTTTTTTAATAGTATAATAATATTTTTTGAAATATACTCGAAGTTTAATAATATTTCAGATATATATAGGCATTAAAAATAATAATAATATGTATATATATATTAGAGATTTTAGGAAAAATCAATTCATGAAAATTCAAAGGCACATGTCGACATGGTCCGTACCATGATGTCGACATGGGTACCTGAATTTGAATTTCAAAATTTGAATTCAAATGTTTGAATTTCCCTCCATCTTTTCACCTCATTCAATTCTCTGAAAAGCTATCTTTTGACCAGAGAATATGTCCTTTAAGAATCTATTTATTCACTATCTTTTATCATATATTTTCACTCTTATTTTCAAATTCAAACTCTCTCTTCATAACTTCAAGCTCTGATACCAATTGTGAGAAATTGTGGATTACGGATCTTAAGGCTAGGATTAACACTATTCACCCTCCCTCTAGTGTTGCCTTAAGATCCGTAATTCGCAATTTCTCACATTTATAACATTTGAAATAGTGTAGCTCAAGATATGATAGGGGTGCTAAAATGATGCTCCAAAATAAGTTTGTCACTGAACCATCCTATATGTGTATGTGTGTGTGTGTATGTGCACGTGTGTGCACGTGCGCGTGCGTGTATGTGTGTGCGCGTGTATGTGTGTGTGTGCGTGTATCAAAACCTTTGACTAGAGTAAATCAATAATTATTTCATGTTGAACCGATAGCTTTAAAGTGGTCTATGAAATTAACTACGTATCTTAGTAGAATTTTTTATCATAACCACTCTCGATATTTAAGTGATACAATACTAACAAAAAGAATATGTGCATAAAATGTCGTTACAAAGTCCAGTTTAATGCAGATAAGAAACTGGATTTTGCTTAAATAATCTATAAATGATTGAATTATGCCTAATACCGTACTTTAATAAAGTCCATACTATTAGAACTAGACCGATCTACAACAGGTGAAACAGACAGAGTTTAATTTTTTTTCCCTATTCTAGATCATTGTTGCCATATGAGTCTAAATGGTTGTATTAGATCCAATCTAGTTAATTTAAATAAAATCCAGTTTTATTTAATTTTGTTCTATTTAATTAATGAATCTAATCAATTAATAATTATAAAGATTTTGATTTATCATAATATACTCATGTGCGTAAATCGTGTATTTGCGAGATATATTAAAGTGTACATTGTTAATCTCTACGTCCGTAGATGTTGGAATTGCATCTCAATGTATATATTGGCTATTTATATGTGCATCGAATCTCTCAAAACATTGTTTAATATTTATGAATAATATATATATATATATATATTCCAAAAGATATTTAAATTAAATAAATAAATGAAATATCTAAAATTGACTTTGACTAAGTCGATGAGATTGAAAGAACTTAGTATTCAAAATTCTAAAAAATATCTTAATAAATATTTTTATATATTCTAATATATATATACATACATATACATATATAACTAGCTTTCAATCAAATGTAATTTTTTATACCATTTATTAAATACAGAAAAATAGATTGGAGGAACTTTTTACTTCTCTGTTTTGGACCTATGGACGCGGGTTTGTTTTTTGGTCTCAAGGACACGCGCTTTATTTTTTGGTTCGAAGGACATACTTTTTGTAAAATTTAAACTTGCACTTCACTATCATTCATCTTCTTTCTTCCTAATTTCTTCTTGATCTTCATTCTAATATTATTGATCATAGTGCAATCTTCTCGATTCAAGGACGTGTGTTTCTTTATTTTTGTATTCGATTTTCTCGATTCTCTGGCGATCTTCATCGTGATGTCGATCTTCATCAAACACTTTCCACTTTCAGGTATATTGCTCTTATTTGTTTCGATCTTCTTCTTATATTCCTCTGATGTAATATCTTTCGTTTATTAGTTATATTTTTGACACTTTGTCTTCTTCCAGAATTCGGTACTAGATTTAGATTTGTTTCAATGGCAAAGTAAGATTTATTGTGGACTTTTATGTTTCTTTAGCATTGTTTATTGTTATACAATTTTAATGCTCATCTAAAATTCTAGTGAATTTTATATGTAGTTTGTTGCATTATGCTATGTTTATATAGCATTCTTTATTATTGTATCCATAATTTGTTTTAATTTGATTATGCTATGTTCGTTCAATATTAGCCTTTTAATTAATTTATTTTTCTTTCATTTAGCACTTAACATTTATTATTTTCGTTCTTTTCATTTTGTCATTCTATATTAATTTAGCATTTGTTGTATTGATTATTAACTTATTATTATTATTTTTTGTTATGCTATCTTAATTTAGCATTTTATGTTATTGCTATATTCATAAGAGTAAGTAAGTTTGCTAATTAGTTTTTAAAATTTCTTTTGCAGTACTGATATTTACAATGATGAAGCAAATAGTGTGCTAGTTATTTTTAAACATAATGAGAATTGTTACTCTAATCGACTTAATACAGGCTCTTCTTTGTTTGGTGTTAAGACTAAAATCTATGAAGTTTGGTCACATCTTAGTCCGTTTTCTACTGAGATATCTCATGTCTTGAGAATAAGAATATAATCATTGATACTGATTCATATTTGATTAGTATTATGTATTTTCTACTATTCAAGAAGAGTGTATATTTTATTACTGTCAAGGAGAATGTTTGTGCTATGAAAGCTGATATCGGTGGCTGTGTTTTAGGCCACGCAAGTGTTAAAAGCAAATCAATCGGTAGTAATTCTGCTACAAATAGTGATTCACATGTTGATTCTTCTTATTATTTGAAAGACATGTTGAAGAAAGGTTCTCAAAAAACTATTGTGGATTTTCTTGGTTTTTGTTTTAATGGAGCCGAGGATTTTAGGGAGTTTTTAGTGGCAAAATGGTTATGATTTGATTTTTGTAAGAAATTCTCTCGATGGAATTTCGGTTAATTGCTCTTGGTTGAATAATGGTTGTAAGTTTTATCTTAATGCTTCTTCGGATCCTGGTCTACTCTCTCGTTTTTTTATTATAACTTATAATTTTGATCATTCATGTGGAGCTGGTCTTAGAGATGTTAATAGAGTTGATATTTCTAGTATATTTGTCAAATCGTTGATTATTGACCAAATTCGAGACTCCTATGAAGAAGCCAAAAGATATTCTCAAGGAATTCAGAAGAGAGTACAATTTTAATCTTTCATATTATTATGCATATAGAGGTAAACAAATGGTTTTGAAGGAAATATATGGGGATGATTCTATGTCATATAATGATTTAAATTGGTATTTGGAGGCGTTGCAAAAGTATAATCCTGGTAGTTATGTGGCCATGGAAGTTAATTCTTCAACCAATCAATTTGAAAAAGTTTGTATTGGTTTTGGTGCTTGCCTACTTGGATTTAAGCACTATCGGCTATTAATGTTTTTAGATGCAGCTGCTTTAAAAGGAAGATTGGATGTTTTGTTAGCTGTTACTTCTAAAAATGGTAACCAAGGTATGAGTTTCATTTTAATTTTGTTTTATTTACTTATTTATTTTTGGTAATCATATATTCAACTATCATTGTTCAAAGAAGTACAGAATTTTTTATGCAGTCATGTTTACACTATAATTGTTTGCTCTATCTAATGGTCGAGTTGTTTACATTATAAATGTTTATAGTAGAAATGTCTACAAAAACAAGAACTAAAATTTTATGATACGGTAACTAACTTTAAAATAACATATGCAAGATTCATATATCATTTTGAATCTAACTCAATTTTGTATAGTATAAAATATTAATATTTAATACAGGTTTTAATGTTTAATATAATTCATGTTTTTTTACTGCTGAGCAGTCATTAACTATTTATTTTATAGGTTTCTTTCCTCTTGAAATGGGTATTGTTTCACACGAAAATGAAGCTAATTGGTCTTGGTTTTTGTCCCATTTGAACGAAATGCTTCATGAAGATCGGTCTTTAGTTTTTATGTCTGATCGTCAATGTGGTCTCATTTTAGGTGTTCCAAATATTTCCTTCATCATATCATAGCTATTATTTACTTCATACGGAATAAAATATTGGTATTGTTGTCAAGGCGGCTAAAGGTGATTCATCTATTATTGAGTTGTTCAAACTTTATGCTAGAGCTTATAATATGTATGATTTTGAGTGGTACCTTTCTAAATTTAAGAATGTTGGGGGTATGTCCACAGAAAAATTTCTAAGAGATAAACCTTTTAACCATTAGGCGGATTTATTTTTTCAAGGAAGCATTATGGTGAATATTCTTCAAATGTTGCAGAAAGTTTCAACTCTTGGATTTTGGATGATTGAGTTATGCCTATAATTTTTTGTTTGGATGGTATTCGAGTGAAAATTATGGAGCAAATGGCTACACGAAGAGAAGATTGTTGTTTTTGGACAATGAATCTTTGTCATGTTATGAAGGAACATTTGTCTAAGTTAGTCGATGATGGATTTAGTTGGGATGTTTATAAGTCTTTTGAATTTGTGTTTGAAATTAAATCTCCTAAGTCACAGGTTGTTGATCCTCAAAATCGTTTATCTAGTTGTAATCAATGGAGAGTTACTAGTTTTCCATATGCCCATGCAATTAAGTGCATTAACAAGTCTAGGTTATCAGTTTATGATTATGTGGAGGACTATTTTACTGTTAATGCTTTCAGATCTTCGTATGCTAATGCTATCAATCCAATTGCAGATTTTGGTAAGACAGTTGCTGCTGAAAATGATGTTGATTAAGCCTCCTATAGAGGTTCGTGGTGCAGGAAGGCCATCTACAAAGAGGTGTGGTGGATTTGGATATTCTCAAAGCAAAAGAAACAGATGCAGTCAGTGTAATGAAGTTGGCTACAACAAAAGGAATTGTATTTCTTCTTCGAAAAGTTAAAATTTTTATGTATTTTGTTACTGTAATGGAGTAGTTTTTTAAGTGTAAAACTGCTAAAGCTTATAGAAGAATGAAGTCAGACTATGTGAAATCATTATAAAATAAATTGTGAAATGTTTTGGTTATTTTATTTTAATTTCTAATATCAGCTGTTCGTATATTTTTCCATTATTGGTGAATTTCTGTTTTTAGGAATATATTATTTATTCATATTGCAAAATATTTAGTTTGAATTAAAGAATTTCATGAGCTGCACTTCAGTATTAACATTTTAGTTGAATGCTGGTTGTATTTAGCATTTCAGTTGAATGTTAGTTGTAACAAGCATTTCATTATAAACAGTATGTATCACACCTGAAATACAATATGAATATTAGAAACTGCAACCTGTCATTGTATAGAATTGAGTAAGCTTTTGTGCAAGAATGAAAAATCTGATGACGATGATGATTTACTGTTTATATGACGATTTGTTGATATTACGTAAGTGGTTTTGTGATGAGCTTCCGAACTAATGATGAGGTGATTAAAGGGTGAAGTGAGTACCAGTTAAAAATTCTAGTACGAATCATTATCTAGAAAATTATGGCAATGGATGTGGAGATTGCAACAAAAAAAAGTAGTAGTTGTATATTGGTTGAACAATCACAATAGAATGTTGGTAAAGAGCAGCCGTTGAATTAATATTCAATCAAACTTACAAGCACCATTGTCCCAGTGGTTAAGTGCTTCACTTTGGTACGAGAGGTCACAAGTTCGAAACTTGCGTAGCATGATTCGAACATTTATTGATATGTGATATGTTGTATATTGTATCTAAGTACCCGATTCAAAAAAATATTCAATCAAACTGAGGAATCGCTATAATTTTGTAGTAGAGTAACATAACCCAAAAGGAATAGGGGCAAGTGCAAAAAAGTGCACTGCAAAGTTGATGTTCTATGAATGTACAGTGTAGACCATAGCTTATAAATGCATATCAAATGTCTAAGTGGGTACGATGGGTAAGCATATAAACATTTAAGTTGAACGATAGTTGTATTTGGCATTTCAGTCAAATGCTAGTTATAACTAGCATTACGGTATAAATAGTACTCAACATACTTGAAACAGAGTACAGACGCTAAAAAGCATATAAAAATACCATGTGGATAAATTCACACTTTATTCATCACAGTTGAATGACTGAGAAATGTATTTTCACAAAATGCTAGTTTTATCTAGCATTACAGTATAAACATTATTCACCACTTCAGAAACACAGTAAAAGCATCAAAAAACACATAAAATTGACATTTGAATATATCCATAGTTTATCAATTGTAGTTCATGCACTGAAAACAGACAACTATACTCGAATCAAATTCAAAATGAGAAGTTCAAATCCATTGCAGCAATCTATACACATAACAAAATATGTATTTTTGCAAAATGCTAGTTCTATCTTGCATTACAGTATAAACATTATTCACCACTTCAGAACACAACAAAAGCATCAAAAAACACATAAAAATGACACTTGAATATATCCATAGTTTATCCATTGTAGTTCATGCACTGAAAACAGACAACTATACTCGAATCAAATTCAAACTGAGAAGTTCAAATCCATCATAGCACTCTATACACAGAATAAGATACAAGCATTCAAAAACATTCATAGTGACACCGTTGCAACAGTTAGTTCTTATGTAGAGTCTTTGTAGGACTTCTCCACCGACCAACTATAATGTGGATCTTTGAGTATGTCATATGCCATTGCAGCTCTTAGTTTTCTAATTGTTTCCTTTGTATATTTTGTTGGCATCTCATCCTTGTCAAGTTTTTTCAAGTTTGCCATCACAAAGAATGCACAATCAAGTCTGTTTTAGATATAGAAATATTAGTTAATATTATAGTATAATTTAATGCTAAAATAAGATAGCATTCTTTACTCTAGAATTCTAAAATATAACATTATATTTTGATCACAATATTAATCAATACATTCATAGAGACACCATTACTGCGTCTCGCATGTGCTCCTTATACATAATCTTTTTGTTCAATAGATGCAGTCCAATGAACTGTCAATTAGAAATGCTAGCTTTTACTATCATTTTGCATATTTAATGCATTCCACTGCAATTTAAAAATACAAATAATATTTTGGCTATCAGTTTACATGTTTAGTTTAGTGCAATAGACTTTAAAAATACTTATGCTAATCTAAATAATCATTTTGGATATTTGATATATTTATATGCTCTATATAAACATAGATGATAGTTTGAAATGCCATTTTTTTCATTTTCCCAGTTTTATGCACTTCAAAATTTTAAGTTCATGGTTTAAATATCATTTTTATAATTAGATTTATTCCACTGTATTTTAAAAAAAGTTAACAAAATTAGGATGAATATGCAAATATAAATGACAAGAGAACAAATGAAATTATTTACTTATGAATCAGAACCCTGTGGTGGACTTTTTGGTTGCAACACTTTAGGTTTGTAAAATTCTTTGTTGAGTATTCCTACTACTGCCCATTTCTTCCTGAACACCAATTCGATTTTTTCTTTCTGGAGAAAAATTAGTGTTGTATATTCATGTCAGAGTGATTTAAAAATATATTTTTCTTACAAGAATCAGGGGTTGGTTATAGCTGGGGTTTGATGTCTTTGTTGATCTGGTCTTTGGTTTGGTTGAGTCATAATGACTCCACTGCTCGTCTCGTAGTTTAGCATCAGTAAGGTCCAATGGTTTATGTAATGTAGAGGGGAAAAAATCTTCACTGTAAATTCATCATTCACAATGACATCTACTGTTGGTATGACTATGTCATTGATCACAGCTTCCTAATCATGTGCTAAAATGTTATGCATATTCACATGTATTAGAATATTTTATATTATTTTTTAATATTTAATGAAAAGCTTATACTTATCGTCATCATTGTAGTGAAGTAGTAGTTGTGTTCATGCATCTCTTGATTGTAATAGAACCAACCAATAAGTTGTTTGACCAAACAAAGAAGGTTGTAGGTTTTATGAAATAATTAATTTTTTCTATATTTTTGAATCAGAAACATTAATTCTAGTTTTAACTATCATTTACATGTTTACTGCATTGAACGTACTAGAAAACGCAAATGATAGTTTAAACAATCATCTTAGATATTCGATACATTTATATGCACTTTACAATCAATGCTATTTTTAACTATCATTCTTTTACTCAATACATTTATATGCACTTTGAACCTTTAAATGCTATTTTTAACTATCATTCTCTCATCCTATGCATTTATATTCACTTACAAAAATATGAATGCTAATTTTAACCATCATTCTCCCATTTTATACAGTTATCTACACTTTACAAATACTAATGCTACTTTTAGCTGTCATTCTCCCATTTAATTCGTTTTAATGCACTTTGAAAAGTTGAATGCTAGGATTACCTATCATTCTACCATTTTATACATTTATATACACTTTTTAACTATCATAATTCTCATTTGATGCATACCTATCCATCTGTATCTTTCTCAAACAGAACAGCTTCCGGATATTGTAATTCCTCCTTTGTCTCCTTCATCTTTTTCATAAGCTATAGTGCTGCAATTGAAAAGTTAGTTTTTTTTTCAATTTTATTTAATTACAAATATAATGAAAGAAAAAAGGTCATAAATATTACTTCTCACTTTCGTTGAATTTGAAGAAAGTAAGAATTTTGCTTTGCTGTTCTTCATAGAATACTGCTTTTTATGATGATGTTACTCTTGTAAGCTTTACTTGATGGAGAGTACCCATCAACATCAATAATTTCTTCATTTTCAACTGTATTGACTTGTACATCTGTTTCAGTTTCAGTTTCCACTTTGTAATCGGATCCTTCATTTTGTTCTTCTTGTTCCTGTTCACTTGTATTTTCCTTTTCACCTTCTTCAGTTTCAGTTTGTTCCTTTTAGTCTGCATTTTCAATATTTTTCTTCTCTGTTTTTCTGTGAACAATTTCATACTGGAAATCGAGATCAATTTATTCCTCCATTGGTGCTTTTTAACCCATAAAACTAAAGAGCTTGGTTTCTTCTGTACTTTTTCATGCACCGTTGGGGATTTTCTGTTGCCTCTGAAGTTTGTTTTGATCCTGTTGTTCTTTTTCCTAATGCATCTTCTTAATTTCCTGAGTTATGTTAAGATCAAATTATAGAGTTTTTGTTTCTTCTCTTGCTTATTCCACATCTTGATCTCTTTTTTCAACTCTATTCTAATGCCTTCCGCTTCTATTCTTTTTTGTCTCTCCTTTTCTAGTTCCTCTTCACTCTTCTTTAAAAAAAATTCTACATCTACAATGTACTGCTATAGCCAGTCGACTTGCTCTTTTGATGTTGATTCCAAGTTTTCTTTTTTCATCCCAATGTTCTTATTGGTATCATGTTGAACAAATTTTTGTTGGTTTGTTTGTCGAAGAAGTGCCTTTTCATTTTCAGTCAGGTTTCTTATTTCAATGAAAATCTATATAATAACATAAAATAGTAATGAATTAGTAATATACAATGAATGAACTAATGATATATATATATATATATATATATATATATATATATATATAACTGTCATTTTTCATATAATGTTATATCAAACTATCATTCTGCAATTATCAATCTAACTATCATCTAACATTTATCAAAAACTAGAATGCTATTTTCATCTGTCATCCAACATAATGCATGAACAAATAAATGATACATTCAACTATCATTATGCAATTATCAATCTAACTATCATCAAACATTTATCAAAAACTGGAATGCTATTTTCATCTATCATTCCAACATAATGCATGTAACGAATAAAATGATACATTCAACTATCATTTTGCAATTATCAATCTTACTATCATCTATCATTTATCAAAAACTGGAATGCTATTTTCATATATCATTGCAACATAATGCATGTAACGAATACAATGATACATTGAACTATCATTCTATAATTATAAATTTAACTATCATCTAACATTTATCAAGAACTGGATGCTATTTTCATCTATCATTCCAACATAATGCATGTAACGAATAAAATGATACATTTAACTATCATTCTACAATTATCAATCTAACTATCATCTAACATTTATCAAAAACTAGAAAGCTATTTTCATCTATCATTCCAACATAATGCATGTAACGAATAAAATGATATATTAAACTATCATTCTGCAATTATCGATCTAACTATCATCTAACATTTATCAAATACTAGAATGGTATTTTTCATCTATCATTCCAACATTCAACTGTCATTCTAAAACTATCTTTTATTTAAAAAAGAACCGATGTTATACCATTGTCTTTCTTTTCCTACTGACGGTTTCATCGCAAAGCTTTTGTTTCTTCATTTCACCTTCATTTGCAATGTTTGTTGCCTTAGATTTTCTCATGATCTTTGTTTTTTCAAGAATAGCATTTGAATCAACAATCGTCGATGCCCTAGTTTGTTGTCTTGTCTTTTTTCAAGAATAGCATTCGAATCAATCCTAGTTTTGGAATCCCTAAGTTCATTCATTTTTGGTTCAAGATTTTTTTAAATTTGTGGATTTAAGTCGATCAATTTAGCTTCTGAAGTAGATTGTGTTCGTAAATTAGTTCGGAGAAGAAAAGTATTTTTGGTTTCGATTGCCATTGTTTAATGAAGGACACACTGCTGAAATTTTGTTTTCGGAGTAAAAGAGTACAAAAAAGCAGAAATGATTGTGAAAATTTGAATTATATATATGTGCTTGTCCTTTAGACGGAAGTTAATTTTTTCTATCCATGGAAATTAAAATTTATTTAACTTCATCCTTTAGACTAATTTACTCTATTAAATATATGTAAATAAGTAGTGTAGACATATTTTATTATAAAATAACATTTTAAATTTCATAAAACATAATTTAATAATAACTTTTAGCCAGAAAAGTAACAATTGTTTTTTTCAAAAAACAAAATATTTTTATAATATATGTATGTATATATGTATGTATTATACTAAACAATGTTTTAAAATAATTAAAAATATATTTATATTGTTAAATAAGTTTTGGTAGAATGAAACTTTTTTATTTTCGAAACTAATTTAAATTTAGTATTATATATATGTATTTTTAAATACACATTTATGGATATTAGGTTTTAGAATTGATAAATAATTATTTTGAACATTAAAATATATATAAATAATATTTAAAATAACATACAGATATAATATAAAGTATGTGGCCGTAATAAAAAAAATAAGTGATAAAAAGTACTGCTATGTTGGAATATATATATATATATATATATATATATATATTGTTCAAGGTGAACTAATTAATTAGATGATTAGATGAGACAATATATGCAGATATAAAATTTTTATATGCAATGATCTAATAGCATATGATTATAAAATTAAAATAGAATATGCCTTTTATCTCTTTAAGGGTGAAACGGTTAAATGCAGTTGGTTGAAGATGACTCTTGGATCCACCTTGAATCAATTTTAAACCTTGTAACAATCTAGGTCGTCATAATCTACATTTGATTTGATGTGAAAATAGGCTATGGTATTACGGCTATGGGTATGTAGAGAGCTTGGCCATGGGGGCCAAAAGTGGACGGTTTCAAGAGGAAAAGAGCAAAAGAGAAGTTTGGTTTATATGGAGGAGGAGGAGAAATTCCCCAGCTTTTACCATTTCTCCTCTTACCAATTCTAAGATCAGATCAAGAATTCAAATCAAAAATATCTCCATCCCTTCCTCTGTTATGGCCAGCCAAAACTAAGGCTATATGGGCCTTTAAACAACTTAAACCCATTTAATAATTAATAATATTTAAATCATATTTAAATGTGTATAGTGTAACAGGCCGCTATTTTGGACTATTCGCATCCGCACATGTCGGACTTGAATAATTCAAAATACCGAATTGTTAATTTAAATTTGGCAAAACTGAACATATACAGTAAATAAATAATCACAGAATCACAGAAACAGAGTAGTAATATGCAGCGAAAGCAAAAGATAGTAGTTTATGAAGCTACTATATATATATACACACACACATATAACAGAGTTAAATAAGTTACACTAGAAGTCTCGAATACAATAGTCAAACAAAAGAATCAGAATACATCACTGGAATCAACTGAATATCTGAAAGTTGGATAGATAGCCGGATCTCCAAGCGAAGCTCCAACTCCAAAAGTGAGTCTCGAATACTAGTACACTCAGTCTGACCCGAGCGTAAAGAAAAACACAAAACACTCGAGTCAGGATTAATATTCTTATATCAATAAATCCAACTCAAGTGAAATAACAACAGAAATACAAGTAACTCAAAGGATGTTGGAATAACCATCCTCTAAGGGTCCGTTAAACTATCTACTATGTAGTAGTGTACGCTAAGTAGATAATGTCTATCAGTAATATAAATATCAAAATATTGTTAAGGCGTTACCATTATTCCCCTTAACACATTTTATATAAGCGTTATAGTCTATACAGCACTGTAAACTCCACCGTAAACTAGCGTGATATCAGGGAGTACTCCATAGGTATAACACACAAAAAATTCATAGTGGTTTCGTATATAGGGATATAAGTATGACAAGGCACATGAGGCAATACCCAAGGTAGTGAAACTACCGTTTGCCTGATCCGGACTGGTGAAAATGCATCGCCGCAACGATCGCAACACCGCGAAACAACACTTTCAAAATTTCGAGGGTGCACCAATCAATAATCAGTAATGAGTAGTTTACGAAGAAGCGTGTTCACTCGAGGTGGCTAACCCCATTTGGCCCGACACGGCTCCTGTTTTAGTCATTTTCAATTTGACACAAGTGTCAAGGCTATCCATTATCGTTCTCTTTCTTCAGTCATCACGTACATCATTCCAACCACTTCATTCTAGATCACACTACGCATATTGTTATTAAAGTGGTTTTTGGTTTAGACAGAGAGTATGTCCATAACTGATTCCGGCTTCTTTAATAACTTCCGTAATTATTACACCGATTGGTCGTTTAATATATTTCACAACCAAATCAAATTCAATTCAAAATCAATTAGAGTCTATAAATCAACATTTCATTTGTCTTCCTAAATCAATTTCCATAATTTACGTTTCAAAACTTCCAAATTTCCATTTCAAAATCTTATAAAAAAATTCAACTTTTATTTAAAACAATTCAAATATTGATTCAAGTTCATATATAAGTTTCATTCTGAAATTATTTAAATTAATTTAACTTAAAATTCAAATCAATTTAAATTCATTTATCGATTTCATTCAATATTCGTTAAGTTAATTTATCATTCAAAACAATTTCTATTAAATTTCCAATTCATTAAATAAACTACTTAAGTTCAACTTCATTATATCAACTTACAAATTGAATTCAATTAGATTCGTCGATCAAGTTCTTTAAATTACAAGTCTTATATTTATTCCAATAAATCACATTTTATTTCTTGTTAAAGAAATTCAATTTCACTTATTTATTTACTTGGTTACAAATTTCAAAACTCAATTAATAAAGGAACTAAATTTCACATATTCAAGAAGTTCAATTTCACTTATTAACTTCCTTAAATTTTCAAAACTTAAATAAATAAAGTAACCCAATTTCATTTATTAATCAAGTTCAAATTCACTTATTCAAAAGTTCAATTTTTCTTATCAAAGAATTCAAATTTTTATTTAATTATCAAATAATTCAAATTTATTTAATTATTAAATAATTTCAAATCTTAATTAAACAAATTCAAACTTAATTATTAAATAATTCCAAAACTCAATGATTAAATAATTCCAAACTTAATGATTAATTAAATTTTTAAACCACATTCTTTCATCAACTATTATGTTAATATTTGATTCAGATTATTAAATATTAACATTTTCCTTTCATAAAATTCAAATTCCAACTTCATTTCAAAACCTTATTATTTATTAAAATAAAATCTTTATTTTATTTTTAAATCAAATTTATTGACCAATCGGGTTTTTATTTAATTCTCTATCCAAAGTCAAGTTCATTTGGGTACTTATCATTTCAACACGATTCCAATTCAATTCAAAAATCAAAGCATCGCAAAGGGAACTTGCAGTGTGATAACTGGGATGGTGTCAAAGTAAATAAACAGGCAATAACAACAATCAATAACAATCCAATAATTAATTTTAAATAATCCCGAAATAATCATATTAATTTACATTGTTGTGCAAATTAATATAATTATTTGTAGAATCTACATTGTCATTCCATGTAGATTAAAGATTATTACACTAATATTATACAGTTTTTCACTTAGTATCTACTCAATTTCATACTACAACAGCTTACACAACATACATTCATTGGTTCAAGGTGTAATTAACCATATTTCTAAGTGTCAATTAGTTTGAACATTTAAAGGGTTATATTTACAAATTTAACTAATCAAATTCAACACATATGTCGATTCAAATTTTTAACTACCCTACACCAAATTCAATTGCAGAATATTTATCACTTTATACATTACAATTTAACATCTAATATAAACAACAAAAAATCAATCAATTATCAACCAAATGGGATTATCATTGTATAGTTAACAGATAATGGTGTCAAATGTCACAGGCGAACCGATACAAGTAATAACATATATATAACAGTGTAAATCACTAACATCAGCATATTTCAATTGTCGTTCAATTGAAATCAAATTTAATAAATAAAAGAACATTAATCGTGAGTGATTGCTCACCTTTCGAGACTAGATAGAGTAGACAAAGAAATGAGCTATGAATTCCAAAGCAAAGCTAGATGGACACGATTCGGTGAAGAAAACGGGCACAACGAACAAAGCTGATAAATGGGAAAACGATGAGAAATAATCGGAATCAGTTGATATAATTAAAACGAGATGCATATTATATTATTACTTTTCTTAAAACCAATATTCAAGTTAAATTACATATTTTATTTCATATCATAATACAAATCCAAATCATCTTATATGTTATAATTTAGAAATCTAAGAGAGACCGAAAAATATCTATATTATATATAAACTTTTACATACTTATAAAATGATAATACTTATATTATATTTTATTCCCTTCAAAATGTCATGTATATATATTTTAAAATATGACTTATATATACATATACTTATACATCCTTCAACAAATACTTAGTTTAAATACATTTTTTTTCTTTTTTAAAAAAAAATTTAACATATCTATATTTATTTCAAGATGACAATAACCATATACCTCTCAAATTTAAATTTTCAAAACAACAAACTTTATACAAACTGCAACTATTGTTTTGAGAACTATAAATATAAACTATTAACTTGTACATTAAACCCAAAATACTATATATGTAAATCTTATACATTATAACATATTATAATTACACTGTAACATATTTACACATAAATAGACACTATGAAAGACAAATATACCTTAAAAAATAAAATTGAATTACCTTAACAAATGTTAATACATTCCCAGACAAGTGCTCAGGTGCGAACACATATATATGCGAACAATTTTCACAGCCTATATCTATATATATAAACCTATACGTCTATGAACGGTTTAAGATTATATACTCTTTCAAAATCAATTATTTTAACTAAAACTCAAACATATACTACATTTAAACTAAAACATACCCTCGATATATATACACTACATGTAATCATAAAGCAAAAGTCAAATATTATACTGTGTATTGAAAACCAACATGAACCGTTTTATAATAATATATATGTATACTGTAAAACAACAACTATATATCTATATAAACAAAATATAAATACGTATGCAATATATTACTGTAACTTATATAGGAAAATAACTCCTATATACTAATATATATACTTACAAATTTAAAAATCTAACAAACCATAAACAAAGAATACATTAACTGTTAACATATATTTGAAATCAACATCAAAAAAAAACTGTACTAACCTATAACATATCCGTGAATCACTAGAAAAGAGGAGGAAGTGAAGGTAGATTCCAAGGCGAAGGACCTTGTTGAGTTGGAGAAGCTACACTTGCAGGCTAGGGTGATTGGCTGGCTACAGGGGCTTGCGGCTAGAAAAAAACGGCATGAAGAGGAAAAGAGGTGGTCGGAGGCGGAGAATAGTGTACGGGTGCATAGGATGGTGGGACAGCATGGTCAGAGCGGACAGTGTGGAGATGGGTGCAAAGGCTTCGACAACTTGGGAAGAGGATTCAGGTGCGGAACTTGAGGGAAGGTGATTGGTGAGAGGGGAATGGTTAGACGCGGAGGTTGTGTGCGTGGATGGCAAGCTCAGGTTGCATGTGAAGTTGCCGCATGGATGGAGGAGGGTCAGGTGGAGGGGCGCTCGGCCAGGTAGCAGCGGCCTTGCTGTGAGGCGGAGGTTGGTGCTTGGTTGTGGGGTTGATGTGGCACGACATTGATTTGAGGGGAATGGAAGAATGGTTTCTAAAGAGTGGAAAAGAACAGGTATGGGAGAAGGCAACAGTAGGAATTTGGGGTAGTTACCGTAAATTTTTTAAAAAGTCACCATAAATTTTGATTTATACATCGGAAGCAATATACGTTCGAACCAAAATTTTTGAAAATAATTATGGCAAGCGGCTATTGATTTTGTACAGTAGGAATTTGGGTAGTCACGGTTCAAAGTATGAAAAAATAAAGGTCACGGTACAGATACGGTGAACCGTTTACCGATTTCACCGCGTATTGAAACTCCGAAACACGGGTACAGATATGTTGCAGAGATCAGCATGACGAGACGATCAAAACGGTATGCAGATATTAGTGATTCGATTGAATTATAAAAATTCGAATTTTCTACTAGCGGAAAATGCAAGAAAAACACAGAAAAATAAGATCGACGGAGCTAAAGAAGTCCGAATTTGAAAAAATAAAAAATTTCGTCTTCTCAGAAGATGATTTAGAATTTTTCTATGTAAACATATTTAGGTTTCAAAAACGTTTTATTTTCATCGAATTTTAACTGACTAAATTGAAATAAAGTTACGCACGAAAATAAACTTTCATATTTTCGGATGAAAATTTACCAGTTGCTATATTTAATTAGACGCATTCCAAATATCAATTTTTATTTCAAAATTTTATTATTTGAAATTCCACAAAATTTCAATTAATATCGTTATTAAAACCAGTTAAATTTACGAGTCGTTACACTCTCCCCCACTCAAAACTTTTCGTCCTCGAAAAGGAAGGAGGTAGGAGAATAGAAACAACCAGAAGAAAATAGAATTGAATTCCAAAGTAAAACAATTAATTTAAACCATATGAATTTCAATTGAATTAACTAATATTCAATAATTGATTTAAAAATTCAAGGTATTTCAATAAGTTGATTTAATTTCAATTTATTAATATTTGATACAAAAGATTCTCTTGAAACGCAATTTTATTTAATTTGTCTCATTTACTATTCATTGTTTTATTATCTAATTATCCTTTATTAACAATTTTCTAAAATCATAAACTTGAATAGTTATTATTATAATCATATTTTATTTTAATTTTTCTTTGTTCCAATTTATTATTAAATTTGTTCCACTTAATATATCCTAACACATATATTAAGTATATTTACACTATTTAAAACCACTCAAATTTATTTATAAATTCCTTTAACATCATTTTATACTATATAATATTCAATTACATAGTTAACCTTTGAAAATTTAGGTAAGCTATATATAATGCAATTGAGTATTATCCAAATAAAATTTTACAATTCGGTTATTTCAAGTTAAGTATTTGTATAAAAAGAATTTGGCTTCATTTATAATTGAAAATCATCCTTTAACAAATTTTAAGAATTAATTTCCGATTAACTTCAAACAACTTAGAAATATATATATATATATATATATATATATATATATATATATATATTCATAATATATCAAATCAAATTTAAAATCTTCAATATATATATAAATCAAGTCATGTTTATAAATTCAAATCGATTTTTTTTAAACAAAAGTGTAACAGGGCTACAGAATAGTCTCTCCACCTCGAAACTCGAAAATGAACGTCGATGATGCGGCCGCCATCACCGAAATTATTTTCTAATGACAAAAGAGAAGAGCTCAAATTTAATCATTTAAAATTCTTTGAAAACCATTTCTATTCGAAATTTATATAATATGCCCTTAAAACTTTAAAACCAAAGCTTGAAATCATCGGAAATTAAATTCTCAACTTCTTGATTTAATTTTTATTTAAATTTCTAATTTTTATAAACCATGTTTTTATAATTTCATTTATTTATCCTATTAGAATAGTCAATGGTTTACAAAATAAATGAAAATCAAATATATTTTTCAACAATAAATTCATTAACTATTTAATTTCAGAAAACTCATACTTATATATATATGTAATATAATCATACAAAATTTATCTTATTTTCCAAATTTGAAAAATATATTGCGTCTGTTTGCTCTGTTAAAGTGTTTTGGAAATCCTATCGATAGCATTGATCAGCGAATCGATCGAAGACCCAAATCAACATCAACAACTCAAACAACACAATAAATATTTGACATTTTTAATATTAATTCACAAACACACTTTCTTGCTCGACGATACATGAATGGATTTCAAAATAAGGATAGAGATTCAAATTTTATGGACTCAAATCAAAGTGAATTTTGATTCGAAGATAGGTTCGAAACAAAGATACGATAATTAGATAACAAAATAGAGAGATGGATAAGTTCCTATGAATCGCGAGCAACCTTAACCGAGTCGACCGAGACTCCAAGAATAAGATCGATACAGAATTCCGAGGTAAATCAACATTCGATCTCAAGAAATAGAATTCAGGTATAGCAGGAGATAGATAACATCGTAAACCGAGGGTACAAAAATCTTCGGTAAATCGATGTCTATTGCAAAGGAGTTTCACCCGTCTACAAATAATTCAAAGGTTGGCGAGAACGCCGATTCATTATAAAGATCATTCGAAGTGGAGTTATGAAATACTCCAGAATTAAAAGAAGACGAATAGTGAGGGACACCAATGGATTTTGGAACCGCAGGGAATGTTCCAAAATTCAAGGAATCGAGTCAAAAGGAAGAGATTCAAACTCGAATGAGAGTGATTCTGTAAATAAATTTACCCTATATGCTAAGTTTTGCCTAGAGCTAGCAAAGCTCTGATACCAACTGTAACGGCCCGCTATTTTGGACTATTTGCATCCGCACATATCGGACTTGAATAATTCAAAATACCGAATTGTTAATTTAAATTTGGAAAACTGAACATATACAGTAAATAAATAATCACAGACACAGAGTAATAATATGCAGCGGAAGCAAAAGATAGTAGTTCTGAAGCCACTATATATATATAACAGAGTTAAATAAGTTACACCAGAAGTCTCGAATACAATAGTTAAATAATAGAATCAGAATACATCACTGGAATCAACTGAATATCTAAAAATTGGATAGATAGCCGGATCTCCAAGCGAAGCTCCAACTCCAAAGGTGAGTCTCGAATACTAGTACACTCAGTCTGACCCAAGCGTAAAGCAAAACACAAAATACTCGAGTCAGGATTAATATTCTTATATTAGTAAATCCAACTCAAGTGAAATAACAATAGTAATACAAGTAACTCAAAGGATGTTGGAATAACCATCCTCTAATGGTCCGTTAAACTATCTACTATGTAGTAGTGTACGCTAAGTAGATAATGTCTATCAGTAATATAAATATCAAAATAGTGTTAAGGCGTTACCATTATTCCCCTTAACACATTTTATATAAGCGTTATAGTCTATACATCACTGTAAACTCCACCGTAAACTAGTGGGATATTAGAGAGTACTCCATAGATATAACACAAAACAAATTCGTAGTGGTCACGTATATAGGGATACAAGTATGATAAGGCACATGAGGCAATACCCAAGGTAGTGAAACTACCATTTGCCTGATCCGGACTGGTAAAAACGCATCGCCGCAATGATCGCAACACCTCGAAACAACACTCCCAAAATTTTGAGGGTGCACCAATCAATAACCAGTAATGAGTAGCTCACGAAGAAGTGTGTTCGCTCGAGGTGGCTAACCCCATTTGGCCCGGCACGACTCCCGCTTTAGTCATTTCCAATTTGACACAAGTGTCAAGGCTATCCATTATCATTCTCTTTCTTCAGTCAGCACGTACATCATTCTAACCACTTCATTCTAGATCACACTCCACGTATAGTCATTAAAGTGGTTTTCGGTTTAGACAGAGAGTGTCCATAACCGATTTCGGCTTCTTTAATAACTTCAGTAATTATTACACCGATTGGTCGTTAATATTTGAAAACCAAATCAAATTCAATTAGAGTTTATAAATCAACATTTCATTTGTCTTTCTAAATCAATTTCCATAACTTACGTTTCAAAACTTCTAAATTTCTATTTCAAAATCTTATAACTCAATTTCAACTTTTATTTAAAACAATTCAAATATTGATTCAAGTTCGTATATAAGTTTCATTCCGAAATTATTTAAATTAATTTAATTTAACATTCAAATCAATTTAAATTCATTTATCGATTTCATTCAATATTCGTTAAGTTAATTTATCATTCAAAACAATTTCTATTAAATTTCCAATTCATTAAATCAATTACTTAAGTTCAACTTCATTATATCAACTTACAAATTGAATTCAATTAGATTCATCGATCAAGTTCTTTAAATTACAAGTCTTATATTTATTCCAATAAATCACATTTTATTTCTTGTTAAAGAAATTCAATTTCACTTATTTATTTACTTGGTTACAAATTTCTAAACTCAATCAATAAAGAAACTAAATTTCACATATTCAAGAAGTTAAATTTCACTTATTAACTTGCTTAAATTTCCAAAACTTAAATAAATAAAGTAACCCAATTTCATTTATAAACGAAGTTCAAATTCACTTATTCAAAAGTTCAATTTTTCTTATCAAAGAATTCAAATTTTTATTTAATTATCAAATAATTCAATTTAATTTAATTATTAAATAATTTCAAATCTTAATTAAACAAATTCAAACATAATTATTAAATAATTCCAAAACTCAATGATTAAATAATTCCAAACTTAATGATTAATTAAATTTTTAAACCACGTTCTTTCATCAACTACTATGTTAATATTTGTTTCAGATTATTAAATATTAACATTTTCCTTTCATAAAATTCAAATTCCAACTTAATTTCAAAACCTTATTATTTATTCAAATAAAATCTTTATTTTATTTTTAAATCAAATTTATTGACCAATCGGTTTTTTATTTAATTCTCTATCCTAAGTCAAGTTCTTTTGGGTATTTATCATTTCAACCCGAATCCAATTCAATTCAAAAATCAAAGCATAGCAAATGGAACTTGCAGTGTGATAACCGAGATTGTGTCAAAGTAAATAAATAAGCAATAACAACAATCAATAACAATCCAATAATTAATTTTAAATAATCCCGAAATAATCATATTAATTTACATTGTTGTTTGTGCAAGTTAATATAATTATTTATAGAATCTACACTGTCATTCCATGTAGATTAAAGATTATTACACTAATATTATACGGTTTTTCACTTAGTATCTATTACTCAATTTCATACTACAATATCTTACACAACATACATTCAATGGTTCAAGGTGTAATTAACCATATTTCTATGTGTCAATTAGTTTAAACATTTGAAGGGTCATATTTACAAATTTAACTAATCAAATTCAACATATATGTCGATTCAAATTTTTAACTACCCTACATCAAATTCAATTGCAGAATACTTATCACTTTATACATTACAATTTAACATCCAATATAAACAACAAACAAACAATCAATCAATTATCAATCAAACGAGATTATCATCGTATAATTAACAGATAATGGTGTCAGATGTCACAGATGAACTGATACAGGTAATAACATATATATATATATATATAACAGTGTAAATCACTAACATCAGCATATTTCAATTGTCGTTCAATTGAAATCAAATTTAATAAATAAAAGAACATTAATCGTGAGTGATTGCTCACCTTTCGAGACTAGATAGATTAGACAAAGAAATGAGCTATGAATTCCAAAGCAAAGCTAGATGGACACGATTCGGTGAAGAAAATAGGCACAACAAGCAAAGCTGATATATGGGAAAACGATGAGAAATAATCAGAATCAGCTGATATAATTAAAACGAGATGCATATTATATTATTACTTTTTTTAAACCAATATTCAAGTTAAATTACATATTTTATTTCATATCATAATACATATCCAAATCATCTTATATGTTATAATTTAGAAATCTAAGAGAGGCCCAAAAATATCTATATAATATATAAACTTTTGCATACTTATAAAATGATAATACTTATATTATATCTTATTCCCTTCAAAAGGTCATGTATATATATATTTTAAAATATGACTTATATATATATAAATATACACTTATACATCCTTCAACAAATCCTTAGTTTAAATACATTTTTTTTCTTTTTAAAAAAAAATTGACATATCTATATTTATTTCAAGATGACAATAACCATATTCCTCTCAAATTTAAATTTTCAAAACAACCAACTTTATACAAACTGAACTTATTGTTTTGAGAACTATAAATATAAACTATTAACTTGTACATTAAACCCAAAATACTATATATGTAAATCTTATACATTATAGCATATTATAATTACACTGTAACATATTTACACGTAAATAGACACCATGAAAGGCAAATATACCTTAAACAATAAAATTGAATTAAGTTAACAAATGTTAATACGTTCCCAGACAAATGCTTAGGTGCGAACACATATATATGCGAACAATTTCATAACCTATATCTATATATACAAACCTATACGTCTATGAACAGTTTAAGATTATATACTCTTTCGAAATCAATTAATTAACTAAAACTCAAATATATACTACAGTTAAACTGAAACATACCCTGGTTATATATATACTACAGATAATCATGAAGCAAAAGTCAAATATTATACTGTGTATTGAAAACCAATATGAATCGTTTTATAATAATATATATGTATAGTATAAAACAACAACTATATATCTATATAAACAAAATATAAATACGTATGCAATATATTACTGTAACTTATATAGGAAAATAACTCTCATATACTAATATATAAACTTACAAATTTAAAAATCTAACAAACCATAAACAAAGAATACAGTAACTGTTAACATATATTTGAAATCAACATCAAAAAAACTATACTAACCTGTAACATATGCGTGAATCAGTAGAAAAGAGGAGGAAGTGAAGGTAGACGCCAAGGCGAAGGACCTTGTTGAGTGGGAGAAGCTACACTTTCAGGCTAGGGTGCTTGGCTGGCTACAGGGGCTTGTGGCCAAAAAAAAGGGCATGAGGAGGAAAAGAGGTGGTCGGAGGCAGAGGATGGTGTACGGGTGCATACGGTGGTGGGACAACATGGTCAGAACGGACAGTGTGGAGATGGGTGCAAAGGCTTCGACAGCTCGGGAAGAGGATTCGGGTGCGGAACTTGAGGGAAGGTGATTGGTGAGAGGGGAATGGGTCGACGCGGAGGTTGTGTGCGTGGATGGCAAGCTCGGGTTGCATGTGCAGTTGCCGTACGGATGGAGGAGGGTCAGATGGAGGGGCGCTCGGCCAGGTAACAGCGGCCTTGCTGTGAGGCGGAGGTTGGAGCTTGGCTATGGGGTTGATGTGGCACGACATTGATTTGAGGGGAATGAAAGAATGGTTTCTACAGAGTGGAAAGGAACAGGTGGGGAGAAGGCAACAGTAGGAATTTGGGGTAGTCACCGTAAATTTTTGAAAAAGTCACCATAAATTTTGATTTATACGTTGGAACCAATATACGTTGGAACCATAAATTATGAAAATAATTAAGGCAAGCGGCTATTGATTTGTACAGTGCGAATTTGGGTAGTCACGGTTCAAAGTATGGAAAAAAAAATAAAGGTCACGGTACCGATACGGTGAACCGTTTTATCAATTTCACCGCGTACTGAAACTCCGAAACACAGGTACGGATATGTTGCGGAGATCGGCACGACGAGACAATCAAAAAGGTATACAGATATTAGTGATTCGACTGAATTATAAAAATTCGAATTTTCTACTGGCGGAAAATGCAAAAAAATACAGAAAAATAAGATCGATGGAGCTAAAGAAGTCCGAATTTGGAAAAACAAAAAATATCGCCTTGCTCAGAAGATGATTTAGAATTTTTCTATGTAAAAATATTTAGGTTTCAAAAACGTTTTATTTTCATCGATTTTTAACTGATTAAATTGAAATAAAGTTACACACGAAAATAAACTTTCATATTTTCGGATGAAAATTTACCAGTTGCTATATTTAACTAGATGCATTCCAAATATCAAATTTTTATTTCAAAATTTTAATATTTGAAATTCCACAAAATTTCAATTAATATCATTATTAAAACTAGTTAAATTTACGGGTCGTTACACTCTCGCCCACTCAAAACTTTTCGTCCTCGAAAAGGAAGGAGGTAGGAGAATAGAAACAACCAGAAGAAAATAGATTTGAATTCCAAAGTAAAATAATTAATTTAAACCATATAAATTTCAATTGAATTAATTAATACTCAATAATTGATTTAAAAATTCAAGGTATTTCAATAAGTTGATTTAATTTCAATTTATTAATATTTGATACAAAAGATTCTCTTCAAACGCAATTTGATTTAATTTGTCTCATTTACTATTCATTGTTTTATTGTCTAATTATCCTTTATTAACAATTTTCTAAAATCATAAACTTGAATAGTTATTTATTATAACCATATTTTATTTTAATTTTTCTTTGTTCCAATTTATTATTAGATTTGTTCCACTTAATATATCCTAACACATATATTAAGTATATTTACACTATTTAAAACCACTCAAAATTATTTATAAATTCCTTTAACATCATTTTATGTTGTATAATATTCAATTACATAGTTGACCTTTGAAAATTTAGGTAAGCTATATATAATGCAATTGAGTATTATCCAAATAAAATTTTACAATTCAGTTATTTCAAGTTAGGTATTTGTATAAAAAGAATTTGGCTTCATTTATAATTGAAAATCATCCTTTAACAAATTTTAAGAATTAATTTTCGATTAGCTTTAAACAACTTAGAGATAAATATATATATATATATATATATATATATATATATATATATATTCATAATATATCAAATCAAATTTAAAATCTTCAATATATATATAAATCAAGTCATGTTTAGAAATTCAAAACGATTTATTTATTTTCAAACAAAAGTGTAGCAGGGCTATAGAATAGTCTCTCCACCTCGAAACTCGAAAATGAACGTCGATGATGCGGCCGCCATCACCGAAATTATTTTCTAGCGACAAAAGAGAAGAGCTCAAATTTAATCATTTAAACTTCTTTGAAAACCATTTCTATTCGAAAATATTTTATATAATATACCCTTAAAACTTTAAAACCAAAGCTTAAAATCGTTGGAAATTAAATTCTCAGCTTCTTGATTTAGTTTTTATTTAAATTTCTAATTTTTATAAACCATGTTTTTGTAATTTCATTTATTCATCCTATTAGAATAGTCAATGGTTTACAAAATAAAAGAAAATCAAATATATTTTTCAATAATAAATTCATTAACTATTTAATTTCAGAAAACTTATACTTATATATATATATAATATAATTATACAAAATTTATCTTATTTTCCAAATTTGAAAACAATATTGTGTCAGTTTGCTCTATTAAAGTGTTTGGAAATCCTATCGGTAGCGTTGATCAGACGAATCGATCGGAGACCCAAATCAACACCAACAACTCAAACAACACAATAAATATTTAGCATTTTTAATATTAATTCACAAATACACTTTCTTGCTCGACGATACATTAATGGATTTCAAAACAAGGATAGAGATTCAAATTTTATGGACTCAAATCAAAGTGAATTTTGATTCGAAGATAGGTTCGAAACAAAGATAAGATAATTAGATAACAAAATAGAGAGATGGATAAGTTTCTATGAATCGAGGGCAACCTTTTACATACTTAGAATCAGTTGATATATGGGAAAACGATGAGAAATAATCAGAATCAGTTGATATAATTAAAACGAAATGCATATTATATTATTACTTTTCTTAAAACCAATATTCAAGTTAAATTACGTATTTTATTTCATATCATAATACATATCCAAATCATCTTATATGTTATAATTTAGAAATCTAAGAGAGGCTCAAAAATATCTATATAATATATAAACTTTTACATACTTATAAAATGATAATACTTATATTATATCTTATTCCCTTCAAAAGGTCATGTATATATATTTTAAAATATGACTTATATATACATATACTTATACATCCTTCAACAAATCCTTAGTTTAAATACATTTTTTTTCTTTTTAAAAAAAAAATTAACATATCAATATTTATTTCAAGATGACAATAACCATATTCCTCTCAAATTTAAATTTTCAAAACAACAAACTTTATACAAACTGCAACTATTGTTTTGAGAACTATAAATATAAACTATTAACTTGTACATTAAACCCAAAATACTATATATGTAAATCTTATACATTATAACATATTATAATTACACTGTAACATATTTACACATAAATAGACACCATGAAAGACAAATATACCTTAAACAATAAAATTGAATTACCTTAACAAATGTTAATACATTCCCAGACAAGTGCTCATGTGCAAACACATATATATGCGAACAATTTTCACAGCCTATGTCTACATATACAAACCTATACGTCTATGAACAGTTTAAGATTATATACTCTTTCAAAATCAATTATTTTAACTAAAACTCAAATATATACTACAGTTAAACTGAAACATACCCTGGATATATATATATACTTTACAGATAATCATGAAGCAAAAGTCAAATATTATACTATGTATTGAAAACCAACATGAACCGTTTTATAATAATATATATGTATACTATAAAACAACAACTATATATCTATATAAAAAAAATATAAATACGTATGCAATTTATTACTGTAACTTATATAGGAAAATAACTCTCATATACTAATATATATACTTACAAATTTAAAAATCTAACAAACCATAAACAAAGAATACAGTAACTATTAACCTATATTTGAAATCAACATAAAAAAAACTGTACTAACCTATAACATATGCATGAATCACTAGAAAAGAGGAGGAAGTGAAGGTAGATGCCAAGGCGAAGGACCTTGTTGAGTTGGAGAAGCTACACTTGCAGGCTAGGGTGCTTGGCTGGCTATAGGGTCTTGCGGCCAAAAAAAAGGGCATGAGGAGGAAAAGAGGTGGTCGGAGGCGGAGGATGGTGTATGGGTGCATACGGTGGTGGGACAGCATGGTAAGAGCGAACAGTGTGGGGATGGGTGCAAAGGCTTCGATAACTCGACAAGAGGATTCGGGTGCGGAACTTGAGGGAAGGTGATTAGTGAGAGGGGAATGCGTAGACGCTGAGGTTGTGCGCATGGATGGCAAGCTCAAGTTGCATGTGAAGTTGCCGCACGGATGGAGGAGGGTCAGGTGGAGGGGCGCTCGGCCAGGTAGCAGCGGCCTTGCTGTGAGGCGGAGGTTGGAGCTTGGCTGTGGGGTTGAAGTGGCACGGCATTGATTTGAGGGGAATGGAAGAATGGTTTCTACAGAGTGGAAAAGAACAGGTAGGGGAGAAGGTAACAGTAGGAATTTGGGGTAGTCACCGTAAATTTTTGACAAAGTCACCATAAATTTTGATTTATACGTTGGAACCAATATACATTGGAACCATAAATTTTGAAAATAATTACGGCGAGCGGCTATTGATTTTGTACAGTAGGAATTTGGGTAGTCACGGTTCAAAGTATGAAAAAAATAAAGGTCACGGTACCGATACGGTGAACCGTTTTATCGATTCTCCGCGCACTGAAACTCCGAAACACAGCTACGGATATGTTGCGGAGATTAGCACGACGAGACGATCAAAACGGTATACAGATATTAGTGATTTGATTGAATTATAAAAATTCGGATTGTCTACTAGTGGAAAATGCAAGAAAAACACAGAAAAATAAGATCGACGGAACTAAAGAAGTCCGAATTTGGAAAAACGAAAAATGACGTCTTGCTCAGAAGATGGTTTAGAATTTTTCTATGTAAAAATATTTAGATTTTAAAAACGTTTTATTTTCATCGACTTTTAACTGATTAAATTGAAATATACTTACGCACGAAAATAAACTTTCATATTTTCGGATGAAAATTTACTAGTTACTATATTTAACTAGACGCATTCCAAATATCAAATTTTTATTTCAAAATTTTATTGTTTGAAATTCCACAAAATTTCAGTTAATATCGTTATTAAAACTAGTTAAATTTACGGGTCGTTACATATAGTGTTGGAAACTTGGGTGGGTACAACACAATGTTGGATCATAAGGCTATTCAGACACTAGAAGTGGTGAGTTGTGTATTAACTACTTACTTATGAATATAAAACTGTACTTACTCAAATTGCAAATAGAAAGAAGTAATCAGAGAATAAGAAAGTAATAAAGTAAAATGCAGTAACGTAAATAACACACGGATTTTTATGCTGGTTCGGATTGACCAATCCTACATCCAGTCATGCACTCTATCGTGCAGAATTTCACTATAATCGCTTGCTTTCCACGGGTGGTAAGAACACCTTTACAATCTTGGTTTCACGGGCTACAAGACACACCCTCTTGATTTTACAGGCTACAAGAACACCTTCTCCTTATCAGCAACAACAAACTATGGCAAGTACTCATACCTTCAATACAGATTCTTGCAGATTTGGTACAATGATCCTATAGACTTCCAATGGCAATATAACTTTGAATTCTTTGAGGAATAGGATAAAATCGGAGAGGGAATGATATAATTAAAATACAACTCTCTGATATTGTGTGGTTTGCAAATCGGTGAAGAATTAGAGTGAAATAATATCGATTTGCAAGGAGATTTGAAGAGTATGCAATGGATTTCTTTTGCAAATGTTTGGAGAAGAAGGAGTAAGAGAAAATGAGAATTCTTGATATGAAAATTCGTTTTCAGAGGCCTTTATATTGTGGTTGAAGAGACATGTCTCTTGTGAAGAGGTGGAGGGAATTGTCTCTTCATTTAAAATTTGAAATTCTGAAAGCTGCTAGTATGTCGACATGCCCAAGTACCCCATGTCGACATGGGTGTGTTGCAAAATGAACAGCAACACTAATAAGTGTTGCAAATTTTCAGCATTTCAAATTACCTTATACTTGTGGATTTTTGTGATTCGGTTGAGGTCAATGGTTGATGATCTTCAAGTATAATTTCCATGAGATTTTTAACAAGATATTCTAAGGTTCAACCAACTCCTCATCACTTCAAACACCTTTATGCTTCAGCATTCTTCTCTAATTGGTTTTTTTTCAATTGCTCTGATCAACCTTCTTCTATAATTTATTTTCTTCCACTGTATTCTTGTTTATCTCTGTAAATGTCTCCATAATATATGTGATATGACTGCATAACTCGAAGATATGTTAGTAGTAATATTTATATGGTTGTTGTCATCAAAATCAATACCTAGGGTATTAACAATCTCCCCCTTTTTGATGATGACAAGCATATAAATATTTGAGAGATAAAATATAATATTTTTATATTTGACTCCCCCTAACTCTATGCACTCTCCCTATCATTTTGCCTAGTATATTTATACCTTTTCTCCCCCTTTGTCATCAACAAAAAGGGCGAAAAAAGAGTCACTTAAATCACTGCTAGACAGTATGTAGAGTTTATATATAGAGATAAATGCTTATAAATAAAACGCTTAAGGGGAAACCAAATCAATTCAAAACATGAAATAAACTTATCAAATAATAAGATGAGTTTTAGAGTTTACGACTTTGCTGATGCCAATAACAAATCCTTTTCGTATTTATCCAATGTACAATAGATTTCGAGATCATATGCTTTGAGCATATGCTATTTGATATACATTGTTTGGTACCTGAAAAATTATAAAATATGCATACTGGTACCCTTTTTATTTTGGGGTCCATGGGGTTAAGTTTTGGGACGCCAAACCCATTAAGAGTTTGAATGTCCTTTCAAAATATAATCATTAGACGAATGAACCTTATTAATAAAATTATCGATATATTTTTCTTTTTTAACATCATCCACCCTTTTTGGAACCCATAAAGTAATGAATCTATTTGGAGGTTTTAACTTTAATTTCCTAGGTTTTGGTTTGAACTTGGTTGCCTTAACAAACTTAGTATTTTGAATATTATTTTTCTTTAATTTAGCCTTAGGGGTGTATTCAAGTCCATGTTTATTCCTAGTGTGTTTAGATGTAGATAATAATTTTTCTAGATTATCATTCCCTTTGTTAAATTTATCAACATCAGTTTTCATTTTGTCAAAATCCTTATTACGATTAAGAATAACATTGTCTAGAGATGTTATTTTGTCATTCAGATCAGTGATCTGTGACTTCATTGAATGATGTTCTGATTTTAAGGATTCATTTTCACTTTTTAGTTTTTCAAAACTTCCAAGTGTCATATCCTTTTCATCATTATACCCATTAAGTCTTTCAATTTCATCTTTTAGACATTGTTTTTCTTCAGTTAACCTTTCATTACATATTTTTAACCTATCTATCTCTGCCAACTATTGTTGTACTCTTTCCTAAGTATTTTATGTCCCTTTTTCATATCATTAAAAACATTAGTAATTTATTTATTAAAATTCCATACCTGGTCATCCTTTGCCATGAAACACATGTTGGCGTTTTCTGTTTCTAAATCACTATCACTTGATGATGTATCTGAATCATCCCATTTTGCATTGAGTGCCTATTTCCTCACTTTATTGAAAGTGTTTGACTTTGATTTCTTCAGTTTGGGACAGTCTCTTTCCAAATGACCTGGTTTATCTCATTCGAAACACTTAAGAACATTTCCATTTCTAGAATTATTGTTGTTAGTTTTTCGAAGTTTGTTTGTTATCCAATACTTCATGAATTTCTTGAACTTCTTGGTCATAAACTCGATATCATCATCAATAGCATCATCATCTGGTTCATCTTTGTCGATCATAGCATTGAGTGCTAGTGATTTCTTCTCATTTGCCTAATTCTATTTTCTAATCTGCAACTTTACTTCATAAGACATTAGGTTACCAATTAAATCTTCTAATTTCGTAATACTAATATCATTTGCTTCTTCGATTTCTAGAGTCTTCTGATCCAATTCACTAGGAAGTGAATTTAGGATCATTCTGACTTGGTCTTCTTCAGTAATTTTCTTTCCTAATGATATTAAGGCATGTAATATATCTTGAAATCTAGAATACATATCAGAAATAGACTCATTTGGTTTCATTTGAAAGAGTTGAAATTGGTTAGTTAGCATAGATATCTTTATTTGTTTTACTTTATTGGTGCCTTCATGTGTTACTTGCAGAGTTCTCCAAATTTCATATGCAGAATTACAAATAGACACTCGGTTAAATTCATTTCTATCTAACGAGCAAAATATAATGTTCATGGCCTTAGAGTTATTAAGTGCTTGTGTCTTTTGGTCTAGTTTCCATTTTGAATATTCAGTTTGAGGCTCTATGAATTCTATTTGAGTAGTGTTCCAAATATCCAAACCCTTAGAGTGCAAATAACATTTCATCCTACAAGCCCAGTAAGCATAACTACCACCATCAAATAGAGGGGGTCTAGTGGTAGATTGCCCTTCTACAAAAGTGTTAAAAAATGTGTTACTAGTGTCATTTGCCATTTACACTTTACAAAACCAAGTTATGAATTTTTGAAAACCAATGCTCCGATACCAAATGTTGGAAACTGGGTGGGTACAACACAATGTTGGATCTTAAGGCTATTCATACACTAGAAGTGGTGAATTGTGTATTAACTACTTACTTATGAATATAAAACTATACTTACTCAAATTGCAAATAAAAAGAAGTAATCAGAGAATAAGTAAGTAATAAAGTAAAATGCAGTAATGTAAATAACATCCGAATTTTTATACTGGTTCGGATTAACCAATCCTACATCTAATCCTGCACTCTATCGTGCAGAATTCCACTATAATCGCTTGCTTTCCATGGGTGGCAAGAACACCTTTACAATCTTGGTTTCACGGGCTACAAGACACACCCTCTTGATTTTACAGGCTACAAGAACACCTTCTCCTTATCAGCAACAACAAACTATGGCAAGTACTCGTATCTTCAATGCAGATTCTTGCAGATTCGGTACAATGATCCTATAGACCTCCAATGGCAATATAACTTTGAATTCTTTGAGGAATAGGATTAAATCAGAGAGGGAATGAAGTGACTTAAAATACAACTCTCTGGTATTTCATGGTTTGCAAATCGGTGAAGAATTAGAGTGAAATAGTATCAATTTGCAAGGAGATTTGAAGAGTATGCAATGGATTTCTTTTGCAAATGTTTGGAGAAGGAGTAAGAGAAAATGAGAATTCTTGATATGAAATTCGTTTTCAGAGGCCTTTATATAGTGGTTGAAGAGACGTGTCTTTTGGTGAAGAGGTGGAGGAAATATCTCTTCATTTAAAATTTGAAATTCTGAAAGCTGCCAGTATGTCGACATGCCCAAGTACCCCATGTCGACATGGGCGTGTTGCAAAAAAAATAGCAACACTAATAAGTGTTGCAAATTTTCAGCATTTCAAATTACCTTGTATTTGTGGATTTTTGTGATTCGGTTGATGTAACAACCCGCATATTTAACGATTATATATTTAAATGTTTTATTTAAATATAGCGTCGTTAGTCGTATTTTTGGATCCGAAATGTTACTTTTTGCAAACGACCGAATTATGACTCGAAACCACTTCCATTGAGTTCAAAATGGCGTTTGCGATCTTTTTGAGTATAAACTTTGATATGTTTGGAGTAAGTTGAATTTTTCTACTTTTTCTAGTTGGCTTTTGGGTTTGGGTTCAGCCCACTAGCTAACTAGATACCCTAACTCAGTCCCTCTCCTTCCATTCACTCATGTTCCATTCTAAAACTCAAGCTAAAACTGAAAATGGGGGAAAGGAAGAAGAATTAGAAATTCCAAGCCCTAATTCTTCTTGCAAACTTGAATTCTTGCTCCAAAATCAAAGTGAAGCTATTGGTAAGCCCTCTCTTCATCTTCTCCAACTCTTTCTCCTTCAATTTCAGAATGTTTCCTAAACCTAACTTAGAAAAATACTTGTTTTGATCTTATATTGAAGCTAGTAGGTTGAAGTGGAGAGTGGTTGGTTTTCTCTTTGCATTTGAGCTTCTTCTTCTTTGTTTGTGAGTTAACAGGTGAGATTTTTATCTCACATCTTTGTCTATAACTATCTTTGATTGTTGGGTATGGGTTCCTAACACTTATTCATGTGCGCTTGCTTTTGGTTTGGAGTGAATTGGTGAATATCCAAATTTTTAGTGTTTTGGGTTCAAATCTTTAAAGATCCTAACTTTGATGTTTGAACATGTTTTTAATGATGCTTCAAGAAGCCAATAGGACCGGGTAGCCGATGGGCGTAATCCCTTAGCGTCCGTGCTCGACCGGTTGCGAATTGGGAGAGTTTGCACTTCAATTAATAGGGTAGGAAAAGCAGGAACTTGGGGTTCGGTCGACCGAACTCTCTGGTCGGTCGACCGAAGCTGTAGCCAAAACTTTCTGGGCTATTTCGGTCGGCCGACTCAGGAAGTCTGGTCAACCGACCAGCTCTTGTTACCCTGTTTTGCCTAATATGCCTATTTGTTTGTGATTCCGACTTTTATCGATCTAAGTTGATTCCAATTAGTTGTTTATGCATTTGCGACCTTGATGATTCCTTTTTGACTTCATCCATGGGTTTTTATAAAATAATATTTTAAATTGTATTAAAAGCTTGCTTCTCTAATTTATAAATTCTATTTAAAATGCACACACAAAATTTCGCACTTCGAGCGGAGCGGAAGGGAGATTAAATGGTTAAGTAAAACACGGACCATGAATCTGCGCGTTTATCTGTCCGATTAATCTTCGACCTATTCGATTGATCGTTTTGGCATTTTGGTCTGGTTTACCAATGAGATGAGGTAAAATTTGTACTGCTTTGAGTGTGAAATTAACTAACGGATAGTAAACCGTTTAGTGGGAACGGGTGGTTATGGGACTCACGTTACCCTTTTCAGATTTCTTTTTGGGAGTTATGACACATTCTGCCAGTTAGTGGTGTCCGGCACCGGGCCTTCGGACCTTCGCCACTACAGTTTGTTTCCTTCGGGTGTGTTGCCTTCGGGTTTGCACCTTCAGGTTTGTTGCCTTTGGGATAGTGTCTTCGGACTGTCTCCTTTAGGTTTGTTGCCTTCGGGTTTGTACCTTCGGGTTTGTGCCTTCGGGTTTGTTGCCCTGTTGTATCGCTTTCGGCGTAGGTCATTCGTCACCGCTCGAGTGATATTGGATTTGGAGTCTTCGGACTCATGGATCCTTGTTTATACAATACTGAGCATGTGCAAATTTTCTGATGTTTCATTGATATGTATATTCCCTAGGTATCGCCCTTCGGCGTTGGTCTTTTTGGGCCGCACGATATATAGCGATTACCTTGTGGAACTTGTGTTACCTTCATTGGTATTTGTTATTGCCTTTTGGCTTGTTTTGGGATATTCATATGCTTTGTTTATTTGTGTGGCCGATGATATGAGGCTTGTCTTGTTTTGATTCATCTTTTGTTAGATGATTGTTGTATCTCTTTTGGAGATATTTGTTATACTTTATGACCTTGCAGGTTATTGTTGTTCAGTTTATCTAACTGATTTGTTTAGCTAGACTGATCCGTGTATTTTATACTCGGGTCAGACCGAGATGTTTTAGGTTAGGTGCTTTTGGACTTAGCCTATTTTGCTTTCGAATGGACTATCCAGCTTGTTCCTTTTTGTTAAAGCTTTTTGTATAGTCCTTTTTGTTGTAACTCTGATATATGTATTCTTTTGGATTCGTCTGTATATTGTGGTTTGCTATACCACTTGACGTGTATCAGTTTGTATACTCTGTTATGTATTAGTATATGTGTATATGATGATTTACTGTTCTGTGATGTATATTACATTTGAGTTGTTATATTCTGTTCTGATAGATCCTCCAACCACCTATGGTTTTGTTTTAAGTATTCATTGGATATATCAACCTGCTTGGTATGTCTATTGTCGATGTATTCAATAGATAGTTAGAGTAAGGCTATAGATGGTCGCTCCTAACCAGCCTTATTCTCCATGTTAGTTGACGGCATTACTCTGCAGTGTCCTTGGCTAGCGTGGGTATAGAGGTGGGGAGTCATAGCTTGGTATCAGAGCGAGGTTCAGAACAAAAAATGATAAACACAGAATAGATGCACATATTACGGTACATCAAAGTGTAATAAGTGATACAAATCTTTGAACCATCTTGCCTCTATTCCTTCTTTGCCTTTGGTGGTAGATAGAAATTGGGAATATGTCTAGGAATGCATTTTGTTTCGTAGTATTCCATATTTGGATTGGTGAAATCTACCTTGTGAATGATCTTGTTCTTATCTCAACTTTCAGCGTATGGCGGGAAGAGGCAGGAGACGACGTTCGGATGCTGGGCAATCCAGTGGCTCACATCCGGATGGCGTTTATATGTATTCTGATCGGTTTTTGGAATTTTTTAAGAGCACTCAGCCTCTAGTTCCTCCTCGAGTATCTCCACCTTGCAAGTCTGTCTTTGCACGTCTGTGCAGTGATTTTGCTCATCTTGGGGGAAAGCCGTTTATGGGCTCCGAGTCTGTTCTTGAAGTCCAACATCGGCTTGGCACGTGCAAGCGTATCTTCTCTAGTATGGATCTTTCTGATCATGATAGAGTTCTTGTAACTTCTAGCTTATTACAAGAGCGTGCTCTTGATTGGTATGAGCTTCTTTTAACTGAAATTGATGAGTCTACTCTTTCTTGGACTCGGTTTCGGGGATGATTCGAACTCAAGTTCGTTCCTGAATCTGAGAAAGTTTTATTGACCCGTCGCTTCCTTGAGTTGAAGCAAGGGAAATCTTCTGTTTATGAGTATGTTCCATCATTCGAGGCTTTGTCTAAGTATGGTCTTGAATTCATTAGCACTTCTTATAAGAAGAATTTGAAGTTTGTTTCTGGTCTTAAGAAATATCTTAAGAAGTCTTTGTTGCTCCGGCTTAAGCTTTCTTTTAAGGAGTTGGTAGATTCTGCACTTCATCTTGAAACCGTCGAGAAGGAGTGTGATAGTGGTGACGATGTTGAGGTTTCCAAGAACCCCAACAAGAGGCAGTTTCCATTTCAAAAGTCCAGGTCTTTTCCTTCTAAGAAGAAGAAGACTGGTGGTGCTAGCTCTCAGACTCAGTTCGTTGGAACACCCTTCATTCGGAAGTGTTTCAATTGTGGTTCTCCTAATCATATGATTCGAGCTTGTCCTAAGCCTCTCTTTTGCCGCTATTGCAAGAAGGAAGGTCATCATGTTTCCACTTGCCCTACTGTTCCAGCTGGTGACAAGTCTATCAGGCTTTATGCTGCTAAGGCTTCTAAAGGTTCTTCTCAACCCAAAGATATATTTTCATCTATTTTGGAAGGTTCTATTTTATTTCATAACCATAGTATTCGAGTTCTCTTCGATACAGGTGCATCACATTCTTTCGTATCGAAAAAGCTCGTTGATGGTTTATCTTTGGATGTTTCTTGTATGGTTACTTCTTTAAGGATTGCGAATCCTATTGGGGGATCTATGACCCTTAGTATGCTTTGTGATGATTTTGAAATTGTTTTGTGTGGCTTTTCTTTTCGTGTGAATCTGCACGTTATTTCTTGTCTGGGATTTGATATGATTTTGGGTATGGACTGGCTAGTGAGATACGATGCCAGGATTATTTGTTCTGAGAGGATTTTGTATCTTCGACATCCGGATTCGCCTACTCAGCTATCACTTGTTCTTCGAAATGTGGATGATTCCAAATGGCTTTACATTCTCTTGATTCTCGAGATGATGATGATATATCTCGTATTCCTATTGCTTGTGACTTTTCTGATGTTTTTGAACCTCACTACACCATTATAAGCTATTAACAACGGGTAAAAACCGTTGTTAAGGAAAAAAGCAACGGGTAAAAACCGTCTTCAAAAGAGGAGTGGTTGAATTACGCGATGGGAAAAAACCGTTGCTTTATGTCCAAAAGGCAACGGGTAAAAACCGTTGCAAATGAAGGAAAGGCAACGGGTAGTAACCGTTGCAAACTTGAACAAAGACAACGGTTACAAACTGTTGCAAACAGAGACAAACGCAACGGGTATTAACCGTTGTTTTATTTGCAATAGGCAACGGGTGTAAACCGTTGCTTACTGTACATTAAGCAACGGTTACAAACCGTTGCTTAATGGGCAAAATATCAACGGACATAAACTGTTGCTTTCTGCCAAGTAAACAATGGTTAAAAACCGTTGCTTTATGACCAACGTCACACATAAAGCAACGGTTAACACCCATTGCACATAATGTTTGCTCCTGCTCCGTAACTCACTACTGCGTTACGTGCATATCTCAGTGTACATACCAGAATATCAATATATATCAAAATATGCCAGAATATCAAAATATTGGTACACAAGCACTATAAACATATTGCACATATACCATACATATAAAATTATCAAACTCATAATTACGCTCATTGTTTTGCAAACAGAATGCTGCCGTGCCGGAATATCATACTTATTACACTGCATTGTTTATTATCACTACAGTATAAAGATTTCATTAATTACACTACATTGTTTTGCAAGCAAAAAAGTCTTTCACCTGAGAGGAAAATAAAATCAAAAGGTCAAAGCATTCTAGTTTTCAGACTTCAATGTTCAACCTGGTTCATGCGCAACTCGAAGATTAAATTCAGAGGCAGTTCAACTTCATAAATCTGGAAAGAATATTCCAGTTCAAAAACAAACAGCTTATACCCTAGCATCAACTTATACCCTAGCAGTCACTATAAGCAGTTATGTCTAACTAGCATGCAGTGCAGTACAGTACAATACATTGCAATTTGTAAAATCACATATAAAACTATAACATAACAAAGTACCAACTTTTTATACAAAAGTTGCCACATTAAGTGGGTTGCACTACTTATAGTCTCAAATAGTTTACAAAACAGTGTATGTAACAACCCGGTATTTTGCATCAATTATAATCAACAATTTAAACGATTAATATTGACACAAATTCCTATTTGAAGTTTTTAAATTTTGAATTTAAAATTCTTTTACAAACTTTTAGTAAAAAAATTAAAGGGCTTTAAAAAATTATTTGACCCATTTTCTTTGGTGCCGTGATTCACACCGGCCCAATAAACCCCCTTTCCTCCATATTCAGTTATTCAACCCGTTCTCCCCTCTTTACCCATTTTCTTTCGAACCCTGAAAATCTAAAGCAAATGAGAGAATAAAAATGGCGGCTTCATCTCGTTGCTCGCTCGTCTTCCCTCGGTTGCTCTAGCGTCGCGCGTCTCTGTGATGCTTCAATTGGTCGACAAGGTGAGTGAATTCTCACATCTAATTCGAATCAGTTGAATTCGGTTGCTTATTCTGATTTCTTTGTCTCGTCTTTGACTTTTTTACCGATTGACTGATTTTGATTATGGCTAGACTTGTTCGATTTTGGCCATTTTGATGTTTATCTCTGTAGCTTTATCGACTTGCTTTCTGTTTGATTTCAACCTTCATGTTAAAACTTGCTACTGTTGATTCCATTTGACTTCGGTCTTAACTTCTGGTAATTCTCGTGTATTACCACTGTATTGTTCGATTTTAGGCTTGACTTATCGAAACATTTTTATGCTCGGCATTAGTTAATTGTGTTCATTCCTGACTTGTTCTCGCTGTTCAATTTTTGCCTGGCCTTTATTTGTGCTTGTTGCATTTTAACTGTGGCTTTGGCACCGGATTTGTTCGAACTTGTTTTAGTTGAACTTCGACATTGCCTTGATAATGTCTTCGAGTTCTCGGTTGGATGTACTTGAGTCTGCATCCCTGCTCTCTGTTGGCATCGTTTTCAAAATTTACTTTGATGTTGAACTGCCTATTTCTTTTTGGCTTTGGCTTTGAAACATTTTCAATGCTCGGCCCGTTGCAGTCCCATATCTCTGTGGCATTGCTTTATATATATATTCATTCGCGTATGTATATATACGATTGATTGTTACCCGGTTTCATTTGATATAGATATGTATGCGTTTACACATATATGTATATATGTATGTTCGAATTTGTAGTGCCAGCACTTGAATTTCTTGAGCTTGGTGTCATATTTTCCATTGTCCATGTCATATTGGACTGTCATGTATTTTAGTGGGTATTTTTTGTGTTAGGGACAGTGTTGTTCACTGCTTTGGGTTACCTGAGCATTGTTTTGACTGTCTTCCTCTGTGGTGTGCTGTTGTGCCATATTGTTGGTGCCCTCACTTACACACAGCTGTGTTCATGCCCCTGCCTTTATGCACAGGATCATTAGAGTCTTCGTGCTTTATGTATTGTGTCATTCATGTTGTTTTTGAGTTGAACTGGTACCATGCTTTTGCTGGTTCACCTTGTAGTCTCCTGTTGTAAGTTCCTATTGCATTGAAATTCATGCCTACACTCTTTCATCTGATAGTTACTTGCCCCAGTGTCAATCCATATCAATTCTTTGACACTGCAGTTGGTTGTGGCGCAGATGCTATGCTTTGTGCATTCACTGGGTTCAATTGGGTTGGCTATTTAGGTGAACTGTGTTGCACTTGTTCCCCTTGTTTCTGTTTTAGGTCGAGATGCTTGTGCACTTTGTTTCAACTTGTTCTGCTGGTGCACTTGTTGCATGCATCTCTTGTTTACTACATTTGCTAGTCTAGTCATTGTACTACACTTGTTTATGTGCAATTGTATATGCACAGTACTTGTTCCTGTGCATTTATATGTTTCTTGGTTTTGTTTTAGTGTACATGACTTGCTACTTTGCTCATCGCCTTGTGTTGAGCCTAAATTCATTAGGCTTGACCTCGCATTTGTCTCTGCAATTTAATCGACACTCGGCCTTATGACCTTCACGGCGATGCTTATGAATTTTCATTGGGTACATCATCACTATAGTGGCAAGGCAGTGCACGCAAGCGTGAACTGCAGTCACACGGTATTCATTGGGTACATCATCACTATAGTGGCAAGGCAGTGCACGCAAGCGTGAACTGCAGCCACACGGTATTCAATGGGTACATCATCACTATAGTGGCAGGGCAGTGCACGCAAGCGTGAACTGCAGCCACACGGTATTGGTTTTATTATTATTTATTTTGATTTTGAATTATGGATCTATTTCGTACTCCATATGTTGTAGTGGCGAGGCAGTACACGCGTGCGTATACTGCAGCCCTACTCGAGTTGACGTTTTAATTGATGTTTCCAATTACTTGATTGTTTCCTTTGTCCAATTCATCCTTATTAGTGATTGGATAGACGAGATTTATTGTGATTGTCATCTATTCGTTATTTGATTATTATTGCTTCTGTGCATTAATAACTGAGTTTGAATTAGACTGACCCGGGTATTATTTTCTTTTGAATGTAATACTCGGGTCAGACCCGAGTATTTTCAGGTTGTAGATATTCTGCTTTGGGATGCTGCTTGAGCTATGAAGACTTTTCATATCTTTTGGAGTTGTCGTGTCATAGTATAGGTTGATATGTATTCATGTATATTAGTCGTTAATGTACTTGTATATATAACTTCCTGAGTCGACTGTTGTAGTTGTATCACATGTACCGTGTCAAATGTATTGTAACTGACATCAGTTATATATATATATATATGAGATTTCCTGTTTTATCTGTGTTCCGCATTTATATTTATCTGTGTTATTAGTTTATATTTTTGTCCTAGACTATTATAGCCACTGTGTAGTAGCTTTGAGTTTGCATCGGCATGTCGGATTTCCTCCTGAAATGAAATGCACGTTTTTACTATCTGGCATATCGATGCTCGCACAAAGCAATTACACGGATGGTCGCTCCTCAACAGCCTTATTCTCCGTGCTAGTCGACAGCACTACTCCGTAGTGTTCTTGGTTAGCGTGGGTATGGAGGTGGGGCGTCTCAGTGTATTTAATTTTGAACGAAATGTATCAAGTTTACAAACTAGTGTATCTCGTTAAGTGTACAGGCAAATCATATTGGGTTCTGCCTAAATGTTTGCGGGTAGACATACACACACTGCAGGAAAAAGTACATCAATGTAAATATCAGTTCCTAAATAATTATTAGTTTGTTAGCTTCAGCTTTCAAATTTCAATTCCTAAACGATTATTTACAGAAAACTAGTTGTTTGTAACTAAATACTAATAAGTTATTATCTTCAGATGTTTTCAAGGTTAATGAAATTGAAAGCAGTAAAAGGGCGACTCAATTTTAGAAAATTAGACAACTCAAAACAAGAAATTCGCATACTTAATTAGCAGTGGCAGTATAGAGACTGTAGCAGGACTTCAAATCAGCAGTAGAAAATATCGCATAGGGGGCAAGCAAGAGCCGACGATGGCTATAAAATAAAGTAAATAAATTAATCTTTTTTACCTTAATGAAATTTATTTACCTTTTTAGCAAAACAAAATCGGAACACGACAAATTAAGAAAAAGAAATTCGCATACTTAATTAGCAGTGGCAGTATAGAGACTGTAGCAGGACTTCAAATCAACAGTACAAAATATCGCGTAGGAGGAAAGCAAGATGCGACGATGGCTGATGGAATAGCCGAGTATGCAGCGATGATTATTTAAAAAGCGTTGATTTTTGAAACCCTAGTTTTTTGGGTTCGAGCATCGCCGACATGGAGATTGCTATTGAGTTGTAACTTTGAAGTAAAACAGATTTTTGGTGTTGCCCGGTTCAGTCGGTTGCCCCATCCCATGGGCTTGCCCCTGGGCCGGCCCTAGCTAAAAGATTTACAACGGTTACTAACCGTTGCTACTTAACCACGGTTCAAAACCGTTGTTAATTGTAACGAAGCGCGCCAAAAAGTATGGCGTGAAAGGATGAAATTCACCGCGCCCATTTGTCTCCAAAGAAGCTACGGTTAATAACCGTTCCCAATTAGCAACGATTAAAAACCGTTGCTAATTTAATCAAGACGGTTACTAACCGTTGCTAAATGGCAACGGTTATTAACCGTTGCTAAATGAGCGGATGGTTAGTGGCAAATCACAGTATTTGGTGTAGTGCCTGTTTCGGGTTTGCCACCCAAGCGGGCAATTGAGTTCCGCATTGATCTCATTCCAGGCGCGCAGCCAGTTAGTCGTCCTCCCACGAGGATATCTATAGGGGAAAATGAGGAAGTCAAGAAGCAGCTTTTAGAGCTTGAGTCCAAGTAGTTGATTCAATCTAGTTTTTCTCCGTGGGGATCCACGGTCGTCTTCGTGAAGAAGTCTGATGGAACTCTTAGGCTTTGCATTGACTATCGCAAGCTTAACGAGTTAACCATAGGGAATAGGTATCCATTGCCTAATATCGATGATATGTTCGATTTATTGAGTGGTGCTAAGGTCTTTTCTCAGCTCGACCTTGCCACGGGTTTCCATCAGTTACGAGTCGTGGAGGATAGCATGCCTCTTACCGCTTTCCGCACTCATTATGGTTCTTTCGAGTGGCTCGTTATACCGTTCGGTTTGATGAACGCTCCTACTTTCTTTGTCGATCTCATGAATCGAGTATTCTGGGAACATCTTGATAAGTTCTTCCTTGTGTTTATTGATGACATCCTTGTTTATTCTAAATCTGAAGCTGAGCATGCTAATCACTTGAGAATTGTCTTGAGTACTCTTCATCACCATCGGCTTAGAGCCAAATTCTCCAAATGCCACTTTTGGGAGAATAAGGTTAAGTTCTTAGGCCATGTTGTATCTTTCGATGGCATTTCTGTCGATCCCTCAAAGATCGAAGCCATCCAGAATTGGAAGAGGCCTGAGAATGTGCATGAGATTCGTAGTTTCCATGGATTAGCGGGGTATTACCGTCGGTTCATTAAGGATTTTTCTCGTATTGTGCTTCCTCTCACCATCCTTACTCGGAAAGGTATTCGTTTTATTTGGTCCGACAAGTGTGAAGCTTCCTTTCAGACATTAAAGGAACTTCTCACTAATGCTCCTATTCTTGTGGTTCCCGAAGGAAATCATGATCTTGTTGTCTACACCGATGCTTGTGGTAGTGCTCTCGGTGCCGTTCTTATGCAGAAGGATCGAGTAGTTACTTATGCGTCTAGGCAACTGCATCTGAATGAAGTTCGTTATGACACTCATGATCTTGAGTTAGCCGCCATTGTCTTTGCCTTGAAGATTTGGCGACACTATTTATTGGGCGAGCGCTTCATTCTCTATACCGATCATAAATCCTTGAAGTATTTGTTCACTCAGAAGGAACTCAATATGAGACAACAGCGTTGGCTCGAGTTTCTTGCTTCCTATGACTTCGATATCCAGTATACCCCTGGAAAGGGTAATCGTGTTACTGATGCTCTTAGTCGCAAACATTCGGCTGTTGTTTCTATGATGCTTGCCGGATGGAATATTCTTGAGACTCTATCTTTTTGTGAAATTCATGATCGAGGTCCATCTTCTGATTCTCCTATTCTATTATTTAGTTTGGAAGCTCGACCCATTTTGTTGGATCGTATTGCCGATGCTCAACGGTGTGATCCTGATTTGTTGCATCTTATTCAGCTTTGTGAGTCTGAATCCTATGATGAGGCGTTGTGGGATTTCAGCATTGATTCTCATGGGTGCCTTCGTAAGAAGAACCGTCTTTTTGTGCCTTCTGATTTTGCACTTAGGCATGACATTCTTGATGACTGTCACCGTTCTAAGTATACCATTCATCTTGGTAGTTGTAAGATGTATGCCGATATGCATCGTCTTTATTATTGGGAAGGCATGAAGCGCGATGTGGCGAGTTATGTGAGTAATTGCATAACTTGTCAGCGTATTAAGGCCGAACATCAGCGTCCTTCGGGTTTTCTTCAGTCTCTAGATATTCCATTGTGGAAATGGGATCGTATTTATATGGATTTCATTGACGGCGTACCTCGTTCGAGATCGGGTCATTCTAGCACCTGGGTTATTGTTGATCGTCTCACTAAGTCTGCTCATTTTATTCCTATTAAGTCTAATAGGACTACTTCGCATTTGGCTAAGTTGTATGTCAAGGAAATCGTGATACTTCATGGTGTTCCTAGTTCTATTGTGAGTGACCGTGATCCTTTATTCATGGGTCATTTTTGGCAGATCCTTCTGCAAGCTTTGGGAACAAAGCTTAATTTTAGCACAGCTTATCATCCGCAGTCTGACGGACAGACTGAACGGGTGAATCGTATCTTGGAAGATCTTCTCCGTATTTGTATTTTTGATTTTGGTGGTAGTTGGAAGGATCACCTACCTCTTGTAGAGTTCTCCTACAATAATAGTTTTCATTCTAGTATCGGTATGGCTCCTTTCGAAGCCTTATATGGAAGGCCATGTCGATCACCTTCTTGTTGGATGGAATCTGGAGAGAAGCTTATTCTTGGCCCAGATTTTGTTCGTGATTTTTCTAAGAAGATTGATCTTATTCGGTTGAGAATGAAAGAGGCACAGAGCCGCCAGCAATCCTACGCAAACAACCGTAGGAATCCTATCGAGTTCTCGATTGGTGGTCTTGTTTTTATTCGTGTTTCTCCTTTGAAGGGGTTATGCGTTTCGGTACGACTGGGAAATTGGCTCCTCGCTTTATAGGACCATTTTTTATTACTGAACATATTGGCCCTGTGGCTTATAGAGTTTCACTTCCTGCTCATTTATCTGGAATTCACGACATGTTTCACGTCTATCAACTTCGGAAGTGTCTTCGGGAGTCGGATTCTGTTATCGATTCTCCTGATTTGCAAGAGCTTGAGATCTCACCGGACTTGTCTATTGTACAACAACCTATTCGCCTGCTTGCCACGGAGGTGCGACACCTTCGAAACAAGGACGTGCCGCTCGTTAAAGTTCAATGGTCCGCTAACCCCAATGACTTTACTTGGGAAACCAGAAAGTTTATCGAGCGATCTTATCCGGGTTTTCTATCTTTGCTTGGCAACGGTGAGAATATCTTTTCATCTCAAGCTTATTATCTTTTCCTTTTGGATGATGTATGTATGTAGTTGTTACAAATATCGTCTCTAGGAATGCAGGGATGCAATTTTGTAAGGAGGGGAGATCTGTAACAACCCGCATATTTAACGATTATATATTTAAATGTTTTATTTAAATATAGCGTCGTTAGTCGGATTTTTGGATCCGAAATGTTACTTTTTGCAAACAGCCGAATTAGGACTCGAAACCACTTCCATTGAGTTCATAATGGCGTTTGCGATCTTTTTGAGTATAAGCTTTGATATGTTTGGAGTAAGTTGAATTTTGCTACTTTTTCTAGTTGGGTTTTGGGTTTGGGTTCAGCCCACTAGCTAACTAAATACCCTAACTCAGTCCCTCTCCTTCCATTCACTCATTTTCCATTCTAAAACTCAGGCTAAAACTGAAAATGGGGGAAAGGAAGAAGAATTAGAAATTCCAAGTACTAGTTCTTCTTGCAAACTTGAATTCTTGCTCCAAAATCAAAGTGAAGCTATTGGTAAGCCCTCTCTTCATCTTCTCCAACTCTTTCTCCTTCAATTTCAGAATGTTTCCTAAACCTAATTTAGAAAAATACTTGTTTTGATCTTAGATTGAAGCTAGTAGAGTTGAAGTGGAGAGTGGTTGGTTTTCTCCTTGCATTTGAGCTTCTTCTTCTTTGTTTGTGAGTTAAAAGGTGAGATTTTTATCTCACTTCTTTGTCTATAACTATCTTTGATTGTTGGGTATGAGTTCCTAACACTTATTCATGTGCGTGCTTTTGGTTTGGATTGAATTGGTGAATATCCAAATTTTTAGTGTTTTGGGTTCAAATCTTTAAAGATCCTAACTTTGATGTATGAACATGTTTTTGGTGATGCTTCGAGAAGCCAATAGGATCGGGTAGCCTATGGGCGTAATCCCCTAGCGTCTGTGCTCGACCGGTTGCGAATTGGGAGAGTTTGCACTTCAACTAATAGGGTAGGAAATGCAGGAACATGGGGTTCGGTCGACCGAACTCTCTGGTCGGTCGACCGAAGCTGTAGCCGAAACTTTCTGGGCTATTTCGGTCGGCCGACTCAGGAAGTCCAGTCAACCGACCTCCTCTTGTTTCCCTGTTTTGCCTAGCGTGCCTATTTGTTTGTGATTCTGACTTTTATTGATCTAAGTTGATTCCAATTAGTTTTTTATGCATTTGTGACCTTGATGATTCCTTTTTAACTTCATCCATGGGTTTTTATAAAATAATCTTTTAAATTGTATTAGAAGCTTGCTTCTCTAATTTATAAATTCCATTTAAAACGCACATACACAATTTGGCACTTCGAGCGGAGCGGAAGGGGGTTTAAAAGGTTAGGTAAAACATGGACCATGAATCTGCACGTTTATCTTTCCGATTAATCCCCGACCTATTCGATTGATCGTTTTGGCCTTTTGGTCTGGTTTACCAATGAGATGAGGTAACTTTGTACTGCTTTGAGTGTGAAATTAACTAATGGATAGTAAACCGTTTAGTGCGAACGAGTGGTTATGGGACTCACGTTACCACTTTTCGGATTTTTTTTTGGGAGTTATGACACATTCTGCCAATTAGTGGTGTCCAGTACTGGGCCTTCGGACCTTCGCCACTACGGTTTGTTGCCTTCGGGTGTGTTGCCTTCGGGTTTGCACCTTCAGGTTTGTTGCCTTTGGGATAGTGTCTTCGGACTGTCTCCTTCAGGTTTTTTGCCTCCGGGTATGTTGCCTTCGAGTATGTTGCCTTCGGGTTTGTGCCTTCGGGTTTGTTGCCCTGTTGTATCGCTTTCGGAGTTGGTCATTCATCACCGCTCGAGTGATATTGGGTTTGGAGTCTTCGGGCTCATGGATCCTTGTTTATACAGTACTGAGCACGTGTAAATTTTCTGATGTTTCATTGATATGTATATTCCCTAGGTATCGCCCTTCGGTGTTGGTCTTTTTGAGCCGCACGATATATAGCGATTACCTTGTGGAACTTGTGTTACCTTCATTGTTATTTGTTATTGCCTTTTGGCTTGTTTTGGGATATTCATATGCTTTGTTTATTTGTGTTGCCGATGATATGAGGCTTGTCTAGTTTTGATTCATCTTTTGTTAGATGATTGTTGTATCTCTTTTAGAGATATTTGTTATACTTTATGGCCTTGCAGGTTATTGTTGTTTAGTTTATCTAACTGAATTTTTAGCTAGACTGACCCGTGTATTTTGTACTCGGGTCAGACCGAGATGTTTCAGGTTAGGTGCTTTTGGACTTAGCCTATTTTGCTTCCGCATGAACTATCCAGCTTGTTCCTTTTTGTTAAAGCTTTTTGTGTAGTCTTTTTTGTTGTAACTCTGATATATGTATTCTTTTGGATTCGTCTGTATATTGTGGTTTGCTATACCACTTGACGTGTATCAGTTTGTATACTCTGTTATGTATCAGTATATGTATATATGATGATTTACTGTTCTGTGATGTATATTACATTTGAGTTGGTATATTCTGTTCTGATAGATCCTCCAACCACCTATGTTTTTGTTTTAAGTATTCATTGGATATGTCGACCTGCTTGGTATGTCTATTGTCGATGTATTCAATAGATAGTTAGAGCAAGACTATAGATGGTCGCTTCTAACCAGCCTTATTCTCCGTGTTAGTTGACGACATTACTCTGTAGTGCCCTTGGCTAGCGTGGGTATAGAGGTGGGGCGTCACAGTTAAGGTCAATGGTTGATGATCTTCAAGTATAATTGCCATGAGATCTTTAACAAGATATCCTAAGGTTCAACCAACTCCTCATCACTTCAAACACATTTATGCTTCTGCATTCTTCTCTAATTGGGTTTTGTTCTTCAATTGCTCTGATCAACCTTCTTCTATAATTCATTTGCTTCCAATGTATTCTTGTTTATCTCTGTAAATGTCTCCATAATATATCTGATGTGACTGCATAACTCGAAGATATGTTAGTAGTAATATTTATATGATTGTTGTCATCAAAATCAATACCTAGAGTATTAACATATAGATATCGTATATCGACACATGTGTGTGTGTATAGCATTTATATATATACCCAACTAATTACTTATGAGACCTAAAAAATACTAATAGCACTTGGTACATCAAAAAACAATTAATTAGTATTTCTGAAATATTAATTAATCTATAATGATTGTAAATCAATTGAATCATGTGATGTTTAGAAGAAATCAACAACGCGTTGTATGACTAATATATATAAACTTAATTGACGATTAATATTGAGAAATTCGCATATTAATGTTCAAACATGGCCTTAGCGAGTTGTGTGGCTATTTAGCCGAATTTATCGCTTATAAATCTTCATCAGTAAAATCTAACTTTGCAACTTAAGCGGTACATTTCCATAACTATTATTTACACTAATTATCTTCGTTAACACTATATCACACAGGACTTATGGAATTTAGTTTTGATCAAAATTCCAGTATCATCTATATTCAACTCGGTTAGTCCATAAATAAAATCTTTGGTTCAATAATAATATTTATTATTAACCATACTATTCTAGTAAGAGATTTTTGTCACGACCCGCCCTTCAGACCCCCGAAATCGACATAATACGCTTATCGTACAACATGCCGAACAATCATGTGCTAAGATAGATTGTTGAGGGAAAAGAAAGTAGGTAGAATAAGAAGGAAACCAAGCAAAACAAAATCTCACAGCGGACAGGACAATATATAATATCAATAGTTCTTTACACAAAGCAAAACTGTAATATGCATATCTCACATCAGAGTACACAAATCAATAATTACCAACCTGGATAGTTATAACATCCTTTCCTCACAACTGCTGGTAATTTCAAACAACACTACAGCGGAAATAAACGAGTACGAGAATATGTCTTGGTCTCCAGCTCGTTTCCTGAGCTCCATAGCATCCTAACTTGAACCTGAAATACTCGGTCTGACCCGAGCATTATAATAAAATAACATTTGAGTCAGTCTAGAAAACCAACATGAGAAAACACACTCAACTGAATTATTAAAGTTTTCAAAATCCTTTGAAAATTAAAGGTATCTTGTAAGACCATGCCACAAATAAACACGTCGGGTTTTTACCTTACGATAACCAAAATATTTCATCTCAAAATCCTTTGATATTATAATAGTGTCTAAGTACAAATACTTATTCAAATATCTGAAATTATTACATTGATTAAATTCCAGCAATACTAGGCTCTACAATCAAAACCGTAAAGGCATGTATTGGAGGATGGATTCCATCTTAATGACTAGGCACTGGGTACCAACTGCTACAGTATGCCTCTAGAACAGTGTACCGATATCGAACCTATCGATTCCTTCCAAACAAGATGGGACTATCACTAAACCGAATAGTCCGAATAAGATTACCCAAGGTTGGGATAGCAACCGCCACACGGCCGAATAAAAGGGACTCTAGACAAGGTTACCCTTACCCTACTAAGGTGCGACCCACTTAGCCTTGTTGCATCTATCCTGATTTTCAGTCATTCCCGGTTGACGAGGCTACGATTACCTTTCTAGAAACATTCACTTAGAATGCTCATTGTCCTCCAATGAGAATGTACCGATAGCATTCATCCATACAAACTCGTTCCTGATCCGAACGGAACCGAATGCACTATTCCTACTACATCCATTTTGGAATCACCCTCAGGATTAGTAGCAATTAGCCCTTGCTCTTCACTGCTCCATCTTCAACTCCATACTCTTGTCTTCATTACGAAAACGTACTCGTTGAATCGAAGTGGTTTTCCGATCACAAATCCAATCTCTGTCTCTTCGAAACAACGTTCGATATTTTTCGGTAAACTCAACTCCGGTTCTTTAGGAAATAAACGGACGAAGATAAGATCGAAGATCACCTCTTAACCGTTTGTGGACGGATTTCCTTACAAACGTCCTAGAAGAAAGAAATGAGTTTATACGTGTAGTATAGCACCTAGAATGGTAACTGTATCATATGATCCCATACTTCTTCTAGATATTGCCAAAGTTATATTTAGGTCCAGATTTGATAGCCGGTTATTTAACCATCAAATAAACAATCAATTCAACCAACACTTCATTTTACACTTAAAACATTAAATCTCTTTTTGATTATAATTTAAATAATAAATCTCTTTATCCAAATTATACAATCTTATCTTATCGAATTTAGTAAATATTTATAAAAAAACTATCTTTAAAAATATTTGAAAACCTTCTTAAAATAATGTGGAAAGTACCACTGCGGTAACAAACCATGGATTACAGCTCAATGGTTACGTTTCTATCCCAAAGAAATTCAAGATTTAGCTGTAGGCACTCACTGCCTCCAATTTACGCCACACGAGTATACCCTTACTTCCCGAAACTTTATTTTTTGAAAAAAAATATCTTAACATAATGCTTATAAGTTCTAAAATAAATTTCCAGTTAAAGCTAGGCAATTATACTTAAAAAAAGTTATTATACAAAGCCATATTGATATTTAATAATTTATCCTTTAAAAAAAATGCCGACCAGTTATTAAATAAAAATAAATCTTTTAAAAAACATTATGAAGTAACTATTTATAACTGAATGTGTTTTAAACAATTTAAAATAATCAAACAACTAATTTTCCAGAATACTTTAACACTTTTTAAAATCACCCTGTTAATAATTAAAAATCCTTTATATATTTTTATTCCTGAAATATCTGTTCACAATAATCGAAAATAACTACATTAAAATTTCAAAACCATTCACTTTAGCCAATAGATTTACCCAAAACTCTATGTAGACATTTTTACTTCAAAAATTCCCATTTACAATTCTTTACCCAAATTAAACCTTATTTTATTGGTATTTTAAAAAGGCCAAAAATCCAGGTTAACTGCCATAACATCCAATCAATTTAAATCACGCAATCACCTGTCACAGATTGTACAACAAAAACATATATCACTATGTATGAAATTAAATTCAACACTTAAAGGAATCCAGTTGGATCCCTCTAACCTGTTTTCTTGCATCCATAGATATTAGGACAATATAAAAATACTAATGCCATGTCGAAGTGGAATATCATGGTATATAGGTCATTCACTATTATGTGGGGCACATAGGGTCTCATCCGCTATAGATATGCGGGAATATCATTCATTTCAATATGTATACTGCTATATATAATGTCACGTCCAATTGATAAAATTGTATCAATTTAACAAATCAATCATTTATTAATTTTAACTATTCAAAATTAATCACTAGCAGTCCAAAATTGGATGAGATTAACTCATCTTGAGTTTAACGTTGCCAAACGTTAAAATTTTAAATTGAATCGAACACGTTCGATTTAACCTAAAATTTTCACTAGCTCCGATCGAGTTTAGATCTGCTCCATTGTATAATGTTCATTGCTGCGATTATGATGTCGCTTGTTTCGTCGGATTCCGACCTCATATGCATGAGATACGAAATTTAAAAGTATGAACAAATTTTTTATAATAATTTCACTTTTCTTTTTATTTAAATTAGAAACTGGAGATCATGGCCATTCTAATCGAAAAAAGAATCCTGGCTGCACGGTACTACTACTCCCCATCACTACCAGGTTGATTGTGACGCCCCACCTCTATGCCCACGTTAGCCAAGAACATTACGGTGAATGCTGTCAACTAGCACGGAGAATAAGGCTGTTGAGGAGCGACCATCCGTGTAATTGCTTTGCGCGAGCATCGATATGTCAAATAGTATAACATGCATTTCTTTATCAAGAGGGAAATCCGACATACCGACACAAACTCAAAGCTACTACACAGTGGCTATAATATCTTTAGAAACAAATATAGAAATAAAACATAACATAAATCAGTCACAGACAATTCATATCACAAAGGCGAAAATAGATATGAATATTATACTAGGAAGTGTACATCAGAGTAGTGGTCTAAAAAGATCCACAATATCACAAAAGAATAGTTACACGAACTACACAAAAGAATAAGTATACATTATGGAGTCTATATCTCAAATGTATACAACAAAAACTACTAATCTAAGTAGTTAACCAAAAGTCAAGGAGGTAATCCCGGATGTAAAGTCAAGCAGAAGCACCTGTAACATCTCGGTCTGACCCGTGTATTATTTAATAAGAAAATAATAAACGGATCAGTCTAACTATAAATATCAGATGAAATGATATAGAATAAGAGATATGACTAAACACATAATAATCACCATGCCAAGCTGTGATATATATAAGTAATTAAAAATCAACAAGAGATTAATCAATATCACCAAATCTACACAAGAATCAAAGAAATGTCATACTCCTTATTTCGTTCACCAAACCATAATTATTGACGATTATATCAATGTCAATCACAAAAGTCAATGACACACAAATTCACCGATGCACAAATATTGATAAAACTTATCAATAGAAATCACAAAAATAGGTGAAGCAGAAATTCCGGAATTCGACACACGAAATCCAGAAATCACACAAAAAAGGGGGGAGGCCTATCACACGAACGGGAGCGTAAAAACTCACCAACATATGTATCACACGAACGAGAAGCTATCTCATGGTAGCTAGCCATTAATTTTTGACACACGAACGGCCCGAAGGCCATGGGGAGCTACGCCACAAATTTGAGTCGGAACTCCACAAAACGGGGTTTAGTCTCCCTCGCAGACAAAGAGACATCACACATTGCTAGTCTAAACCACAAAGATGATCGTCTTGATCAACGAGAAGTGTCAATTACACTAAGCTAGTAAATATATGAGTTTAGCTTCATGTCCCATAACCACTTGCTTAACTTAAATATTTACGAACAAACTGTAGATCTCCACTATAAAATTGTCACAAGAGATTCAATCGAACAAGTCCAAGAATTAACCGACGAAGTAAACGCAAGCGTTTCATACCACTCGTTTTACTAAGTCGTTTAATTAGATTTCTCATACGAGTGAGGTAAAGGTTTGTATATACTAATAGATTGGAAAAAGGTTTAAGAAACGAGATTTATACTAAAATAGTGTTGAAATCATTTGAAGAAAGAGTTTTGATATTTACTACTAGTATAGAAACCTTTATATTTTTAAAGTGACAAATCACAAAGAAGATTGTAGGAACAATCAATCACTAAAATTCACATACGAAGATGTGAATAAAAATCCAACGAAACCGATAAAGAATCCACCGAAATGGATATTCAAAAATCCCCAAAAAGGAGTCATCAAAGTCATAATAAATGATAACAACAAATAGGAAACAACACGAATCGATTAAAGTTGGAAATTCAAGCAACTAGGCAGAATAGGCAAAATTTCATCAGGTCGGTCGGCCGGCTACAGGGCTCGGTCGACCGGACAAAAAAAACAGAAATTCTCGGGAAGCAGGTCGGTCGGCTGAGCCCTGTAGCCAGTCGACCGGACCAGAGACAGAAAGGTGCCCATGCACCTTAGTAGCAGGTCGGTCGACCGGCCCAGGGGTTCGGTCGGCCGACCCTGATGTTCTGCAAATTGATACCTACTTAATTGATGTGTAAACTCCACCAATTCGCAACCGAACGAGCATCGGAACTAAGGATTTATGCCAATCGACTACCCGGCCCTATGAGCTCCTCGTTGCATCACCAAAAACACATTTGAACATCAAAGCCATGATTTTTGAAGAATTGAACCCAAAACACCAAAAATTAGAATATTCACCAAATCAATCCAAACCAAAAGTAAATGCACACGAATAAGTGTTAGGAATTCATACCTAACAATCGAAGATAATTCATAGACTTAGATGTGAGATTAAAAATCTCACCTTTGAACCTAAATGATTGAAGAAGAAGCTTGAAAGCAAAGAAGAATCAACCACTCTTCAAATCCAACTCAAGAAGCTTGATTCTAAGCTAAAAGAGAAACATTTCCCAAATTAGGTTTAGGAATTTTCTGAAATCAAGGAGAGAAAGAGTTGGAGAAGAAGAAGAGAAGCTTACCAATGGGTTCTTCTATTAGTTTGGAGCTAGAGTTTGATTTGCAAAAGAAAACTAGGGTTTTGGAGTTTTAATTTCCCATCTCTCCCACCATTGATGCTTTAGAACTGAAAAGGGGAGAAAGTGAGGGTGAATAGGGATGAGTGGCTCAGATTTGAGTATAAGTTAAACATAGGGCTGAATCCAAACCCAAACCTAAAGTGAAAAGGTAGCAAAAATCAACTTTCTCCAAACATATCGAAGCTTATACTCAAAAAGGTCGCAAACGGCTTTTTAAACTCAATGGGAGTGGTCCCGAGTCCTAATTCGACCGTATGCAAAAAGTAGCTTTTCAGACTAAATTCTGAGTATCGATAAAATATTTAAATATAAAAATCGATAAATATGCGGGTTGTTACATTGATAAAAACCCATCAATGACTTTCAAAATCGATCGGCGTACCTCCATCGACCCCCTAGGACACGATCGATGAACACCATTTCATGTGCCCCACGCGAGCGCCTCCCACGTCTAGAAAAAAACGAGCTCGGCGCTCTATATTTCTTGAAAATCATGCTCGACAGCCGGGCCTTTATGATCGAAAATCTGGCGATCTACCACGTTAATTTCGATCACAACCATTGAACCTGTAGAGCTCGATGAGCTCTACGTTTTCTTAGTTGAAGATTTTTGATATAAGTTGGTGGATTGATCGAAAAATAAAGGGGAAGGATTTTTAGTTTCGGCCATTAAAACAAAGAACGGCAGCTCGTATAAAACTTGGGTTTTGATACTGTTGAAACGTGTATACATATATACGTATATTGATTATTTTAATATTGTATCCAATTTTAACGTACTTTTTCAAGCGAACTCCAAACGAGACACATCGCCTGACGTTTATAATGTTCTACCCCTATCCCAGACACAATGGAATATGTTTCGAGGCCTAATTCGATCATATATGGAAGATAGCCTTTTGAATCGAATTTAAATATTAAATTTTAGATATCTATTTCAATGTGTTTCTATTCCGTACGAATAAACAATAACTCCAAACGCTACAACATTTGAAATTCGATAATAATATACTATTACGGATCCAATGGAACTAGTTTCGTCGAATTTCGAGACTATGCTCCGAAAGGTTATTTTAAATCATCGATTAAATCGAGGATTTTCAAAATCGTCGAAATCATTTAAAATTTCAATTTTAAAACTTACTAACTCCATTATAAATCACATTGAATTTATATTCATTCTAGAAATCATTCTGATTCATTTTAATCAAAATTTGATTATTTACATTATTTCTATATATTAAATTTCACTGTTAAATTAATTTTATCAACTTTTAATTCCATTCAAAAGTCCAATATTATAATTCTAATCCTAATATGATTTTAAATCAACTTTGAAATCATTTCTATTCACATTTAACTCTTAATTCCCATTTTTACCCAATTTTCAATTATTAAATTACTATTCACCAAACCCAATTAATCGCTATATTTAAAATTATAACCCATTTTACTGATTCTTCCCTAGCAAAAATCAATTAATAATTCAAATTCAACATTTAAAAATAAATTAAATGTTCAAAACTAACGACCAGAATTCCGGGTCGTTACATTCTTTCCCCCTTATAAAAATTTCATCCTCGAAATTGATGAGGTAGGAAAAATGCTCCTAAACCCATTTACTTATCCAAAACTCACTTAATTAAATCCTACATTCACTACTCAAAATCCCTTTAGTTTAATCCAAAACAATTTGTTTCTCTTTCTAACTCAAAACCTTGATTTCAAACACTGTTCCAAAAATCAACTTTCTTAGTTAATCAAAAAATTTCAAAACTTTCAAAATTTTCCTAACACCCTAAATTTTTCGAAATTTTTTGAGAGCGTCTCCTTGTACAAAGACTCTTTTACAATATTACAAAAGAGATAAATATATATACATTGGCCCACACGATCGAAAAAACAAAATATATAATAACATATTATCATTTCTTTATTTTATTATGTAGGCATACCCCATACTAGTGTTTTCAAGCAAGCAGCTTATTTTATGTGCATTTACGCACTGCAAAATCTATCCTATAGCCTCGTGTACCTGTACTTACTCAAAATAAGCACATAAGTTTCAAAATCATAAAATTTTATAACATCCATTTATTTCACTTGCCAAACAGATCAACTTCATAACCCAAACATGCAAATCAAATATATTTCAAACAATTATAAGGTTCCAACACTAATTTAATTCCTTCCCATGGGTCCATATATCATTTCATTTAATTCGAAATGATTTGCAACCAAAGTTTATTACACTCAATTCATATTTACAACAACCAAACTCATATTCACTCCAATATGATTTATATGTGCTTCACTTATATAAATTCACCTTATTCAATTTCAAATTGATTCCCAATCAATCTATTTGCTTCCATTTATATTTATTTTCATTATATGCAAATCCATTTTACCAAACTTTTATTTATTCCCTTTTTAAATTGACTTTAAATCCATTTATCTAATTTTCATTTGATTCTCATTCATGTTATTCACCACCGTGTTTTCTTTACTTCACATTAACTCATTCCAATCCATGTTAATTTTATTTATGAATCATTCCATAATAACCACTTAAATTAAATTTCTATTGCAATCAAATTTAATTCATTTTAAATTGATCTCATTCAGTTTACTTGTATCCTTTTACTTAGTATACCCAATTTATAATATAACACTTTGGGGGATTATTCAATAAAATTGATTCTCGAACAATTTTGTTCAGGTTCATGCACTTGCATTTTCTATCTACTTAACTTATATTACCTCTCTTCCATTCTCTTTCATTTATTCACACAGATTTATTCACTTCATTTTATAGTGAAGAGCATTTTATTTCATGCTAATTTATCATAAAACCATTTGATAAAATTATTTCTAAGGTTTATTATAACATTCCATATCGTTACTCTGGTTATATCCAGCTTTTAAAACTTAAGTTCATACACCATCTTACTCCAAAGTTATTTTTCAATTCATATTCAATTTATTTACTCTTAAACTGAATTCATTTCTTGTTATCAATACTTAACCATTTTAACTTAGTTATACTTTTTCACCTCCTCGGTTTAATAAGTTACATCGACATATTTATTCACAATTTTCTTGAATTTCCCACTTAAGTTTTATTCACATTCTATATTTACAACACATAGTTATAAAATTACTTCACCATTCATATTTATATTCAATTTTAGTCCATTTCAATTCACCCTCCTTTTAAAATTCAATTTTTATGAATTTCCATTCATATTTCTTTACCATAATACCAAACCATTTTCTTATTTAGGTTTTACCATTCATTCTTCCGTTCACAAGTTCGAAACTTATTCATTTAAAAATTCCATTTTACCTACTTAAGTCTATTTACATCTTATAATCATCACTCTGGATTTCATATATATATATATATATATATATATATATATATATATATATATATCACTTAACAGCTTAAGTATATCCATTTCTTTTAATAATTACAACTTAAAATTATATAATTATTCTACTTTTCAACTTAATATCCGATTCAATTCAAATCCAACTCCAATTTTATTTAATTTATCTTAAGTTAAATCCCAACATATCTTATTCTCTTTAGTTTACTCCAGTTAAATTTATATTCCAAGATTAAAATTTTCATTTTCCTTTCTTATCTATATTAACTTCAATTTATAAGTTCAATAGCTCATTTCTCTGACTTATAAGTCATTTAAATGGCAATCCCAGAATCTAATTACCCGGTCTTATTTCAAAACATTTTGAAATCATAAATAGCATATACCCACTTTGGTATATCAAATCATACCTCAAGATTTTCAAAACAACTTAGTTTTACCAAAATAATTTCCCTTTGGAATTTCTAAAACAAACTTGTTTATCAAACAAGCGAAAGCAATAATCATAGTCAACCATCACGGTAGCAATCCATCGTTTAGAAACTCTAAAATGAATACTGATGATGTGATCATCATCACTACAATTATTTTCTAGCGACTGAAGTGAGTTCAATGCTTCCTTACTTCCAAAATCATTTTAAAACAATTTCTCTTCAAAAATATTTCCAAAGTAATACTTCATTATTCCTTTCAACCCACTTTGGAAAACGTTTCCAAATTCCCAGGATTTAAAAGGTTCCAAACACTTAGTTCCAACCCCAATTTAAAACATTTTCCAAAATTTCCAGGATTTAAATTCTAGTTTAAGTCAAATTTCAATTACATTCCTTTGTAAAAATCATACCTATACAATTCCTATTTGGTTATATATATATATATATATTTATATATATATATATAATCGTTTCAAATTTTATAACCCTGTTTGATTATAATATTAACAACCAACATCCAACTATATATAATAATTTCATAAAATTATTTTTTATATCAAAATATAATTTTGGGTAAAATTATTTCATTCACCCACTTCAAAACAATACTATGTCGGTTTACCTTGTTTAAGAGCTTGGAAACTCCTATCGATACGGTTGTACTTTTGTACCGACCAGAATTCATAAACACTCAACCGGTAAGTCAACACAATATAAAAAGATTTCATATTCACCAAAAATTACGTGCTCGTAGCTATTAATACTCTCGAACTCATTCTAGAATAATTTCGACTCTATCTTTAATGGGTAATTGTGACGCCCCACCTCTATACCCACGCTAGCCAAGAACATTACGGTGAATGCTGTCAACTAGCACGGAGAATAAGGCTGTTGAGGAGCGACCATCTGTATAATTGCTTTGTGCGAGTACTGATATGCCAGATAAAATATAACTTTTCATCTCAAGAGGAAATCCGACATACCGACACAAACTCAAAGCTACTACATAGTGGCTATAAAGGTCTTCGGAAACAAATATAGAAATAAACATAACATAAATCAGTCACAGACAATTCATATCACAAAGGCGGAAATAGATATGAATATTACACATGAAAGTGTATATCAGAGTAGTGGTCTAAAAAGATCCACAATATCACAAAAGAATAGTAACATGAACTACACAAAAGAATAAGTATACATTATGGAGTCTATATCTCAAATGTATACAACAAAAACTACTAATCTAAGTAGTCAACCATAAGTCAGAGGAATCAATCCCAAGAGAGAAGTCAAGCAGAAGCACCTGTAACATCTCGGTCTGACCCGAGTATTATTTAATAAGAAAATAATAAACGGATCAGTCTAGCTATAAATATCAGATGAAATGATATAGAATAAGAGATATGACTAAACACATAATAATCACTATGCCAAGCTGTGATATATATAAGTAATTGAAAATCAACAAGAGATTAATCAATATCACCAAGTCTACACAAGAATCAAAGAAATGTCATACTCCTTATTTCGTTCACCAAACCACAAATATTGACGATAATATCAATGTCAATCACAAAAGTCAATGACACACAAATTCACCAATGCATAAATATTGATAAAACTTATCAATGGAAATCACGAAAATTGGTGAAACACAAATTCTAGAAATCATCTCAAGAAATCCAGAAATCACAAAGGGGGGGAGGCCTATCACAAACGGAAGCATAAAGCTCACCAACACGTGTATCACAAACGGAACGCTAATTCCATGGTCGCTAACCATCACAAATTGAGCTGAAGCTCCACAAACGGTCCGAAGACCATGGGTTGCTACCCCACCAAATTGAGTCGAAACTCCACAAAACGGGGTTTAGTCTCCCACGCAGACAAAGAGACATCGCACATTGCTAGTCTAAATCACAAAGATGATCGTCATGATCAACGAGCAGTGTCGATTACAGTAAGCTGGTAAATATATGAGCTTAGCATCATGTCCCATAACCACTAGCTTAACTTAAATATTTACGAACAAATTGTATATCTCCACTAGAAAATTGTCACAAGAGTTTCAATCGAACAAGTCCAAGAATTAACCAACAAAGTGAATGTAAGCGTTTCATACCACTTGTTTTACTAAGTCGTTTAATTAGATTTCTCATACGAGTGAGGTAAAGGTTTATATATACTAATAGATTGGAAAACGGTTTTATAAATGAATTTGGTATTAAAATAGTATTGAAATCGTTTAAGGAAAGAGTTTTGATATTTACTACTAGTATAGAAAACATTTATATTTTTAAAGTGACAATGCACAAGGGGGATTGTAGAAACAATCAATCACAAAGATCACATTCGAAGATGTGAATAAAAATCCAACGAAATCGATAAAGGATCCATCGAAGTGGATATATCTAAAATTCCCAAAGAAAATAAGTCATCAAAGATGATAATAAATGATGACAATAAATAGGATCATCACGAATCGATTTAAATTGGAAATTCAATCCAAAAAGGCAAATTGGACTCAAACAGCAAGTTCAGTCGACTGAACAGAGTTTTCAGTCGACTGACCCTGTGCCTGGAAATTTTCCAGGTTCAGGAAACTTTCTATTTACAGTTTCAGTCGACTGAACAGAGTTTTCAGTCGACTGAATCATGCTTGAAAACTTTCGGGTTCCAGGTTCAGTCGACTGAACAGAGTATTCAGTCGACTGAATCATGCCTGGGCTGTTTTTCAGCCTTATTCAAATGAGAGCAAACTCTTCCAAAATGCAACCGGACGAACATTGGCTCTAAGGGTTTATGCCAATCGACAACCCGGCCCTATATGCTCCCCGATGCATCAACAAAAGCATGATCAATCATCCATAAAAGGATTTTCACACAAATTGACTTAAAAACTCAAAAATTGGAATATTCACAAAACCAATCCAAATCAAGAGCAAATGCACATGAAGAAGTGTTAGGAATTCATACCCAACAACCAAAGATAATTATAGTCATAGATGTGAGATAAAAATCTCACCTTTGAACTAAATTTATGAAGATGAAGCTTGAAAGCAAAGGGGAATCAACCACTCTTCAAAACCAACTCTAGAAGCTTGAATCTAAGCTCAAAAACAAGAACATTCCCAAAATTAGGTTTAGGAATTTCTGAAATTGGTAAGATAATAAGTTGGAGAAGAAGAAGAGAAGCTTACCAATGGGTTCTTCTTGAGTTTGGAACTAGGAATTTGATTTGCAAGGGAAGTTAGGGCTTGGAGTTTTAATTTCCTCTTCCACCCTCCATTAACATAAAAGCTTGAGTATTAGGAAAATAGAAGAGAAGTGAATGAAGAGAAGAGTGTTGGAACTGAGTTAAGTGGTTAATTGGCTCAGCCCAACCAAAGCCCTAAGCGGGAAAAAGTGGCAAAAATCAACTTTCTCCAAACATATCGAAGCTTATACTCAAAAAGGTCGCAAACGTCATTTTGAACTCGATGGAAGTGGTCTCGAGTCCCAATTCGACAGTTTGCAAAAAGTAGGTTTTCGGACCAAAATCCGATGAATGGTGAAATATTTAAATAAAATATTTAAATATATAATCGATAAATATGCGGGTTGTTACAGACTCCCCTCCTTAAAGAAATTGCATCCACGCAATAATTAAGAAGGAAATATAAGAAGTAACAACCATAGAAGCATATTAACACAAAAGAAAATTTGAATCAAGGAGTTCACCTTAAAGAGCACGAAGGAGTAAATCCGAAAGTTTTTGTTCGATGAATTCTCAAGATTTCACATGAGCAATCCTTAGGATTTGAGAACCATTAAACCTCTATCAAAAAGAATATCTTTATATCAAAGGCGCTTAACCTCCGAAGCAATGATGCGAATAGAATGGTGCTCAAAAGTCAAATTTGGTGGAACTTCAATCTCCACAATATCACCGGGCTCAAGAATGAAAACCGGAATCCCTAAGGCATTTTCGTAGGTAAAAGACGTGGAAAACATCAAGAATAGCAGAAAGTTGAGCCGGTGCAACGGCGTAGTACAATCACGGTACGCCCGAGAAACTAGAAACTCGAATAATTTGAAACACCGACGTAGTACAAAGACGGTACGTCCAGTGAACCAAAAAGCCAAGTCATTGATGTAGTGCAAACGGTACATCCAATGTAACCAAAAAGAGAAGACATCGATGTATGTAGTGCAAACGGTACATCCGATGAATCAAAAGCAAAGACATCGATGTAGTACAAACGGTACATCCGATGGATCAAAAGCAAAGACATCGATGTAGTACAAACGGTACATCCGATGGATCAAAAGCAAAGACATCGATGTAGTACAAACGGTACATCTGATGGATCAAAAGCAAAGACATCGATGTAGTACAAACGGTACATCCGATATAGTACAAACGGTACATCCGATGAATCAAAAGCAAAGACATCGATGTAGTACAAACGGTACATCCGATGAATCAAAAGCAAAGATATCGATGTAGTACAAAAGGTACATCCGATGAATCAAAAGCAAAGACATCGATGTAGTACAAACGGTACATCCGATGAATCAAAAGAAAAGACATCGATGTAGTACAAACGGTACATCCAATGTATCCAAAAAGAAAAGACATTGATGTAGTACAAACGGTACATCCTATGAATCAAAACCTAAATAATTCGGAACACTGACGCTGTACAAAAACGGTACGTCCAATGAACCGAAGCCCGAATGATTTTCGGAACACCGACGCAGTACAAAAACGGTACGTCCAATGAACCGCAGCCCGAATGATTTTCGGAACACCGACGCAGTACAAAAACGGTACATCCAATGAACCGAACACAATAAAAGAACATCGGACGCAAGTTCATAAAAGAAATGAGATGAAACTCAATAAAATGAAGTACATCAAACGCCCGATGAACTTGATAAAAAGATAATTTCATTCGGTCATCAACAAAGAAACAACCCCTTGTTGCTTACGACTAAACGCATTGGCAACACGATTTCCCCTTCGGGAATAAAAAGAATATCAAGATCATAGGAAGCTAGGAACTCGAGTCAACATGCAGTTCCTTAAGAGAACATAAATATTCCAAAGATTTATGATCGAGGTAGAGAACAAATTTCTCATCCAAATATGACGATGCCAAATTCCAAAAGCAAAAACAATAGCCGAGAGCATTAGATCATAAGTGGCATATCTAGTCTCGATAAACTATAATGATTTAGAAGCACAAGTGATAGCACGTTCTCTATGGCAAGAGAATGGCATCCAAACCAATACGACTAGTATCGGTACAAATAGCAAAGTCTTGGTTCCCCTTTAGGAATCACAAGAAAGAATAAGAGTATCGAAAAGAAAGAACTTCTTTTAAAATAATTCTCTTCCCCGAAAAGTTAAAACTTTCAAAATTACATTTTTACTTTTATGTAATAATCTTTCTACAAAAATTTACATTTTTGCAAGTCAATATATCGTGTCTGATTGTCATATCAAAGCGTTTAGGAAATTCCTATCGATAACGTTGATCAAGCGCATCGACCAAAATTCTTAAAGCACTCAACGGGCAATACAATCACAAAATCATCTTTTATAGGATAAATAAATCTCTTACAAAGTTTTAAGAATATTCTTTGTTCGTTTCAAGAACAAAAATCCAGTTTTTCTTATAAATAAATCTTATGAAAAAGATTTGCAAAAATTTTAAATTACTATTTTCATCCAAAATCAATAAATACAAGAATGGTCTCATCGAAATATTCATAGAATATTCGATTTATAAAATGGATGAAATGAGCTAGACAAATTGAATGACATAATAAGTCATTCATAAGAATCATAACGAGTGCGGAATGCGGTAAGTGGAATGCTAATTTCCGCAACTCGTAGCAAACGAAAACCGGTGGTAAAGTCAAACTGAAAAGACCTTAACACCACACAAAAGATATTGCTTAGGTGATGATTCTAAGACAAGCTCAAAAAATACCGGAAAAGTTTCACAAATTATTTAGATAAGAGAAACAACACTTTCCTTATAAGTGGGCTTAAGGAATAAAATGATTCCACCAAATTGGAATAAAAATCACAAAGGAAAAATAGAAATATGCTTAACAGATTGAAAATGTCGAGGATGAATAGTCCACTCGAAAAAATAGGATATGGGCTTCACAATTTAGGCCAATCCTTACAGAAAAAGTCAATTCCGTACAAAAGTAAATTCCGAAGCCAAAGTAAATATCGACTCGGAAAGCAAAGTCACATAAAACAATCTCGACATCTAAACAAAAGCAAATTGAGTGTTGCGGATCTACCATCCGGATTCACAATCCTCAAAGAAGTCATCAAGCCCAAAATATTCAAAGAAAAAGAATCGACAAGTTCTTTTGATATAAAAATAATGAGATGAAACTCATATCAAAAAGAACTCGAATAAGAAGATCACAAAATAAAAGTAATCAAGGATTAAATGAGACATACCTTGACCAAGAGAAGAGTTGCTAGGAACTTGCAGCCTTCCTTCTCTCTTGCTTGGAAGCTTAGGACACGAAGATAAAAGATGGCCCGAAACTTTGCAGTACCGACAAAAGAGGGGCTTCGGGCACTCCCTTGTATAATGGTCTGTTGAACCACAATTGTAGCATTGACCACGACTAGAGGTAGGAGTCTTTGCTACCGGAATTTGTTGCTTCCCTTTCTTATTAGAATTGGGGCCTTTGAACTTAATTGGCCTCTTCGAGTTATTGTTGAAGTTCTGTTGGGCACGCACAACTTCAACATCACCTTCATTATCGGCATCTTCAAGACGAAGAGCGATATCAATAAGCTGATCAAATGAAACCTCAAGTTTCAGAAGTAATGGCTTTTTAAGATTCTTATTCAAGCCATAGACAAATCTCTGATTTTTCTTCAATGGGGTATTGATGTATTCAACCCCATATTTGGAAAGCGACTCGAAGGACGCGACGTAATCAGTCACAGAGGATTGACCTTGAACAAGGTCTATAAAACGTCGTGCTAAAGTTACTTTTTCAGCCTCTGGCACAAACTTTAGTTCGAATCGTTCCCGGAATCGTTCCCAAGTAAGATTCGCTTCAACGATTTCAGAAATTAAAAGCTCATACCAATCTAACTCTCTTCCCTGGAGCATGCTAGAAGCCACTTGGACTCGATGAAGGTCAATAAGATTCATGCGAGAAAAGATGCGATCGCATGATTTGAGCCAAGCTTGAATTTCTATAACACTTTCGGATCCCGTGAATGGCCTTCCACCCAAATCGGTATAGTCTCGGCACAAGCGTGCAAAACCGGATGTAGGATGAGTAGGCTCCTGATTGGGACCCGCTGTTTGAGCATTCTTGACAAGATCTAAAAGCTGCTGGGCAGACATAAAAACTCCATCCAGGGGAGTAGCACTAGATTGACCGGCGCTGGGGCGGCCTGGTCTAACCATTTCTCTTCTTTAAGAAAGAAAGAAAGAAAGAAGAGGAAAAAGTTGTTCTCAAAATAAATATCAAGCAATCTTGATAGATAAAACAAGGAATCATAAAAGAAAATAGGATAGGACGGTACGAAGACCCGAATAAAATCCTAAAGCACGACTCCTAAGATGGACTTAGGACGATGATCCTTGTTATAATATTCCATATTGTTCCGAAGTTTGGCTCCGATACCAAGCTGTGACGCCCCACCTCTATACCCACGCTAGCCAAGAACATTACGGTGAATGCTGTCAACTAGCACGGAGAATAAGGCTGTTGAGGAGCGACCATCTGTATAATTTCTTTGTGCGAGTACCGATATGCCAGATAAAAATATAACTTTTCATCTCAAGAGGAAATCCGACATACCGACACAAACTCAAAGCTACTACACAGTGGCTATAAAGGTCTTCGGAAACAAATAGAGAAATAAACATAACATAAATCAGTCACAGACAATTCATATCACAAAGGCGGAAATAGATATGAATATTACACATGAAAGTGTATATCAGAGTAGTGGTCTAAAAAGATCCACAATATCACAAAAGAATAGTTACATGAACTACACAAAAGAATAAGTATACATTATGGAGTCTATATCTCAAATGTATACAACAAAAACTACTAATCTAAGTAGTCAACCATAAGTCAGAGGAATCAATCCCAAGAGAGAAGTCAAGAAGAAGCACCTGTAACATCTCGGTCCGACCCGAGTATTATTTAATAAGAAAATAATAAACGGGTCAGTCTAGCTATAAATATCAGATGAAACGATATAGAATAAGAGATATGACTAAACACATAATAATCACTATGCCAAGCTGTGATATATATAAGTAATTGAAAATCAACAAGAGATTAATCAATATCACCAAGTCTACACAAGAATCAAAGAAATGTCATACTCCTTATTTCGTTCACCAAACCACAAATATTGACGATAATATCAATGTCAATCACAAAAGTCAATGACACACAAATTCACCAATGCACAAATATTGATAAAACTTATCAATGGAAATCACGAAAATTGGTGAAACACAAATTCTAGAAATCATCTCAAGAAATCCAGAAATCACAAAGGGGGGGAGGCCTATCACAAACGGGAGCATAAAGCTCACCAACACGTGTATCACAAACGGAACGCTAATTCCATGGTCGCTAACCATCACAAATTGAGCCGAAGCTCCAAAAATGGTCCGAAGACCATGGGTTGCTACCCCACCAAATTGAGTCGAAACTCCACAAAACGGGGTTTAGTCTCCCACGCAGACAAAGAGACATCGCACATTGCTAGTCTAAATCACAAAGATGATCGTCATGATCAACGAGCAGTGTCGATTGCAGTAAGCTAGTAAATATATGAGCTTAGCATCATGTCCCATAACCACTAGCTTAACTTAAATATTTACGAACAAATTGTATATCTCCACTAGAAAATTGTCACAAGAGTTTCAATCGAACAAGTCCAAGAATTAACCAACAAAGTGAACGCAAGCGTTTCATACCACTTGCTTTACTAAGTCGTTTAATTAGATTTCTCATACGAGTGAGGTAAAGGTTTATATATACTAACAGATTGGAAAACGGTTTTATAAACGAATTTGGTATTAAAATAGTATTGAAATCGTTTGAGGAAAGAGTTTTGATATTTACTACTAGTATAGAAAACCTTTATATTTTTAAAGTGACAAAGCACAAGGGGGATTGTAGAAACAATTAATCACAAAGATCACATTCGAAGATGTAAATAAAAATCCAACGAAATCGATAAAGGATCCATCGAAGTGGATATATCTAAAATTCCCAAAGAAAATAAGTCATCAAAGATGATAATAAATGACGACAATAAATAGGATCATCACGAATCGATTTAAATTGGAAATTCAATCCAAAAAGGCAAATTGGACTCAAACAGCAGGTTCAGTCGACTGAACAGAGCTTTCAGTCGATTGACCCTGTGCCTGGAAATTTTCCAGGTTCAGGAAACTTTCTGTTTCCAGTTTCAGTCGACTGAACAGAGTTTTCAGTCGACTGAATCATGCCTGGAAACTTTCGGGTTTCAGGTTCAGTCGACTGAACAGAGTATTCAGTCGACTGAATCATGCCTGGGCTGTTTTTCAGCCTTATTTAAATGAAGAGCAAACTCTTCCAAAATGCAACCGGACGAACATTGGCTCTAAAGGTTTATGCCAATCGACAACCCGGCCCTATATGCTCCCCGATGCATCACCAAAAGCATGATCAATCATCCATAAAAGGATTTTCACACAAATTGACTTAAAAACTCAAAAATTGGAATATTCACAAAACCAATCCAAATTAAGAGCAAATGCACATGAAGAAGTGTTAGGAATTCATACCCAACAACCAAAGATAATTATAGTCATAGATGTGAGATAAAAATCTCACCTTTGAACTAAATTTATGAAGATGAAGCTTGAAAGCAAAGGGGAATCAACCACTCTTCAAAACCAACTCTAGAAGCTTGAACCTAAGCTCAAAAACAAGAACATTACCAAAATTAGGTTTAAAAATTTCTGAAATTGGTAAGAGAATAAGTTGGAGAAGAAGAAGAGAAGCTTACCAATGGGTTCTTCTTGAGTTTGGAGCTAGGAATTTGATTTGCAAGGGAAGTTAGGGCTTGGAGTTTTAATTTCCTCTTCCACCCTCCATTAACATAAAAGCTTGAGTATTAGGAAAATAGAAGAGAAGTGAATGAAGAGGAGAGTGTTGGAACTGAGTTAAGTGGTTAATTGGCTCAGCCCAACCAAAGCCCTAAGCGGGAAAAAGTGGCAAAAATCAACTTTCTCCAAACATATCGAAGCTTATACTCAAAAAGGTCGCAAACGTCATTTTGAACTCGATGGAAGTGGTCTCAAGTCCCAATTCGACAGTTTGCAAAAAGTAGGTTTTCGGACCAAAATCCGATGAACGGTGAAATATTTAAATAAAATATTTAAATATATAATCGATAAATATGCGGGTTGTTACAGTAATCCCCGCCAAAGCCTAGGTATATCGCCATACTAAGCTTTGATTCAATAATGTCATGACTCGCCCTTGATGACCCCCGAAATCGACATAATATGCTCATCGTATAACATGCCGAACGATCGAGTGCTGGAAAGATAGATTGTTGAGGAAAAAGAAAGTAGGTAGAAGAAGAAGGAAACTAAACGAAACAAAATCTCACAGCGGACAGGATAATATATAATATCAATATTCTTTACACAAAGCAAAACTGTAATGCACATATTTCACATCAGAATACACAAATCAATAATTACCAACTTGGACAGTTATAACATCCTATCCTCATAACTGTAGGTAATTTCAAACAACACTACAGTGGAAACAAACAAGCACGAGAATACGTCTTGATCTCCAGCTCCCCTCCTGAGCTCCATAGCATCCTAACATGAACCTGAAATACTTGGTCCGACCCGAGCATGATAATAAAATAACACCCGAGTCAGTCTGGAAAATTCCAACGTAAGAAAACACGCTCAATTTAATTATTAAATTTTTCAAAAGCCTTTGAAAATCAAAGGTATCGTAAGACCATGTCATAAATAAACACGACGGGATTTTACCTTACGATAAGCAAAACATTTCATATCAAAATCCTATGATATTATAATAGTGCCTATCTACAAATACTTATTCAAAAAGCTGAAATTGTTACATTAATTGAATTCCAGCAAACTAGGCCTTACGATCAAAACCGTAAAGGCACGTATTGGAGAACGGATTTCATCTGAATGACTAGGCACTAGGGTACCACCTGCCGTAGTACGCGTCTAGAACAACGTATCGAGATTGACCTATCGATCCCTAGCAACAGAAGACCGAACTACCCCTAACCTGGATAGTCCAAATAAGATTACCCCGCGGTTGGGATCAACAACCGCCACACAGCCGAATAAAAGGGAGGAGTAACCTTACCCAACTTGGGTGCAACCCAATTAGCCTTCTTGCATCTCTCTAGATTATCAGCCATTCGCGATCGATGAGATTAGAGGCTACAATTACCTTTTTTGAAATATTCACTTAGAATGCTCGTTGTCCTCCAATGACACTGTACTGATAGCATTCATCCATACAAATCCGTTCTCGGTCCGAACGGAACCGAAGGCACTATTCCTACTACATCCATTTTGGAATCACCCTCAGGATTAGTAGCGATTATCCCTTGCTCTTCACTGCTCCATCTTCGACTCCATACTCATGTCTTCATTATGAAATCGTATTCATTGGATCAAAGTGGTTTTCGGATCACAAATCCGATCTCGATGTCTTCGAAACAACGTTCGATATTTCCTGGTAAACTCAATCCCGGTTCTTTCGGAAATAAACAAACAAAGATAAGATTGGAGATCATCTCCTAACCGTTTATGGATAGATTTCCTTATAAACGTCCTAAAAGAATGAAACGAGTTTATACATGCAGTATAGTACCTCGAATGGTAACTGTACCATATAATTTCGGTACTTCTTCTAGATATTTCCAAAGTTATATTTGGTTCCAGATTTGATAATTGATTATCTAGATATCAAATAAACAATCAATTTAACCAACACTTCATTTTACACTTAAAAACATTAAATCTCTTTTAATTTAAATTTAAATACATAAATCTCTTTATCCAAGTTATACATACCTATCTTATCGAATTTGGTAAATATTTTAAAAAAATAATCTTCAAAATATTTGAAAACCTTCTTAAAATAATGTGAAAAGTACCACTGTGTTATCAAAAAATGGATCACGGTTTAATGGTTACGTTTCTATCCTAGAGAAATTCAAGACTTAGCTGCAAGTACTCACTGCCTTCGATTTACGCCACGCAACTATACCATTACTTCCAGCAACTTTATTTTTTAAAAAAATTATCTCAAAATAATGTTGTAATCTCTAAAATAAATTTCAATTTAAATCTAGGCAGTTATGCTTAAAAAGTTATTAGATAAAGCTATATTAAAATTTAATAATTTATCCTTTAAAACAAAATTGCCAACTAGTCCTTAAATAAAAATAAATCTTTTAAAAATCATTATGAAGTAACTATTTATAAGTAAATATGTCTTAAACAATTTAAAATAATTAAACAACTAATTTTCCAGGACACTTTAACACTTTTTAAAATCACCAGGTTAATAATTAAAAATCCTTTATATATTTTTATTTCCAAAATCTCCGTTCACCATAATCCTAAATAACTACATTAAAATTTCAACACCCTTCACTTTAGCCCATAAATTTACCCAAAACTCTGTATAGACATTTTTACTTCAAAAATTCCCATTTACAATTCTTTACCCAAATTAAACCATATTTTATGGGTATCTTAAAAACATTAAAAATCCAGTTTAACTGCCATAACGTCCAATCAATTTAAATCACACAAATAACCTATCATAGATTATTCAACAAAACACATATCACTATATATGCAACTAAATTCAACGTTTTGAGAAATCCAATTGGATCCCTCTATCTGTTTTCCTTCATCCACAGATATTAGCACAATATAAAAATACCAATTTTACTTCAAAGCGGAATATCGTGGTATATAGGGCCGTCCGCTATTATACGGGATGCATAAGGTCTCAACCACTAGACATATGCGGGAATATCAATCACCCCAATACATATACATATACATATACATATACATATACATACATACATACATATATATATATATATATAATATCACATCCAACTAATAAAAATGTGACGCAGCGGATTATTCAAAATAAACTTCAATCGATGAAATGTAGAAATCGATGGAATGAAGATACCGAAATGCCCAAATTCGTTGATCCGAAGATACCGAATTCTAGCTATCTCAAACACGTTGATAGCGCACTATACCGTGTTCAAAGATCTACGATTCTTCGCACGTTGATCTAGCGCACTAGATTCCCTGAATCGGCTTCTACGATCGTTGAATCGAGCGCACTCGATTAACCGAAAGAGGAGATAGGAGATTACACTCAACTACCAATTGGTATGAAAGCACAAAGCTAACAAAAGGAATTTTATTCAAAAATCAACCACCTCCAAAAATTACAACACACACGCTATTTATAGAGTTTCCTGACCCAGCACCTTAAGTCGTCGCCGACTCATAGGCTCCGACTCATCATAAGTCGTTGCCGACTCATTACAACAGCGACTCAACTCCTTTCACACAGCGCAGTACAAACGACTTAACAAACACACAAGGTACACGACTCAAGGCCAACAACTACATCTGCTCATACGACTCATTACATACCAACTTAACACATGACGACTTAGAGAGAAAACGACTCAAGACTTCACCGACTCATAGCCTCCCTTCGGCATATCTTCTTCAAGCGAGTTAACTCCTGCCGACTCAATTAAGTCGTGACTCGTTGACTCGGCACAGTCTCCTTCTGATAGTTGGTTATCTCGGAAACGACTCATCTCCTTAGGTCGCTGCCATCTTTCCTTAGCTCGTAACCGACTCATGCCATCATTGACTCGCGACCGACTCAAATCCGATACCTTCTTTATGCGACTTATGTTATCTCCCCCTTGTAACCCCTTAAGTCGGAAACGACTCATCCCTTTGAGTCGTGGACGACTCATCAAGTTACACCATAGACTCGTGTACGACTTAATATGGTTTAACTTTTGAATTTCCATATGCCCTGCTGCATCATCCTCCCCTGGTTGAGAAAAATTCGACCTCGAATTTGCAAATTCTTTCTCATCAAAATGTTCATCCCCATAATATGGCACCAGATGCTTAACATTGAATACGTCAGAAGTGTAAATATCCTCCGGTAGCTTCAACTTATAAGCATTGTCATTAATTCGCTTCACAATTTCGACAGGACCAACTTTTCTGGCTTTCAACTTATTGTAAGCACCCACTGGAAAACGATCTTTGGTTAACACGGCATATACCAAATCACCTTCTTTAAATTCAACATTTCGACGTTTCAAATCTGCCGACTTCTTATACTTCTCATTCGATTTCTCCAATCGTTCCTGAACGATTTTATGACATTCAGTCAGCTCATCAACAAAATCAACAGCTCGTTTAACTGTTTCCTTTGATTGTGGTACTACTGCCAAATCCAACGGCCCCCTGGGTAAATTTGAATAAACAATCTGAAACGGACTGAATCCTGTGCTTCGATTTACTGCATGATTATGAGCAAATTCTGCCTGGCATAGCTTCATGTCCCAACTTCTCAAATTATCTTGTACAAGACAACGCAACAAATTTCCCAATGACCTGTTAACAACTTCTGTCTGCCCATCAGTTTGCGGATGATAAGCACTACTAAATTTCAGTTTCGTTCCCACCATCTTCCACAAACTCAACCAAAAGTGACTCAGAAAATGAGTATCTCGATCAGAAACAATAGATTCTGGTAAACCATGAAGTCGATAAATCTCCTTGAAAAATAACTGCGCTACTCGAACTGCATCTGCTGTCTTCTTGCAAGCAACAAAATGTGCCATCTTCGAAAACCTGTCCACTACAACAAATATCGAATCATTTCCCCTTTCAGTTCTAGGCAAACCCAAAACGAAATCCATGCTGATATCAACCCATGGCTTAGATGGTACTGGTAATGGCATATACAATCCTGCATTCGTTGCTGTTCCTTTTGAAACTTGGCAAATATGACATCGCTCCACGAACCTTTCAACCTCTTTTCTCATCGACGGCCAAAAATAAGACTGTGAAATCAACTGCAAAGTACGATCACGGCCCACATGTCCTTCCTTGTGCAACTCCTTCACAATCTTCATCCTCAAACTACAATCCGGAATACATAAACGATTTCCTTTAAACAGAAAACCATCAACTAACATGAATTCATCTGTACTCCCATCCTTCACTTTCTCAACATATTTCACGAAGTAAGGATCTTCATTAATCATCTTTGGCAACATTTCAAACCCCGTCACTTCAACCTTCATTGTCGTTATTAAATGATTCCTCCTACTCAAAGCATCAGCTACTCGATTTGTCACCCCTGATTTGTGCTTAACGACAAAAGTAAACTGCTGTAAATAAGCAATCCATGATGCATGTCTTGCTGAAATCTTGTCCTGCCCCTGTAAATGCTTCAATGCTTCATGATCAGTGTAAAGAACAAATTCCTTCTGAAATAGATAATGCCTCCAATGCTTAACAGCTTGCACAACAGCATAAAACTCAACGTCATAGGTACTGTATCTCATCTTTGCCCCTGACAACTTTTCACTGAAATATGCAATAGATCTCCCATATTGACTCAGAACTCCTCCAATCCCAACCTTCGAAGCATCAGTATGCAATTCAAACAATAACTGAAAATTAGGTAGAACAAGAATTGGTGCAGACGTCAACAATTCCTTGATCTTCTCAAAGGCAACCCCCGCTTCTTCTGACCATACAAACTGTTTCCCTTTCACGCAATCAGTCACTGGAGTCATCACGCTACTGAAGTGTGGAATGAACCTTCGGTAGAATGATGCCAATCCATGAAAACTTCTAACTTCAGTGATAGTTCTCGGCTGTGGCCAATTTCTAATAGCTTCAACTTTACTTTGATCAACTTGAATTCCTTCTCCTGAAACAACATAGCCCAGGAATAAAACAGTATGCGTCATAAACACACATTTCTTCGCAGCAGCATAAAATTGTTCCTCACGAAGAATAATCAACACTTCCCTCAAATGTAGAACATGCTCCTCCGTACTCCTGCTGTATATCATAATATCATCGAAATAAACCACGACGAACTTCCCAATGAATGGTCTAAAGATTTGATTCATCACCCGCATGAATGTACTAGGTGCATTTGACAAACCAAATGGCATAACCAACCATTCGTACAATCCCTCTCTCGTCTTGAAAGCTGTCTTCCATTCGTCTCCAGGTCTGATTCGAATTTGATGATAACCACTCTTCAAATCAATCTTCGAAAATATAGTTGCCCCACTCAACTGATCCAGTAAGTCATCCAACCTTGGCATAGGAAATCTATAACGAACAGTAATCTTGTTCAAAGCTCTACTATCTGTACACATTCTCCATGTTCCATTCTTCTTCGGCACCAACAATGCTGGCACGGCACAAGGACTCAAGCTTTCCTGAACACGTCCCTGTTCCAACAACTCTTCCACCTGCCTTCGTAATTCCTCATGTTCCTTCGGACTCATTCGATAATGTGGTCGATGTGGTAACACTGCTCCCGGAACAAGATCAATTTGATGTTGAATGTCTCTAAGTGGCGGTAACTCCTTAGGTAATTCCTATGGAAAGACATCTTCAAATTCTTTCAAAATTGGCTTTGCTTCATCTGGAATCTCAACTTCTTCACTGCTCTCTCTCCCAATCAACAAAAATACTTCAGGCTCCTCTTCAACTTCCTTAACAAACTCTTTCAAAGTCAACAGAGTTTTCAATTCCTCAATCTCCTCTAGCTTGCTCTCCTTCTGTTGTTGCTTCTTAGGAACCAAAGTGATTTTAGTACCCTCGAACATGAAACTGTAACTATTGGCACGACCATCATGCTGAACTGCTCTATCGAACTGCCACGGTCTGCCCAACAACAGATGACATATGTCCATGTCCACTACATCACACCAAATTTCATCCTTGTACTTCTTTCCAATCGAAAAATTCACACAAGCTCTCCGACACACTTTCACTTCACCTCCCTTCCTTAACCATGCTAGCTTGTATGGTTTAGGATGCTTCTCGGTCTTCAAGTTCAACTTTCTCACTGCTTCTGTAGAAATAATATTATCACAACTTCCTGCATCAATAACGAACTTGCAAACTTTCCCCAGAATAGTACATGTCGACTGAAAAATATTGCTTCTCAACCAACTAGAATCCTCTTCTTGCTTTGGTGTCAAACAACTTCTCCTCATCATAAGATTACAACCTTCATCTCCAAACAATTCTTCTTCCTCCTCAACATAAGGTATATTTGAACATTCTGCCTCCTCACCATCATCCTCCTCAACTTCTGCAACCATGGTTCTCTTCTTCGGCTTCGGACATTCATTGCTCTTATGACCCAACTCCTGACAATTATAACATTTGAAAACACTGCTAACCTTCGCCTTCTCAGCCTCCTTCACCACTGGCTTTGAAACAGGTTTAGAAACATTAGAATTTCCACCAACACCCCTTGCTTGATTATTGGAATTAGTAAACACACCACCTCCACGTCTTCCTTGTTTCTCCCAAGCCAACGCTTTCTGATGTGCCTCTGCAACGGATCTAGGATCAAACATATTAACCATATCCTGGATCTGCATTCTCAATCCCCCAATGAATCTAGCAGTTAGCTGTTCTTCCGTTTCCATAATATCATTCCTGGCAATGAGTTGGTAAAATTCATCAGCATAATCACTAACAGACTTTGTTCCTTGCCTCAGATTCTGCAACCTCTGGTACATAAGTGATTGGTAGTTGTAAGGTAAGAAAGTAGATCTCATCAACTTCTTCATCTTATCCCATGATTCTATCTTTGACTTCCCCATCCGTTCACGAGTAAGTTTAGTTTGCTGCCACCACGCCAAAGCTCTCCCCCTCAACCTAGTAGCAACCAACTTCACCCTTCTATGCTCAGGAACCTCCTTGAAATCAAAGATCTCTTCAACATTTGAAACCCAATCTAAGAACTCCTCAGCAACCATTCCTCCTTTAAATTCTGGAATCTCCATCTTCATACCCGATTCCCATCGACGATCATCTTCAACATCCCGATAAGAATTTCGAACTTGGTCTCGATCTCGATAATGAACACTAGCTCTATCACCTTCTTCAACAAAATCAAAAGTACGCCTACATCGATCTCGACCATTATCATCCCTTCGCTCATGCATGCTTCTTTGACTATGTCTCTCTTCTTCCCTATATGCTTCATGGTCAAATTCACGTTGACTTTCCTTTCTTCATGTACATAGTCATGATGATCTCTTTGTGATGAAATTGATGTTTCTCTTCTATCTCTACAAGAATGTGGCGATACCCTCCTCGCTTCCGTAACCGATGGCGAAACTCGGTTTCCTCCATGGTTCGAGTTTGGTGATCTCCTCCTTTGATTCAAATCATTCATCAATTTCTCCAATTTACCAATGCCTTCATCAAACTTTTCATTAATACGTTGTTCCATAAGTTCAGCTTCTTCTCTACGATACAAAGCTTCAACGTTTTGATGACGATTAGCTCTCCTTGGTGGCATGATTGAAAACTTCACAAAACTTCACAATTCAATCACAAGACTTCAAAACTCTCAACACAATACAACAATCAACAAGTCACGGCTCAACAATGTCTCGGCTATGACACTTCACGGCTTATCACCACTAGCTTGCATCAAATTATCTCGGTTCACCACTAAGTCGGCAAAGACTTAGCTCGGCAAGGTTCTACACTTCAACCCTTGGCGCGCAAAACTTCCACAAGATAGATCTAAACAATTTCCAACTCCTCGATCCAAAATGAAATAGATCAAACACTCCAAACTTGATGCAACTTCAATATGAACACGATGAACAACTTCAAACTTCAAAAGCTTCAAAAACTTGGCTCCAAGAATCAACTTAGCTATGATTGGCTAAGTATGGCTCTGATACCAATAAATGACGCAGCGGATTATTCAAAATAAACTTCAATCGATGAAATGTAGAAATCGATGGAATGAAGATACCGAAATGCCCAAATTCGTTGATCCGAAGATACCGAATTCTAGCTATCTCAAACACGTTGATAGCGCACTATACCGTGTTCAAAGATCTACGATTCTTCGCACGTTGATCTAGCGCACTAGATTCCCTGAATCGGCTTCTACGATCGTTGAATCGAGCGCACTCGATTAACCGAAAGAGGAGATAGGAGATTACACTCAACTACCAATTGGTATGAAAGCACAAAGCTAACAAAAGGAATTTTATTCAAAAATCAACCACCTCCAAAAATTACAACACACACGCTATTTATAGAGTTTCCTGACCCAGCACCTTAAGTCGTCGCCGACTCATAGGCTCCGACTCATCATAAGTCGTTGCCGACTCATTACAACAGCGACTCAACTCCTTTCACACAGCGCAGTACAAACGACTTAACAAACACACAAGGTACACGACTCAAGGCCAACAACTACATCTGCTCATACGACTCATTACATACCAACTTAACACATGACGACTTAGAGAGAAAACGACTCAAGACTTCACCGACTCATAGCCTCCCTTCGGCATATCTTCTTCAAGCGAGTTAACTCCTGCCGACTCAATTAAGTCGTGACTCGTTGACTCGGCACAGTCTCCTTCTGATAGTTGGTTATCTCGGAAACGACTCATCTCCTTAGGTCGCTGCCATCTTTCCTTAGCTCGTAACCGACTCATGCCATCATTGACTCGCGACCGACTCAAATCCGATACCTTCTTTATGCGACTTATGTTATCTCCCCCTTGTAACCCCTTAAGTCGGAAACGACTCATCCCTTTGAGTCGTGGACGACTCATCAAGTTACACCATAGACTCGTGTACGACTTAATATGGTTTAACTTTTGAATTTCCATATGCCCTGCTGCATCAAAATGCGTCAATTTAATAAATCAATCATTTATTAATTTTAACTATTCAAAATTAGTCAATAGTGGTCCAAAATTAAGTGAGATTAATTCACCTAGGTTTGACGTTACCATATGTTCAAATTTTAAATTAAATCGAACACGTTCGATTTAACCTAAAACTTTCACTAGCTCCAATTGACTCCAATCTGCTCCCTAATGCTCATAGCTGGGATTTCAACACCACTTGTTTTGTCTGATTCCGACCTCGTATGCATGAGATATGAAATTTTAAAGTTTGAATAAAAAATTTATAATAATTTCAATTCTATTTTTATGTAAATTAGAAACCTGATATCATGGCCATTCAAATCAAAAAAAGAATCTTGGCCGCATGCTACTACGTCTTCTCCCCGTCACTACCAGGTTGAAGAAAACCCATCACCGACTTTCAAAATCGATCGCTGTACCTCCATCGACACCCTAGGACTTGGTCGACGAACATCATTTCATGCGCCCACGCAAGCGCCTCCCATGTCCCAAAAACGAACGAGCTCGGCGCTTCACATTTCTTGAAAATCGCGCTCGACTGCCCAGCCTTTACGGTCAAAAATCTGGCGATCCACCATGTTAATTTTGATCACAACCATTGAACCTCTATATCTCATCGAGCTCTACGTTTTCTTAGTTGATGATTTTTGATATTAGTTGATGGATTGACCAAAAATTGAAGGGGATGGATGGTTAGTTTTAGCCATTAAAACAAAGAACGACGGCTCATATCAAACTAGGGATTTGTTATTGTTGAAACATGTATATATATATATATACGTATATTAATTATTTTAATATTATATCCAATTTTAACGTACTTTTTCAAGCGAACTCCAAACGAGACATGCCGCTTGACGTTTATAATGTTCTACCCCTATCTCGAACATAATGGAATATGTTTTGGGGCCTAATTTGATCATATGTGGAAGATAGCTTTTTGAATAGAATTTAAATATTAAATTTTTGATATCTATTTCAACGCGTTTCTATTTCGTGCGGCCAAAAGATAACTCCAAACGCTATGAAATTTGAAATTCTACACTATCAATGATTCAATGGAACTGGTTTCGTCGAATTCTAAGACTGTGCCTCGGAAGGCTATTTTAACTCGTCGCTTAAATCGAGCGATTTTCAAAATCGTTGAAATCATTTAAAATTTCAATTTAAAAACTTACTAACTCTATTATAAATCACATTGAATATATATTCATACTAGAAATCATTCTGATTTGTTTTAAATCAAAATTTGATTATTTACATTATTTCTATATATATTAAATTTCACTATTAAATTAACATGTAAATTTCAAACTTTAAATTTATTGGCTTTTAATTCCATTCAAAGTCCAATATTATAATTCTAATCCCACTAGGATTTTAAATCAACTTAGAAATCATTTCTATTCACATCTAACTCTGAATTCCCATATTTACCCAATTTTTGATTATTAAATTACTATTCACAAAACCCAATTAATCGCTATATTTAAAACTATAACCCATTTTACCGATTCTTCCCTATCCAAAATCAATTAATAATTCAAATTCAACATTTAAAAATAAATTAAATGTTCAAAATTTAACGACCCGAAAATTTCGATCCCGAAAATTCAGGTATTTATGAAAAGAAGAAAGAGATAGAAGAAAAGAAGAAACAGAAACACCAACATCTCACATTTGCAGCGAATAAAATATAATAACAAATAATATTCTTTACACAAAGAAAGCTGTATCGGTCAAATACATTTTTAATACATCAGAGTTACAATGTTTCACAATCACTGGACTATTTAAATAACTTGTCCCAGATAAATGATAATATAACACGGCAGAATACACTCCATACGTTCCTGCCATCCAGCTCGCCTCCTGAGCTTCAGAACGTCCTTACCTGAAAATATGTAATACTCGGCCTGTCCCGAGCATTACATCAAAGTAACACCCGTGTCAGGCTGGAAACCAGCGTGAGTAACCCATCTAACAAGAAAACTAGTGCATATGACTTACTTAAAACCCGGGTAACTCGTATCAATATGCAAATTCACAATTTGTTAGAAACATCACTTATTTCTCACATCAATTTCTAAGTACCAAAACTTAGATTAATTGGTCCAATTCACTTAAATCGTTCCATTCCTGCCTATTGATTTCGTATATCAATCTAGAAAGAATCGAAGTGGTTTCGGGTATTAACTAATACCCGACCCCGGTCTCTTCGAATCCAATGCCATCTTAACCCAAGTTATTCAAGTAAAATACGATTCAACTTTAAACAAAAGATGTCATTTTTACACAGCAATTCACCATCGATGAGTAACCACATTATCACTGTCTACCCAAACATAACATATCATAAAACCTTTCATATCACATATATCAACTAATTCAAGGTATTTAGCATCATTCAATCTTTCAAAAGCAAGATTGATCACTTCCAAAATTAATTAATTACAGACCAATAAAGCAACCATCTTTTAATTATCCATCTTGATTAATCACCCTTGACTAATTAATCTTTTGTTACAATAAGTAATTAGCTCACAATTAATTACATAAATTAATTAACCTTTACACATCACATTTATCACAATGATCCTTAAGTAATTATTCAATTTATAACCACTTATATTGATTAATTATCCCTCAATTAATCATACTCATTAATAAACTAACCCTTTAATTTTTTTAATTAATCAATCCTTTAATTAATTACACTAAGTAATTAATCTTTAATTGCTCCCCTTAAGAAATTTACCTTTAATCACTTTCATCAAGTAATTATCCTATTTGTTAAATATCCTCAATAAATTAACCTTGACCTTTTATTACCACATAGATAAATTAGCCTCAACCATTCTCATTAATTAACCTTTAATTAATCTCCTTATTTAATTAATCCTTAAATTAATTATACTAATTAACTACTCTAATTAATTTTAGATAAATTGTTTATCTAAATAAATTCTTGATTACATCATTAACTTATTATAGATCATGGGTAATTAAATTACACCATTTATAATCACTTTTTAAAACGAATTTAAATCATTGTCTTAACAAAAAAAATTATATGAAATGGATTTACTTTGCTTTGAAATCATATTTATTTAAAATACACCATTAAGAAAACTTAGTAAATATTCCTTTCAAAAACATTTTAAAAACTAAAAAAAACTTTCAAAACAGTTCGTACCTTTATTTAAAACTCTTGAACTCAATCCATTAAGACCTAGGTTAAATTTGAGTAAATCACAACAAAAACTCGAGTAAGTTCTCGAGTAAAATACAAAACACTCACGAACAACAAATACCCATCCCCTGCTTCAAGAAAACAACCCATGTGCTCGATACTTACCTGAGCTATCTACGTCTTCCCAAACGTGGCATCAACCCAGACACAAAGGAACCTCCTGTGCACATGCACACTCCTTCCGGTCGCCGTCGACCAGTTCTACGACCACCAGAAGTTTCTATTCATCCCCTCGGTAACCTCAAACACTCGAATTACAAATTCTTATCGCCAATCGAAAACGAACAAGATGAGCACCTGAACCAAATTTTCGATCAAAGAAATCTACACTGTGCCACCATCTCTGATCACCAGACGTCGCGTCATCATGCCCAGAGTTGCACTACAACGCCGTACATCTGACCAAACCCTCGCGATTCACTCCGGTCCCCTATCAACGTCGTGCGAACCCCCAAAATGTTGTCGACAGAAAGAGGTCCTTAAACCCTAGTTTGACGTCGACTAGCTACGCCGACAGTCTAAAAGTTCGTGCACCATTTTTCAGATGATCCTCACTCCTCACTCAATCTTCAAGCCCAATCACGTCAGCCAGTTCGTCGTTGATCGACGGCAAATGCTCAAAACCTCACAAACATTCAACACGAGGAAGCTCACTGATTTTCAGACTGAAATCGAGATACACCCATTAAAATTCATGATTTTCCATCACGAATTCAACCATCCTAGCCAATCTTAGAATTGAATCGATAAAATTTTGACCCAAATTACAATTTTACTGTTGTTTTTAAAATTTCCAAACAAATATTCAATATAAATTCCTGGAATAATTTTTAATAGTGTTATTGCATGATTTCAAACACTTTTTATTTACAAATCATAATCTAATTATGATTCAAAAATGAGATATTGGATTTTAAAGGAAATCAAACTCCGGTAAAACAACGGAGCCTGTTCTTGCATAGTCACAGACATCCAATACTTATTACGCAAACATATATTCATCTTAATCCAAGCATTTCAGGTAACAACATGATTTTCATTCACAACTTCAAAATGAAATCCAGGATTAAGCTGTTTTAAAGTAGGTTTACTCACCTGTAGAAGATAACAAAGAAGTTGAAACAGTTTGTATTTTGAAAAACTTGAATGCTGTTCCTATGAAACTTGAATCTGTGAAATGTTTGATGTTCTGAACTTAGTTGATTTGGCTTGATTTAGTTTTGATGATTCAGGTAGGTGATTTCTGATTAATTCCAGGTCTGCAATTGCTGTTTTACAGGCCTTGATTTTTGCTACAGATTGTATTTTAAAGATAAAATCTTGTTTTGATAATTTGCTGGTTTGAGAATTTTTGTTGCAGGCTTTTGATTTTTGAAAACTTTAAGTTTTGTTCAAAAAAAAAATTCTCCTCAAATCTGATTTTCTTATGCTTGTAGATTGAAAAAGAAGAATAAAGAATGAGAGAAAGAGGGGATGGAATATTATATAGATTTAAATTTTATCTTTTATAAATTTTCTCTAAAATAAAAATCAAAATGACATTTGTAATTTGCATAATCTTTTCTATTAACAAATATCACTTTATGTTTAAATCCCTCTTTTAAAAGATTTTACAAATTTTTAGAAAAACCTTTATCCATTTATATTTTCATATCTCAACATATGCATTTATTTTAAAAGAAAGAATATTTAAAACCTTTTATCAAATTTTATCTCAAACTCAACTTATTATACTTCCATATATGCTACTTCTCATAGTGTATATATATATATACACGCACTTATATACATATATACAAATTATACTTTAAATTTTCAATATTATAAATTTTTGCATATATCTATTTATATAAATTCATTAATTTCATAATAAGGTTTATCATTTTATAATTAAACACTAATTATCATCCCAAATCCATTTATACACATCCAGATATTTTTGATTATCAAAGTTTCATTTGTTAATCCAAATAAAATTAGTATTTCTATTAACTTACCCAGTTAATTATCAATTAACAAATACTTCAAAATGTTGGTTATCACATTCCTCCCCGTTTTGAATCTTTTCATCCTCGAAAAGGAACGAAACCTGAATTTATTTAATACTTAAAATCGGATAAATCACCTTTTTGATCATTTTTAAAACACTTTTAAAATATATATAATATTATAAAATAGTTTTCATAAAAATAGTTTTTATAAAAATACTTTTTATAACCCGATGTCTCAATAAGTCCATCCTTGTTTTCATAGAAATTAGGTCATGCGTTGATCAGGCGTACGATTGAAAATCTATAAGTACTTAGCAGACCCATTTTCAACACCCAGTGAAAATACTTGAAGAATAATTTTACTAAAAATATAGAAAACTTTTTTGAAAATAGAGGAAATATCTTTGGTGAGAATGCTAAGGAAATCATCACCCCCATCCATGGTCGTAGTTACATCTTGGGTTACGTTGTCGTCGCATCAAAAGCCCATGTAACTGTAGGCACTCCGCGCCCCTCAATTACGCCATGGAACCCACAACAGATCGCAATTACATTCTAGGGTTACGTTGCCATCACAGCAAAAGTCCATGTAACTGTAGGCATCAGCGCCCACGATTTTCGCTGCCAAAATGAAACTTCTCCACTCCCACATAGGTCGCGGTCTACCGATGTAAAATCAAACGCAGACTGTTAGCTCTCAATGGCACACATGACTTTTGCTATGTCACCATAGGTCGCACCCTGCCGATATAAAATCAAACGTAGACTATTGGCTCTCAGCGTCACGCACGACTTTCGCAATGCTCTGCAGTAGATCGCAGTGACATCGAGTTACACTGTCGTTACAGCATAACCCAAATGCCTCTGTAGGCATCATCGCCCTCGACTTTCGCTACACACTACACATAATCCTCAGGAACTAGTTTTGTCCGAACTCCTCACAGGATCAACTTTAGAACCCCTCCTTAGGGTTCAAGGCAGTACCACCCTGTGGCATTTCTGAAAAGTTCATTCCAAGGGAGCACCTTTTTCTCTAGAGCCATTTTCAAAACACTTTATACTATACACATATGGTATCTTCCAAATCATACACCTAGTATGAATCCCATATAAATCTCCTTTCTCAAAATCAATTATTCCAAAATCGACAATTCTCAAATTAGGCTTTTCCAAATTTCCAAAATTGATTTTTCTCCAAAACTCAAAAGCCTTTCAAAAAATCCATAGGTTCCAAAAACCTTTTTCCAAAATCCCCATAAGATCCTTTATATATATATATGTATGTATGTATGTATGTATGTATGTATGTATGTATGTATCCTTGAAAAATCTTTGGATCATTTCAAACTTGTATAAAACCCCTTTTATACTTCAAATATTTTTGAAAACCATTTTCTTCTGGTTATAGATTCAGCAAGGGGAGTTTTATCATATACATAACAAAGATACATAACTTTATTTATTCCAAATTAAATATTCAAATTTGATTACTCTATAAAGTCACTTACCAAATTACTTACTTCCATAAAGTAAATTTCTACCATAGAAATATCCAATATCCACTTTACTTCATCATATATTTTACAAAATATACCTTTCTTTTCAAAAAACATTTTACAGTTCTTATCCACAAATTCCCAATATCATTTTCATTCAATCCCGTACGATGTACACATCCATACGCTATATCAATCTGATCGCTCAGTCAAGCACACAATTTCACTTCTGAACTAGTATCGTCCACCCGACTTCCTAGTGCGGACTCAGATCTGGTTTCTTGATCAGAAACCTTCATTCTCCTCGCATATTCATAACTACGATAGAGAATATCCAGAACCAATCAACAATCCATATCCAGGTTCGCCATCGAAAATCGAGTGAAAAATCCCAACTCGGATCGATATGCTATCTTGAAATTCTATGCTCGAATCCGGATCAAATCACTGTGCGAATAGAATAATATATGTACATCCTACGTATTTATCTCCATTGACTATTAGCTAAATCAATTCCCTTTCTATTCACCTTCACTTTAATTTCTATCCACTTATTCACAATTGCTTCAATTCCATTTGGATTACCACTTTAATCCCTATCTCAATTGGTAATTAATCACAAACAGTTTGTACTCTAACCATTTTAAAATTAGAAAAATAGCTTGAAAAATTAAAATAGACAAGTGGTTGAAAAGTAATTATTAGTTTGTAAAATAGCTGTAAAATAGTTATGTAGTTGTAAAATAGTTATGTAATTGTAAAATAGTTGGAAAATAGTCAAATAGTTAAAGAAATTTTAAATAATTGCAAAATAGTTATAAAATAGTAATTAATTTGTAAAATAGTTGAAAAATAATAATTAGTTTATAAATAGTTGCAAAATAGTTAAATAGTTCCAAAAATAATTGTAAAACAAGTATAAGATAGTTTTAGGTTTAAAAAGAAAAGTTGTATAGTAAATAGTTTGGAAAAATAGATTTATATTAAAACAATTTATTTTGAAAATAGTCCAAAGTCAAACTGTTCAATTCCCAACCTCCATTTCCAATCCATTCAATTTAAATTTCCACTTCTATTTAAATTAACTCAATTCCAATTTAAATAACTTCAATTTCCATTGAAATTGATTTAACTCCAATTCAAGTTGAATTAATCCCCAATTTCTTTCCTAAATTCAAATCAAATTCCATTTGAATTCACTTATTCAACTTTAATCATAATCTTAATTAATTCAAATAAATTTCAAATTGAACCAATTTCAATTCATATCAATTCTAGTTTGAATTAATCCCAATTCCCATTTGAATTTGAACTCATTCAACTTCAATTTCATTTCAATTAATCCAATTCAAATTTTCCATTTGAATTTTTAAACTTATACATCTTCAATCATAATTTCAATTAATTCAAATCACCTTCAATTTGAACTAATTAAATTCAAATTTCAAATTTAAACCCCAAATTTATATAAATTCGAGTAAAAATTTTAAGTGTTGATTTAATCCTTTAAATCAAATCAACTTATATCCTTAAACCATTTAATTTTGAAATCAAATTCCATTTTTAACCTATTACAAAGTTCAAATAATAATTCAAGTCCTTTTTAAACAACTAAATCTTTGAAATTCAATTTATCACCAAATTTAAATTTTGAAACCAAACCTTTGAAGTTTTATCTTAAACATTCAAATCTTAAGTCCAAAATGATTCCATTTTATCTTAATATTGGATATATTACGACACCCCATTTCTTCATTCATTTAAACAAATCAATTCACAGCTCCATAAATTATTTATAACAATGGAATGATATCTGGATAAATAAGTATCCAAATTTATCAAACACAAATTAACAGTATCCATTTTCAATTTCCAGATCTTAAACTCATTTTGAGATCACACAAACTCCCAATTCAAATTAACCATTTAACTTCCCAAGTTAAATCCCAATTTCATCTTGAAATTTCCAAATCCGGTTGTTTATTCAAACTAATTTAACTTCTTCTAAGTTAAATTCAATTTAAATCCCATTAACCTTACTCAAACTTGAATTCCCACTTCAAATTTCAAAATTCTTTCCCTCTTATAAGTTCAAAATTTATATCACTTTGGGTTTTCTCATCTCATTTCAAATAAGAATTTAAAACTCAGCACGTAGAGTTTATTTCAAACCATCTTTGATATTATGTATATTCCTCATATACATATTTATTTCTTAACCAACCAGGCTATACTTTAAATTTTAAACCACCTTTGGTTTCTAATCCAGAACAAATTCCTTTAAATTTTCAAACAACTCTTGTTTGAAACAGAACCCTTTCATTCAAATACATTAAATAATATTACTATTTCTTTATCACCTTGAAACAATTTTCAAGTTTCTGGACCTAGATTTAAAATTTCACAATTTAGATCATCTTCAGTTTCAATTTATAAGTCATATTTACCTAAATATTTTACTTCCCTAAAATATTCCATTTTGCTCACTCATTAGTACACATTTTATTATTAAACACAACAATGATAATAACCAAGGAAACCAATCCATTATTATCTTTTTCTGATACTCTTTTCCAAATTCAAGATTTTAATTTCAGTTCGAATTCATTTCAAACTTATCTTTATTTAATTTTAGTTTGGTTGTATTTCTATTACTTCTTAATTTAGTTTCAATAATTTAACAACCAATTACCTTAATATTTGTTAGAAAGAAATATATTCTTATATAAAATCATTTAAAATCTTTATATAAGAAAATAACAAGTACGCTCTCATAAATATATATACACTCAACTCATTCTAGGGACCACTTACCCTATCCTTAATGAGTAATCCAACAGAGCCAAGGTTTTCTCTTAACCTCGCTCTGATACCAAATGTAACGACCCAGAATTTTGGATCCCGAAAATTCCAGATAGTTAGGAAAAGAAGAAGGAGATAGAAGAAAAGAAGAAACATAAACACCAACATCTCACATTCGCAGCGGATAAAATATAATAACAAATAATATTCTTTACACAAAGAAAGTTGTATCATTCAAATACATTTTTAAAACCTCATAGTTACAACATTTCACAATCACTGGACTACTTAAATAACTTGTCCCAGATAAATAACAATATAACATATCAGAATACACTCCTTACGTTCCTGCCATCCAGCTCGCCTCCTGAGCTCCAGAACGTCCTTACCTAAAAATCTGCAATACTTGGTCTGACCTGGGCATTACATCAAAGTAACACCTAGGTTAGGATGGAAACCAGCGTGAGTAACCCATCTAACAAGAAAACTAGTTCATATGACTTACTTAAAACCCGGGTAACTCGTATCAATATACAAATTCACAATTTGTTAGAGACATCACGTATTTCTCACATAAATTTCTAAGTACCAAAACTTAGATTAATTTGTCTAATTCACTTAAATCATTCCATTCCTACCTATTGATTTCACATATCAATCTAGAAAGAATTTGTAACATCCCAAGATTTTTGAATTTGAAATTCGGTAAATTATTTGAACTTTTAAATTTAAATTATGAAATTTCAAGAAAAAAATAAATATTGTTAATGTTAATATTATAAGGATGTATATAATTTAATGAATATTGATAGTTAAGTTTAAATAAATTATAATAATAATAAATAAAGAAAAGAACATATAACAAGCAAGAATTTTTTTTTAAACAATAAAATAAATATATGTGATAAATTACATGTTAATAGCTAAACTTTAATTTAAAATAAAATTTAAGAAAAATGTATGTTTGTAATAAATTTGTATAGTTATAAAATGACATATGACATACACATGAACTTGCATGAAATAAATATAAACAAAAAAAAGAATTGTAAAATAAACTTAGTACTTATAAAAACTACAAACAACATATTACAATAGAACTTCATCCACATCATAAGAAAGAAGTTAGTATTCAGCCCATAAACAAAGAAAGAAAATAAACTGTAAAATAAACAAAAAAAACAGTACTTACATATATATAAAAAATGAAATCCAACATATTGCTGTTAACAAAGAAGGAAGCAAAGTCACTTAATGCTATTTACTCCTCTGCATGTACAAGATCCTATCAGCCGAAATTAAAGCATGGTTTAGTCAATAAATAAAAAAAAGTATAAATGTCTGAACAAAGTACAAATAAAAAAAGAAAGAAAAGATGTCTTGCTTCAGTACTCTACTAAAACCTGTATACAAACCTTTCATATATATGTATACATCTACAGACCTTTAATTCGTTCAAAGAAAACAAAATAGCAAAGAACAGGCACTAGTACAAAACAGATCAGCCGCTTCGCCTCTTTTGTATCGGTTGTCCATAAAACCGACACAAATAGTCTAATTTGTGTCGGTTGTTCATTAACAACCGAAATTATTGACTTATGGGGTAAGAAGAAAATGTTAAAAATGTAATTTGCATCTGTTGTTCTTAAGAAACCGACACAATTGAAGGGAAGCAATAGATCTATTCGTGTCGGTTGTTTGAACAACCGACACAATTAATTACAATAGCATCGGTTGTCCAAAAACCGACACAATAGGCGCACAACTTTTCCCCCTCAATCCATTTCAGCCGCCCAATCTTTTCCCGCGAACGCTAAATTTTAGAGGGAAAATTTAGCCTTCACGTACCCGACCCGCCTTCTTCTTTTCTTCTTCGTCTCCACCCGCGAACGCTAAAATTAAACTTTATTCCTTCTTCTCTCTACCGTTCTCTCTAGCAAAAAAAACAGAGAAAACAATAATCGCTTTTTTCCTGTCTCCTTATGCTTCTCTCTCTTTTGAACTAGGGTCGAGTGATTGAAGAGTTTGCGCTGCGATTTCGTCTGCTTCTAGATCAAGATTTTCGATCTTTTAGGTATGCCTTATTGAATTATTGAAGACTTTGGTTTTTTCGATTTGCGATTTTGGGTTTTTTCGATTTGCGATTTTGGGTTTTTTCGATTGAATTTATGAATTATTAAAGACTTCTGACTATGGAAAAACGAACAAGTGCAAACTTGCTAGGATTTGAATAAGCAGGACTTTAGAAAAAAGGTTGAAAATCATGAATATCAGCTTACAAAAAGGTTGGAAGTACTGAGAACCAAAGCGTAAAGATGAGGATGATGTGTTGCGTGCTAGCTTAAATAGGCTGTCATCATCAATGATTTTTATATACATAATTGCTGTATATGCTACATTTATTAGTACAACAAACATAAAGATTACTTTCCACATCTAATATTTAATTAAGGTGCTTAGATGTGTAATGTGCTTTTACCAATGGATATAAAATCCTAACAAGCCTTTTACATGTCACATATACTTACATCCAGGCAAATATTGGCACCATGAAATCATTGCAGGGCCATTGTTATTTTGTACCTTAACTATTCATTTCATCAAGTGAAATTCCAATAAACATCATATAGTACACCATTATACTTCACCAGTAATTTACATGACCCAATGGGTTTGATTCACAAAAAACTATTAATAATAGTAGTGATGTGTTGAGTGTTAGCTATGTTAGGAAGATCGTGAAGGCATACTTAAGTTGTTCTACCATAAAAAACTATTTATGAGGATGTGAACTTGTATTATTTAGTTTGCTAGTTATATGCTTGTCTATGAAATTTATGTACATGTGAACTTAGGCGTGCACAAACTCAGTTTATCTATAATTATTTTTGTTTGGTTGATGTTGAAGTGGTCACTTATTATTTTTGTTTGGTTGATGTGTACAAGAAAATGGCTTGGTTGATGTTTGTAGGCTCTCTGGCCCTTCAGTGTTGATTAGTAACATGTTTAGTATATCCACCCCCTTTATTTATTTAATTTTTTTACTGTCCCAATTAGCTATATCTAGTCTGAAAGTTTTGGTTGATGTATACAAGAAAATGGCTTGGTTGATGTCTGTAGGCTCTCTGGGCCTTCAGTGTTGATTAGTAACATGTTTAGTTCGTCCACTCCCTTTATTTATCTAAAAATTTTACTGTCCCAATTAGCTATATCCAATCTGAAAGTTTTTTCTATTTTTTTTCAAGTTTTGAAATAATTTTTTGCTTATATTTTACTAAATGAAGCAGAGTCAAATACAGATGTTCTTTCTGATTCACGGTCTGATTTTATACAGGAAAATAAAATGAAAATTCAATTTGTAATCTTTAATTGAACTGAAACATTATCCCTCTTTCTATAATTAATTGTTGTCTTAGTATTATTTTTGTTAGCCCAACATGATGCATGCAACTATACATGATTGACCTGCATTTTCTTAATTCAAAAATTTTAGAGAACAACAATTTTTTTTAATAAAGAACTACAAACCTGTATAGATTGAATATTTCAAGAAAATAAAAAATAAACTTGAAGGAAAATGATCGTGCTCAGTGGTAGTGTTAGGTCGATTGTCATAGTTATGAATTATAAATAAAATAAACAATTACAAATGTTTCAATCATATTGCCTAGGTTCAGTAGGGACGCACTAAAGCTGTAACAACGCAGCAATGAAATTCAACAAATATGATAGGGTTCAGTAGGGTTGGATAGTTTGCCCTTGATAAATGGGTCTTAGATTATAAATGGGTCTTTTCAATTTTCGCCTGTACGCATATGATATGATCTAGCTCATTTAAAAAGAATTGGCTTCATCACCTGTAAAACTTATTCTGCAAGTTATTAATTTTTCTACAAATATTTCATAATTATGGAAGATTATGAATTGATTTTAAATGTTATCAGGTGATTTTGATATTGGTTATCAATGATTTAAGCATATAGTGAAGTTTTAGATTGAAATCTATATTTTGAAATAAGTATAATTTATTCTGAAGTAAATAAATAAATAAGTAAATATTGAAATAGTATTCTATGATAGAAAATAATAAAATTGAATTTGAAATAATATCTATACAAGCTATTAGAGAATTGAATATATATATATATATTATAAAGGATTTGAATCATAAATTACGGTTTAAATTAAAAAGAATTATTTTGGTGATTTATAAATATATTTTAAAGTATTATTTGGCTATAGAAATTTATGAAATGAATCAATAATTATTTTGAATTGCAAAGTAGTTTGGAAGTTTGGAAAATGTGTATAAAAGGATTCAGAGGTGAATTATTGTCTTTTGTTATTAAAAAAAGTAAATATATAATTCAATATATAATTTAATTAAAGATGTTTATTGATTTGTTGAAAGAAGTTTGGTTATGTTTTCATAATTAAAATCACTTTCCTAATTTACCTAGAATGGTTTGAGATTATATTATGGTTTGATTTATAAATACTTTGAATTCAAATTAAATATTTCAATATTTAAAGTAAATAATAGTGTTTTAATCTTCGTTTTTGGTAATTATTATATAAATAAGGTAAACTTATTTTCTACATAATGGTTTTACTAAGTCTATTTGTTATTTTGGTATATAAGATTTTTAGAAAAAAAATCTCTTTATTATTATTACTTTACTGGAAAGGAATCTAGATTTTGTTTTAAATTGTTTAGCAAAATATTTTGTTGAAATATTATTATTATTAATTCATCTTTGAATTGAAAATTAGGATTTGGTATATGAAACATCAACTGTAAACATAGCCTATGGGTAAAATAGTCGCTTAAATATGTAACAAAGGGGAGGAACATTTAGCTGATGACACCTCCGCAAAAAATCGGTTGGATTTAAAGAAATTTGCTCAAGCTGTGGGAAGTTGTTCTTCCTCACACGCAGTATATTATCTCACCTTAAAATCAGGTTAGCTTCTGGAATGATCCATGGTTCAAACCAGGCATTATACTTCGTAGACTCATAAGTCATAGTGATCTAACTCAGTCTGGTGTGGGTGAAAATGCAATGGTTAGCACATTCATCCATAACTGCAAAATTGTCTTACCATCAAGTTCAAATCAAAATATCACATGTCTATGGAATCCAATACAAGCTACTGAGTTTAAATCTACTATGACTAGAAAAGTTTCTTGGGTCTAGAAGAATGTAAGGTACTCCTCTAAATCAATGTACAATCCGCTCTTTGGTAATTACCTCCTACCTCGTTGCAAATGGCACTCCTTTGTTTGGAAAAGATTAAGTACGGCCACCAATAACCTGATGCTATGGAAGGTGTTAAATAACGCTCTCTTAACTCGTGTCAAACTTGTCAGTAGAGGTATGAGCATGTCGATATACTGAGGTTACTGCTCTCAGCACCTTGAAACTATTGATCATATGTAAACTATTGAAGCAGCTTATGGACATATCTGATTCTCCAGTAAGTGGATTTTATCAGTTCAAATTTCTTTTTCTTTTTCACCAAACAATACAATAGGTAGCCATTTGCTATATCCGTCCAACCTTTTTCAAACACATGTTGATAATCCTCATGCATCTATCAATGATTCATATGTAGACAATGATGAGCGAATGGTCACTAGAACATTTTGAAAGATACTAAGCACTGTTGATATAAAAATGTTTGTTCTTATTTTGTGAAATAAGAGTGTTTGGCACTTTGGAATCTCGTTGCATCACATCAACTTTTTATTAGCTTTTTTTCACTTGGTATACAATGCATCAATTTATAGCAGATTGGATCACGCGTATGGAGATTATCTGATCCATTTTGGGATCAGTATTAATCCCCCCTCCTCCCGCGACATTCCAAATAATGATAGTCATTTACCATGTTTTCGATCCCTTAACATTCTTTTAGGAGGCTTAGATTGGTTGAGGTTCAGAATAAACAATTTTTTTCACTTTTCACAGTAACCCTACATTACTATACATGTTATATCCATTTCCAAATCATCTATGGTTGATTATTTTAAACACTCTCTTTCTCTCTCTCTTGGTCTCTAAAATGGCTTCTATAAAAAATCTAGCTATTGATCATTGCTTACTCATTCATACACTTTAATTTATAATCAATTATCCATCAAGCAATGCACTTGCAAGAACAGAAATTCTAACTTCTTCATTTTCAATATCTAAGTTTATATGATCTGATGTTGAGGAATAATTGAAATATCCAAACAAACATAAGAAACACTTATGATTTATTTTTTTGCTTATGTAGTGCGTCTCTAGCAATTTCACATGGATCGTAATTGGATGTATAACGTGAAACGTAGTGATGATGAGTTCTTGAACAAAATGGAAGGATTCATCAAGTGTGCGTTGAATGATCAATTAACAAGAAGAGAAGAAACAATTTTTTGTCCTTGTAGACGTTGCCAGAATAGGAGGAGATTTCGTAACATAGATCAGATCAGGGATCACATAATTCGGTATGGGTTCAAGCAAAATTATACACAGTGGATATGGCATGGTGAAAGCACACTTAGTACACCTAGTTCTAGTAATCATTACACTAATGAGGATGACCAGGAAGGTACCGTGAATAACGAGGTAAATGATGAGACTGATGAGATCGACAATGTTAATGAGATGTTTGATGATGTTCAAGAACATTTGATGGAAGAGCCAAAATTGTACGAAAAAATATTACTTGATGCTGAGAAGCCTTTGTATTCTGGTTGTGCTAAGTTTACAATATTGACTGCTGTGCTCAAGCTTTTCAATTTAAAAGCAAAACACGGGTGGAATGATATAAGTTTTACATCATTGCTGGAACTTTTGAAAGACATGCTACCGGAAGGTAACGAGCTTCCTACTTCTAATTACGAGGCAAAGAAAATTATGTGTCCAATTGGCATAGGATACAAAAAGATACATGCATGTCCAAATGATTGTATATTGTATCGAAATGAATATGAGAGGTTGCATGAGTGTCCTAAGTGTGGATTATCCCGTTACAAGTCGCGAGAAAATGTTCATAACGACCCAGATAAGAAATGGCCTCCAGCAAAGGTTTTATGGTATTTGCCCATTATACCAAGGTTTAAACGTTTATTTGCAAATAAATAAAATGCAAAAAACTTAAGATGGCATGCAGATGTGAGGAAGGATGATGGATTACTAAGGCATCCAGCCGATTCTCCGCAGTGGAGAAATATCGATACCATGTATTCTAGTTTCGGCAAAGAAATAAGAAATATCAGACTTGGTCTTTGCACAGATGGCATAAATCCATTTGGCAATATTAACAGTCAACATAGTACTTGGCCGGTTCTTTTGGTGATTTACAATCTTCCACCTTACTTGAGTATGAAGCGCAAGTACATTATGTTGTCTCTTATGATTTCGGGACCACGACAACCGGGAAATGACATCGATGTTTATCTAGCTCCTCTTATTGATGATCTAAAACTTTTGTGGGATAAAGGTGTGCGCGTATTTGATGCATATAGTAGAAGTGAATTTACATTACGCGCCATGCTTTTTTGTACTATAAATGATTTTCCCGCATATGGTAACTTGTCTGGATATAGTACAAAAGGTGCTAGAGCATGCCCAATTTGTCAAGACGACATGGCTGTTGAGCGCTTGCATTTTTGCAAGAAAAATGTGTATGTGAATCATCGTAGATTTCTCCCTCTCAATCATCCTTATCGTAAAAAGAAGAAACCTTTCAATGGGGAGATAGAAAGAGGAGTTGCTCGTTTGCCATTAACAGGAAATGATGTATATGAACGGATCAAGGATATTGAAAATGTATTTGGCAAAGTCTTTCCTCTTCAAGAAGGCATGTGGAAGAAAAAATCTATATTTTGGGAACTTCCATATTGGAAACATTTACAAGTTAGGCATTGTCTAGATGTAATGCATATAGAAAAAAATGTTTGTGACAGTATCATTGGAACACTCTTGAATATACCTGGTAAGACAAAAGATGGTGAGAAAGCTAGACAAGATATGTTGAAAATGGGTATTCGAAAGGAGTTAGCACCAGTGGAGAAAGGTAAACGTATCTATTTGCCTCCTGCATGTTATACATTGTCCAAAAAAGAGAAAACTAGTTTATGCGAGTGTCTTCGTGGTGCCAAGGTTCCATCAGGTTATTCTTCGAACATTAGCAGTCGTGTATCAATGAAGGATTTGAAATTGACGGGCATGAAGTCCCATGACTGTCATGTGTTAATGCAACATTTGTTGCCTGTTGCTATTCGAGGTATATTGCCTAAACATGTAAGACATGTTATTACAAAGCTTTGTATTTTTTTTAATGCAATTTGTAGCAAGGTGATTGATCCTGATATGTTGGATGATCAACAAGCCGATGTTATTGTTACCTTGTGTCAATTTGAGATGTATTTTCCCCCTTCATTTTTTGATGTTATGGTGCATTTGGTTGTACATTTGGTAAGAGAAATCAAGATTTGCGGTCCTGTTTTTATGAGGTATATGTATCCATTCGAAATGCACATGGGAACTTTAAAAAGAAAAACAAAGAATAGATATAGACCTGAAGCTAGTATCGTAGAAGGTACTGTAGCCGAGGAAGTTATTGAATTTGTCACTCAATACCTAACTGACGTTGAACCTATTGGACTTTGCAAGTCTCGACATGAAGGGCGACTTAACGGTCATGGCATAATTGGGTTTAAATTGATATCAATTGGTGATGATATGTCTCACAAAGCTCACCTACTTGTTTTACAGCACCTTAGTGAGGTTCATCCTTACTTGGAAGAGCACATGACAATTCTAAAGTCTCAAAATCCTTCAAAGAACGAAAGATGGTTGACAAATGAACATAACCGCTCATTCGTCATATGGTTTAAAGATAGGGTAATGTCTCAATTATCTCAAACAAATCATAATGTTTCCAATACAATAAAATGGTTGGCGTATGGGCCTAAATTTCAAGTTAGCTCTTATGAAGCATACGCTATTAATGGGTATGTCTTTCATACGAAGCATCAAGATGAAAAGAGCAAAATTCAAAATAGTGGAGTAAGTGTCGTAGCATCTTCAAGAGAATTTGCTAGTGCTAAAGATAACAAACCAATAAATGCGACAATGTCATATTACGGAGTGATTGAGAATATTTGGGAACTTGAATATAGGGACTTCACGATTCCTCTATTTCAATGTAAATGGGCCGATAACCATCGTGCTGTACAAGTGGATGAACATGGATTCACACTTGTTGACTTTGATCGAGTGAGTCATGATAACGATCCACTCATTTTGGCATCTCAAGTGAAACAAGTTTTTTATGTCACCGATCCAGCTGATCATAAGTGGTCTGTTGTCCTTCCTGGAAAAAGACACATTGTTGGGATCGACGACGTGGTAGATGAAGAAGAGTATAATCAATTTGACGAGAATCCACCCTTTTCCATTGGCGTAAGTCTATCAGAAGAAGAAGTTGATTTAAATGCAAATTATGCACGTACTGATCACAATGAAGGGGTTTGGATAGCGGGGTAATTTTTTAACCTTCTAATACTGTCACCATTTAATTTGTTCATATGTGTACATTTATTTGGAATGTGTGAAATACTGAACTGATTTCAAAGAGAAGCAGACGCTTTATTTCAATGAACAAAATGCCGTATATTGATTAATTACAGAAGTAAATCTGAAACAGAAGAAAAGAACAAACATAAAAATACAAGATCATTGAGAGCATTTCTACCATCGAATTAGCATTTTCTGCCTATACAGTACACATCTATACATTCATGTCTTTTGATGTCTCTACTGTTAATGGCTACGAGCCATTTTTCTGTTCAGACTTCAATGAATCCAATGTAATTTAAGTTTACCACTGCATTCTCTTTTATAGCTGAAATTAATTCAGTGTTTTTTCCATTAAAATCATTTGTTTTCTTTCTATTAAATTGTTGTGTCTCTTTTCCAGCTGCATTAGATGTGATTCTCATTTAATCTAATTATGCTTCCTTTTCAATATCATTGAATTCCTCTTCATCAAATTCAATTATCTCTCCTTCTTGTAAGTGCAGAACTGAGTATTTGTTACTGGCTAACATTGCCTTTTCATTTCTAATCTCATTCCCATGCCTTGTTTCTACTAGAATTTTATTTTTTGCTTCTTCTTTCTTACTTATTGATAGTTCAGTGCTGGAGTTGTCATTATGCCTTTTTTTACCATGTACTTCAACAGTAATCTCAACTGTTTTCCATACCGTTTCCATACTGTTTATATACACACAGTATTATTTATAGCAGGCACAATGTAGTTTACATGAAATTAGTCTTTTTTATAATTACGCAACTTATACTTCCCAACTGATTCCTTTGAGTATAAAAAAAATACATAGCTTTCTTTCTTCTTCTTTTTTTCCCATTTTTTCTTTTTGATTTTTTTTGAAAGTAATAGTGGTGCTTTGTTCAAGCAGAGTACACAGCTTATTTCTTATAGTTATGCAGTTTAGATTTCCATATGAATTATTATGCTTTTTTTTTAGATTTTATTCTACCACTGAATAAAATTTCTGTTTTGTTAACCTCATCTTCAAATAATCAATCCACCATATTGTTTGTTGAGACGAATCAGATATCTTAATTGACATGTTGATTTAAAAGGTGCAGTAACTCATTTTATGGACACTGCTAAAGGTACAAATTTGTTAATACTTATTTTGTAACATGTTGATTTTTCTATTACTTAGTTCTTCAGCTCTCATTTGCAACAAACTTGCAAAGTAGTGTTTTTAAAATGTAAATTAGTTCTCTGACAAATGCACTGGACTTTCAGGCTATACATTTTACGATATTGGACTTGTAAAGTGGTCTTTTTGTTCTAATGGTAACTCGTGGTAATAGGTGGTCAACATAATTGGTAGCCAAATATTTTGTGTATATAAATATGAAATAATACTGTTTCCATACTTATTTTCCATACTGTTTTTTTTCCATTATAGGTTTATGACTATTTCTTTTAATCTCAACTTCATCTATTTCAGTGTGAACAAGCTCCTCATCTTCTTTTCCACTAGTGTCTTGTATTATCTTCTCTGCATATTTTTGGCTGTGTGCATTTTGCAATCAAGCAAATATGTCTTCAAATCAGTTCAGAATGTGTGATATTTAAGTTAATATTTGTTTGTTGAAATATTTTATAACTTTCGGGTGCACATCTGTGATACAGGAATAATGGAAATGCAACTATATGAACACACTGAAGAGCAAAACACTTCCGCTTTCGCTTCAGAACCGTCATCTAAGAGGAGGCAAAGAGGTCCAACAACCGGAAAGAAATACAGAACATCCGAGCCAAAATTCATTGAGTGGTGTGATAATGGAAAACCTACTGGAAAATGGGTGAAGTCTTTTAAGGCTTACGTAGGCGATACAGCTAGATCTAGAATTGATATCAATATCAAGAATTGGGCTAGCATTAGTCAAGGGCTTAAGGATACCATCTGGGAAGACATTAAGGTATTATAAATTCATTTGTTCGCTTATTAAATTGTCAGTTGGATCCTTTGTGTTTGGAGTCATGAACCGCTTTCATTGTTTATCAAATTCATTTTTACCGCTTTGACGTTGTTTATTTTTTATTTTTTATTACCTCAGACCGAGTATCACATCGACGAAAAAATGAAAAATAATGTGTTAAAAAATGTTTGTGGAGCATGGAAGGGTTTCAAAACAAAATTGGTTAGTGGTTGGATTACGAAGACTAGAGAGCTTCCAGAAAACCATAAAGAGCCATACGAATGTTATGATAGGGTTACAAAAACACAATGGGAAACATTTAAGAAGTATTGTGAAACCGAGGAGTTTAAGGTATGTTTTTTATGCCATATCCACAAGTCACACGCTCTTTAGCTGTATGAAAACTGCTCTTTAGCTGCATATTTCACCAAGTCATTTGTCACAATCACCCTGGTTTTTTCTTTCCTTCACACGTAGTATTGTCACTGTTATAGCTGCATATCCAATATTGCATTGCTTCTTCGTTTTGTTACCCCTATTTATCCATAAAGAATTACACTAATACATAAAACAAATAGTTGTACTAAGTCATGTCATACTTACTCTTGGTGGTAGAATTTTTAAATTTGCAGTTAGTTGTTGAGTATACTTGAAGCACACTAAGCATTCTAAAATAATTATTCCCATCCTTTCAGATTCAGTTCATTTCACCTTTAGAGTTTAGTTCATTTCACCTTTCAGATTCATTTTTTTTTTGTAATGGTTCTTAATTTGCACCTCCCCTGTTGTACTTGTGCACCTGACCTGATGCTTTATTTCTTTGTTGAATTAAATGGATGACTGCTATATATAATTTTGTATATCCATCCATGTTTTCTTGCCTTTGTGTCTTGTTCATATATAGTATCACTTGGTGTTCTAAATCAGATTCTTAGATACTAAGTAAAAACATTTTATGAACTTTGTGAATCTTCTTGCTTATGTATAACTACATATATTTGAGGTATACTTTCTTAAATTTTGATTTTTTTAAAATCAGTTTAATCATGAATAATTAGTGAAGTATTTTGTAAATCAAATAAACTCAATTGTTTTGAGTAACTATTTATATATATAGCATTGTATATATATATATATGTAATAGTAATACACCATTTTAAAAAGAAATGAGAATTGTATGATGTCTTGTATATATATGCATAATTTTATTTAATACATGAGGACATCTCAATATGTTTCATTGTTTCTTTAAGAAATGAGGCACCTCATTGTCCTTTGCTTTGAAATATGGACACAACCATGCTTTCTACTTCGCAAATTTTCGAAAATTTATGCTGCCTTGACTTGCATATTTTTTTCTTCTTCTATCATTGCATACTAAATGCATACTGCTCATACATAGAGAAATAGTACAAACATTTGTGCAAATTGCAACTGTTCTACGACTTGTGCTATTCTGTTTTGCTAAATTTTGCAATGTCATAAAACAGCAAATAAGTGAGAAGGCTAGGAAGAGTCAGGCATGCAACGAGCATCCTCACTATTTAGGACAAGCTGGATATGCAGGGAAGAAGGCTAAATGGATAATTGAAGGCCATAGTTCCTCGACCATATTGCCAGGTGGACCTGTTTTGGATCGGAGTATTGATTGGATTTTGGCACGATCAAAAAAAGGAGCCGATGGAAATTATGCCATCCCTAATGAGAAAACTAAGATGGTCGTAGATAAAATGGTACGACTAGTTTCCATGTGTTTTATCGCTGTACATGTTTTAAACTGAAAACACACACGACCCAGTATTCTTTATTAGATAAAATATGACCCCTTATTTTTTTGGTTTTGGATGATTGGGTCCCCCTATATATACTAAAGGCAATGTAGGAGCAATCCCTGAAGTGATGGTAGCAAATGGTCTGGGACCTCTATGTTCATGCCCTCAAGGAAGCCTCTCTGTAGCTCCACCATTCTCTTCGCTAATACTTGGGTTATGAATAGAAGGCTCTAGGATATAAGCACTATCATTTTTCTCTGTTAACTACCCCACAATGAAAGTGCATACTTACTGCTGTGATACTAGTGCATAATACCAGTGCATACTTACTGCTGTAAACATAATACCAGTGCATACTTACTGCTGTGACCACTGAACTCTTTTATGTGGTACTAGAAGTATGTAATAATGTAAAGGATAGGTTTCTCCATTACATTGAAATAGATACTATTTTTAATAACGAATTTGATATTTAAGCTTCTCTACCTTAACCTACAGGACAAAAAAAATAAAAAAAATAAATAAATAACGAAAGAAAGAAAGAAATGAATATAAACCTTCTTTTATATTGTTTTGAAAGAAATGAAATTCAAATTGAATATCTTGATATTTATTTAGTGTTTCAGAATGAATAGATTGTTTATTTTTCCCAATTGCATCTTAACTTGAGTTTTATATTAAAATCTGAGAATCGAATCATATTTGGAGAAATACGGTCAAAACTAAATTTAAATTTTCTTTTTTTATTTGATTTCCTATATAGAGAGAAAAAAAGTTGATATCATTGTTTTCTATATCAGAATTTGGGAATAATTTTGTTCACCCCACCACCTCCAATTCATTTTGATGCGAGATCGCGAGGCATCCCAAAATTCGATATCATGCTCACTTGAAGTAAGTGCATGGATAGACTTAACAAAAGATTTGTCCCGTGTTATAAAATTTTATGAATATTCGAAGCCTATCCACACTGTTTTGAAGCTACACTGTTATTTCCCATTCACACAGTAATCACCATATTATATCCAGCTGGCGACAGCATGATTATGAATCTTAAAATGTATCCTTCCCAGCTCATATACTTGTATTCTCTTGTACAATAATTTATATTTCTCATGTTTTGTTATGATTATGAATCTTAAACTATGCACAAGGATACTAACTGACTAGACTATAATCCAATTAGAAAAGTTTTTTTAAAAAAAAGTTTCTCATGCTTTGTTATGATTTGCTAAGCTAACTGCTATTTGGTAATTTTGACAAGCTATCAACTTTTATTTTGAATGATGAAGCTGGTTTTGATTTTTTTTTTATCTATCGTCCTATAAACTAGACATTACATATAAACATAAATTTTAGGAAAAACGGACTTTGCTATTTTGATATCCACTCTTCTGGTACTTACCCTTTATATATCCGTTAAATTTAAACTAATAATGCTTGTAGAAAAAACATATCTTTATTGACATGTTAGCTGCATTTAAGTCTTGTTGCCATTATCAGACCGATGAATCTACATTTTAACACGAGTAAATGAAAGTAGTTCGTGCATCAGTTGAACACGAACTTCCAACATCAGTTGAACATCGTATTTTTAACACAACACAATGGCAGCCTATTTGCCTTCTTCTTTTACATGAATTATTATTCGTATCCAATCACACAAACCTTGAAGTCTTAAAGCAGTGGGAAAATATACTTAGCAAAGTGCGAAAGTAAAAAATTACAACTCTCCTAAAAACATGTAATTACCATAAACAAATCTCCTAGTGTCAGATATGGTCATTGTTTAAATTCTGATAATACAACAACTTGAAATCACAAAACTTCACTATAAATTTTGGAACTAGGCATGGTAGCTACTCCATCTATAGAAAATTCTTGGGACAATCGCAACCTAAGCTATCTTTGATTATAACTTATGAGCAGCATTCAAATACTTACTGCTGTAAACATAATACCAGTGCATACTTACTGCTGTAAACATAATACCAGTGCACCTACTTCGAATAATCATACTATCATACCAGCAAACGTGTGGTGCTAACATTTCAGTAAAAAGCATGATACTATAGCACTATTTTAATTTTTTAATCTTCATATGATAGTGAAAAGCATGCCACCTTATGTTTTAGCTTTTTTTTGTTGACAGAATGATTGGAGAGGAAAAGCCGTTGAAGGGTCATGGGTTCCAGATAGGTATGATGATGTCTTGAGTCGTGGTCTTGAAAAAAGAGAGCATCCTGGCCGAGTTAGAGGGATTGGTGGGACGGTTGGTATAAAAAACGTATTTGGGGATGTAGAGAAAAGGAAAGGTCGAAGTGGTGTAATATCAGCTGATGAGCTGCATGTTCTCACTCAGGAAATAGAGGCTAAAGTGAGCCAAAAATTGAGACAAGAGATGAATACAATGGTTCAAGAGCAGATTGCAAACATTTTGAACACGATGAATTTGCCCAAGGAGGTGGAGATCAACACACCATTAACTGATCATCGTAGTAGTTGTCAATCAATGCACCCGAGCAAATTACAATATGCAAACAAAACTCAAGAGACGGATCCCTTTGCAGACTTGTAGGTAAACAATTCATAGTTGAATTTATAAACGTATAAGATTTTATGTATTTGACAAGTGCTAAGTGAAAAATGTTGGTTTTGTACTTTTCCATTCTAGAAACCGATTAAATGTCGTTTGGCCGTGAATGTGGACTCCAAAATTGTTGTAGTGGGTCATGGCATGGTACATCCCGCTTCAAGGTCTGGAGATCAATGTCATAATCAACAAATCTTGGTCGATCGTGTAAAAGTTGGAATTGATGCAGTGGAGTCTAGTCATGAAGGAACCTCACTTCCTGTTCCAACTAAATATCACAACATGATAGGAGAAGCGGTCGGGAGTTTTGTTCAATGGCCTAAAAGCCTTGTGCTTTTAAGAGATAATGATACGGTAATGAATGCATTTTTCTTCCTTAATTTAGCTTGCTAAACTCCTCTATTTCATATTAGAACATATTAAAGAAGTAAAATTTCTTCATACTAGAACTTATTATAGATAATTTAGCTATTTATAAACTTATCGGAAAGTAGTTAACATATGAATTTGAATTCTTAGCATTCGTCTATTCTTTTAGCAACATCATTTCAAACATCTACTTAAAATTTTGAATTAGGTGCCAACATCTCAACCAAACAAGGATTTGTTTGAAAATAGTAATGACAAGGTCGTGAATACAATGTCAGATGAGTCTGCAAAATGCAAATCAATCGTGGATGAAGAGATTCTCAAAACTTTAACGAGCGAGTGCAGATATTTCCATGACCTAATACTTCAAATGTTATCCAATGATAGTGCCATCAATGCAATTCAAGTGAATAAGGATTTATTCACATACGATGAGGACTTTGAAATTCATATCACGATGGACGACATTATCCAATTCCTTAGTATGACATGGTTGAATGCATCATGGTTGCAACTATACATCATGTGAGTATTTTTTCCTTAGCAATTTTTTTATATATAACCATCTTAGTTTTTTTATGAATAGTCAATTTTTAAAAAACTAACAATATATGTTTAAATTTGTTTAGGTGGTTAAATCATATGTGCAATGATCTCAAAGTGGAGACCATTGGGTTTATGTGTCCCAAAAAGCTTTCCCAAGTGCGAAAACATCCAGATGCGACAAATACATATTTGTCGAACACATGGAAAGCATTGCAATCTAAAAGCTTACTTTTAGCCCCACAGTATGAAGGGTATGAACATTAAACTTTTAGTAACTAGTTTACAAATTTGATGCCAATTTTAACTTACTATAAATCTTGTAACGTAGGAAACATTGTATACTGCTTGTTTTCCGTGTAGAAATGAATGAGATTTATGTTTTTGATCCTCAGGCCGAACGCAAACATAAACTTGAAATTAAACCGCAAGTGAGCACGTAAGTTGTATATATTTTCTCTCTTATATGAAGTTAGTATATGTGGTAAAATTAAAAATTTATACATGAAATTAGTGTATGTAAATGCGGGTGCCAGAGCAGTTATTATTTAACATTTTCTTGCATGTGTAGGGCCTTCAAAATTTACAAGGCATTCGGTGGCAAGTCTCGAGGAAGTACCTTGAAATGGAAGCATGTTAAGGTGATTTGATTTTCAAACAGAAATAAAATAAAATAAATACTATATATTGTTTGGCATATGAATTCATTTTAAACTAACTATTAAGTTATCTTGTAATATTGCTGTAGTGTCCTCAACAATTAGGAGCAACTGACTGTGTATATTATGAGATGAGGTATATGCATGACATAGTGAAAAACTACAATCAAAGCATCGATTTACAAAAGGTACTACTTTAGTTTTTTTCCTTCATATTATACATTAGCTACATTATAGGTATATTTCGATCAAATCATTGTTGCAATGCTAGTTAGAAGAAATCAAATGCCAAGTCTTTATTTACTGTTCAGTTCATGTATTTGAAGAAGAAAAATAAACCGAGAAAACGTGTAGCGATGCACCAAGCAGATTGGAAATTGGTTTATATGTTTTTTAATTAGATGATTTCATTCGACTGTTACCTAATTGATTATTGTATTATTTTCCATAATTAACAGTAAATCTATCAAAAAAACAGTAATGAGAGTAATGGACTGGAATGGTGAGGACATTTCAGTTAAAAGTATAAACCGGTAAATCAATAAGTTAATCAAAATTAGTCTGGTTTACATTTCAGTTTGTGGTATGGTGTGATGTTGATGATTGGGTTTGAATGGGTGTATGATCTGTAATTGGGAAAGAAATGCAGGCATTTTTGTAAGAGGGATAGTGGTGGTATTTGAGGTCGACTTTGTGGATGAATGAGATGGCCAGAGGGTGGGTCGATGTAGAAGCAGATGAATGTTGAGGCAGTGGTGAATTGCAGATATAGCAGATGTGCACTGGTGAAGATGGTAGCTGTGGTCGATGGGCAGTGTGTATGTATCAGTGGTATGTAGAGGAGTTGGATGAATTGTGAAAGTGTGTGATATTCTCTGTTGGTTTGGAGTGATATGCAGAGGAGCAATTTGGTGATTTATGTGAATGTGCAGCAAGGGATGGATGTAAGGTGATGGACTGATTGTATGACAGGATGCAGGGATGTGCAGTTGATAGAAGGCTGGTAGGTTGAGGGGATGGTGACAGAGTGTATTGATGAGTGAATGTGACTGATGTTAGTTGGGTGATTGCAACTATGGTATGTAGCAGTGGCAAGGTCGTGTAATAGGGAGGTGTATGGGCACATGCACAATAGCAGTAATTGTGCAGCAGCAGTAGCACATGTGGGGGGAAGTAGCAGGTGGAAGCTGTAACTGTTTGTGATAATTTGTAAAGAGAATGTGTATCTGATGTGCACAGGCACATCAGTAGGCAGGGTGGTGGAGCTGAAATGTTATGTGCAGGGAAGAATGGCACTGTTGTATGAGCAGAGGAGGGTGCTGACAGGGTGACTGATGGCAGTGGATGGTTATATGCAGATTAGATGTAGTTGGCCGTAGAAAATGGTATTTACAAGGAGGAGTTGGCAGGTTGAAAGTAGCACAGTGATGTTATTTGGTATGGTAGTTTGAAGGATGTGATGCAATGGTGACTGTGCAGGTATGTTGTCACTAGGATGCTGAAGTGAAACTGGTGATGGTGGAAGGGGGTAAGGCAGTAGTAATGGTGATGTTGAGGTAGAGGCAATTGACAGTGGCTTGGTGTTTTGACTGGTAAGTGTTGAAGCGGTGGTGATGACTGTATGGTATGTATGTGGGCGGCAGTGAATGTTGATGGGAGAGGAGTGAAGTAGGGTGGGTACTAGTATGTATGCAGATGTAAGAAGATGGAATTGTGGTATGAAGTATATAGTATGTATGGAAGATGTAAGAAGATGTCAGTGATGGAGATGAAAGTAGTTCTGTTGTATGGGTTGCAGGCAGGGGGAAAGTTAGAGATTATGTTGACAGCGGTTAAAGGTGAGTGTGATGAAGTTGTTGAATGATTGCTGTCAGGTTGAAGTGGATGTATTTGGGTTGAAGTGGTTTGGCAATGGCACAGTGGTAATCTCAAGCAACTGTCAATTACTGGACCATGAAAGAGCTTTTACAACTGCACTAGGATTTGTTGAAACCTACAGTGAATCATATACAAACTTGAGTTATTAACATTTTCAGACCAACATTTGGTAATTGTAGATGTTACTGTGTTTGTTTATCACTTAATTCAACCTGTGTTTGTTTCCAATATTCCTTGTAGCTATCATTTAATTTGTTCACAACATTCAGCTTATGGTTCAACCTGTGTTTGAATTTCATTAATTCCTCTCAGATTCTTTTATGCAGAGTATTAAATCCTGACTTAATTATTGTCTTTTGTATAACAATTCTCTTAATTGCAGGACTTTGTACGAGACGGTTCTTATAATCAACAAGAGATAGACGAGGTTCGAGAGAATTTAGCTAGTTATATCATGTATAATTGGATGTAGTTGTTTTTTGTTGTGTACGCTGATCTTTTGTATTGTACGTTGGTATTTTGTTATGTACGTTATGTTTGTGATAGATTATATTCTATTTTGGTCTGTAAACATGAATTATGTTGATGGATAATATAATTATATTTTTTGTTCGATCAGTTCACAGTAACGTTGGTTTATAAAAAATTAAAATTCAATTTCAGACTGTTTTTATAATCTTAAACAGTAATAATATTATTTTTTTTTGCTTCAGATATTACTTGTGTCGGTTGTTACTGCAAAGGGAACCGACACAACTGTATATCAACTGTGTCGGTTTAAAAACAAACATAACCGACACAAATATCAATCATTTGTGTCGGTTGTTAATAAAGAACCGACACAAAACTATGAACAGTTGTGTCGGTTTTTCTAAAAGGACCGACACAATAAACGGCGGTTTGCTTCACTATACAAGCTGATTTGTGACGGTCCTTTAAGAAAGACCGACACAACTGTTCATAGTTTTGTGTCAGTTCTTTTCAAACAACCGACACAAATGATTGATATTTGTGTCGGTCGTACAACCGACACAACAGAAAAATGTCTTTTGTGTCGTCTTCATATGAGTCGGTTGTAAAACCGACACAATAGGGGTTACACAACCGACACAAATGACCAGTTTTGTACTAGTGAGGAAATTAAAAAAAGAAGAAGAAATCACTTTATACTTACAGTTGGAAGTAATTTACTGAAGAAACAAAGCAAAAAGGAAGATCAAAATGCAGTTTCAAAAATAGAAACATCTCTGCTCATCAATATATCCAAGTGAGTAAACATCAACTTTAAAACTTTAAGTTAATAGTAAGATAATTTATTGATTTTACATAGTATCGTATGTGTTTTATTTTTTGAATAACATTCTGCATATATAGGCTACTCTGCATATTTGTCTTCTCTATTATTGATTACAGAGTTAATCGTTGATTCAAAATTTTAATTTATTTGCATTTGATCATTGTTAAGTATTGAAGTCTTCAATCAAACAAGAAGTAAATCTGTTATCAAGGTTTTGAAAACCTGTTTCAACATGATTAGAAGAAAGATTACCTTTGCCTTCTTGATTTACAGTGAATCAAGTAAAAAACTTTATAAATTCGATTGTTACAAAAAGTTAATTTAAATTCATAGCTCGAATCTCTACTGCAAGTTATGATTTTTGAACCAAAAATAAAGGTTTTCAGTTTAGTATTCACAGAGTAGTTAGTTTTTGAACAAAAATCGCATTTTTTCCAATTTCCAGTGATTGATTTAATGACAAATGTTGAAACTTGGATTGAAGCTAGTTTATGAATCGATGGTTTCAGGAAAATTGTAGAAAAAAATTTCTATTGCGTAATTTGATGAGTCGAGAGCGAATTAGGGTATAAGAACCCATTTATGTCGAGTTCGAGAATGATGGTGCCGCGCCACCCACGCGTGATCGGACTTCGAGTAACCAGTGCCAATCGCGGCGTTGCACGATGACGAGGCTAGGGTCCAAAGTTAATGGCCTATAATGGCCTAGGGTGGTGGCGTGGGTTTTTTTTCCGGTGATGTACTGTTGGGTTCGTTTGGTCGAGATGACTCTATTTTGTTCTTGAGTTTAATTCCAGATTCTGGGTGTTCGTATTGTTTCGGGGGATGGAAGGCGACTCGTGGATGGCCGCAGCACCGACCAACGTTGGCGAAGTTGGTCGTGCACGTGTACGTGCTTGGTTGTGTGCCAGTTGTGAATTCTGGGAGAGGAGCAGTGTGACTCGAAGTCTCACTCGGGGAAATAGGGTAGAAACTCGAAGGAGAACTCGAGTTGTTTCAGTGTTGTATCGTGATTAATTTGGGACTTAAACAAATTTTTGTGAAAATTTATCACTTGGGTTAGTTTTGGCTAAAACCCGAAGCGGGGGGGCATTTCCCTTAGGGATAACTCGAAGTAAGCCACGGGTTGGACATGAAAGCGAGCCAATCCAGTTTTAACTAAAATTTTGAAACTCAAGTTAAATGATTATTTCAGATCCACGTTTTAGAAATAAATGAGAGTTGTTAATGGGATATGAAGTAATAATATTGAATTAAAAAAAAATCGAAGTTTAAGATTATTTCAAATTTTATATTTTCCTTTAAACAAAAAAAAAGGGTTGTTTTAAAACTAACTTAATAAAACGTTTAAGTGTTAATTTAAAACCCAAATTTATTTAAAATGGTGAACTAGTATTAACAATTAATGTTTTGGGTAATGATCTTATAATTAATAATAAATTATTGAAAGAATAGTCAATCAACTAAAGTGATAAAAATTATTTTTGTTAACCGTTAAGAATTAATAAATTAAAATAATGAATTCATAATTAAGTCAAATTAAACATTGATTTAAAATAATTAATGAGGATAATTATACGGTTAATTCACTTTAATCATAATCACCTTAATCAAGATGAATAACCATCATCAAATATTTTGTACTGGATTGGTATTTCTGTTGTGATACTGTGATTGCTTTGTGATAAACTGTGATTTGTGATTTGTTCCTATATGAATGGAAACCCTTTCCCTTTTTTTCCCCGTAAAACGGCATTTAAACTTCGATGCGACAAGGAGTCGGATTTCAATTTGTTATTCGAAACCCACATTGAACTCTGAATATAAACCTTTGTGCTTGATATGCCCACGTGTTTTTAAATCTAGCGCTCACTATTCGATTTAGACGGGAGAGGACCTTTATGTCATATAACCCATTCTGAATAGTGATACGTCGAAATGGATTGCATTTGAAGACCGGTGGTGAAGACCGGGTGTCTTCAAAAACGATAGGATAACCTGTCGAATGACTCTACACTGAGTTGCTCCGGTATAGAGTTCTCCATATGTGATGGGGAATCCGACCGGAATTGTGGACGCCCGGATTGCAAGGACTTCTTTGGAAGTACCTTCAGTTCTGTTCGAACCCAGAGCAGACTTGTATGGATTGTACGTCTGACATTACAATTGAGATATAAAGCAGATTTCTTTCAAATACATTTCTGTTGGTGGGGGGAATTTATTCTCTTAGCTTAACACCCTTCTCTGAGACGTACGAGCTCAGAGGTTATGTAGTTGAAGATTATCAGCAATATATTCCCAACTTGGAATGTGGCATACTGAGTGTTGTTGATCATTTGTTGATCAAAGCATGGCTTTGTGAAAAGCGTAGCTTTGTGGACGAGACTTCGTCGAACCTCACACCCCGGAATGGTCAAAACAGGAAAGATGCAGCAAGGTTATTGGGGGTAGCGCCCCTTAGGGTATGTGCATTTCCTTCTAGATAGAAGTGGTATTATGGTATGGAGCCCAGATACTTAACTTATGTGGATATCGTAGATATATATATATATATATATATTACTTTGTGATTTGTTGCTGGGCCCCCGGATAAAGGCTGGTTACAGCCGGGGGATGGCATACTCGTGTCAGTAGTTACCCAGTTAGGGGTAACCCGGTCTTGTGTTGGCAGAGATCCGGTTAGGTTCTCGGGTCGTCCCTCCAGAGGCGTACCCATGTGGCCCACGAAGTTCCTTAGCCTGACCATTTGTTGGAAATCCAAAGAAACAATACGAGCCCAATACGGTTTTAGTTGTAGAACCTACCATTTAACATGGCAGCTATAGTAGGCATAGCATAATGGAACCTATGATGGATAAGATTGATTTTCTATTTTCGAAATGTTTTCTACACTATGCACTAATAATAATATCAAAGAAATTTCCCCGTACCAAGCATATTTGACTATCATAAGAAGAAATCTCCTCCAATTCAGCGTTTGCATTGTGTGTGTCGCAGGAGGTCTTATGGTAGTTCCATTTTTAAAAGCATACCAAAATTCTTTTATAAATCTAGTTCTTGAAAAGCAATTGTTTTTGTTTACTCATACCAGTCCCATGACTGACCTGGAGTTTATTGTTTCTTTCCTAAACTTTGGGTGCCCATAATTTTTACTCGGGCAGCCTAGTAGCAAGTTTTTCGTATTTTCGAGCTAGCTTGGATTTGAAGTCTTTTGGGAGCTTTGGATTAGGAAATTTTTGAAGTATGTTGGGAACTTGTTGAAGTTTCTGTTATCATATTATTGTTGTATCATATGTATCACTCTGATATTTGAGATCGATGTTGTATTGGATATTGTATCATGTTGCACCTGTGTTGTTATATGCCATTCATTTTGTTTCCGTTATTTTATATTCATCTATTGTTGTTATAAGCTCCATCCGAACTGAAATTTGACGTTCGAATCTTCGGCAGTTGAATACAAGTGAGGTATTTGGTGTTGACTTTTGAACGATGAATTTTGGGTCGTGACAGAATCGAAGTGGTTTCGGATATTAACTAATACCTAACTCTGGTCTCTTCGAATCCAGTGTCATCTTTACCTAAGTTATTCAAGTAAAATACAATTCAACTTTAAATAAAAGATGTCATTTTTACACAGCAATTCACCATCGATAAGTAACCACATTATCGCTGTCTACCCAAACATATCATGTCATAAAACATTTTATATCAGAGATATCAACTAATTCAAGGTATTTAACATCATTCAATCTTTCAAAAGCAAGATTGATCACTTTCAAATTAATCAATTATGGACCAATAAAGCAACCATCTTTAATTATCCATCTTGATTAATCACCCTTGACTAATTATTATTTTGTTACAATAAGTAATTAACTCGGAATTAATTGCACAATTAATTAACATTCACCCATCACATTTATCAAAATGATCCTTAAGTAATTATTCAATTTATAACCACTTATATTGATTAATTATCCCTCAATTAATCATACTCATTAATAAACTAACCCTTAATTAATTTCTTTAATTAATCAATCCTTTAATTAATTACACTAAGTAATTAATCTTTAATTACTCCCCTTAAGAAATTACCTTTAATCACTTCCATCAAGTAATTATCCTATTTGTTAAATATCCTCAATAAATTAACCTTGACCTTTTATTACCACATAGATAAGTTAGCCTCAACCATTCACATTACTTAACCTTTAATTAATCTCCTTATTTAATTAATCCTTAAATTAATTATACTAATTAACTACTATAATTAATTTTAGATAAATTCTTTATCTAAATAAATTCTTAATTACATCATTAACTTATTATAGATCATGGGTAATTAAATTACACCATTATAATCACTTTCTAAACGAATTTAAATCACTGTCTTAACAATTTTATTTATATGAACTGGACTTGCTTTGCTTTGAAATCATATTTATTTAAATACATAATTAAGCAAACTTAGTAAATATTCCTTTTGAAAACATTTTAAAAACTAGAAAAAACTTTCAAAATAGTTCGTACCTTTATTTAAAACCCTTAAACTCAATCTATTAAGACCCAGGTTAACTTTGAGTAAATCACAACACAAACTCAAGTAAGTTCCCGAGTAAAATACAAAACACTCACGAACAACAAATACCCATCCCCTGCTTCGAGAAAACAACCCATGTGCTAGATACTTACCTGAGCTATCTACGTCTTCCCAAATAAGACATCAACCCAGACATAAAGGAACCTCCTGTGCACATGCGCACTCCTTCCGGTCGCCGCCGACCAGTTCTGAGACCACCAATAAGTCGCTACATCCCCTCAATCAGCTCAAACACTCGAATTAAAAATTCTCATCGCCAATCGAAAACGAACAGGACGAGCACCTGAACCATATTTTCGATCAAAGAAATCTACACTGTGCCACCAACTCTGATCACTAGACGTCGCGTCGTCATGCCCAGAGCTGCACTACATCGCCATACATTTGACCATACCCTCGCCTCGCACGAATCACGAAAATGTTGTCGACAGAAACAGGTCCTTAAACCCTAGTTTGACGTCGACTAGCCACGCCGATAGTCTAAAAGTTCGTGCACCATTTTTCAGATGATCCTCACTCCTCGCTCAACCTTCAAGCCCAATCACGTCAGCCAGTTCGTCGTTGATCAACGATAAATGCTCAAAACCTCACAAACGTTCAACTCGAGGAAGCTCACTGATTTTCAAACTAAAAATCAAGATATACCCATTAAAAATCATGATTTTCCATCACGAATTCAACCATGCAAACCAATCTTAGAATTGAATTGATAAAATTTTGACCCAAATTACAATTTTACTGTTATTTTTAAAATTTCCAAACAAATATTCAATATAAATTCCTGGAATAATTTTTAATAGTGCTATTGCATGATTTCAAACACTTTTTAATTACAAATCATAGCCTAATTATGATTCAAAAATGAGATATTGGATTCCAAAGGAAATCAAACTCCGATAAAACAACAGAGCCTGTTCTTGCATAGTCACAGACATCCAATACTTATTACACAAACATGCATTCATCTTAATCCAAGCATTTCAGGTAACAGCAAGATTTTCATTCGCAACTTCAAAATGATATCCAGGATTAAGCTGTTTTTAAAGCAGGTTTACTCACCTGTAGAAGATAACAGAGAAATTGAAACAGTTTGTATTTTGAAAAACTTGAATGCTGCTCCTATGAAACTTGAATCTGTAAAATGTTTGATGGTCTGAACTTAGTTGAGTTTGCTTGATTTAGTTTTGTTGATTCAGGTAGGTGATTGCTGATTAATTCCAAGTCTGCAACTGCTGTTTTGCAGGCCTTGATTTTTGCTACAGATTGTATTTTGAAGACAAAATCTTGTTTTCATAATTTGCTAGTTTGAGAATTTTTATTGCAGGCTTTTGATTTTTGAAAATTTTCAGTTCGATCTAATTTTTTTCTCCTTGGATCTGATTATCTTATGCTTGTAGATTGAAAATGAAGAACAAAGAATGAGAGAAAGAAGGGATGGAATATTATATAGATTTAAATTTTATCTTTTATAAATTTTCTCAAAAATAAAAATCAAAATGACACTTGTAATTTGCATAACCTTTTCTATTAACAAATGTCACAAATATCATTTTATGTTTAAATCCCTCTTTTGAAAGATTTTACAAATTTTGTTTTAAACCTTTATGCATTTATATTTTCATATCTCGATATATGCATTTATTTTAAAAGAAAGAATATTTAAAACCTTTTATCAAATTTTATCTCAAACTCAAGTTATATACTTCCATATATGCTACTTCTCATAGTATATATACACACACACTTATATATATACAAATTATACTTTAAATTTTCAATATTATAAAGTTTTGCATATATCTATTTATATAAATTCATTAATTTCATAATAAGGTTTATCATTTTATAATTCAACACTAATTATAATCCCAAATCCATTTATACACATCTAGATACTTTTAATTATCAAATTTTCATTTATTAATCCAAATAAAATCAGTATTTCTATTAACTTACCCAGTTAATTATCAATTAACAGATACTTCAAAATCTGGGTTAACACACAAAACTAACGAGAAGTATTCTGGGTCGCTACAATTTGATCAAGTTGACTACAAATGCATGTGATACTAAACTCATACAATCGAGAAAACGAACTCCCTATTAAATAGTGTTTCACTTTCAATGCTTCAAGCCCAACTATAGCAACCCGATAATCACCAGGCCATAATTTAGCTATAATAAAAGTGAAGTATCCATTGTTGAAGTTCAACTGTAATCTCAAGTCAAGAGAATTATGTAATGTCTTCACTTCGAGATTTCATTTTAGACCTAATTGTAATTAACTAATTAGAAACTCTCGGATAAGTCGTTCCATAGTTATCCAATAACTATCAGTGTGTTACCCTTGGTGCACTACAACAAGAAGACCATACAACAACTGTTATTTTACAACGATCACAAAATGCCAGTTGTAATAAACATCTTTTACAATGTTTTTATTCTTAAAGTTGTAATAAACTTATTTTCAACAACTCTTTTTTTTCAAATGTAATAGATACCTATTACAACATTACTTTTTTACCAATTGTAATAGATGCTTATTTTTAACAACACTTCTTTTTGCTAGTTGCAATAGATATCTATTGCAACATTTCTTTTTGGCAGTTGTAATAGATGTCTATTTTTAACAACTCCCCGTTTTGACAGTTGTAATAGATGCCTATTACAACCTTTTCTGTTTATCCGTTATAATAGCTAGTGAATAATTAAATAATAATACATAATGATTAAATAATTAAAAATAAATAATAATAACTAATTTGAAATATGAAATAAGTACTATTCAATAATTAATATAATAATTAAGAAATAAGAAATAATAATTATTAAAATAAATAATAGTTAATAAAACAGAATTAATTTTAATAATTAAATAAATAATACTAAATAATTAATAAATAAGAATTAATAAATAAGAATTAATTTATAATAATTAGTAATAATAATTAATAAATAAGAAGTAATAATTAAAAATTAATTATTAACTTTTACTAATTAATATTGAATGTATAGTAGTTAGTAATTAATAATTACTATTAATATTTAATAATTAATAAAATATACATAATACTTAGCATTTGATAACGAATATTCAATTATAATTAAGAAGTAATAAGTAATAATTAATAATCGATAATTAATATTAAATAATTAATAAATAATAATCATGACTATTAATTAATAAGTAATATTACATAATTAATAATAGTAATATTATATAATTAATAATTAACAATTAAAACTATTGTTTAATATTTAATAACTAATATTTAATATTTATTTATTATATTTCTTTAACAACTTTCATTGCATAACCAATGTGGATATTAATTTATCCTAAAGAACTGTTTGAATATGAACTTGCTAGTGTATGCTTGCAAACACATCCAAAGTAAGCTTTGATATTTACATCTAAAGTTTTATTTGATTCCAACCAAAAAGTTGTTTGGCTGCAAGTCCAAAATTAAGGCGCCTCTCTCCAAATTTTCAATTATATTAGTTTCCTTGATCGCTTTCTCAACCCCAAAACAAAATCTAAAATCGCTGAGGCCTCTCCTTCAACTCTTCTTCTTCTAAAGTAATCTCACTTCACAACCTAAAACAAATCATTGCTATAAAATTTGTTTCTTCCCCCACTGAAAATCGAGCTTCAACACCATGCTCTTCAGTTGAGGCCGCTTCGATGATTCTTGCATCGCACGTGGATCTTAATAATGTTTGCTGCACTGCCTATCTCCTACATAAATCTAAATGCCTCCGCCTAAAGAATTACGTGCATCTTAATTTTCTCGTGATGCCTAGATCCGGTGAAGAGTTATTTCATCCAGATGGATCTGCATGCCTTGGGTTAAGGTTTAATTTTGACATTAATTTGAAAATCAATATAAAAAAATTGAAAACCGCAAATGTCACCAAAATTCAAAAATCAAAATTTAGAAATCATTTTGTTGGAAAATCATTTTTCTAGCTCGGCTTTTGCTTTCCTAATCAATGGGTTGATGATATTTTGTTGTATGCTACTGTTATGCATGTATGTTTGAAACAGCGATTAAAATAAAAACCCCAAGGTAACTTAGAAATTCTCAAACTTATGATAGTTCGGATCTGTGTATGCATGTTAATGCAATAAGTTGTGCATATTTTGAAATATCACATAGCTTAACCGTCCTTTAATAGCTTAGTTGTGATACTGGTACGCTTCCAAATATTACATCTAGAAAGCACACTCATGTCATTATTTGCACTTGTATCATTAGCTGCAATTTTATAACTTGTCTTGAGGTTTAAATTTTGAAGTGCAAACCAACAACTTGACCGAAATGGGAACACATATTATAAATTTTCACCCAAATCTATATCAGCATTCTTTTTGCATACAGGCTGCTGCATTTATAAAAGGTCCATGTTTTTTCATTGAACTAAAGAACATGTACTTAGGGACATTATCTTTTTGTCATGTGACTAAGGGAAACTTATTCCGTCCGCAGGCTTGGTGTGCAGAACACTAACTCCGGATAAAGGTTCAAACATGATCTATATAGCAATATTTTCCATGTAAGCTGTGTGATGCATAAAGATTCAAATAACTTTATATATTTGATTATTCAATTACATTGCATGTTTCAACCAGGCAAGATTTGCAAGTGCCATACATTCTAAATGCATTCTAGATGGTGGCATTGATTATATCAAACTGGAAATGCTGGAGAACAGAAGAAGGGTTTCGTGATATATGCAACTACTTGAGGGACAACATGACAAGCTTCCACCAATCTTTTTTTTTCATGTAACATGTTACTTCAACTCATGCATAACTTTTTCTATGCATTTTAGACTCCCGGCTTGTTAGAGAACCAATTGGTTTTGTGATAATATGAGGTTGTCTAACATGGTATCAGAGCGAGTTTAATTGTGTCACATGTCACCCTCAATGAATGTCCACATATTTGGCTGATGATACGCCACACGTGTGGGGGTGTGTTGAGATTAGTCTCACACCGGACAATTTACAATATAAATCATGCATAAATACTAAGAGACCTACCTTCACATCACCAATTGGTTTTGTGATCATATATGGTTCTCTAACAGGGCTTTTTTCGCTACTATATTTTTCTTCATAAATGGTTAACAGATTTGTGAATTTATGTATGTAATTGCATACGGCCTTTTGAATATCATATTAGTATTGATATCTTGTATGATTAGTTATATGGTAATTTGATGTGAATATGATGAACTAAAGTAGAAATCGGTTTTTCCTTGATGTTGAATTATTTGGATTTACTAACCAAATTTCAAACTTTAGTTATTTATTCTACAAGCAAGTCAGTTCTACGCTTATTGATGGTAATCTAATATACCAAAATTCTAATAATATTAGTTCCAACTTTTTATTTTTATTTCTTGATGATATATTTTAATCGCATTTTCTATTTCTAATAAAAAAAGTGTGTTGATTGCTATAATTCATGGCCGGGCCAGTGGGATGTTTCAGGTGTTGGTCAAAGCTGTATGGTGACAGCATTATTATCAGTGCAATGTGGGAGCTAAAAGAGGAGTTGGAATTGGCATTGGGATTGGTGAAGTTGCATTGTATTTTCTTGGTTTTCTTTGATTTGGTAGTTTGATTTGTTTGATATATTAGTTTTAACTATAATAATTGCATAATGTTAGAATTGTACTATTATTTTTATTTTATTATTTATGATTATCTTTCTTGATTTACTTACAAAATGTGTTTAGAAATTATTATTTTTTATTTTGCATTCTTTTTATCACAACTACCAATTGCAGTTGTAAAAAATCTTTTACAATGACCATTAACAGTTTTAAAACGTCTTTTACAATTGTTTTAGGCAATTGTAAAAAATTATTTTACAACTGCCGAAGACCATTGTAAACAAATAAGTCTCTATTACAACTCTAGATATAATGATGGGCGACTGCCCATTGTAATAGACCTACTACAACTATTTTTGGCAGTTGCGAAATAGAGTTTTGCTGTAGTGGTGCCTTTAACAGCTATAAGTAATACATTGCCCAACATTTGAAGAGCATAATACTCTGGTCTCAACGGACGTATAGATATATTTTCTAGAAACATCTTGACTAAAAATATTAAAATCATATGTTATTTTATACTGCGATAATTTTCTCATGATTACAACTCCTTGTAATTATTATCATACGACATATCATCTAAAGGTTTACTATTTAATATACTTAAATTAATTACTCAATTAATATATCACAATATAACGAGTATATAATAGAAAATAAACACTTTATTATGAATAAGATTGGCCATGGAGTTTGGAATATGTAACAAATTATGTAGTTACCCTTGGGAAAAATCCTTGACTCTCTCATCTTCCACTAGCACTTGGATCAATTATGGAACCTTATTCCCATTCTTCAATCAGTTTTCTCGAAACCGATGAAGTTAGAACCTTAGTGAACGTATATGTTATATTATCTTAACTACCTACTTTGTCAATCATCTCTTTGATGTTGCACTGGATGCTCTAGTTTCTTTCACAATCTATATTGCCACATTGACATTTGGAATCACCCTTGGCTCAGTTATAAAATTTTGCATTATATATATATATAACTTTTGTTGCGGTGCTATTCAAGGTGATATAGTTAACCTATTGGTTGAACTGGACACAACCTCTTGTTTGGACATTTCCAAACTTAAAGTTCGTTCATTAAGGTTGAATTTGAATTTAGGATTAATATACTATATTTGATATCACTTATGAAATTCGAGTCCATACAATCCTTTGTCAGGAGTTCGTCATTTCCGTAAAAATTCCCTAATATTTCTAAAATACTCAAGAATACTCTTAACTACCTTTTAGTGACCTTAATTTGGATTTGATACTCGCTCGTTATATCAAGTACATAAGCGAAACATAATATAGTAGGCAACACAACATATACGATAATTCCCATTACTGATGTGTTTGTATTCCATCTTATATGTTTCATATAAAAAAATTTAATATGGTGTCTGCATTTATACCGTTTAGGATAAACCCAACATTCTTTTATATTGATTATAAAAGGTATCATTTTCAAATCCAATATCGAGAATTAAGCAACCGGACTAAAAATGATTTTAACATAGGTACATCTTTAACAATCAGTAGTAGCCATTTTTTACTTATAGTTTTTAATATTTTAGTACCTTTTTTAGTTCTTACTTATAGATACACACTTCCTTTTCATTTTCATAGAAGTTTAAACTTTTGATTTTGATGTCAAAATATTTGTTCAATTCTATGAACGATATGTTCATACCAGTTCTTCAATCCTATCTGAAACTCACAAAATCCACATCACTTCCACTGTCTTCGAGACACTTTAGTTTTTATGTGCAAATAGCGTATTCTAACTCATTATCTAGAATTTTCATTTTAAAATATATGTAACAAATTCAAAATCATATCGGGTGATAATTTTGTAAGTAAAGTCTGAACGAACTTTAGCGCATCGAATAAAAAATCTATTTTGTCAATTTCAACAATTGAAATTAATGATGTTATTCTTATAAACATTTCTTATCATATTCAAACTGTGGAATAATGTGATCGACGATTTTTGGTTGATGGCAATAAATATATCTTATACTTAATATATTTATCTAGCGTTGTATGTTTATAGGGTTCTTTAAAAAAATACTTGTAATAATTTCAATGCTAATTAATTTAAAAGAAATTAATTAATAAATAATAGCACCAAAAATTATAATTTTTACAAACATCATAATTTGGCTATGAAACTTGCATCATTAGGTTTGCGATGATTTTTTGACCAATTTTCATATATAAGTTTTTCGATTGAAGTTCAAACGAAAAGGTTATTGGCGTTTGAAGTTTTGGAATCGAAAATGATTAGATATGTAATTAAGAAAAAATAACAATTAAAAACGTTAATTGCAGATAGTTAAACTTAACAGTAGCTTAAACATTAAGAAAGTGTTAGCATGCAACAAATTATAACATTCGGTTGAAAAGGTATGAAACTAAAAAAATCAATATAAAAATAAAATTTAACGTAAAACAACAAGAATGGTCGTCCCAAGATGTTCCTAGGTCAACAGGTAGCAATTGACCGAAGGGCTTGGGTAATCGACCATTGCTAGTGTTGAATAGACCGTAAACAGAGGCTTAGATGGTCCGAATTTAAAGCAGTTTAATCAAATGGGTTGCATTGATTTGAATCCACATAAATATAGACCTAGACCCCCACTTCCAAACTCATAATTTCTAATGGAGCAGAAGCTCTGCCATTTTCTCTTCCATAAATTTCAAAATTGTTAAACTAGTTCTACTATACGTCTATATATAGTCGGAGAATTGTAAAAGATGATAGAGAAGAGGAATATGGTCAAATCAAATCATCAAAGCCGACGTAAATTGTAAATCCGAATCTTAAATATGAATCAAATCAAAATCTCATTTCTAATCTAGATCTCTAATAGATCTATATATGCTTGTAGTAAATATATATCCAAATAGAGAGAAAAAGGTAGTCAAAGTGGAATAACATGGGTTAGATCCGGAGATTTGAAATGCTGAAAAGGTGAGTGAGAATATTATATGCTTTTATATAATACTAGATTTATATCGTTATAGAACTATTCTTATATGCCTAAAATGTTAAATTGGAGTTATAGGTTAAATCTATACATATGAAATGAAATTAATAATCCTGGCTATATATTTTGCAATTCTTAATTGATATCTATATATGCCATATGAATGCAAATCTAGAAAATATTTGGGATATTAGCAGTCCCTAAATTTATTATTGAAAATACTAAACCATGAATTCTTGTTTGATGTAATAATTCTAAATTTATATTTAAATATATCTCTACTACTAATAAAGAAAATTCGTTGCACTACTTTACTCGATGTCTTTTTGAAATTCCCATAATACCTTCGCATTCCCATCACGTTTGTGTACCTCCCATTTCTGTTCCAGGCTCATAAAACCTAATAGGCGGCTTCTCCACAATTCATCCACATTCCCAAACCCTGCTCCTTAGATCCCCAAATACATTCATCACCACCATCCAAATCACAAAACCTAAAAACTTACCTCCGCATACATCATTTTTCATTACTTCCAAATCTGAATTCGAACTAAAACTGGCAGCATCAACGGAGGTATAAGCGATTGGATGAGCCGCAATAGATAGCTCAGGCGTGTTATCACCATTTTCTTTTTCTTCAAGGTATAACTCTACATACTATATATTTTTAAATTCAACTGTCTACAAGTTTCGATTAGCATAAACATTTACATTGTTACTCCTTATTTTTTCTATTGTTTGATCTGATTTGGAAATCTGTAATGTGGAGGGTAATTTTTTCAACTGATTTTTTATTGAGGAAATAAAATTTGTTATAAAAAACACTGAAACCTTATAACGATTTAAAAAATAATTTGATTGGCATACTTAGTTATTATAACAAATCCATTATCAGTATTAATGGCATACAGATATTTTCAATGCAGTCTTCAATTGTTTCAAAAAAATTATCATATGTTTGAAATCTCAAGAATATTTGTTAAATATATTCATATTTAAAGTGGTTAAAAATTGAAGATATTTTGGATTAGAAGGCCCTATGGCTTCATTGCTTAACTAATTGTTGAATGTCTCACTGTGAAATGTAATTCTACCTCTTCTGCTGGTTCCATTATTTACTACAATTATGTTTAGGATGGTTTAGTTTTTGGTAAAGATCTATTTATATGCTTACATGTAATGCATTTGAGGTATATAAGCACAATACAGTGTAGCATATGTGTTGCTTTATGAATGTTAGGGGAGTTGTACTAGGGACTAGGGAATGCTATTTAAAAATCTCTTATCTAAAGGTAGCCACTATGGAGCAACTCCATTTAAAAGTATGCATGTTGACAGTAAATTAGTAATGCTTCCTCATACTGTGGAATCCTCTGTACATGCCAATATTAAATTGTGTACATATACGCTGCCTATTATAAATGACTCGGTTACTGTTTTTCTTTTAAATTGCAAGATTTCTTACTGAAAGAGTTCATTTGCTTTCCAGTTTCTTACCGTAGCTTTTTAATGCATTTGTTTTTCCCATTGGAATTTGAATGATAGTAACATATGTTTCTTATCCTCTTAATAAACTTTTTCAAATTTAAGCTTGATGCATTTTCTATTTCATGTTTTACTAACTAATAAATATTATAAGTTTTACAAGACTATTTGTTATGGATTTCTACGCAGCTATAGTTTCAGCTGCATTTTCACTGTCAACACTTTTTGTAACGATCAGGATTTTCGACTCATGAAATTCGACATTAATACGTCCACTGTATCAACTGCCGAGCAATCGAAGGCCGAAAAACGTAACTGTTAGGGTTAAAAAAGAGGTAGAAGATAGAAGAAGAAAGGAAGAAGAAGCAACAGAAACAATAACAGAATCTCACAATCGCAGCGGAACAACATATAATAGATAAATGAATAATCTTTAAATCAAAAGAATTGTACATTTTATACATTACATCATCAGAGTCAACTTACAACACAACACAACTAAACAATTATATGAACTTGTCCTTATAACTGAAAACACAGCGGAAAAGATAATAACATGTACAAGTGATACGCTTCGCCATCCAGCATGCTCCTGATCTCCACAGCAACTCCTGAATTCCAGAATGATATGATAACCTGACTCTAGACTGCCCGTGTTAAAATGATGGGCACCCAGAGTTTAGGAAGGGAACAATAAACTCCAGGTCAGCCATGCGACTGGTGTGAGAACTTAAAACAGTTATATCTTTTAAAAACAAACAAAGAAACATTTTAAAATAGATCCGCAATGCTTTTGGAAAATGAAACTAGCATAAGGCCTCTCGCACACATACATAATGCAAACGCAGAATCGGAGGAGATTTCTTCTTATGATAGTCAAACATGCTTGATACGAAAATTTCTTTGATATTATTACTATAAGTGCAAAGTGTAGAAAAACATTTCGAAAAATATAAATCTTAGCCAACATAGGCATTTCACACTATGCCTACTATAGCTACCATCTAAACAGTGGTGACCACCATAAGTAAATGGCAGGTTCTACAACTAAAACCGTATAAAGTGCGTATTGGAGTTTGGATTTCAAACAAATGGTCAGGCCAAGGAACTTCTCATTGCCACATGGGTACGCCTACGGAAAGACGCCTCGAGAACCTAACCGGATCTCTGCCAACACAAGGTCGGGTTACCTCTAGCAAGGTAACTACTGACACGAGTATGCCATCCCCCGGTCGTAATCGACCTAAATCCCGGGATTTGCCAACAACCACAAAGAAATAAATTTGCAGCAACCACATAGGTTAAGTATTTGGGCTCCATACCAAAATACCACCTCTATCCAGAAGGAAATGAACATACCCTATGGAGGCGCGATCCCAAAATGACCTTGCTGCATTCTTCCTGTTCTGACCATTTCCAGGGTGTGAGGTCTGACGAAGTCTCGTCCACAAAGCTACGCTTTTCATAAAAGTCATGCTTTGATCAACAAATGATCAGCAGCACTCATCATGCCACGTTACCAAATTGGGAATATATCACTAATAACCATCAACTACATAACCTTTGAGCTCGTACGTCACAGAGAAGGGTGTTAAGATAAGAGAATAAATTCTCCGCCACCAACAGAAATGTATTTGATAGAAACCAGCTTTACATCTCAAATTGTAACGTCAGACACACATCCATACTAGTCCGTTCCGGGATCGAACGGAACCGAAGGCACTTCCAAAGAAGCCCTTGCAAATTCGGATATTCACTAATCACGTTCGGAATTCTCATCACAAAGGGTGATAAAATCTCTATATCGGGGAACAGCCGATGCAGAGTCATTCGACGGTAATCCTTCCGTTTTCGAAAATATCCGGTCTTCAACACCGGTCTTCAAATACTATCCATTACGACGTATCACTATTCGGAATGGGATTTATGACCCAAAGGTCCTCTCCCGGCTAAACCGAATAACGAGCGCTTATTTTTAAAATAAGTGTAGCATTCAAATTCAAGCAAATCCCAACGAATACCCATTTAAAGGTAAATATTGTTAGTCGGTTATTTAACTATCAGAAGATATGCACAACATCACCAGATTCCAAATAATTTTCAAAATTATTTATTTTCCAAAGATATATTTACAATATATGTTTTTCCACACTTCAACCATTTGAAAACAAATTTCAAATCACTTTTCACCTTTACAACTTTTGGAAACAAATTTCAGTTCATTTTCCTTACGCGGAAACACTTCCAAAAATAAATCAATGTTTTCTTTTAAACAAATTTCCCTTTTCTTTATACATTCCATGTAAATTCACATTTCCAAAATATCTATTGGTATACGATTTTCAAATCGATTTCAAATATTCACTTTCAATTTATCTTTAAAAGATATAATCTCAAAACATTTCACTTCATATTGGAAAACATTTCCATACTTATTTAATAATAAGTAATTCACAAATCTATTTATTTTCAATACTTAGAAAATATTCAATGTACATAAAACACGATTAAGTATATATTTTATTCTTTTAAGGAAAACGTTCTCTTTAAATACATTTATTTGGATCAAAACGAATATTGCGTAAAACATCGTTACGACAACCCAAAACCACTAGTATAGGGATTCAAAATTAAGATAGATATATAAATCCCAATACTATATAAAACATTTGCTTTCGAAAATCATTTACTATAATAACAGTGTTATAGTCCACCATTTCCTTTTATTTCTCGAAAACGTCTATTTCAACAATGAATGTTAAAATCTATAGTTTCGATCTTTAACACATTTTAAAACAACTTCAAATTGTTTTAATTCTTTTTAAAAGATCACTTCCTAAAACATTTCTTTAATATATTATTCACTGTCCAAAATCGTGAATATAAATCGTTTACCAAATTCAGCACTTTTACATATTTTAATTTAAAGGATTATCCACTGTCCAAAATCATGGATATATCTCCTTTAATAACCTTTCATATTTACTTATCAAATTTAATTGGTTTTGGATTTATAAAACAACGTTTATAAATTCACATTTACATATATTTTACAAAAACTTCAACTTATAAAATCCCTTAATTAACACATTCTATTTATATCTCATTTAAAATCCAAAATCCAATTTATAAGTTAATTACTTATAAATCTTTTATTTTACAAAATTTATTTATTTTATAACTTCACAATTTATAAATCTATAAATTTCATTCACTTATGAAATCCATTTATATTTCATTTTAATACTTATAAAAAAACTCGTTTTATAATTCCAGTATTTTAATTTATAAATATCAATTTTATAAATCTTTTATATAAATCGTTTATAATAATTCAAAAATCCTAATTTAAACCATTTTATAAATTAATCAACTACTTATTCAAAAATCACATTTCGGTTATATTTCAAAAAAATCATAATTTTTATAACATAAAAATTATAATTATTTAAAATGAATCAATTCCAAAATTCAATAAAATGTATACTTTCAAAAATCACTTGAAAATCCTTTTAAATTCGAAATCGTTACTTTAATATTTTTAAAGCTCCAAAAATAGGCTCAATGCTGCAACAACACCAATACATCAACCATGGCATCCAAACATCATATATCAATATGATAACAGAATATATCGCAAATATCTGTAAATAAATCAAAACTGTTGAGGAATCCAGTTGGATCCCTCCAACCTGTTTCACTGCATCCACAGATGTTAGCACAATACCAATCCCGTTTCACGACGGCATATCGCAATACATGGGTTTATAAAAAATATTATCCACTATTATGCGGCGCAATAGGGTCTCATCCGCCATATAATGCGGGAAATCAACTCCAAGTACATATATAATACCAATTCCACTTCAAGATGGAATATCGCGGTATATATGTTTAATATAATAACCTCCGCTTAATATGCGGTGTATAGGGTCTATTTAAATACAACAGATAGCAATTTTATCATCCAAGCATACAATCAAGCAATTTTAAATTTAGCTATTTAAAATTTACATCGAAACACAATTCGATTGAGTGAGAAGTTCTCACCTTGCTTCCAATAACAGTTTCAACGTTTTATTTCGAATAAAATTAAACGTGCGTTTAATTTTATTCGAAATAAAAAACTAGCTCCAATCAACTCCAATCCAACCCTATCGCGTAATGTTCATCAATACGAACCCGACGCAATTCGTTTCATCCAAAACGGACCTCGTATCAAAAGGTTATACATTTTTAAAGTTCGAACGAATCAATTAACATATAAATTTCAGTTTTCATTTTAATTTTAACCTAAAATTCATCTTGGCCATGCATTTCCAGGAGATGAAATCGTGGCCGATCGCTGTGTCTTCTTCTTCATCAGGTCATCGCGCGTACAATTGAAACCCATAGCCGCCTCCTACCCCCAATTATTGCGACTACTCTATTGCACTTGAAGACGATCGAAGAACATGGTTTCAAAGCTCGACACGAGCACAACCCTCGGCTCGAATAGCTTGAAGCTCGGTCACGTATGGGCCGTGAAAATCTTGTACGGCCTATTGATGAACACGAGTAATTTTCTTCCTCTACGTCACTCTGATTAAGATCATCACCGTATGAATTTGCAGCTCTCATCGAGCTCTAGAAGTTTGTAGTTGAAGATTTCTTCAATAGATCGATGGATTGGAAGAGATTAATAGAAGAAAGTTGGAAATTTTTGGCCATTAATTGTGAAGGTGGCGGCCTGACCCAGAAACCTAGGGTTTAGTGTAAATTGTGAAATATGGAGGCCTTTTATAGAAAATTTTCGCGCACTATTCACCCGAAAATTTTTCGAACTTCAAACGAACCGTGCCGCCTGGCATTTATAATGTTTTACCCCTTTCCGAACGCAATGGAATATATATCGGGAACCAATTTGATCATATTTGGAAGATAGGTTTTCGAATCGACTATTTTAAATTAAAAATTCGCTTAAACTGATTTCAGTGCGTTTTAACTTGCTCCAAACAAACCGTAAATCCGATTGACACGAAATTTGAAACCATACAATAATATAACATCATGGATCCGATGAAACTAGTTTCGTCGAAATCCGAGACTGATTAAAAACGACTATTTTTACTCGTCAATTAAATATTAAAATATTCAATTTTCACAAATTAACTTTTAATTCAATTTTAAAAGTTCTATAAAATCATTCTAACTCCAATATGATTAAATACAACTTTAAAAATCAATTGAAATCACATTAAGCCCAATTTCCAATTATTTCTGTAATTTCAAATATTAAGTTATCGATTAAATTGTTCAATTAAATCCATATATTTGAAATAAAATTTATTCGACTTACAAATTTTACTTGTTAATATTTAAAATCAATTAAATATACGAATTTCAAATGACAGAAATTCTGGGTCATTACAAACTTCCCCCCTTAAAAGAATTTCGTCCTCGAAATTACCAAGTAAGAAAAAGTCTTGAAATCCATTAACTTTTCAAAACCATTTGTTCAAATTAAATTTCAAAATTCATTTTAACTTTCCTAAAATCCATAGTTAAACTTCTTACAATGATTTTACTAAGTTTTCAAATCATACTTAGTTATCTTTTCAAAACCAACTATATCGTTTAACTTTTCACTCCAAAACCAAAGTTATGGTTTTCAAAAAATTTCAATTTTCTCAAAAATATTCAAACACCTTGAATTTTCAGAAAATTTTGCCATAAACTCCTTTGCGCGGCTCGATCCGAAAAAAAATGGATATATATATGTGTATATATATATATGTGTATATATATATATATATATATATCACAAATATACATCTCAACAAAGTAATGAGGCATCCTGTAGGAAAAAAGGTGTAAAAGTACGATATGTAATCCGAGATATGTACCTTATATATTATTAGCGAGCATATATGGCTAATATAGCATGAAAGCGGGCTCCAAAAGCGAAGCAAGCGAAATCCGCACCTACTAAATACTCAACAATAATGAGAAACATGTATATAGAAAATAATATCGATATACAACATATACCAGAAGCAACAACAATATGTGCCAATATAGCAAATCCAACAAAAGGCAACAAATCTAACCATTAAACAACTATCATCCAACAACAATTCCAATCATCAAATCAATATACATTCACTTCTCATTAATATTCAATGAATTGTTTTTTTTTCAACTTCATTAGTCTAATGAATTAACACTTACATTCATTATCCTATTCAAGTCATTTGCATTAGATTGACTAACATTCAATCCATTTATTAATTCAATTGCTGATTCATTTAACAAATAAGGTTGAATTTCATTACATAACTCAAGTTCATATTCATCACTTCACTTTATTAATTTACTTTGATACCAAAATCAACTTCATTCAACATTACTCAAGTTATATTCCATTTCAAACATCATTTGTTTAACTTAACTTAAATTTCCACTTATAACTCCAATTCAGATTCCAATTCTAAAGTAAATTCTATTTAACTTTTACCGAAGTCAAATTTCGTCACTTATTCAAATTCATTTTTATTTAAAACTCATATTTATAAATATATTCATATAGTTTCTCTTCTTATATATATAAGATTATTTCACAATTGTAAATCATATTAATTATAATTCCATACTTAATAATTCTAAAAAATTATTTCTTTATATGTAAAATATAATCAAGGTAAAATTATTTCGGTTACCCAATTTAAAATGATAGTATGTCGGTTTATTTCGTTTAAGGGTTTAGAAACCCCTATCGATACGGTTGTACTTCCCGCACCGACCAGAATTCATAAACAGCTCAACGGATAAGCAAACACAATATAAAACATTTTTATATTCACTGACAAATACGCGCTCATATCTATTATTACACTCGCACTCATTCTAGAGTACTACTAACTTTATCTCTAATGAGTAACACCCAACAGAGCCAAGATTGTCGCTTAACCAAATGCTCTGATACCAACTTGTAACAATCAGGATTTTCGACTCATGAAATTCGACATTAATACGTCCACTATATCAACTGCCGAGCAATCGAAGGCCAAAAAACCGAACCGTTAGGGTTAAAGAAGAGGTAGAAGATAGAAGAAGAAAGAAAGAAGAAGTAACAGAAACAATAACAGAATCTCACAATCGCAGCGGAACAACATATAATAGATAATGAATAATCTTTAAATCAAAAGAACTGTACTTTTTATACATAACATCATCAGAGTCAACTTACAACACAATACAACTAGACAATCATATGAACTCGTCCTTACAATTGAATACACAGCGGAAAAGATAATAGCATATACAAGTGATACACTTCGCCATCCAGCTTGCTCTTGATCTCCACAGAAACTCCTGAATTCCAAAATGACCTGATAACCTGACTCTAGACTGCCCGTGTTAAAATGATGGGTACCTAGAGTTTAGGAAGGGAACAATAAACTCCAGGTCAGTCATGAGACTAGTGTGAGAACTTAAAACAGTTATACCTTTTAAAAACAAACAAAGAAATATTTTAAAATAGATTCCAATGCTTTTGGAAAATGAAACTACCACAAGGCCTCCTGCACACACACACAATGCAAACGCAGAATCAGAGGATATTTCTCCTTATGATAGTCAAACATGCTTGATACGCAAATTTCTTTGTTATTATTACTATAAGTACAAAGTGTAGGAAAACATTTCGAAAGTATAATATAAATCGTAGCCAACATAGGCATTTCGCGCTATGCCTACTATAGCTACCTTCTAAATGGTGGTGAGCACCATAAGTAAATGGCAGGTTCTACAACTAAAACCGTATAAGGTGTATTGGAGTTTAGATTTCCAACAAATGGTCAGACCAAGTAACTTCCCATTGCCACATGGGTACGCCTCTGGAAAGACGCCTCGAGAACCTAACCGGATCTCAGCCAACACAAGGCTGGGTTACCTCTAGCCAGGTAATTACTGACACGAGTATGCCATCCCCCGGTCGTGACCGACCTAAATCCCGAGATTCACTAACAACCACAAAGAAATAAATTTGCAGCAACCACATAGGTTAAGTGTTTGGGCTCCATACCATAATACCACCTCTATCCAGAAGGAAATGAACATACCCTAGGGGGTGCGATCCCCAAATGACCTTGCTGCATTCTTCCTATTCTGACCATTTCCAGGGTGTGAGGTCCGACGAAGTCTCGTCGACAAAGCTACGCTTTTCACAAAAGTCATGCTTTGATCAACAAATGATCAGCAGCACTCAGCATGCCATGTTACCAAATTGGGAATATATCACTAGTAACCATCAACTACATAACCTCTAAGCTCATACGTCTCAGAGAAGGGTGTTAAGCTAAGAGAATAAATTCTCCGCCACCAACAGAAATGTATTTGATAGAAACTAGCTTTACATCTCAAATTGTAACATCAGACACACATCCATACAAGTCCGTTCCGGGATCGAACGGAACCGGAGGAACTTCCAAAGAAGCCCTTGCAAATTCGGATATTCACTAATCACGTCCGGAATTCCCATCACAAAGGGTGATAAAATCTCTATATCGAGGATCGGCCGATGCAGAGTCATTCGACGGTAATCCTTCCATTTTCGAAAATATCCGGTCTTCAACACCCGTCTTCAAATGCTATCCATTACGACGTATCACTATTCGGAATGGGATTTATGACCCAAAGGTCCTCTCCCGGCTAAACCGAATAACGAGCGCTTATTTTTAAAATAAGTGTAGCATTCAAATTCAAGCAAATCGCAACAAATACCCATTTAAAGGTAAATATTGATAGTCGGTTATTTAACTATCAATAGTATGCACAACATCACTAGATTCCAAATAATTTTTCAAATTATTTCTTTTCCAAAGATATCTTCACAAGATATGTTTTTGCACACTTCGACCATTTGAAAACAAATTTCAAATCACTTTTCACCTTTACAACTTTTGGAAACAAATTTCAAGTCATTTTCCTTATGCGGAAACACTTCTAAAAATAAATCAGTGTTTGTTTTTAAACAAATTTCCCTTTTCTTTATACATTCCATGTGAATTCACATTTCCAAAATATCTATAGGTATACGATTTTCAAATCGATTTCAAATATTCACTTTCAATTTATCTTTAAAAGATATAATCTCAAAACATTTAACTTCATATTGGAAAACATTTCCATACTTATTTAATAATAAGTAATTCACAATTCTATTTATTTTCAATACTTAGAAAATATTCAATATACTTAAAACACGATCAAGTATATATTTTATTCTTTTAAGGAAAACGTTCTCTTTAAACACATTTATTTGGGTCAAAATGAATGTTGCGTAAAACATCGTTACGACAACCCAAAACCACTAGTATAGGGATTCGAAATTAAGATAGATATATAAATCCCAATACTATATAAAACATTTTCTTTCAAAAATTATTTACTATAACAACAGTGTTATAGTCCACCATTTCCTTTTATTTCTCGAAAACGTCTATTTCAGCAATGAATGTTAAAATCTATGGTTTCGATCCTTAACACATTTTAAAACAACTTCAAATCGTTTTAATTCTATTTAAAAGATCACTTCCTAAAATATTTCTTTAATATATTATTCACTGTCCAAAATCGTGAATATAAATCATTTACCAAATTCAGCACTTCTACATATTTTAATTTAAAGGATTATCCACTGTCCAAAATCATGGATATATCTCCTTTAATAAGCTTTCATATTTACTTATCAAATTCAATTGGTTTTGGATTTATAAAACAATGTTTATAAATTCACATTTACATATATTTTACAAAAACTTTAACGTATAAAATCCCTTAATTAACACATTCTATTTATATCTCATTTAAATGCCAAATTCCAATTTATAAGTTAATTACTTATAAATCTTTTATTTTGCAAAATTTATTCATTTTATAACTTCACAATTTATAAATTTATAAATTTCATTCACTTATGAAATCCATTTATACTTCATTTTGACACTTATAAAAAACTCGTTTTATAATTCCAATATTTTAATTTATAGATATCAAATTTACAAATCTTTTATATCAATCGTTTATAATAATTCAAAAACCCCAATTTAAACCATTTTATAAATTAATCAACTACTTATTCAAAAATCACATTTCGGTTATATTTCACAAAAATCATAATTTTTATAACATAAAAATTATAACGTTTATTTATTTAAAATGAATCAATTCCAAAATTCAATAAAATGTATACTTTCAAAAATCACTTGAAAATCCTTTTAAATTCAAAATCGTTACTTTAACATTTTTAAAGCTCCAAAAGTAGACCCAATACTGCAACAGCACCAATACATCAACCACGACATCTAAACATCATATATCAATATGATAACATAATATATCGCAAATATCTGTAAATAAATCAATACTGTTGAGGAATCCAGTTGGATCCCTCCAACCTGTTTCCCTGCATCCACAAATGTTAGCACAATACCAATCCAATTTCAAGATGGCATATCGCGGTACATGGGTTTATAAAAAAATATTAGCCGCCATTATGCGGCGCAATAGGGTCCCATCCGCTATATAATGCGGGAAATCAACTCCAAGTACATATATAATACCAATTCCACTTCAAGATGGAATATCGCGGTATATGTGTTTAATATAATAACCTCCGCTTAATATGCGGCATATAGGGTCTATTTAAATATAACAGATAACAATTTTATCATCCAAGCTTACAGTCAAGCAATTTTAAATTTAACTATTTAAAATTTATATCGAAACACAATTCGATTGAGTGAGAAGTTCTCATCTTGCTTCCAATAACAGTTTCTGCATTTTATTTCGAATAAAATTAAACATGCGTTTAATTTACCCAAAATTCACACTAGCTCCACTCAACTCCAATCCTGCTCCGTCGCGTAGTGTTAGTCAATACGAACCCGACGCAATTCGTTTCGTCCAAAATGGACCTCGTATCAAAAGGTTATACATTTTTAAAGTTCGAAGGAATTAATTAACATATAAATTTTAGTTTTCATTTTAATTTTAACCTAAAATTCATCTTGGCCGTGCATTTCCAGGAGATGAAATCGTGGCCGATCGCTGCGTCTTCTTCTTCATCAGGTCATCGCGCGTACAAATGAAACCCATAGCCGCCTCCTACCCCCAATCATCGCGACCACCCTATTACACTTGAAGACGATCGAAGAACATGGTTTCGAAGCTCGACACGAGCACAACCCTCGGCTCGAATAGCTTGAAGCTCGGTCATGTATGGGCCATGAAAATCGTGCGCGGCCTATTGATGAATACGAGTAATTTTCTTCCTCCACGTCGCTCTGATTAAGATCATCACCTGGATTTGCAGCTCTCATCGAGCTCAAGAAGTTTGTAGTTGAAGATTTCTTCAATAGATCGATGGATTGGAAGAGATTAATAGAAGAATGTTGGAAATTTTCAGCCATTAATCGTGAAGGTGGCGGCCTGACCTAGAAACCAAGGGTTTAGTGTAAATTGTGAAATATGGAGGCCTTTTATAGAAAATTTTTCGAACTTCAAACGAAGCGTGCCGCCTGGCGTTTATAATGTTTTCCCCCTATTTCGAATGCAATGGAATATATATCGGGAGCCAATTTGATCGTATTTGGAAGATAGATTTTCGAATCGACTATTTTAAATTTAAAATTCACTTAAACTGATTTCAGTGCGTTTTAACTTGCCCCGGACAAACCGTAAATCCGATTGAAACGAAATTTGAAACCATACAATAATATAACATTACGGATCCGATGAAACTGGTTTTGTCGAAATCAGATACTGTTTGAAAAACGACTATTTTTACTCGTCAATTAAATATTAAAATATTCAATTTTCACAAATTAACTTTTAATTCATTTTTAAAAGTTCTATAACATCATTCTAACTCCAATATGATTAAATACAACTTTACAAATCAATTTAAATCATATTAAATCCAATTTCAAATTATTTCTGTAATTTCAAATATTAAGTTATCGATTAAATTATCTGATTAAATCAAGATATTGGAAATAAAATTTATTCGACTTACAAATGTTACTTTTTAATATTTAAAATCAATTAAATATACGAATTTCAAATGATAGAAATTCTGAGTCATTACAAACTTCCCCCCTTAAAGAATTTCGTCCTCGAAATTACCAACTAAGGAAAAGTCTTGAAATCCATTAACTTTTAAAGGCCATTTGTTCAAATTAAATTTCAAATTCATTTAAACATTTAGACTTTCCTAAAATCCATAGTTAAACTTCTTACAATAACTTTACTAAGTTTTCAAATCATACTTAGTTATCTTTTCAGAACCAACTATATCGTTTAACTTTTCACTCCAAAATCAAAGTTATAGTTTTCAAAAAAATTCAATTTTCTCAAAAATATTCTAATACCTTAAATTTTCAGAAAATTTCGCCACAACCTCCTTTGCGCGGCTCGATCCGAAGAAAAAAAATGGCAATATATATCACAAATATTCATTTCATCAAAGTAATGAGCCATCCCATGGGGAAAAAAGTGTAAAAGTACGATATGTAATCCAAGATATGTACCTTATATATTATTAGCGCCCATATACGGCTAATATAGCGTGAAAGTAAGCTCCAAAAGTGAAGTAAGCGAAATCGGCACCTACTAAATACTCAACAACAATGAGGAACATGTATATAGAAAATAATATCGATATACAACATATACCAGAAGCAACAACAATATGTGCCGATATAGCAAATGCAACAAAAGGCAACAAATCCAACTATTAAACAACTATCATCCAACAACAATTCCAATCATCAAATCAATATACATTCACTTCTCATTAATATTCAATGAATTGTTTTTTTTTCAACTTCATTAGTCTAATGAATTAACACTTACATTCATTATCCTATTCAATTCATTTGCATTAGATTGACTAACATTCAATCCATTTATTAATTCAATTGCTAATTCATTTAACAAATAAGGTTGAATTTCATTACATAACTCAAGTTCATATTCATCACTTCTCTTTATTAATTTACTTCGATACCATAATCAACTTCATTCAACATTACTCAAGTTATATTCCATTTCAAACATCATTTGTTTAACTTAACTTCAATTTCCACTTATAACTCCAATTCAGATTCCAATTCTAAAGTAAATTCTATTTAACTTTTACTAAAGTCAAATTTCGTCACTTATTCAAATTCATTTTTATTTACAACTCATATTTATAAATATATTCATATAGTTTCGCTTCTTATATATATAAGATTATTTCACAATTGTAAATCATATTAAATATAATTCCATACTTATAATTCTGAAAAATTATTTCTTTATATATAAAATATAATCGAGGTAAAATTATTTCATGTACCCTATTTAAAACGATACTATGTCGGTTTATCTCGTTTAAGAGTTTAGAAACCCCTATCGATACGGTTGTACTTCCCGCACCGACCAGAATTCATAAACAGCTCAACGGATAAGCAAACACAATATAAAACATTTTTATATTCACTAATAAATATGCGCTCATATCTATTATTACACTCACACTCATTCTAGAGTACTACTGACTCTATCTCTAATGAGTAACACCCAACAGAGCCAAGGTTGTCGCTTAACCAAATGCTCTGATACCAACTTGTAACGATCAGGATTTTCGACTCACGAAATTCGACATTAATACGTCCACTGTATCAACTGCCAAGCAATCGATGCCCAAAAACCGAACCGTTAGGGTTAAAGAAGAGGTAGAAGATAGAAGAAGAAAGAAAGAATAAGCAATAGAAACAATAACAGAATCTCACAATCGCAGCGGAACAACATATAATAGATAAATGAATAACCTTTAAATCAAAAGAACTGTACATTTTATACATTACATCATCAGAGTCAACTTACAACACAACACAACTGGACAGTTATATGAACTTGTCCTTACAACTGAATACACAGCGGAAAAGATAATATCATATACAAGTGATATGTTTCGCCATCCAACTTGCTCCTGATCTTCACAGCAACTCCTGAATTCCAGAATGACCTGATAACCTGACTCTAGACTGTCCGTGTTAAAACGATGGGCACCTAGAGTTTGGGAAGGGAACAATAAACTCCAGGTTATTCATCGGACTGGTGTGAGAACTTAAAACAGTTATACCTTTTAAAAACTAACAAAGAAATATTTTAAAATAGATCTACAATTCTTTTGGAAAATGAAACTACCATACGGCCTCCCGCACACACACAATGCAAACACAGAATCGGAGGAGATTTCCCCTTATGATAGTCAAACATGCTTGATACGCAAATTTCTTTTATATTATTACTATAAGTGCAAAGTGTAGGAAAACATTTCAAAAGTATAATATAAATCTTAGCCAACATAGGCATTTCGCACTATGCCTACTATAGCTACCATCAAAATAGTGGTGATCACCATAAGTAAATGGCAGGTTCTACAACTAAAACCGTACAAGGTGTGTATTGAAGTTTGGATTTCCAAAAAATGGTCAGGCCAAGGAACTTCCCATTTCCACATGGGTATGCCTCTGGAAAGACGCCCCGAGAACCTAACCGGATCTCTGCCAACACAAGGCCGGGTTACCTCTAGCTAGGTAACTACTGACACGAGTATGCCATCCCCCAGTCGTAACCGACCTAAATCCCGGGATTCCCCAACAACCACAAAGAAATAAATTTGCAGCAACCACATAGGTTAAGTATCTGGGCTCCATACCATAATATCAACTCTATTCAGAAGGAAATGAACATACCCTATGGGGGCGCGTTCCCCAAATAACCTTGCTGCATTCTTCCTGTTTTGACCATTTTCGGGGTGTGAGGTCCGACGAAGTCTCATCCACAAAGCTACGCCTTTCATAAAAGCAATGTTTTGATCAACAAATGATCAGCAGCACTCAGCATGCCACGTTACCAAATTGGGAATATATCACTAGTAACCATCAACTACATAACCTCTGAGCTCGTACGTCTCAGAGAAGGGTGTTAAGCTAAGAGAATAAATTCTCCGCCACCAACAGAAATGTATTTGATAGAAACCAGCTTTACATCTCAAATTGTAACGTCAGACACACATCCATACAAGTCCGTTCCGGGATCGAACGGAACCGAAGGCACTTCCAAAGAAGCCCTTGCAAATTCGGATATTCGCTAATCACGTTTGGAATTCCCATCACAAAGGGTGATAAAATCTCTATATCGAGGATCGGCCGATGCAGAGTCATTCGGCGGTAATCCTTCCGTTTTCGGAAATATCCGATCTTCAACACCCGTCTTCAAATGCCATCCATTACGACGTATCACTATTCGAAATGGGATTTATGACCCAAAGGTCCTCTCCCGGCTAAACCGAATAACGAGCGCTTATTTTTAAAATAAGTGTAGCATTCAAATTCAAGCAAATCGCAACAAATACCCATTTAAAGGTAAATATTGATAGTCGGTTATTTAACTATCAATAGTATGCACAACATCACCAGATTCCAAATAATTTTCCAAATTATTTATTTTCCGAAGATATCTTCACAAGATATTTTTTCCACACTTCGACCATTTGAAAACAAATTTCAATTCACTTTTCACCTTTACAACTTTTGGAAACAAATTTCAAGTCATTTTCCTTATGCGGAAACACTTCTAAAAATAAATCAGTGTTTGTTTTTAAACAAACTTCCCTTTTCTTTATACATTCCATGTGAATTCACATTTCCAAAATATCTATAGGTATATGATTTTCAAATCGATTTCAAATATTCACTTTCAATTTATCTTTAAAAGATATAATCTCAAAACATTCCACTTCATATTGGAAAACATTTTCATACTTATTTAATAATAAGTAATTCACAAATCTATTTATTTTCAATACTTAGAAAATATTCAATGTACTCAAAACACGATTAAGTATATATTTTATTCTTTTAAGGAAAACGTTCTCTTTAAATACATTTATTTGGATCAAAACGAATGTTGCGTAAAACATCGTTACGACAACCCAAAATCACTAGTATAGGGATTCGAAATTAAGATAGATATATAAATCACAATACTATATAAAACATTTTCTTTCGAAAATCATTTACTATAACAACAGTGTTATAGTCCACCATTTCCTTTTATTTCTCGAAAACGTCTATTTCAACAATGAATGTTAAAATCTATGGTTTCGATCCTTAACACATTTTAAAACAACTTCAAATCGTTTTAATTCTATTTAAATGATCACTTCCTAAAACATTTCTTTAATATATTATTCGCTGTCCAAAATCGTGAATATAAATCGTTTACCAAGTTTAGCACTTCTACATATTTTAATTTAAAGGGTTATCCACTGTCCAAAATCGTGGATATATTTCCTTTAATAAGCTTTCATATTTACTTATCAAATTCAATTGATTTTGGATTTGTAAAACAACGTTTATAAATTCACATTTACATATATTTTACAAAAACTTTAACTTATAAAATCCCTTAATTAACACATTCTATTTATATCTCATTTAAATGCCAAAATCTAATTTATAAGTTAATTACTTTTAAATCTTTTATTTACAAAATTTATTCATTTTATAACTTCACAATTTATAAATCTATAAATTTCATTCACTTATGAAATCCATTTATACTTCATTTTAACACTTATAAAAACTCGTTTTCTAATTCCAATACTTTATTTATAAATATCAATTTTATAAATCTTTTATATAAATCGTTTATAATAATTCGAAAATCCCAATTTAAACCATTTTATAAATTAATCAACTACTTATTTCAAAAATCTCATTTCGGTTATATTTCACAAAAATCATAATTTTTATAACATAAAAATTATAACGTTTATTTATTTAAAATGAATCAATTCCAAAATTCAATAAAATGTATACTTTCAAAAATCACTTGAAAATCCTTTTAAATTTGAAATCGTTACTTTAACATTTTTAAAGATCCAAAAATAGGCCCAATGCTGCAACAACACCAGTACATCAACCACGACATCCAAACATCATATACCAGTATGATAACATAAAATATCGCAAATATCTGTAAATAAATCAATACTGTTGAGTAATCCAGTTGGATCCCTCCAACATGTTTCCCTGCATCCACAGATGTTAGCACAATACCAATCTCGTTTCAAGACGGCATATCGTGGTACATGGGTTTATAAAAAATATTATCCGCTATTATGCGGCGCTATAGGGTCTCGTCTGCTATATAATGCGGGAAATCAACTCCAAGTACATATATAATACCAATTCCACTTCGAGGTGGAATATCGCGGTATATGTGTTTATATAATAACCTCCGCTTAATATGCGGCGTATAGATTCTATTTAAATACCACATATAGCAATTTTATCATCTAAGCATACAATCAAGCAATTTTAAATTTAACTATTTAAAATTTATATTGAAACACAATTCGATTGAGTGAGAAGTTCTCACCTTGCTTCCAATAACACTTTTAGCATTTTATTTCGAATAAAATTAAACGTGCGTTTATTTTTACCCAAAATTCACACTAGCTTCCAATCAACTCCAATCCAGCTCCAACGCGTACTGTTCGTATACGAACCCGATGCAATTCGTTTCGTCCGAAACGAACCTTGTATCAAAAAGTTATACATTTTTAAAGTTCGAACGAATTAATTAACATATAAATTTCAGTTTTCATTTTAATTTTAACCTAAAATTCATCTTGGCCATGCATTTCCAGGAGATGAAATCATGGCCGATCGCTGCGTCTTCTTCTTCATCAGGTCATCGTGCGTACAAACGAAATCCATAGCCGCCTCTTACTCCTAATTATCGCGACCACCCTATTGCACTTGGAGACGATCGATGAACATGGTTTCGAAGCTCAACACGAGCACAACCCTTAGCTCGAATAGCTTGAAGCTCGGTCACGTATGGGCCGTGAAAATCGTGCGCGGCCTGTTGATGAACACGAGTAATTTTCTTCCTCCATGTCGCTCTGATTAAGATCATCACCGTATGGATTTGCAGCTCTCATCAAGCTCCAGAAGTTTGTAGTTGAAGATTTCTTCAATAGATCGATGGATTGGAAGAGATTAATAGAAGAAAGTTGGAAATTTTCGGCCATTAATCGTGAAGGTGGTGGCCTGACCTAGAAACCTAGGGTTTAGTGTAAATTGTGAAATATGGAGGCCTTTTATAGAAAATTTTCGCGCACTATTCATCCGAAAATTTTTCAAACTCCAAACGAAGCGTGCCGTCTGGCATTTATAATGTTTTACCCCTATTCCGAATGCAATGGAATATATATCGGGAGCCAATTCGATCGTATTTGGAAGATAGGTATTCGAATCGACTATTTTAAATTTAAAATTCACTTAAACCGATTTCAGTGCGTTTTAACTTGCCCCTAACATACCGTAAATCCGATTGACACGAAATTTGAAACCATACAATAATATAACATTATGTATCTGATGAAACTTGTTTCGTCAAAATCCGAGACTGTTTGAAAAACGACTATTTTTACTCGTTAATTAAATATTAAAATATTCAATTTTCACAAATTAACGTTTAATTCAATTTAAAAAGTTCTATAACATCATTCTAACTCCAATTTGATTAAATACAACTTTACAAATCAATTTAAATCACATTAAACCCAATTTCCAATTATTTCTGTAATTTCAAATATTAAATTATCGATTAAATTATCCAATTAAATCTAGATATTTGAAATAAAATTTATTCGACTTACAAATTTTACTTGTTAATATTTAAAATCAATTAAATGTACGAATTTCAAATGACAGAAATTCTGGGTCGTTGCACTTTGGCCATTTGGGAATCAAACGTGAGTAAGTTATTTTGACATTTTAAAATGTATCGTTGTTTTTAACTAGATTTAAGTACAGGGTAATACTCAATGTTTAGGTCTTCTAAGTTTATTAAGCAGAAAACGACTTCAATTTCTACTGCTCTTTGGTCCTTTCAAAATAAAGTTAAAATAAAGTTAAAATCAACTAAGTGAGTAAGGGAAATATAGAGTTAATTTAGAGGTCAACATAACCAAGAATATAGTACTTTTGAATTCTAAGTTGTGAATTGTGGTTACTTATCATGTAGTACAGTTGTAACTTTAGCCGTTAATATATCATTAAACAATGTGAGATCTACTTCTTCAATTGTGCTGGTAAAAAAATCAATTTTCTTTTGCAGCCTTTAAAAATATGCATGTACATATGTTTGTTTCAATCTGTTGCCTATATTGTTGCTTAAAAGGATTAGATTACTATATTTCTGCTATGGCCATGTTCCATTTACATTTCTGCTGGGTAACCTTTATATGCGATTGAATGGTCTCAATTTTATAGCTAAATTGTCCTTTCCTTTTTGCTCCATACGGTAAACATAATTATAATTACACCAGGGCACGATTGATATTTGTTATGAAACCTTGCTTAGTCGAGCATTATATGTAAGTTAGATTTTAACTCTTTTTTGTACCCAACGTCTCTTTACAACTTTAAATGGTGCTCCACTTAAAATATAAACGTAAATGGTACTCAGAATTTTCTTGGAATCAAATAAAAAACGAAAGCGGTAATAGTAATATATCGGCAATACATTTGTTGATTCCCAATAACGTTTATTGTTTGTAAAGTGTAATTATATGCCCAAAATTCGCATGTTAAATCACCGTTAACCAAAGTGTAAACTGCAAACATATTTTCAAATGTAGTACGTTTGTAGACTTATAATACAGTTGAGGGACCACTTATGAAGACAATAAAGGAGGAATAAATAAAGCTGAGATGGTGGTAATTTTAATATAAATTGTGTAGAGTTAATGTAAGCCTATATACATTGTAATAATCCGCTTTTCCGTACCCCTTGGATATACACTAATCTCCGTAGATTAACTCAAGATGAACAGAAATACGAATTATCAATGTTTAAGAAGAAGAAAAAGAGAGAAGAAGAGAGAAAAGATTGAAAATGGAGAGGAAAGAAAATAGTAGAAAATATAACGGAACTAGAACAGAGAACAACAATAACAGAATCTCACAATTCGCAGCGGAACAACATATAATAATAAATGAATAATCTTTAAACAAAGAACTATATCAGTTATTACATTTTATACATTACATTTCATTACATCATATCATCAGAGTGTACAACAACAACAACAAACAGCGGAAAAGAAATACTATATACTAGTAATACGCCATGCCATCCAGCTTGCCTCCAGCAATTCCAGAATATCCAGAATATCCTGATATACCTAACTCTTAACTGCCCGTGTGGAAATTGGTGGGCACCCAGAGTTTAGGAAGGAAAACAATAAACTCCGAGTCAGTCATGTGACTGGTGTGAGAACTCAAAACAGTTTATTTATCTTTGAAAACAAAATAGAGGAACATTTTTAAAGTCAATTCGCAATGCTTTTAAAAATGAGACTACCATAAGGCCTCCCGCACACACACACAATGCAAACGCAGAATCGGAGGAGATTTCTCCTTATGATAGTCAAAGATGCTTGATACACATTTAAAAGAACATTTGATATTATTACTAGTGCATAGTGTAGAGAAAAATTCATTTCGAAAGTAGAATATAAATCTTAGCCAACATACGACCATTATCGTATGCCTACTATAGCTACCATCCAAACAGTGGGGCGCCACCATAAGTGAATGATAGGTTCTACAACTAATACCGTACAAGATCGTATTGTTTCTTTGGATTTCCAACGAATGATCAGGCCAAGAAACTTCCCATTGCCACATGAGAATGCCTCTGGATGGACATCCCCGAGAACCAAACCGGATCTCTACCAACACAAGGCCGGGTTACCCCTAACTGAGTAACAACTGACCGAATATGCCATCCCCCGGTCCTTTGGAACCTTTCACCGAGCGCTCGCAATCAATTCACACAATCATAAAGTGTTTTCAACATGAGTAAGTATCTGGGCTCCATACCATGATACCACCCTTTTCCAGAAGGAAATGCACATATCCTAAAGGGCGCTACCCCTCATAACCTTGCCGCATCTTTCCTGTTTTGACCATTCCCGAGGTGTGAGGCTCGACGAAGTCACGTCCACAAAAACATACTTTATACAAAAGCCATGCTTTGGGTCAACAAATGATCATAGAAATGATCACCAGGATAGACGATCAAATAAACGATCCTATCATAAATAATCAACACAATGATCATTTAACAGCAACACTCAGCATGTCACATTACCAAATTGGGAATATATCGCTGATAACATTCAACTACATAACCTCTGAGCTCGTACGTCTCAGAGAAGGGTGTTAAGCTAAAAGAATAAATTCTCCGCCACCAACAGAAATATATTTGAAAAAAATCTGCTTTATATCTCAATTTGTAACGTCAGACATACAATCCATACAAGTCTGTTCCGGGCTCGAACAAAACCGAAGGCACTTACAAAGAAGTCCTTGCAATCCGGATAATCTCTAATCACGTCCGGACTTCCCATCACATAGGGAGTCTCTATACCGTAGCTACTCGGTGCAAAGACAATCGACGATTTGTCCTTTCTCTTTCAAAAAGATCCGGTCTTCAACACCGGTCTTCAAATGAAATTCATAATGACGTATCACATATTCGGAATGGGTTATACGACCCCATGGTCCTTTCCCGGTTAACCCGAATAGTGAGCGCTTATTCAAAAATAAGTGTGGCATTCAAATTCAAACAAATCACATCCATTACCCATTCAAAGGGAAATATTGATAGTCGATTATTGAACTATCAATGGATATGCACAACATCACCAGATTCCAAATAATTTTCCAAATTATTTATTTTCCAAAAATATCTTTACCAGATATATAATTTCACACTTCAAAAATAAATCAATATTTATTTTTAAACAAATTCCCCTTTCCTTTATAAATTCCTTAGTGAATTTATAATCCAAAATATCTATGAATATTCGATTTCAATTATTCATTTCAATTTATCTTCAAAAAGATAAATTCTCTAATATTCACCTTATATTGGAAAACATTTCCATACTTATTTAATAAGTAATTCACAAATCTTTTATTTTCAACACTTGGAAAATATTCAATATACTTCAATCGAAATTAAGTATATATTTCATTCTTTAAGGAAATCGTTGTCTTAAACATATTTATTTGGGCCAAAAACGAATGCTACGTAAAACATCGTTACGACAACCCAAAATCACTAGCATAGGGATTCGAAATTAAAATAGATATATAAATCCCAATACTATACAAAACATTTCCTTTCGGAAATCATTTACTATAACAATAGTGTTATAGTCTACCATTTCCTTTTATTTCTCGAAAACGTCTATTTCAACAATAGATGTTGAAATCTATGGTTTCGAATCTCAACATATTTTAAAACATCGTTAGATCGTTTTAATTCTATTTAAAACATTAAATCTAAACATTTCTTTAACATATTATTCGCTATTCAAAAACGTGAATATACTACGTTAACCAATTTCATCCTTTTATTCATTTCATTTCAAAGGATTATTCACAGTCAAAAATGTGAATATAACTCCATTAATAGGTTTCAACAATTTACTTATCAAAATAAGTCGTTTGCGAATTTATAAAACAACGTTTATAAATTCTATTTCTATTTATTTTATATCAACTCCTTTTTATAAATTCCTTTATTAACCTATCCCAGTTTATAACTCAATTATAAACTAAAAGTTCATATTATAAGTGAAATACTTATAATTTATTCGTTTGCAAAATCGTTCCTTTGAACTTCATAATTATAAATCTTATAACTTATAAGATTCAATTATTTATCCAAAACCATTATTTTAATAACTTTACAAATTTTATAAACCTACTGCTTATAAAATTCCATTTATAACTTCACCGTTTATAATTCTATAAATTTCATTCACTTATGAAATTCATTCACAATTCATCCTAACACTTATAAAAACTCGTTTTATAATTCAAATATTTTCATTTATAAATTATCAATTTATAAATCCTTTATAAAATCAATTTATACTATTATTTTAAAACATCTTTAATCTCCTTTATAATTTCATCATTCTCTTGATTTATAAAATAGTCAAATTTTATAAATCCTATTTTTTTAACTTTTTATAATAAATTCAGAAATCCCAGTTTAAACTATTTTATAAAAACATTAACCCATATTTCTCAAAAAAATCAATCTTTAACCGTATTTCTCAAAATCATAATTTTTATAACTTTAAAATTATAACGTTTATTTATTTAAAATGAATCAGTTCCAAAATTATTTTATAAACGTATACTTTCAAAAATCACTTTAAAATCATTTTAAAAATCCCAAATTTGGTCCAATGATGCTACACACCAAATAGTCAATCACGACAACAACGATATCATATATCGATATGATAATCCATCAAATATCAAAATATCTGAAATCAAATAAAAACTGTTGAGGAATCCAGTTGGATCCTTCCAACCTGTTTTCCTGCATCCACAAACATTAGCACAATACCAATTACGCTCCAGTACGAAATTATCGCAGTATATGGGATTTTAAATATTATCCGCTTAATAGACGGCGCAATAGGGTCTCATCCGCTATACAAATGCGGGAAATCAATAACTCCAATATATACATATGCCAATATATATATATATATTGCTATTATATATAATATCAATTTCACTGTTTATGAAATATTCGCGGTATATGTTTTTAATAAATAACATCCGCTTACTAACGGCGCATAATGTCTATTTTAACAATAAATAGATAACAATCATCATTCAAACATGCATTCAAATATTTTAAATCTAACTATTTAAAATAAAATCGAAACTGATTCGATTGAGTAAGAAGTTCTCACCTTGATTTTAATTCCGTTTTAGCGATTTATTTCGAATAAAATTAAACGGACGTTTAATTTTACCCGAAATTCTCACTAACTTCAAACGACTCCAATCCAATTTCATAGCATAGTTCTCGTCCATACGATTCCAACGCAACTGGTTTCGCGCGTTTTCGACCTCGTATGAAAAAGTTATGATAATATGAACATCGTACGAATTATAAATATTAATATTTACAATATCTTTATTTTTTTAAACCCTACAGTTGATCGTGGCCGTTGGATCTCAATCCCAAGCCCATCAGATCCGTGCGCACTCCCCCCCCCCTCGTCTCCTTCCTCTTTCACGTTTCCAGGTAACATATACGCGCACAAAACCCATAGCATAGAACTAGGGCTCGACTTAGCTCCTCCAATACTCGACTAAACTTCATCAAACCCTCACCATCCCGACCCCCTTCGCAAGAGCCATACTCGACCAGAGGAGCAAGGAGCTCGGCCCCCCCTATCATCAGAAAATGCGTGCGCAACCGGCCCCCTTCCACCTCGATTTGCCGCCAATTCGTAACACCATTCGCGATCATAGCCGTTGGATACCAAGATCTTGTTACTCTCTACAACTTTCTAGTTGGAGGTTTCGTCTAATTGTTAATGGATGAAGAGAAAAGAGGAGGAGAAGAAGAGGATTTTCTGGCCATTCACACCATAGGAGGCGGCTGCAGTTTACTTTGAAACCCTAGCCCCTTTTTTTTGTGATGGGGGCTATTTATAGGAAAAAAATCGAACACTATTCATTCCGGAAATTCCGAACTCCGATTCACGCGCCGTAACCAGCGTTTTTAGGGTTTACCCCACGTTTCGGACACAATGGAACAGGTTTCGGAAGCTAATTCGGTCATCTGTGCGAGTTATGGCAATAAACGTTCGATTTAAATTAAACCGATTTAAGCGATTTTCTAGGCGTTTTAATTTGTACCGGACAAACGGTAAATCCAATTGACACTAAATTTGAAACCTTACAATAATATCACATTACGGATCCGATGAAACTGGTTTCGTCGAAATCCGAGACTTTTTGAAAAATGACTATTTTAACACGCCAAATTAAAATTAAAAATAATTCGATGCGTTTCGAGTTGCTACGATCAAACGATAACTCCGATTGACACGAAAATTGAAATCCGGTAATAACTAACTATTACGGATCCAATGGAACTGGTTTCGTTCAATTCTGAGACTGTTCAAAAATTTACTATTTTCACTAGTCGATTTAATATTAAAATATTCAATTTTCACAAATTAACTTTTAATTCGATTTTAAAAGTTCTAAAATATCATTCTAACTCCAATATGATAAAATAAAATTTTATAAATCATTTTCAATCATATTTAACTCAATTTTCAATTATTTCCTTAATTTAACATATTAAATTATCGATTTAATTATTCAATTAAATCCAATTATTCAAAATAAAATTTACTTGACTTATAAATTTCACTTATTAATATTTAAAATTAATTAAATATTCAATTTTTAATTACTAAAAATTCTGGGTCGTTACAATCTTCCCCCCTTAAAAGAATTTTGTCCTCGAAATTAACAAGTAAGAAAAGTTATAGAATTTATTAACTTTCTAAAATCCATAGTCAAACTTCTTATAATAACTTACTAAGTTTTCAAATCATACTTAGTTATCTTTTCAAAAACAACTACTATTGTTTAACTTTCAATTCCAAATAAAAGTTAAAGTTTTCAAACTTTCCAATTTTCTCAATTTTTTTCTAACGCCTTAAATTTTCGGAAAAATTCGCCATAGTCTCCTTTGCGTGGCTCGATCCGAAAAAAAAATGACAGTATATATATCACAAATATACATATCATCAAGTAATGAGGCATCCCGCAGGGAAAAAAGTATAAAAGTACGGTATGTAATCCGAGATATGTACCTTACAATTTATTAGCGAGCATATACGGCTAATATAGCGCGAAAGCGAACTCCAAATGCGAAGCAAACGCGATCCGCACCTACTAATCACTCAACAAACAACATGAGAATCATGCATATAGACAATAGTATCAATATACATCATATAGCAACATAATAACTATATATGTCAACATAGCAATTGAAACAAAAGCAATATATTCAACCATCAACCAACTATCATCCAACTAGTATTCATAACCAATAAATATTCATTCATATTCTCATTAATATTCAATGAAATGGTTTTCAATTTAATCACATTTGATTTATTAACAGTGGATGTTCTTACTAACATTCATTTTCAATTAGTTCATATTCACTAATCCATATTCAAGTTGGTTCACTTCCAAATCAAATTCAATTCTATTTAAGATTCACTTAAGTTCCAATTGAATTCCAATTACTTTAGCTTCCAATTTCATTAACTTAATGAATTATATACAATCAACTAACAACCATATAACAACCAATGTATATTAATTACAACCAAATTCCTTTGCTTATATTCATTCAACTATCCAACTTTCCATAATATAAGATTTTAATGAATTAACACTTATATTCATTATTTCATATCAACTTAATTCACATTCATTTGATTAATATTCAATCCATTCATTCAATTCAAAATATCACTTAAGTTATATTCCATTTAATAAACATCACTTGGTTTTACATAACTTAAATTCCCATTTATAAATCAATTCAGCTTTCAATTCTAAAGTAAATTTCCAATTAACTTTAAATTCATTTTTATTTTCAACTCATATTCATAAATATATTCATATAGTTTCACTTCTCATATATATATAAGTTTATTTCACAATTGTAAACCGTTTTAATTATAATTTCATACTTATAATTCATTTGTTTATACAATTATTCTTCAATTTAGATTATTCAAACAACTAAACAATCAACTTATATACACTTTAAATAATTCTGAAAAATTATTCCTTTATACATAAAATATAATCAAGGTAAAATTATTTCTTTTACCCAATTTAAAACAATACTGTGTCGAATTGTTCTATTCAAGTGTTTAGAAACCCCTTCGGCATAGTTGTCGAGACCACGCTGACGAAGGTTCATATGCCACTCAACAAACCAATCATCACAATATAAAACAATTTTATATTCACTAACAAATACGCTCTCTTAGCTATTATTACACTCAAACTCAATCTAGAGTACTACTGACTCTATCTCTAATGAATAATACCCAACAGAACCATGGTTGTCGCTTAACCATAAACTCTGATACCAAATGTAATAATCCGCTTTTCCGTACCCCTTGAATATACACTAATCTCCGTAGATTAACTCAAGATGAACAGAAATATGAATTATCAATGTTTAAGAAGAAGAAAAAGAGAGAAGAAGAGAGAAAAGATTGAAAATGGAGAGGAAAGAAAATAGTATAAAATATAACGGAACTAGAACAGAGAACAACAATAACAGAATCTCACAATTCGCAGCGGAACAACATATAATAATAAATGAATAAACTTTAAACAAAGAACTATATCAGTTATTACATTTTATACATTACATTTCATTACATCATATCATCAGAGTGTACAACAACAACAACAAACAGCGGAAAAGAAATACTATATACTAGTAATACGCCATGCCATCCAGCTTGCCTCCAGCAATTACAGAATATCCAGAATATCCTGATATACCTAACTCTTAACTGCCCGTGTGGAAATTGGTGGGCACCCAGAGTTTAGGAAGGAAAACAATAAACTCCGAGTCAGTCATGTGACTGGTGTGAGAACTCAAAACAGTTTATTTATCTTTGAAAACAAAATAGAGGAATATTTTTAAAGTCAATTCGCAATGCTTTTAAAAATGAGACTACCATAAGGCCTCCCGCACACACACACAATGCAAACGCAGAATCGGAGGAGATTTCTCCTTATGATAGTCAAAGATGCTTGATACGCATTTAAAAGAACATTTGATATTATTACTAGTGCATAGTGTAGAGAAAAATTCATTTCGAAAGTAGAATATAAATCTTAGCCAACATACGACCATTATCGTATGCCTACTATAGCTACCATCCAAACAGTGGGGCGCCACCATAAGTGAATGATAGGTTCTACAACTAATACCGTACAAGATCGTATTGTTTCTTTGGATTTCCAACGAATGATCAGGCCAAGGAACTTCCCATTGCCACATGAGAATGCCTCTGGATGGACATCCCCGAGAACCAAACCGGATCTCTACCAACACAAGGCCGGGTTACCCCTAACTGAGTAACAACTGACCGAATATGCCATCCCCCGGTCCTTTGGGACCTTTCACCGAGCGCTCGCAATCAATTCACACAATCATAAAGTGTTTTCAACATGAGTAACTATCTGGGCTCCATACCATGATACCACCCTTTTCCAGAAGGAAATGCACATATCCTAAAGGGCGCTACCCCTCATAACCTTGCCGCATCTTTCCTGTTTTGACCATTCCCGAGGTGTGAGGCTCGACGAAGTCACATCCACAAAAACATACTTTATACAAAAGCCATGCTTTGGGTCAACAAATGATCATAGAAATGATCACCAGGATAGACGATCAAATAAACGATCCTATCACAAATAATCAACACAATGATCATTTAACAGCAACACTCAGCATGTCACATTACCAAATTGGGAATATATCGCTGATAACATTCAACTACATAACCTCTGAGCTCGTACGTCTCAGAGAAGGGTGTTAAGCTAAAATAATAAATTCTCCACCACCAACAGAAATATATTTGATAGAAATCTGCTTTATATCTCAATTTGTAACGTCAGACATACAATCCATACAAGTCTGTTCCGGGCTCGAACAAAACCGAAGGCACTTACAAAGAAGTCCTTGCAATCCGGATAATCTCTAATCACGTCCGGACTTCCCATCACATAGGGAGTCTCTATACCGTAGCTACTCGATGCAAAGACAATCGACGAGTTGTCCTTTCGCTTTCAAAAAGATCCGGTCTTCAACACAGGTCTTCAAATGAAATTCATAACGACGTATCACATATTCGGAATGGGTTATACGACCCCATGGTCCTTTCCCGGTTAACCCGAATAGTGAGCGCTTATTCAAAAATAAGCATGGCATTCAAATTCAAACAAATCACATCCATTACCCATTCAAAGGGAAATATTGATAGTCGATTATTGAACTATCAATGGATATGCACAACATCACCAGATTCCAAATAATTTTTCAAATTATTTATTTTCCAAAAATATCTTTACTAGATATATAATTTCACACTTCAAAAATAAATCAATATTTATTTTTAAACAAATTCCCCTTTCCTTTATAAATTCCTTAGTGAATTTATAATCCAAAATATCTATGAATATTCGATTTCAATTATTCATTTCAATTTATCTTCAAAAAGATAAATTCTCTAATATTCACCTTATATTGGAAAACATTTCCATACTTATTTAATAAGTAATTCACAAATCTTTTATTTTCAACACTTGGAAAATATTCAATATACTTCAATCGAAATTAAGTATATATTTCATTCTTTAAGGAAATCGTTGTCTTAAACATATTTATTTGGGCCAAAAACGAATGCTGCGTAAAACATCGTTACGACAACCCAAAATCACTAGCATAGGGATTCGAAATTAAAATAGATATATAAATCCCAATACTATACAAAACATTTCCTTTCGGAAATCATTTACTATAACAATAGTGTTATAGTCTACCATTTCCTTTTATTTCTCGAAAACGTCTATTTCAACAATAGATGTTGAAATCTATGGTTTCGAATCTCAACATATTTTAAAACATCGTTAGATCGTTTTAATTCTATTTAAAACATTAAATCTAAACATTTCTTTAACATATTATTCGCTATTCAAAAACGTGAATATACTACGTTAACCAATTTCATCCTTTTATTCATTTCATTTCAAAGGATTATTCACAGTCAAAAATGTGAATATAACTCCATTAATAGGTTTCAACAATTTACTTATCAAAATAAGTCGTTTGCGAATTTATAAAACAACGTTTATAAATTCTATTTCTATTTATTTTATATCAACTCCTTTTTATAAATTCCTTTATTAACCTATCCCAGTTTATAACTCAATTATAAACTAAAAGTTCATATTATATGTGAAATACTTATAATTTATTCGTTTGCAAAATCGTTCCTTTGAACTTCATAATTATAAATCTTATAACTTATAAGATTCAATTATTTATCCAAAACCATTATTTTAATAACTTTACAAATTTTATAAACCTACTGCTTATAAAATTCCATTTATAACTTCATCGTTTATAATTCTATAAATTTCATTCACTTATGAAATTCATTCACAATTCATCCTAACACTTATAAAAACTCGTTTTATAATTCAAATATTTTCATTTATAACTTATCAATTTATAAATCCTTTATAAAATCAATTTATACTATTATTTTAAAACATCTTTAATCTCCTTTATAATTTCATCATTCTCTTGATTTATAAAATAGTCAAATTTTATAAATCCTATTTTTTTAACTTTTTATAATAAATTCAGAAATCCCAGTTTAAACTATTTTATAAAAACATTAACCCATATTTCTCAAAAAAATCAATCTTTAACCGTATTTCTCAAAATCATAATTTTTATAACTTTAAAATTATAACGTTTATTTATTTAAAATGAATCAGTTCCAAAATTATTTTATAAACGTATACTTTCAAAAATCACTTTAAAATCATTTTAAAAATCCCAAATTTGGTCCAATGATGCTACACACCAAATAGTCAATCAACAACGATATCATATATCGATATGATAATCCATCAAATATCAAAATATCTGAAATCAAATAAAAACTGTTGAGGAATCCAGTTGGATCCCTCCAACCTGTTTTCCTGCATCCACAAACATTAGCACAATACCAATTTCGCTCCAGTACGAAATTATCGCGGTATATGGGATTTTAAATATTATCCGCTTAATAGACGGCGCAATAGGGTCTCATCCGCTATACAAATGCGGGAAATCAATAACTCCAATATATACATATGCCAATATATATATATTGCTATTATATATAATACCAATTTCACTGTTTATGAAATATTCGCGGTATATGTTTTTAATAAATAACATCCGCTTACTAACGGCGCATAATGTCTATTTTAACAATAAATAGATAACAATCATCATTCAAACATGCATTCAAATATTTTATATCTAACTATTTAAAATAAAATCGAAACTGATTCGATTGAGTGAGAAGTTCTCACATTGATTTTAATTCCGTTTTAGCGATTTATTTCGAATAAAATTAAACGGACGTTTAATTTTACCCGAAATTCTCACTAACTCCAAACGACTCCAATCTAATTCCATAGCGTAGTGCTCGTCCATACGATTCCAACGCAACTGGTTTCGCGCGTTTTCGACCTCGTATGAAAAAGTTATGATAATATGAACATCGTACGAATTATAAATATTAATATTTACAATATCTTTATTTTTTTAAACCCTACAGTTGATCGTGGCCGTTGGATCTCAATCCCAAGCCCATCAGATCCGTGCGCACTTCCCCCCCCCCCCCTCTTCTCCTTCCTCTTTCACGTTTCCAGGTAACATATACGCGCACAAAACCCATAGCATAGAACTAGGGCTCGACTTAGCTCCTCCAATACTCGACTAAACTTCATCAAACCCTCACCATCCCGACCCCCTTCGCAAGAGCCATACTCAGCCAGAGGTGCAAGGAGCTCGGCCCCCCCTATCATCAGAAAACGCGTGCGCAACCGGCCCCCTTCCACCTCGATTTGCTGCCAATTCGTAACACCATTCGCGATCATAGCCGTTGGATACCAAGATCTTGTTACTCTCTACAACTTTCTAGTTGGAGGTTTCGTCTAATTGTTAATGGATGAAGAGAAAAGAGGAGGAGAAGAAGATGATTTTCTGGCCGTTCACACCATAGGAGGCGGCTGCAGTTTACTTTGAAACCCTAGCCCCCTTTTTTTTTATTTTGTGATGGGGGCTATTTATAGGAAAAAATCGAACACTATTCATTTCGGAAATTCCGAACTCCGATTCACGCGCCGCAACCAGCGTTTCTAGGGGTTACCCCGCGTTCCGGACACAATGGAACAGGTTTCAGAAGCTAATTCGGTCATCTGTGCGAGTTATGGCAATAAAAATTCGATTTAAATTAAACCGATTTAAGCGATTTTCTAAGCGTTTTAATTTGTACCGGACAAACGGTAAATCCAATTGACATGAAATTTGAAACCTTACAATAATATCACATTACGGATCCGATGAAACTGGTTTCGTCAAAATCCGAGACTTTTTGAAAAATGACTATTTTAACACGCCAAATTAAAATTAAAAATAATTCGATGCGTTTCGAGCTGCTACGATCAAACGATAACTCCGATTGACACGAAAATTGAAATCCGGTAATAACTAACTATTACGGATCCAATGGAACTGGTTTCATTCAATTCTGAGACTGTTCAAAAATTGACTATTTTCACTAGTCGATTTAATATTAAAATATTCAATTTTCACAAATTAACTTTTAATTCGATTTTAAAAGTTCTAAAATATCATTCTAACTCCAGTATGATAAAATAAAATTTTACAAATCATTTTCAATCATATTTAACTCAATTTTCAATTATTTCCTTAATTTAACATATTAAATTATCGATTTAATTATTCAATTAAATCCAATTATTCAAAATAAAATTTATTTGACTTATAAATTTCACATATTAATATTTAAAATTAATTAAATATTCAATTTTTAATTACTAAAAATTCTGGGTCGTTACATACATAGAACGATAGAAGTAACATTGGGCCAATGCTATATTATATAGGTCAGTGAGTAATGGCAGCCTTGAGTTATTATTGCAAATTCTTCATTTCTCATGTGATGTGTTGTTGCTTTTATCCTTCACAGTTGACTACTACTCTCTTTCCACAAGGTGGTTATCTAAACTAGAGGAGCTTCGTGGCATAAATAGCCTAGCTGTTTCAATTCAATCGGTAGGTAGTCACCAGCGATGCTTAAAAGTTAAAGTTATGGATGGTGCCTTATCATATTTAGTTCTATTCCATGTTTGTTTCCATACTAAATAGTGATCCTAACCTTTGCTCTTCTTCGTCATATTTTAATTGGTTTCACTAATGATTCTTATACTTTTATTTACCTTGACAGATCACTACCACTTCTGCCAAAGCAATCAAGTTCCTACTCTTGGTTCTACGGCCGTAAGTGTTTATTCTACACACGTTCACTTTTATTACAGTCACACTACCTACTCTTACTGTTTTTTGAAAATATGCAGAAGACCCATATTGTAGTCCTTGCTAATACATAAACAATCTCTACTATATGTATTGCATTTGTAAACACTCCAAAATAATAACTTCACTGCCTTTCTTAACTTCCTTATAGATATAGTATGAATAATAATTATAATACTAGAAATTCTGATACTAATTGAATATTTTGATCAAACTACCATTGAAGAAGATATGTAATTATCCTCAATATTAACTCAATTGCATTTCTCACTTTCCTTACAATAAAATACCAAATAAATAATTAAGATAACAACAAGTATGATTTGTAATTGATTAGTTTGCTAATAAATGTCAAATTTATGCATAAGAATATGAATCTTCACTTTTTTTGAAAGCAATAATATAGCCAAATTTAAACCTTCAAAGCAGGAATATCATTTATGTTTGTTTCTGTAGTTGATAATTTAGATAGTCCATCATGATATTTAAAAACAGTCATATTTGTTCATTTTAGGACATAGCATTGATGGGACATCCTGTAGTGTGTAATATTTGTCTTTCATTATTATCTTACTCATTTTCAAAACTCGACAACTGTTCGCGCTTTTTTACCATGAGTCAGTTGTCATTTATTTTTAGTACATTATTCTAACCATGATTGGGCTTGGATTTCAGTTTGTGTTCATCATGTAGCATAGCAATCGGTTCAAATCATGTTCATCATGTAGCATAGCAATCTATTTATAACTTGGAACATTGATATTAAAAGTAACAGGCGTCATTGTATGAGTCGAAATGAGAAAAATATCATATTACATTGATTTCATAGTAAGCAAGTTTGTAGACCAAAGTATCTTTGAAACTATGACAGGCTGGAGAAAAAACTTGAATAAGGATAATCAACATATGAATACCAACCATAATTTGTTTCCACATATGAAAAAAAAAATACGAATGTATATAATTTTATACTAAATATTGGAATAGTACCTTAATTTGTTTCCACCATAGCATAAGGATAATCAACATATGAATACCAACCAGACTATCACCCATTTTATCTACCCATATAAGCTTATTCTCAGGACTTACGGCACCACTAAGATCCTTTTGTCGATCCATAAAATCCTCGAACATGCCTCCAATCTTTCCCTTCCATTACATTTTATAAAGTATTTTTATGGATATAAGTTTTAGTACTTTGAAGATTGAATACATGTATTTAATTTAGGAATTCTGTGCGTTATTATTCATGGCTAAATGTTGGAAAGGTAAATATATATCTTTAGTTAGGTATATATATTATTTCATATAAATAAACAATATTTAGACAGGTCCTAAATCTCAGTGAATTTTCGATAGAACCAGAGAATAATTTTTTGAATGTCGAGGAAGTTTTTTATAGTTACTCAGTGCAAAGCACAGGCTGATATGGTAATGTGAAATGCAAAGGCCATAGATTACTATTAAACTGTGTAGTATTTTACAAAACTTTTACTTACCCTTTTCCTTATTAGTACAAGAAGATGTGCAAAAAATTTGAGAATAATAAAAAAAATTGTTATCGATACTCTTATGCTCATGTTCTTTAATCTAGATTCCATAGAATTGGTTTGGTTAATTAGCATGCATTTAATCTCTGTATGAGTTATCAATACTATCGAATCGGTTTTAAATTAATGTCATTGGATTTGGTTAATTGGTATGCATTTACTCTTTGTAGGTATTATCAATACTATAGTGACATGGTCTTAATTTTCTTTTTCTTTATTATTTAAAGCTTTTATTAGTTGCAAAAAATATGGAAGAACCACCTTCAAATTATATTCATCCAAGAAGAGGCTAGGCATCAGCTTGGCACAGTTTAGCTGAGAAAGTACTTTTATTTCACATTTTCATTTAATAGCTTTTTTTAATATATAATCAATGTTAAAAACTCGACACATATATTTAAATTATTCGATTTGATTAGTTATAAGGGAGAGGATCAGTAAGAGGATGAAAAAACTACAAGATTTTTGTGCCAGGAGGTGATAATGATTCATATAGTTGATTCCTTGACATGTTTGGTGATGTGTCTAGATCATTGGTTTCACATATAGTTTGCACTTTCCCTATGTAAATGGAAAGCAAGGGCATTTTTGGAATTTCAAAAAGACACCGAGTAAATTAGTTCAACGAGTAAAGTTCACGAGGTTTTGGGCGGTGAATGGCTTCGGTTGTGGTTGAAGATTAGGCAGTGATGTGTTCTATTGATAAAGTGTGGTGGTGCAGTGATTTAAGTTGAACAGGGGCAAAAGGGATGCTGGTGGTGACAGATGTGTATGTGACGTTGCGGCAGTGGAATGGTGGCGTGCTGATGAGGCACTAATGAGGCAGGGAAGTTGATGAAGCTTTGGGGAGGATGTATGGTAATGTACACTGTGATGTGCACTGTTGTTCAGTGAATTGTATAGAGGTGGTTGTTTGTGCATTGGCAGCAGCGTGAAGCAGAGGTGGGTTGGTGAGGAAATGGAACCTATTTAGGTTGGTTGCATATTTAAGGGAAGTGTTGTTTGTATGTGTACGTGTTATGGGAGGTTATGGCAGGTTGCGGAATGGTACAGGTTGAAGTAATGTAGGGAGGAGGAAAAAGCAATGTCGAGGGATGTTTATGTGGTAAGCAGTGTGTTATGGCATAGATGTGAAGGTGATGCAGGAGATGAGTTTAGTTAAAGTTGCAGGGGGAGTGGAATGTGCAAAGTGTTGAAGTGTTTGCAGTAGATGAAAGTTGAAGGTGGAGTTGTGCAGTGATGGATGTTGCAGTGAAGTATGTAGGCAGAAGAAGGTTATTGTGAATGGTTAATGTGAATGTGTCAAAGGTGATGGTTTTGTTGAGGATGATGGCGAGTGAAAGCAGTAGTGGTTTGTGAAATGTAATTAAAAAAAAGGGGAATAGAGATTAACAATGCAATGTAAAAGAAAAACAGTGAAATGTAAGTGTTGAACTGTGTAATCAAAATGCAAATGCAATTGAAATAAAAATAGAAATGACACTCAAGTGTAAACTAAAATGAAAATGAAATGCAATTATTACCTTTTCTTTCCTTTTAAACTAGAGAGCGGAGAAAAGAGCTATGAACAACTAAGCAAATAGTTGTAACAGAGAATGTAAGTAAATGCACAACTATAAACTACAGCAATGTAACAAATGCACACAAGAATGAACACAAAACAAATAATGTAATAAGAAATGTAATGAACTTTTATTTCTTTTTTTAAGTAAAAAGACAACACAAAACAAATGAGAATAAAAATTCTTATGAAAATTATCCTGGCAATATACGGTCACAAGTTAAATACATATGCTTATGAAAATTGTACTCTGTTGATTGATTTTCATCTTTTGTGGTCTTTTACAGGACACAAAGAAGCATGTTCTCTATATTGTTCATCAACGACACTGCTAAGGAGTTTCTCTATATATGCTTATGAAAATTGTAGGTAAGACTAAGTTTTGAATGCAATTTATGTGCAACCCAATTTATAACAATCATATATTATCCAAATTTGAACAAATATATATTTCATTGTTAGTGTTATATATATGTATGTATATTATTATTTTGTGACATGTGAAATTGCACTTGGTTAAATACAGATATGAATGTAATGTTTATTAGAAATTAACCATTATATATTATTTTAACAAATACAACAAAAACTAATTAAAGTCTTTAGTCCCAAAAGACTTTAATTTATTTTAGAAAACACAATATGAATATACCCCTTTGATGTAAAGTTATGCGTAGACGAAAAAGAAGTGAAGTGCTGTCGAAATTAAATCTTTTAGTCCCAAAAGGCTTTAATTTGTTATAGACAGAAGGGAGGAGTTGTATGCATTTTAACAGAGACATTTGGACATTAACAAATAAGTGACAAAATATCTTTCATTCACCAAAAATAGCTATACTTATTTTTAACATGCATCTTCTTTTACAGTCAATTATATAATACATAAGTTGCGATTAAAAATTCTGTGATACTGCTTACACTTGATTATTACTGCATTGTCAAAACCTTACGTTTCTTATTATTGCATTGTTAAAAAATTTTCTTCTTATTATTGCATTATAATGTTTTAAGTTCTCTTGCATTTTTATTTTTTTGTCTAACTTTCAATTTGTTTGTTTTGCAGGTTATATTATCAGAAGAATTTTTTGTCTTCATCGCTCAACTTTGATTGTTACTCAAGAGGTACGTCTTCGAAATTCAAATTTGGTAAAAATTGAATAGCGAAAGCAACTTAGTTTGTTGATATCTCATATTCTTTTAGCTTATCAAAACATTACATACGATGATGTTTGTGGAAGATACGTAATTTTTATTCTATTCATAATAACATGCCCTACCTACTAACTGCAAAATATAAGTTAAATATTTTTTTTGTTAAATAATTATTTTGTTAACTACAATTACTTCACATTCTATGAAAGATTCTTTTACATATTTTCTACTACATCTACATGTTGTAAAGCATGTTCCAACTGTTACTATGAAACATATTATTACTTATATTAGGTATTTTAGTTTTACTAATAAAGATATGCAACTTAACTCTTAAGGCTTAAATGGTGATATTCACTTATAATTCAAATTGAGTATTTTTTTTAAGAATTATAGGTCAAACAAATTCTATTTGAAACTTTGTGAATTTCATCATCAACTCATGGAAGGCAATCAATTTTCCAAGTTAAAACCACGTAAAAGTCCTAGAATCAACGAGAGAACTCAACATTAAACAATGGAAGCTAACCAAGTCCCCAACTTACAAAGGGTGGAAATTATTAATAAAGTTGAACGTCACCAAATTGAATCCAACTGCGTACCACCCTTATTGCCCCGTAGAAGTCCGGAATTACTGAAAGAAACCAACGTCAAGAAATGCAATGTACTCAAGCACCCCCAATACTATGTAGAAGCCCTAGAATCATTAAGAGGGCTCATCAAGAAGCATTATTGGATGCTCAAATCAAGGCCGAAAGAAAAAGACAACGTCGTTCTGAATTAAGTTCTGAACAAAGGGAAAAACAATTAAAGCACCGTCGTATTTGCTACAAAGAAGGAAAAAAGTTAATGACTGAAGAAGACAAAGAGACAAAATGTGAACAATACCGTACTATTTATCGCAGTAGAAAATCTGGAAGAGTCGAAAAGGATATCAATGATGCATCGCAAACAAGTAGTACCGGTAGTTCTTTTTTGATACCTTGCTCTCACAATATACAAGGTATTACTTCAGAGAACTATTCCTTATAATTCAGTACGTTATATTGTGAGAACAATAAAAGTTATATATTTACCAAAGTTTATTTTGCCTATGTACAAATGCATATAATGATACACAAACAAGTAGTAGAAGTAGCTTCATTATCATCATATAATAATATATTTATTAATATAATCAAAGTATAATTTATGAACCCAAGTCATATTAAATTTATCACCCACATAGTTTATCGAGTCACTTCATATTAAAAAAACATACAAAATTTGTTTATAATTTTTTTTTAAGCAGATCAAGATCTTAGTGGACCAATGAATAATGAAGAACAAGAAGACATTACTACATTACCTATTGAACATAAAGATGACTGGAATAGAACCACAAGAACAAACAGAATTAGTCAACCATGTCAAAATTCTATCGCAAGACATAATTGTGCAAGAAGCTTTATAGATCATTTGGTTTTCAAAAGTTCTATTTACCATAATCAAAGATATGTACATATTGCCAAGCAAAACTCTTTTATCGGGAATCAAATAGTTTTTTCTTCTTAAATGAAAAAATAATTTTACAGCCAATTTCATCACCGGATGAGATATTTGAATTGTACACTGACCAATCAGATGAAGGGAAACACTTTAGAAAAAACATATGAGCTTATAATCATATATTTGCATTTACATCAATGGGAGTACATGTTGATGAAAACTTAGCTAATGGAAGAGATGGAATATATTCATTCCGTGCTCAAGGTAGTATATATCATAAAATAGGTAGCTTGGTACCTACATCCGATGATCATCCAAGATTTCTACAGCTTTACATATATGATACAGAGCACGAAATCGAAAATCGATTGTTTGAAAATAATACTCTGATACGAGAAATTGTGGAGAAGTTGCAAAAAGCTCTTAATACATATAATAGATTTGTAGCTGTAATTCGACAACTTGGACAAAAACCAAATATCCAACATTGTAAATTAGTCATAAAGAACAATCTTCAAATCAAAAACAATATACTCTCCCAACTTCTTCACAAGTTGCTGGAATTTGGGTAAAAGAAACTGAAAATGAAGAAATACATGAAAGAGATATTGTAGTTGAGACAAACTATGGACAACTCATAACTGTTTCTGAAACAGCTGGTTATTATGATCCATTGCAATATCCACTTTTATTACCATATGGAAGTTACGGATGGGATATAAATAGTCAGGATGAAAATGGCAATAAATTTTCATGTCGTGAGTGTTATGCTAATATTCTACAGGTATAAACAATTTAATATATAACACATTTTATATATTTATGTTTTTTTACTTCTTAATATTCATCACTATGTAATGTTCTTTTATAGATTCGAGAAAATGATAAATCGCTTTTTCTTCGAGGCAGACGATTGTCTCAACAATACGTGGTTGATAACTATGTTAAGATATATACCAGCAGGCTGAGATGGTATAGGAGTAATCAAAAAACCATCAGAGCTGAAATGTACCAAGGATTACAAGATGCTTTAAACGCCGGGGAAAATGATGCAAGTGCGTAGTTTGTGAATTTGAAAACCCACTCTTATATTAAGTATATTTTTATACATTTATGTAATTAAATTTCATATTTATGAAGTTTGTAACAAATTCCCTTATTTAAAAATGTTGGAACACGGACAATACTACCTTCTTCTTCTATTGGTTGTCCACGTGATATGTATCAACGATATCAAGATGTAATGGCTTTAGTAAATAAGTATGGCAAACCCGATTTATTCATTACAATGGCTTGCAATCCACTTTGGGATGAAATTGTTACCGAATCGCTACCGGTCAAGACCCCCAAGACAGATCGGATTTGACAACAAGGATATTTCGTGCAAAATATGAGGAATTAAAAAAGATATTTTCACTGAAAGAGCACTTGGAAAAGTAGATGCTCATGTCCATGTGATTGAATGTCAAAAAAGAGGTTTACCACATGTTCATATGCTAATTATCTTCAAAGATGAAGACAAATTGACTAACCTGGATGAATATGATCAAACTGTTAGAGCAGAAAGACTAGATTCTAACGAAGAATCAGAGTTACATGTGGCAGTAGTGAAGTGGATGATTCACGGACCATGTGGTACTCAAAATCGAAATTGTCTTGCATAAAAAATGGTAGTTGCAAAAGAGAGTATCCAAAACAATTTTCAAATGTGACTATTCAAGGCACAGATGCACACCCAATTTACAGAAGACGCGATATTGGAAAATCTATTCCTATTGATAGAAATGAAAAGTTGATGGAAGATAACAGATGAGTTGTACCTTACAATACTTGGTTACTACGTAAATATAACTGTCGCATAAATGTAAAGATATGTAGTAGTATAAAAAGCGTTAAATATCTTTACAAATATGTCTACAAAGGTCCAGATTGCGTTACAATACAAGTTCGACCTGGACCTAACTATGATGAAATACAACAATTTATAGATGTAAGGTGGATTTCTGCTCCAGAAGCATTGTGGAAGATTTTTAGGTTCTCTCTTAGCAAGATATATCCATCAGTTGGACGTCTTCAAATACATCTTCCAAATAAACAAAGTGTTATGTTTTCCAGTGATCAAACCATCAATAAAGTTTTGGCCGATGAAAGCAACCTACACACAATGCTGACAAAAATTTTCTATACAAATTCAATTGATGAACAGGCAAGGCAAATTTTATATCGTGAATTTCCAGAGCACTATTGTTGGATTAAAAATAAAAAAAATGGAAAATAAGAGTATCTAATATAAGGGTGATTTTTAGAATATACACAGTCCTGCCTACAAAAGGAGAATGTTTTTTCTTAAGAATACTTTTGAATCACATTAGAGGACCGACTTCTTTTAATGATTTACTTACAGTTGACGAAGTTAGAAGTGAAACATTTAAAGAAGCCGTTGATAAAAGAGGGCTTTTAGAAAATGATGATAGCATTAAAGAATGTTTGACCAAAGCCTCAAGTACAAAGATGACAGTTTCATTAAGAGTATTATTTGTTACTATCTTGGGTTTTTGTAATCCATCAGGTGTGCGAAGGTTATGGGATGAGCTTTTCCGATCATATGGTAGAAGATTACCGAAATTCAAGTGATACTAACCAAATGCTTCTTACAAATCGTCTTTTGAAAGATTTAAACATGTTACTTCTCCAACACAACAAAAGCACAACTGATTATGATTTTCCAAATATATCAAGAGCATATGATTGTGATGAATGTGATAAAATTTCAGAGCTAATAGAAGAAGAGTTAGCAATTCCTATTTCCGAGGATGATTTACTAGCTATTGAAAAATTGAATGAGGAACAATTGAAAGCCTACAATACAATTATGAACGCAATTGTAAAAAAAGGAAAATGTTTCTTTTTTATAGATGGTCCTGGAGGAGCTGGAAAACATATTTATACCATGCTATTCTGTCAAGGTTAGATAAGATGGTGGTATTGCAATTGCAACAGCTACATCTGGTATCGCTGCAACTATACTACATGGTGGAAGAACTGCACAGTCAAGATTTAAACTTCCATTACAACCAAAAGCGACATCAACATGCTCAATAAGCAAACAATCAAAATTAGCAAAACTTTTAAAACAATCAACTGTTCTTATGTGGGATAAAGCTACAATGGTACATTCACTATGCTTTTGAGGCATTTGATAGAACTATGAGATATATAATGGATTTAGATAAACCACTTGGAGGTAAAATCCTCATTATGGGAGGAATTTTCGACAAGTATTGTCAGTTGTGCCTAAAGCTACAAGAAATGAAGCGATTAATGCATGCATTATTAAATCACTTTTATGGGAAAAAACTAAAATTTTGCATTTAAAGAAAAACATGCGAGCAGCAAATGATATCGCATATTCAAAAATTCTAATTCAAATTGGAGACGTCACCGAACCTTCAATCAATGAAGAAATGATTCAACTACCAACAAATATGGTCATAACATCAAAAAAATGATGTTAATCCACTGACAAAGTTGATAGATACAATTTTTCCCACTTATCAAAAAAGTATTCGATAAAGAGTACATAGTTAATAGAGCATTAATTACACCACTAAATGAATATGTCGACAAGCTCAATGAAGATGTACTCAATGTATTTCCTGAAAATGAAATCAATTACTATTCATATGATGCAGTAGAAGATGATATTTACAATTTATACCAACAAGAATTTCTAAACTCAATCACTCCTGGCGGGCTACCTCCACATTGTTTAAAATTGAAGCTTGGAGCACCAAAAATGTTGTTAAGAAATTTGAACCCAAAATTGGATTATGCAATGGAACGAGGCTTATATGTAAACAACTCAATAAGAATTGCATTGATGTTGAAATCATCACCAGACACTATGTTGGTACTAGAGTTTTCATTCCAAGAATCCCACTAAAGCCATCTGAAAATTTGAATTTACCATTTGTGTTAATAGGAAACATTTTCCAATTCGTTTGTGTTCTGCCTTCACTATAAACAAGGCACAAGGGAAAACGATAAAAAATACCGGTATTTTTCTACCTGAGCATGTATTTGGTCATGGACAACTATATGTGGCACTTTCACGAGGAGTTTCAAGTGCTAATACCAAGATGTTGGTAGAAAAGGGACATATTGTTGGATGAACCGGAACTTTCACTAAAAATGTTGTCTACAAAGATGTTCTACTGACTGGCTAGGAATAAAGGTACTTAATTTGATCTTCATCTACATACATCATCAATTTTTCAAGGTACATCCTCGTTGTATTTACCTCTTCTTTTACGCTACCTACAAGTGAATCTATAATATATATATATATATATATATATATATATATATATATATATATATATGGAATAAAGAAATTTCATTTAAACATTTCCACAGCTTCTAGGATTTTCTATGCCTTTCGTATCTATAGTATATGCAATGGACAAAATTCTAGACATGTCATCAACCATTGTGGTACGCGTCTTATAATCCATTACTTACAGCAAATAATGTTATCTGCTTTTCACAATTGATATGTTTTATTCTTACTATATATCTACCATTACTTACAGCAAATCAGTTAATTCTTTTGAATTAGTATTGCTATAAGTATTTTAGAGATGGCTTTAGACGAATTTGATACACTCATCAAAACTATGGCTAATTCTTTAGCTACATAAATTAAATTCTTTAGCTACATAAATTGGGTCTCATTGTTGTAACTCGCTACAAACGTATGCATTAATTTGTACAACTAGCACGTTTTGCAATTTACAACATATATTACGTAATATGTTAACTAATCAAAAACATCGCCATTAATTTTTTTAAATTGATATCTGTATGAATTAATATGTAAGCTAAGAAGTAACATTTATTATCGCCCTCAGTTTGTAAATTTATTATATGTTCCTACTTTATTTATTCATTATCTTTTATTGATTTCTTTATGGTCGTAACCTATTTACATCGCTATCTCAATCTATATATATATATATATATATATATATATATTCTTTCTACAAGATAAATTCCAATATTTTTTGTCAAGCATCACAAACCAAGTTTTAAGGTCTTTAGACTAAGATTTTAAAGGTCTTAGGTTAATGGTGTTAAATATGTTTAGGCATCAAGGTGAAAAACTTGATTCAACATACACATGTAAGAATTGTAAAATAATGAAAATAATAAATATTAATTTTTGTATTTTTCAGAAACCATTTAGCATTCAACGATTTTAGAACACCGTTTGGCAATTTGTGCCAAAAAAAGCTGAACATATCAAGTTAACACAACCGCTAGCTGGTGGAAACCGGCAAGGGGTTTAAAAATTGAAACAAATATAATTTACCTTTATTTTTCCACGATTGAAAATGGTATGACATTGACAAACAAAAAGTAATAATAGTCCAGAATCATATATCATTCATTTCTAGATGGATTTATCCTTATCATACAAAAGAACCAAGGCCTAAAAGACAAATTTGGGTTTTCTTTGTCAATATTCTTTGTCGGTTTGGGTTTCCGCTAAGGTAATTTCATTCACAAGGTTTTGATATCGAGAAACTATAATTTCATGGCATTTTCATGTGACTTGAGATCTTTGTTCCAGATTTTAAAGAAAGAAAACAAGTTGAAACTGCCCATACCCCTGTGCAATCATACAATTAGGTTATGCACTGAAAGACCTGAGGACACATGCTTTTGATGTAATTTACAGATTCATCCATGCATGAAATGCAATCTTGAGCTGAGATATCAAACATGCAGCGCCAATTACCAAAGACACTAGGAGAATTCAATTTTACTGCATAGTTATATTCTGGTGTTGATGCAGTTGCAATGCGCATGCTTTCAAGCACGATCAGTATGTTTGCTTTAGAGCCATTGCCGCGTACATATTTATTTGGATTGCAAATTAGATTTCATGTAATGGTTAGAGCTATTAGTACTAAGGCTATCACCAGTATTACCTTTGATGTTACTAGATCCATATTTCAATGTTGATTTTTCCTCCCAACAATGCTGCTTTGAGTCTTATGGATGTTAATACCTGGTTCATTACTGAGCTTCTAATGCTTGATAATTGTCTGATTCTTTGTCCGATGAAACAAATAAAAGGTCACTATCTAGATCATTCAGATCAAAATTAAAACCAAATAACTGTAGTAATTATCAAATTCTTTTGCCTTTTCCAGTTCTCATAGACTAGACAAGTTGAAAACAGTTTGGATGTTGATTCTTACTGTATTGTTGGTACGCTGAATTTGTGGTTTTGTTTCATTAAGTTGTTGAGACTGTGTACTTTGGCATGCATGCCGTATTTGTTAAGAATTTGTATCATTTCTATTTCCGATTGATATAGTGGTTCCAAAATTATCTAACAAAGTACAAATCATTTGATGTCAATAAGACAAATTTATTTTTGAGATATTAATGTACTTATATCCCACGTTAAAAGATGAACATCGTCGCATACTACCACTACACTTTAAATTAAAAAGCTACATAGCAATAGAATTTAAAGCTATCAACATATAGATATATACCTAGGTACGAAAATTAAACAAACTAATGAGCTAAATGCCTAAATTGTGTGATAAGTAATGTTAAAAGGAGTATAAAACCTGCCAAAGATGCCAACAATAATTTTCAATAGTTAGTAACAAAGCCACAAGACGTTCCAAGATGAAAAAACAAACTTAATAGGGAAATAAAATTCATTTTGAACAGCGTTGGAGTTCCATTTTCTTGAGGAAGAATTAGCCAGGCAAATAAAATTTAACTTCCTAACCTTATGCAAATTATGGTATCATAAGGTTAAAGTAAAAACATCTTTGATTCAAACTTTGAATTTTTTAATCATCTAACGTGTATTCTTTTCACAATCACAAATTTAACAAAAATATTAACGAGCATATTCAACAAAATGTGAATTTAAAAAGAAAAAAAATACAACGCAAATGATATATGAGAGACTACTAACCACGGAGCACTAAAAAAGACGGAGCAAGTAATCTAGCAATAAGACATTATGATTAGATGCAGGCCCACCTGGATGTGCATATATACTCGTAATAAGAACGTAAAATAAGAAATCACAACAAGTTTTTAGGGGTTTAAGTGGTATTTTAATTCCTTGGAATTTAGAATGTTGCAATATGAATTTCTATACATTATCAAATCTAAAATAAATAAATTTTCATTGTTTGAAATGACAAGGAATGCACCAAAAAAGAAAGAGATATATAAAATATGGCTTTTTATTGTATTTTATTTGTTCTTTAAATAACTACGACAAGATAGTTTCTTATAATTCCAAACACCACATAAACTTTCCTTTAGGATAAGATATAGAAATTTATAGTATTAACGTTCCCATGACAGAGACGTAATTCCAATGCATTAAAATGCAGAAAGTCCCAAAGTGCAAGATAAAGAGATGTAAATGTGATAAGAACATTCTAAAAGATAAGAAGTACGATACCAAAAAAGTGAGAATTAAATAAATTGAAATGTAAGCGTAGGCAATAACAAATAAAAGGGTAAAAAGGGAATAGAAATATAAAATAGTGAAAAAGGATAAAGGAATATAAATGACATTATAAATATTTTAAGAAGAAAGCAATCGATAACCCTAAAGTAAATAAGATATAAGCGCATAATGATGTAAGAACTTATGGCAATAGTAAATTATAGAGGCAAAATGATTAAGAAAAGATGAACACATGCACACACGCGCGCATAGCCTCAAGTATGTGTTTATGATGGGTGTGAACTATTGAAGTTAATAAATGATTATATGAATAGAATAACATTAGTCATTAGTACGGGTTGGAATGCAAGGTCGATACTGTCACACAATAGAAGTCTACAAAATATAAGGGGATACCAGCAATTGTGTGTAAATTATACTGATGTGAGACATATCCAACCATAAGACCAGTGGAAGGTATACGCTTGTGTATAGATGAAGGAATATTCAAATAGATGGAGGAGTGTAATGACCTATATTTCTTGATAATTAAAAATATTAAATTAAATAAAATTTTCAGAATTTAATATTGGGAGAAATTAAAATTTATGATTTACTAATGAGAAATTAATTAGAATGCAATTTAATTTTATTGTCTGAATGTTATTGACAACTATTTTAATGTAATCTCAATCAATTGAAATGATTGTAAAGTTAATTTGGTTATAATTTGTAAATAGGAAATAAATTAAATGTTGTATTTAATGGCGATGTTGTATATAATTAATTGAAATTGATCAATATAGAATATGAAATCAGTGATGTTGTAAGTAGTTATAATACTTCATGTAAACAATAAAATTATAAATGTGATTAAACTACTTAAAAGCAACAATTCTTTATTTATCATCTCATTATTTGATATGTTTGGAATTAATTTGGAAATTGATGAAAATTAATGTAATTAATTATTGCAGTTAATATGGTAAAAGAAGTTAATGGTAAAATAGTAAACGTAATAAAATGAAAACTTGTGTTAATAAAATTCATAGGGTATTGATAGTTGAATACAAAGAATGTAAATCAAACCAAATGAATTTATTGGAATTTAAATTTTAATGAATGAATTTACTACAGTGTTGTAATTAAATGCTGTAATTAGTGCAATATTGAATATTGAATTTGACATGGAAAATATATTTAGAATATAATAAATTCTTGTTTAATTATAAATGATGAAAATTGTTAACTTTTAATTTAGAATTAAAAAGTGATTAAATTAATTTAATAAAAATTTATTTAATTAACGTGAAAATTAGCCATTTTGGCCACTGTCTCGGATTTCAATAAAACTAGTTTCATTGAATCCATAATAGTGAACTATTGTTGGATTTCAAGTTTCGTAGCGATCAGATTGTCGTTTGATCGTGTGGGCTCGAAACGCGCAGAAATCATTTAACATAATGTAAATTAATATAATTTCATTTTGAAAGCTAACTTCTGTATACAATGGAATCAGGTTTGAAACTTGTACCATTGAGTGTTGAAATATCGAAAACCTGTATTTTGATATATTGGATGACATATTTTTGTTTCGGGAACGGAATGAGCTTTTATGGTTCGCATAATCGTTTCGACCCATTCGATCTATACCATCCATCCTTGTCCATTTAATTTATCTATCTCTGCCTATATATTGGCTGTTATAAACTGTAGCAGTGTTTTATTTTCTATTGTCTGCACGTACATTTCTTTCTCATCTCCTCTTTCCAATGGTAGACAACCCAAACCCTAATTCAAATTTTAAAATCAAACTTCAAAATTTAAACTCCACAAACTATGTCATATAATATATCGATGGAAAGCACTCGACGACCGCAATCTAAATTTGTAATTCGTTTTTGCAATCGAGGTTCGGTTTGGCCAGAAAACGATGAAGAAGTCTCGACGGTTGAAACTGAGGTTTTCGACCAAACGGTGGATCGTCGATTTTACTCGGGAGGGGAAGGCTTATAGAGGTTACGATGCAGGTCTCAGAAGTGGTGTTCATCCATGCCAGAGATGATGATTATCACTAGAAATGGCATGCAAATGTGGTTGGCAACGGCTATTGCAGGGGTGGTCGGAAGCGATCTCGTCTATGGGGATGGAGGCGGCTCATCAAGGGGGTGGCGGCAATGGCCTCTGATCAGAGTGAATCCGAACGTGATAGTGGCAAAAATTGCATGAAGATCGGCGGCTAGGGTTCTAGGTCACGCTGTGTTAGGCGTGCGCTAGGTTCGTGAAGGTGACGATTTACATTTATACCCTTTATTTAGTTTTAATTTGTCAATCTTCTAACATTAATAACTTAGACATATGAACTCCGATTTGGACGAGGTTACTTGCATTGGGTTCATATCAAAATTCCGGACAATATGGAACTGGTATGGTCGAATTCTGAGACTGCTGAAATTTTGGGCTTTATTTGTATTTTAATTTGACTAAAAATAAAAGATGACCGATTTAATCCACTCACAATACTAAATCATTATATGTTAGTTAAATTAAATTTATGATGTGATTAGAAATTTATTGATTCCTATTTGGTATTTTAAATTGTCATCTAATATTTTTTTTGAATTTATATTGAATATTTAAATTGTTAGTTAAATACCTGATAATGATAACAAGTTAATTGTTGTGATTTATTGGTTGATTTGAATGATGATTGTGAAGGATGCTTGATTGTGAAGGATGCTTAATTGTTGACATTTTGGATTATTGGATGTTTATATCTATGTTATCACTATGAGTTGAAATGATACATACCCGAACAATCCTATAGCTTAGGGAAAAATCGTTATGGGTTGAAATGATAAACCCGAGCGATTTTATGGATTTGGAAAATTGTGATTCGGGATACCGGTTGAAAAGATATGTATCTGGAAATCTAAACTTGTTGCGGGTTGAAATGATATATATCTGTCTCGCTTAACCATAGGGTAGAAAATTATATACGGACACCGGATTGGTAAAATTAAATGATTTTAAATCCTTTTTTGAATCCTTTTAAATGATATTATTTTAAATGAAATAAAATTAGATTTATATGAACTGAATTATTTTCAAAATCCAAGCTTTTAAAATGTTGAAATGAAATTGGTTTAAATGAATTGTTTAAAGAATTTAAATTCAAATTTTAAAATTGAATTTGAATATAATTGAAATTTATCAAAATTGAGTTATTTTAAACGTTTGAATATTTAAACTTTGAAACCTGTTGGATTTGAAGTGGTTTAAATTTATTATTCAAACATGGATTCGAAGTCGATATAAATTGAAATGGTTTTTGAATGAGAATTTTAATTGAAACATTTAGCCTTTTGAATTGAAATCATTGAACTGGGTTTGATTTAAATTGAATTTTTGGAACTAAAATTGATTCGAATTGATTTGTAAAATTGGAAGAAATAATTCTAATTTGAAAACTATTTTCGATAAAAACTCTTTTAGTGTACAAACTCTTTTAACATATAAACTATTTTTCTCATATAAATCATTTTAATATATTAATAAGTTTTGATGCATTAACTATTTTTAATATATAACCTATTTTAATATACGAACTATTTTTAATATATAAACTATCTTAATCTATAACATATTTTTAGCATATTAAATATTTTAATATATGTACCATTTTAAATTTATAAACAACTTTTATACATATTAATATGATTTTGAAGTGAATATGATATTTTGATATGAAGTATGAATTATTTGAAATGTAAAAGAACCATCTGGTGTGTAAAATATAACGTTTGGTTTAAAGAGGCCGAGGTCGGATATTGTTATACTCTCTACCAATTCCGAAACTACTTTAACAACTGTGCACATGGTAGAGAATCCAAAACGAAGTAGGATGGTTTGGAGAACGCTACTGTATGAGGTATGAACGCAGCCCTCACCCCATTGGTCAGCTTGAGATGGATAAAACAGGAGCAATTGATGGGGTAAGTGGGGCTTCGCCTCCGATCGGACACACTTCTTCGATACCATATCTGTTACTTTGTGATTGATTTGGTGGCCACCTTTGATATAATTATGAGAGAGTTTTTTCGAGGTGGACGGTAGCTGCAACTATGCGTTACCACCAGCCCGAATGTGCAAACGGTAGAATCCTACCCTGGCATTGTCTCGTTTTGCCTTGTCATCCTCCTTGTCGAGCACACTACGATTTTGGTTTGTTTTGTACCTATGGAGTGCTCTCTGATAGCCCACCGGTTTGGTGGAGTTTACAGTACTGTATAGACTACATCATTATATAAATATGTTAAGGGGGATATGGGTAATGCCTTGATGCTATTTTAATACTTTACTTTATTGTAGACATATTATAATAGCGTAGTATTATATATGTAGTTAGTTTAACGGATCCTTAGGGGATGGAATTCTGAACATCTCTTAAGTTATTGCACGCACGTTAGACACTGGATAGGAGATGCAAAATCCAATAAACATCTCTGAAACCGTTATACTCATATTTACTTATTTTGATTTAACTTACACAAGATCTTTTACTTTTGACTTGAATGTTTTGTCTTTTCGATACGCTCGGGTCAACCTAAGCTTTTCAGTGTCGAAGACTATTTATGGAGGACGAAGATGGAGATTTGTATACCATTTATTATCACTCCGCTGTATCATGTTGTTCCGCTGCATTATTTATTTATTTCTGTTATATGTATAACTCTGATATTGTAAAAGTGTAATCAAATGTTATTTATAAAACAGCTTCATGAACTGTTATTTGATTATAATATTTTGTCATTCCGTTGTGAGATTTTATGTTTTATTTTTCCTTCTTTTCTCTTATTTTCTTATTCACCCCATTAACAATTCTCCCTTTTGAATGGTTTGAGTTGACATGTGTGGTTTATTTTCGATTTAAACCATCCGAAAATGTGGGTCGTTAGAAGGAGTATGCTTTAATTATAGGAAAGAGTGCATGGTCTTAATATCCGTAGGCGATCTAAATCAGATGATGAGCGAAGTACGGCACTATGTCAGCATGTGTTGGTACCAAATAAAGGAGTAGGATTGTAAATAGGTCGAGAACATCATTAGTCCTTATCGGTCAATTAAAAAGATAGGGGTTACACCTAATGGGCTATCAATTCTACTAGTACACGGACTACATTGGGTCATGCATCGCCATGTTATTTGCAATCTTATTTGTTAGGAAGTAAGGCTAGGTAACCCTATTAAGTAGATCTTTCAAATCATGCATGAGGTAGTTCATGGAGCTGAGTCCACAGTCGGTGGGCTGAATCCACTATATTTATAGTTCGTAGAGCCAAGCCTACAACTACGAAGCGGTAATAAAATACCTAAAAATGCAAGTTAGATTACTATTAAATTATTGTAAATCCGTTAATACGCACTATGGGAGTTCCTCGGTATGCACGACGATGAAATCGTGATACGCGAGGGTGATGGATCTTGACAGGGTGCTGATATAGAGATATTAGTGAGGATAGTATCTAGGTCCAATTGGGGACCATAATACTTATATATATATATATGAATGGTTTTAGTGTACTATGGGTAGATGGGACATATCGTACACGTACGTGGAGTCGAAGCGACTAAGTAAAACTAAAATACATAACATGAAATACATAAACTCATGTTATGTGTTATGTGTTATGTGTTAAGTGTACAATTTACCAGCGACTAGAAAGTTGTTCTAATTACCTCCTCGTTACAAGATAAAGGATATCTTAAAAGGACGAGTACTAGTACAAGGTGGGGACATTTAAAGGATGGGTTCCTTATCCAAGCTCAATACTGACAATGATACCAGACCTTGGAAGGGTCAAATCTTGATCAGTAACTATATGACCAATTATATTTTGTTATTCCGCTGTAAGTTATATTGTTAGTGCTCTGATATACATTTATTTGTTTGTTCCAGGATACCAAACTAACGATCCGTACTTTGGTGGGCTTGGATTTAGCAATAATTCGGGCCCAATAGGGTGAGGGGGGTTACATTTGGTATCAATGCTTAGGTTTAGTTAATCTTAAAAAAAAGGTTAGGAAACAAGGAGTGAATGTATTTGTATTTTGCCTATAAATATAAACACATTATATTATCTCTGTCTTCGCCACCTTAGCTTTGGCTATACTGAGAAACTCTAGTCTACTTATATGGTGCAATCGCCTACCATTTTGTTCTAATTCCTACCTTCGTGATTTAAATTTCCTATCCATTCGTTATTTACCCCATTATAAATCTAGTGCCACTTCTTATTATCTGGCCTAAAATAATTTTAAATTTCAAATTTTTTCTTCTTCAAAGAAATTAGTGAATTATAGATGCTCTATATATTCCCAAAGGAACAGTTTTTGTAAAATCATTTATAGAAAATTTTCAATTTAACTATATATATATATTCAATATTTTATAAAAGTTTTTTTTCAAAATACAGTATTTAAACTTATTTTTATCATTCGCTTTCCTAATGTATTACTTATAGATTTTTCTCAACTTTTAAAACTATTTTCTATTGGTTCGGACTTAGAGTGAATTTCTAACAATTCTTTCTTTTGGACTTCTCCTTCTTTAACTTTTTGACTTACCGTCTTCCAAATATTAAAATCTTGCTATCATCTTAGGGCAATTACTTTAACCTTCCTTCGGGAATACTATTGCTTTAAGATTTGAACAACATATGGATCCTTATTTTACTCCTGTTTGGATTTGCTGTACATCATCAATCAGCATCATACGGAGATCCATAATCATTGGGTTATCAAGGGACCAACTAGGGAGTCGCATACTATCCAGCTTCAGGGACCTTCCATATGCTGCATTCATGCTCTTTTTAAGTCAACGGCTTTCCCTACGATCTATTTCTCATGGGGTAATCGAGATAGGTGTATATTTTCAAATTCTTCCACTATTTCGACTCATAATCAACTTATCTGTATTTCAACATATGGTTTTAACTATTCTATGGTCGAATTTATAGAATTTAGCGAACTAAGAAATGCTAATTAATGCGGTGTTAAAGTGGAGTCATTTTGGCTCTAAATGGCCAAGATTCAAAATAGGCAATTTACAAAAGGAATGATCAACCTAGTGCTTCCCACAGTCGACAGCGTAGCGGTCGACCGCTGAACCCGAGGGGTCAATTGTTGCCTGTGTAAAATCAATTATTATGCCTGTGTCAAGTCAATTCATTTCTATTCCCCGCTCTCCTTTATCTTAAACAATTTCCAAAACCCCAACCCTTCTCTCTCTCAACCGTCAACCATCCCAGCCCCACCTAACTACCAACCAGGATTGTCGACCCTGCCAAAATTTGAACAACACCTAGTTTCCCCATTCTTACCCAAATTTATCCCAGAAACAATGCCATCTCACCGTAGCGACCTAGCCGTCCAACACCCAAAGCTGACCCCATAGGAATTAGCGTGGTGTCAAAACGACAAGCACGTTGTCAAGATTTATGTGGGATCAGTACGTTTCAAGATTCTACGGGGCAAGCATTAAATTTCTAGGATCTTGTTGTTTTTGGATTAGAAATCTATTCATTGCTATTAGATTATATTAGATTTTGCACTATAACTTATTTCAGGACGTATGCTATTTAAGGTGTGTAAATCTATTCTACCCATGTTTGATATCTAATTTTAAGGAGCATGAAGCTACCTTATCGTCCGAAGTAAAGGGGATGGAGATTGGGTCTACAAACTTGTGGTTGTGTGGGATCCTACACACCAGAGCTATAAGGAATGATTTAGAGGATATTAAGATGACTTAGGAAGTCATACTTGACTGGATCTTTCTATCGAGAGCGCATGTCTAGGCCTAGAGAATTTACAGCCCCGGGCCCATCTGATATCATCTGCATTCTCCAATATAAAATTATCCCTGTGATGTGGAGCTACAATCAATTTTTGCCCCTAGTCCAAAAGGCAACCTATGCCATTATAGGTGGTATTGAGGTGAACTAGACCAGGGTGATTACGACTCATTTTGCGGGTCTAGGTATAGCAGGGACCTAGAGGAGCTCCATTCCCTACTCTAATCTTTTCACCGCCATTTTTAGACAATTTGAGATCAACCTTTGAGGTGAGCAGTCACATACAAATATGCACATGTCATTGGATAAGGCCTCGCTCAAGAAGATGAGAATTGAGATTGAGGAGTTGTCTGTAGTTTTTGAGGAGCAACATCATGGGGCTAAGCGGGCACATACGGATTGGAACCCTTGGCCCGACCAACAGGCCAAACGGTATCAGTAGTAAGCCTAGGGTTGTGAAGAGATCCTGAAGTCTCTGATCCAAATGGAGGTTGGATTTCAAAATATTGAGCAAAGGCAGCAGAGGATTGAGGAGAGGCAATTGGCGATGCAAGAGGAGAAGCAGCGCAAGGGGAATAAGTTTGGAATGCATATCTGCTATAATTCGATCACTTGGATGCAGCCATGGTTTTAGCTCTCGCAGACGGCGAGCTCATAGTCCTTAGTTAGTAGTATTTGTGTTTCCTTCTAGTATTTGTTTCCTTTTTTATTCGGGTTGTAAGCATTAGTTGTTGCTATTACGTAAAATCACGTAGATGTAATGGAAATGTTCCTTTTTATGTATTTTCTGTGTAGACCGCTATTTTATGGGAAAATAATTTTAAAAAAATCAGAAAAGACACTTAACCAATGCAGAGGAAAAGCAAATAGTAAAGACTGGAAGTTAAGAAATAAATTAAGAAAAATTATTTAACAGCTATTAATATAAAAATAAAATAAGATTGTAAGTCCTAAAAATAAATAGGAAAAATTTTTGAAAAATAAATTTCAGTAAACGAAGGACAGGGGAAGGATGTTGCGCAACCATGGTTCAACGTATTTACACCTTAAAGATTGAAATTTGTAATAGAACTTGTGTGTTGGTTGATATTATTAAAGAAAGGTTTTTAAAAATTTAAAATTTACCGTATAATCGAATACAGTCCATTATGGATGCTAAAGGGTTGACCAACCCCTGATTTAAGGAGGTGTGAAAAGTTTTGTTTTGAAAACCCTATACATATATACTTTCAGAATAAAATACTCTTGCAAATAAAATTTAAAACAAAATTTTATGTTAGGAAATTTTTTATTGATACTTTGAAAGGTAATATAAAATTATTTTTGAATCGAAACTGAAGAAATTTCCAAATTTTGAAAATGCCACATACGTGATATAGGGGAATAGTCGATGGGTTGGTTAATATAGATTTTACTATGCGGTAGAAGTAGCAGTAAAATAAAATACGATTAGTGATAAGGAAATTGTTATAGTTATGGAATCTTTTCCAATATATATTGTCAATAGGTGAACAAAAAGTTGATTTTGAAATAACCCTATTTTAAAACTTTAAACAAACTAAAATTTACTTATGCAAACTATACTTGGAAAAGTTGGAAGAAGATATCTAGGCATAATTAAAGTTAAAAAATAAAGTGGGAAGTTGGGTATACAAGATAATAAGAATGAAAATATGAAATTTTCCATTTCAAACCCTTTTCTCAACATAAAGAAATAGGTTTAGAAAATTGAATTTTTCAAATTTGGATGTTCATAATGGTGTGCTAGGATTTTGGATGGTAGGAGTCCGGTGAAAAATTAGTTGAATTATTGCATCTATTCGTAGAAGTGTGGGAAAATTTAGATGTAAAAACAAGTTTTTGGTTTTCAATAGTTGAACGCATATAAAACTACCAATATATTCAGGATGTTTGTATATTTTAGAAACTGGTTTAAAAGAATGCATTCATATAGAAGACGCCGATTAGAATTATTCTACATACATAACATATCTATTGTGACATAAAGTGCACTTGTGCATGATTGATTGCAAAATTGTTTGCGTACTAATTGATTTGATAGCTTAGAATAAATGTATATTATGTTACATTGTTCGTCCTTGAGGAATTTCGGAGATGAAATTCTCTTAAAGGATGAAGAATGTAACACCCAGTAATTTTATTGGTAATTAGTTTAAAATAAATTAATTAAACGCTAAAACACAGAATTTTTATAGGTCATAATCTAACTATAAAACTTGCACCATTAGGTTCGTGGCGATTTTCTAATCAATTTTCATATATAAAGTTTTGCGATCGAAGTTCAAACGAAAAGGTTATTGACATTTGAAGCTTTGGAATAAGATATGATTATATATATAATTAAGGAAATAAATAATAATTAAATAATGTTAATTTCAAAAGGTTAAACTCAATGGTGGCTTAGATGTTAGGAAAGTGTTAGCATGAAGCAAATTATAACAATCAGTTAAACAAAGTATACAACTAAACAAATCAGCGCAAAAATAAAATTCACCGCAAAACAACATGAACGGTCGACCCAAGATGTTCCCAGGTCAACTGGTAGCGGTAGACCAAAGGGCTTAGGCGATCGACCATTGCCAGTGTTGAATCAACAATAAATAGAGGCCTAAATAACCCAAATTTAAAACAGTTTAATCGAACGGTTTGCATTGATTTGAAACCCTATAAATATAGACTTAGACTCCCACTTCCAAACTCATGTTTTCTAATGGACACAGAAGTTCTGCCACTTTCTCTTCTCCACAAATTTATAAATTATTAAATTAGTTCTGGTTATACATATACATAAATTTGGAGAATTGTAGAAGATGATAGAGAAGAGGAATAGAGTCAAATCAAATCGTCAAAGCAGAGGTAAACTGTATATCCAGATCTGAAATATGAATCAAATCCAAATCTCTTTTTTAATCTAGATTTCTAATAGATCTGTATATGGTTGCATTATATACATAAACATACATATAAATATATATGTATGTGTGTATGTATCTGTGTGTATGTTTTCTTCCAAAAAAATCTGTGTATGTGTCCAGATAGGGAGAAAAATGGAGTCAAAGTGGAATAACAAGGATTGGATCCAGAGATTTGAAATGCTAAAATAGCAAGTGAGAATATTATATGCTTTTGTATAATGTTATATCTATATCATTTTAGATCTATTCCTATATGCCTGAAATACTAAATTAGAATTGTAGATTAAATCTATACATATGAAATGAAATTGATAACCCTATCTACATATACTGTAATTGTTAACTTGATATTTATATATATTATATGAATGCAGCCTGGAAAATGTTTGGGATATCAGCAGTGTAGCGACCCGTAGTTCCATACCCTTTGAGTTGGTAATAATTCACTCACGTTCAACCCAAATAATACAGAAGAGCGAATAACTAGGGTAAAGAATAAGAGAGAAGAAGAAATAGATGCAACAATACAGAATCTCACAATCATAGCGGAACAAAATATAATATATAACGACCGAATTTTTTTACAAAAAAATCTGTAACTGATCTATACTTACAATGATCAGAGTACAACACTCAATACATCAAAATGGACAATTATGTAACTTTTCCTTACACGGTAGGAATATAAGCCAAGTACGGAGATACCTCTCTATCATTCAGCTCGTCTCCTAAGCTTCATAACATTCTATCCTGAATCTGTAATACTCGGTCTGACCCAAGAATTATAATAAAATAACTTTCGAGTTAGTCTGGAAAACCAACGTGAGAAAACACACTCTATTTGTATTATTAGAGCTATCAAAATCCTTTGAAAAACAAAGGTATCTCGTAAGACCGCGTCACACATAAACACGACGGATTTTTACCTTACGATAACCAAATTTTTTTATAAAAAATCCAGTGATATTATAGTAGTGTCTAAATACAAATACCTACTCAAATAGCTGAAATTGTTGCATTAATTAATTTCCATCATACCAGGCTCTACAAAAAAAACCGTAAACTCGTATTGGAGAATGGATTCCAATGAATGACTGGGCTACTGGGGCACCGCCCATCACAGTACACCTCTAGAACAATGTACTGAGACCACGCCTGGATCCCCTGCTACACAAGGTCAACCTACCTCTAACCTGGATAGACTGAATATGTTATCACGCAGGTGTTCCCAACCTTGCCATCGAGCGCTCCTTCCATGCACAACCATACCATAAATAATAGGTTTCAAAAGACATCTAAAAAAGTGATGACATACCATAATTGGGTGTGACCCACTTAGCCTTACTGCATCTCCCTTGTTTATTCATTCCCGGTTGATGAGGTTCGAGGCTAAGCATTACCTTTCAAGAACAATTTTACTTAGAATGCTCATCGTCCTCCAATGACGATGTTCTATAGAATTCGTCCATACAAGTTGTCCTGGGTCTGGACAAACCGAATCACCGTCTTCGTCATTTTCATGGTATTCATTCGTTACGTTCAAATCGGATCAAAGTTGTTTTTGGATAATTAAATCCGATCCCGATCTCTTCGAAACGATTAACGAAATTGGTCAATTATTGATAGTCGGTTATTTAACTATCAATAAAACATTCATAAGCAGATACTAGGCCTTATTTTAATTTTCTAAAAATATTCTCAAAATATTTTTATAAGATATATATATATATATATATTCAAACCCTTCCAATATTCCAATAGTGGAAATCAAACTTAAATCCTTATATCCTTAACAGGATAATTTTTTTCAAGTCATTTCAATACGCAGAATATATTTTTCTTGCTTCCAATTATAACTCATCCCTTTGAAAATATTTTCTATATTTGAAATCTCGAAGTTAAATATTTTCAAATTCTTTCCGTCCAATACTTAGGAATATTTATAATCATATTCTCTAAGATCTTTTATTCCCAATATTCAGGAGGTAGTCCATTTATTTCCTATTTCTCAAAATTCTTTATAAATTTTATTTGTGACCCCTTAATATTTCCAAAGTCGAATGCACTTGCATATACCTCCAAATACCCGTTTCTAACTTCTTTTATGAATTCTAATTCATTTATGAATTTCTCGTATTTTAACACTTTGGACTTATTCTTAAAGCTCCTGAAATCCCACTATAAGATTTCTCTTCTAAAGTCATACTCGTTTAAAAAAATTTGCTTCTAATCTCGAGAGAATTTATGAATAAACTCAATCTTTTAAAGTTATATATATAAGATAAGTGTTTTTAGGAATAGTAGTTTACTTGTAAAATATGTTTAAGTAAAATTTAAAATATCAAAACATTTTAAATAACATCAATAACTCGTTTCCAAATCATATTTAAATAACTAATTAATTTACAAGGCTAATTAATAAAAATTAGAATTTATTTCAATAAATATTAAATGTTAGAATAACTAACTTTTCGGTATCTCAAATCTTAGTTTTAAGTTACATAGTATAGCAATTTAAAAATCCCATTTAAACAATTTTAATCTCTAGATAAATATCTATTTTAAAAATCCAATGTTCCTAATTCCAATTTTTAATCCCCCTCGGTTTGTATCACCTCGGCTATATTTTAATTTTATCACGATTCTTACATGCAGAAATAATTCTATTATTTCTTTCCCAACGATTTCCTTAACTCGGTATAAATTCACATTGTAAATCTATATTTTCGATTTATCAACTGGCTATCATTTTCCTTATTTATAAACATTGTTTTATAATTTATAAACTCCTTTGAGTTTTACTTGTTTATAAAACAAATCTTATTTATAAAATACCATTATATAAGTTCATTTCTTATAAATTCCATTTATACTTCCAATCTATATTTAACATTTACTTTAACTCCTTTTCATATTTCCAGATACCATTTATAAATTCTTTTATACAAGTCGTTTTTAAAATCTCCATTTAAAAATTCACAATAGTTAAGTATAACCAAAAATCAAATATATTTTCTAATTCAATTTCTTTAAATAACTCCAGTTCCTATATATATATATATATATATATATATATATATATATATATATATATATATATATAAAATTCCGTTTAATTCCATAAATTTTAAAATATATTTATAGTTTTAAAATTATTAAAATTAGGACTGTGCTACGATAACATCTGGTAATTCCAATCACTATAATAATCTATAATAAATTGTTCTACACAAATCATATATCACTATATACAAAAAAAAATAACAACATATTTGAGGAATCCAGTTGAATCCCTCCAACCTATTTTTCTGTATCCACAGATGTTATTACAACACTAAAAATACCAATCCCACTTCTAGGGGGATATCACTGTATATAGGGTCATCCGCTATTATGAGGAGAGCATAGGGTCTCATCCACTATAATATGTGGGAAGATCACTCCAAATACTAATATATGTATATACACTACTATATATATATCATATATCATTCATCAGATAATAATTATTAAATCAATTATGCATCCAATAATTAATTTTTAATCATTTTTAAAATTAATTCGATAATCCAAATGAGTGAGAAATTTTCTCACCTTGATTTTAAATTCGCCAAACATCAAATTGATTTCAAAAACTCCTAGGTTGTAGTCCGTACCACTACTAATTCTATAATTCTGCTTTGTACAATTTATGACCTCGCACGAGTCCGATATGAATTTATGAATATTTGAATTAATTGAATATTAAATTAATAAAAAAAAATTAAAACTTAACTTATCTCAACTCTCAAATAAGCTACAGCTCCAGGTTGTGGATACCACCCATGGCCGATGCTTATCAGCTGCCTGCTCCTAGAAATAGTCGCAACTCGTAACAACTTTGATCGCGGACTGAACCCATGGGTTCCTCCAGGTCTGATGTGCACGTAAATGTGCATATTTTTACCACCATATTTAATCTATTTAAATTAAATAAATGATCATATTAGGTATTTTAACTTGTTTTAACCAATATCCATATTAATTCCAAATTGTCACATATCCATCTTCATATGAAGGCAAAACGGTCATTTATGTGCATATATTTCTTTAAGAAAAATTAATTGAAAATTTATATATATTTGTGTAGGAATTTGATCTCAAATAGGAGTGGTTTCATGAAGACATATGCATGCACAAAATGAATACAAAGGAACGAAGATGGAAATAATTCAAAGTGAAGAACATGGAGGACCCCACCTACTCACCTACCTCAATGAACAAATTAGAGGCTAGTGCACATGCTTATGGAATTAATGGCTTCATGTACACTTAAATGATGATTAGTAGAAGCTAATTATTATTTGGCCTCCACACTTTCTTAAGGGTGGTTTGGTCATTCTTCAAATTATGCATTAGGGTTTCATGCTTGTATAAATAACCCCTTATGTTTCATGTAATCTCTTCTTACTTAGTCTCTCTTTAGATTATTTTAGGCTCAAAATAAAAGAAAGCTTCTCTTTTCTTTTCATGGCTATTTAATCATTTTTATTTCATGTAATTTCTTGTTATGCAATTTTAAATACATGATCTTTTCTTCTTTTTTGTTTATTTTCTTTCATGTTGTAGTGTAGATTTCTTTTATTTTTCATGCGAGTAGAATAGTGGTTCTCTTTTCCATTAATTTTCATTTTTCTTTTCTTTTCTTTTTCTTTCATATTGCTAGCCACATTTGTTAATCAAATGACAAATATAAGAGGCTAAACCCCTTCAATTTAGGGATAATGAAGCTCTCTAATTATGTAGCTTCAACTATTTGTTTATTCATGCTCTCCTTTTGTGCTTAATGATGATCGATGAAGTGTTTTATTTGTTGTTCTTGTTTTGAATTTTATAGCCTATATTGTTGATACCAAATAGGCTATGCTTAAACAATCACTAACACAAATGCTTCTTCATCAAAATATGATTATGGCATAAGAAAGTGAAAATTCAAATTTGATGGTCTATATTTCTAATCAATAGTTAATAGGTCATATTTAAAATAGATTTCATTTTCATTTTCTTTGTCAAGTTTCATGAAAGTTAGTAAGTGCTTTAAGAGGTGTGTTATAGTTTGATGGCTTATGTTGGCTAATCAATAGCACAAATATGTCATACTTATGATAAGCACATCAATTAAAACACTAATGACCGTAAAAGAGAGATCATGATTTAATATATGTTGAACTATGTGATCTAGAGAGTATATTTATTCTTTAAATTGTCACTTAATTCTTATATTTGCATCTCTTTTTTTTAGTTAGTTAGTTAATTTTCTAATTTTTTAGCTTAACTTTCACTCGACTTTGGTATAATTTGATTTAATAGAATTTTTAAAATTACCAATTCCCTGCGGATCGACCCGTATTCGCCACGTATTACAGGTGTACACCATGCGCTTGCGGTTATTTTAATTTGAAAATTTGTTCGGCTATTTTCTAGTTCATAGACATTTAACCGTCCAAACAAGTTTTTGGCGCCGTTGCCAGGGAATTGTTTTGATTTTGATTTTCTATTTTTCGGATTATTTTTGTGTGATTTTATTTGTTTGTGTGTTTGTTTGCATCTTTTTAAAAGAAAAAAAAAATGTTGTGTGTTTTTTTTTTTTTTTGGGCTTCCATTTTGCTTTGTTAGCTTGTTGCCTTTTCCATTTTCATTTTTGCATTCCAATTGAAAAAAAAAGTTTCATTTCGTTTGCAATTTACATTTCCAAGTTTCTGAAAGAAAAAAAATATATACAATGTGCATTGCCGCACATACACAGTGCAAACTGCCTCTGTCCTTCCCCTTCATTCTCTGTTTTTCTATTCTCCAATTGTCCATACAATTGCTTGCCTCTGTTTGCCTATACCTATTTCTGTGTACTGACCACTTCCATCCATATCACACCACAAGTACAGTTCCATTACTTCAACTTCACAAATCACAAATCCTGCTCATACAACCCCACATTCCTGCCATCAATTTCCTTCAACTTCCTACATCACTCAAACCATCAAGTTTACATCATCCATCCATTGACTTGCCTTCTTCCTCCAGCCATTCACACTTACATATTTGCCATTTACTTGCACCAATCTTCATCATCTACCCCTCTCCTCTGTCAAACAACCCCACTAACTGTTGCAATTGCTTGCTGTCACAACTTGCTACCATCACTCATCGCATACCCATCATCTCACTTTGACTGCCACACTCCACTGTCAAACTCACTGAACATCCCTTCAAATCTGCTCCTCCTCTTCAATTCACTTAGCAGTCATCCACAACATCACCGAATCTCTGCTAACCATCATCACCACTCTCTATACCCTCTGACCATCACCACGTACCATCACACAACAAACACTGCCACCAATTAACCCACAATCTGCCACCCACAGTCACCATCGAAACCACAAACCGCCTACAACACACAACCATCATAAACTTCAGCCTCAGTCTCAGTCTCGTCATCTTTTCAATACCAAACAATAGCAGCAGCACCACTCAACAACCCACCATTGCATATACATCCCTGTCCACCCCTTGCTGCCTTGCTCCACCCCACTTCACTACTGCAGAAAGCAGCAGCCACCCCCGACAACTTCCATCACCAACATACAGTCTCCCCACTTCACTGCCAAAGACCATTCCCCCTACTTCAACTACAAGCTACCAGACATACCACTTCATCACTTCTTTCCTCCAACATCCTCCATTTCCACGCAATTGCCTACAACAGCCACTCATCCACAACGCTTACTGCCAAGCAACTCACCTTCATTTACTGCCGAAAACATTACTGCTTCGACTGCTACACACCAAACACCACAACCTTCGTGCTCGCATATCGGCACCAATCGACTCCACCCTCCTCCAGAACAACCTCCACCTCGAACCACCTTGACTGCAACCCCCCTCCAATATTCGAGCAATTTTTCAACTTTAAACGTCTGCCATCGACCGTTCACCTTCACACGAATCACTCACCAAAATCGACCACGAGCCACGGACTCGCTGTCGACTTCAACGCCCAGTATACAGATCCAATCAATAACTCGCAACCTTGCTACCATTTCCAAACCCAATTCGAAAGATAAAAAGCGTAATGGAATTTTAATTAAAAATTTGGTTGAGAAAATTTGTTTATCGTGAATGAATTATTCGCTGAAATGATTTTGGGGGAGGAGTTACAAAAGAAAAAGAATTTTGTTTTGAATAGGTTTTGGGCCGGGTAGCTTTAAGTCAAAGACTTGTATACTCTTTTTTTTTAAATTGGTTTCTTTTGATTTTGTGGCTGGGGTGAAACTAAGCTTGTACTCTTTCATTTTTTTCATTGTTGTTATTTTGTCATTTTGTTTAATTAGTTTAAGTTTTTTAAAAAAAAATACAAAAACACGTTTGAATTTGTCTTGTTGTTATTTATTTTATTTTCGTTTGTTTTGTTTTAGTTTTAATTTGTTTGAAAGTCTATCTTCCAAAAAAAAAAGTTGCATATATCTTGTTTTTATTTCAGCTTGCAAAAGCAGAATTTCAAAAGAAGAAGAACCGCTGCCAAAAATAAATTGCTTGTTTATCTATTGTTTTAGTTACTTTGCATTGTTGATTGCTTGCATTTGCATTTATATATAAAAAAAATTCAAAAATTCAAAAACAAAAACAAAAATCCATTCGTAGTTGCATTGTTAATACACATTTAATTTCCGTTTTGCATCCCATGTTAAATTTTTGTTAATAATAATGGTTACACATCGATAACAATTAATTATGTATTGATAAGTTGTCTTCTTTGAACAATTTAATTTCTTGGTGTCTAGGCTACGGCAGAGTAGTAACCATTTATAAATATTACGGTGATTCTTAAATATTATACTGCTTTTTCCTCTGAATGTACTTAAAACTTCGGCTACATTGCTACGGTGATTCGTGGTACACCGATAACCCCTGCCCGTTACCTGGTTGAGAAATATTTTTGTTGATTTAAGACAAAGTGTGATTATACAATTTTGGGTTGATTTAGGATAAACCGCTTGTAATTAACCACAACATTCATTTAGTTGCATTAGTTCATGCATATTTTACAAAAAAAAAAATCAAAATCAAAAACTATTTTTTTTTTGTAATATTCCTTTTCTTTTGAAATTTTTAAATCCTTTTTTTTTTAAATTTCAGAAATTCAAAAAAAAAGTAGAAAAACCAAAATCCAAAAAAAATTATAAAACCTTTACAAAAACAAAAAAAATTGAAAAATAAAAAAAACAAATCAAAAATCAATTTTCCATTTTGAAAAATAAATTCTGTTTGTACACATTTTACCTTTACAAAAAAAACCAAAAACATTCTTGGATATGTCCGATTTTCCCCACTCACTTGAATTTTATAATAGTTGTGAAAATCAATATAATCCATATGATTTCACTGCAAATTCGTATGGATATTTTGAAAGCTTTTGTATAAATAATTCAAATTTCAAAGACAAAGTTTTCAAAAATGATGATCAACCCTCAAATCTCGAAAATAGCATTTCAACTTTACTTGAACTCTCTATACAACAAAATCAAAGTATAAACGATTTGTGTAACCCATATTTGTGCAATAGTTCAAGTCAAAATAATAAAAATTTGAATTCACTTCAAAATTCAAATGATTTCGAGTATAACCCATAACAATTCATTTCGAGTTTCAAAATGGATTTCAAAATCAAGATCAAAATGTGAACCAATTTTCAAATAATTTTGCCAATGGGAATAGTTTCAATAACGATACGATTGAAAACTTTGGTTATCAACAAATTCAAAATGATTTTTTTTAAATTAATAATCATGAATTTGATTTGTTGACTAAATGGAAAAAGATAACGCGGATTTATTACTTGAAAAATACAAAAGTTTTCGTGAAAATCATAATCAAATCTCAACTTGCGAAGAATCAAATAATAATCTACCGTTTATCGAAATTGAAAATTTTGTTCTCAACAAATCCAAATCAAAAATTCTCAAGTTAATAGCTACAAATTGGATTTTGTTGAGCAAATGAATGAAATTTACGATGATCACATGAATTCGTTGTTTGAAACATATATGAAACGACGTGAAAAACAAAATCAAATTCCAACGTGTGATGAGTCAATAATAATCCATCTTTTACCCAATTCGACGGTTTTCAAATAATAACTTTTGAAATTGAAAATAACAATCTTAATGAAGTTGTTGAAAACATGGTAATTGAGTTCGATTTCAATTCTTTTGAGGGTATGAAACCAAATTTAAAATTTGATCTTCCTTTTTACGATTTTGAAAATTTGAATACAACAACTTTGGATTTTGAACTTGAGACATGTAATAAAGTTGTTGATAATCCAATAAAGGATGATGAATTTAAAGAACATGAATTTTTTAGACTTTTGGAAAATGAGTTGTTAAATTTTGAAGGGGAAGATTTGAATCACCATTTCAATTTTGAAATCAATAAGTTTGAAAATTTTGTTGATGATGAGCTTAACTTTCTATTTAGCGAAAATAAACTTGAATTCCAATCAATTGTTATATCTACCCCAAAAATCATTGAAAATAAAACAACTCATACGATTTTTAATAAAACGACATTCGTTTTTTCAAATCCACATTCGATTCCAAAATCTTTTACAATTTGGTTTTTCGAGCTTAAGCTGTGTCTCGCATACTTGACAAGACAAATGAATCAAATCGGTCTTTGGAAGACCGTTTCATTTACTTTGTTATGATATACTTTCTGATCTTGTGTAAATACAATTAATTTTCATTTAAATAAAGGTCATGTTTTATTTTTATTTTTATTTTTCTCCTTCCACTTGAGTTGACTGTGGGGACACGGTTAAAATCAAGTGTGGGAGAGATTCATCTTAATTTTTAATTTTTCATGGTTTATTTTTGGTTTTTCTTTTAAAAACTCAAAAAAAACATTAAAAAAAAATCCCAAAAACAAATTTTCTTTTGATTTATTTTTAAAGAAACACTATAGGATAAATATATGGTTTTGGTTTATTAAATTGAAATTTTTGAAAATTTATTTGTCTTGACAAAAATAAAAATGAAGTTTGATTACAAATAATGATGGTTTAACTAGTATATAAGAAGATTCATACGTGTTAATTATGGAATATATCCTAAATGAAAATGTTTGTTCTAAAAAGTGGTTAATCTAAAGTAAAGAATATAACATTTTTTTTGTCTTCTAAGTTAAGTGGTGCTAAGATTATTTTGCAAAACTCTCTCTTTCAAAAAAAATTGAAAAAAACAAAACATTAGTATATATGTAAATATTTTCTATTAACACCTACGGTCGACAGGTGTACCCACTTGTGTGTACACTCGTCATGCTTGTACCTTTCTCACGTAAGCCTGAAAGACAGTGCTCGATCGGTATATCTGGCCTCAGTTTATCTAAGCTAGGTGTATATAAAAAAATTATTTTTAATAACGCCTACAGTCAATAGGTGTTCACACTCGTGTGTTCACTCGCTATGTTATGTATTCCCCTCACATAAGTCCGTAAGGCAGTGCATGAGTAATATATCTGGCCTCAATTTATCTGAGTTAGGCATATGTAAATATCGTAAATATCAATAAAATTTTCAAAAAAATAAGAGAGAGTAAGCAAATGAAATCCAAGCACTATTTTAACTTATTTGATTTGACTTGTTATTGAAAAGAATGAATATACCACCTTGATAAACTTTGATAATCAACTAAGGATCCATTTAATAATTACACTTTGTTATCAATCGAAACAGCTAGTTAAACTATAGTCTATTTTTTATGATAACTTTGTTTCTGTTGGAAACTTTGATGAGTAAATGACTTAAATTTTCAAGATAATGACCGAAACCTACACTTAACTTATTTTTGTCTATTTAAAAGTAAACCTTTCATTTGTAAAAAAATTCCAAAAACTTGCATTCATCTCTTTGTAAATAGATCTTGCATTTTGTAAATATTTTCATTCTGCGTTTGGATTTTGTGGGTAGTATCCATTGAAAATTCTCACGAGACAACACTCGTCCTATTGGGGACAGTCAGAGGTTTAACGGCTTGTTGCATACGCTCAATACAATCGTGCTTCCTACGAAAACGAATTTATCTTAGTTTTTTTCCTTTATTTGAAAACGAATAAAAAGATAAGTATGGGGGTATTTGATGTGCACGTAAATGTGCATATTTTTACCACCATATTTAATATATTTAAATTAAATAAATGATCGTATTGGGTATTTTAACTTGTTTTAACCAATATCCATATTAATTCCAAATTGTCACATATCCATATTCATATAGGGGCAAAACGGTCATTTGTGTGCATATATTTCTTTGAAAAAAATTAATTGGAAATTCATATATATTTATGTAGGAATTTGGTCTCAAATAGGAGTGGTTTCATGAAGACACATGCATGCACAAAATGAATACAAAGGAATGCAGATGGAAATAATTCAAAGTGAAGAACATGGAGGACCTCACCTACCCACCTACCTTAATGAACAAATTAGAGGCTAATGCACATGCTTATGAAATTAATGGCTTCATGTACACTTAAATGATGATTAGTAGAAACTAATGATTACTTGGTCTCCACACTTTCTTAAGTGTGGTTTGGTCATTCCGCAAATTATGGATTATGGTTTCATGCTTGTGTAAATGACCCCTTATGTTTCATGTAATCTCTTCTTATTTAGTCTCTCTTTAGATTAGTTTAGACTCAAATAAAAGAAAGCTTCTCTTTTCTTTTCATGGCTACTTAGCCATTTTTATTTCATGTAATTTTCTATTATGCAACTCTTGTTTATTTCCTTTCATGTTGTAGTGTAGATTTATTTTATTTTTCACGCAAGTAGAATAATAGTTCTTTTTTCCATTAGCTTTCATTTTTATTTTCTTTTCTTTTGCTTTCATGTTGCTAGCTACATTTGTTAATCAAATGACAAATATGAGAGGCTAAACCCATTCAATTTAGAGGTAATGAAACTCTCTAATTATGTAGCTTTAATTATTTGTTAATTCATGCTCTCTTTTTGTGCTTAATGATGATCAATGAAGTGTTTTATTTGTTGTTTTTGCTTTGAATTTGATAGCCTATGTTGTTGACACCAAATAAGCTATTATTAAACAATCACTAACACAAATGCATGTTCATCAAAATATGATTATGGCATAAGAAAGTGATTTGAAATTCAAATTTGATGGTCTATATTTCTAATCAATAGTTAATAGGCCATACTTAAAATAGATTTCATTTTCATTTTCTTTGTCAAGTTTCATGAAAGTTAGTAAGTGCTTTAAGGGATGTGTTATAGTTTGATGGCTTATGTTGGCTAATCAATGACACAAATATGCCATACTTATGATAAGCACATCAATTAAAGTACTAATGACCATAAAAGAGAGATCATGATTTCATATATGTTGAACTAAGTGATCTAAAGAGTGTATATATTCCCTAAATTATCATTTAACTCTTATATTTGCATCTCTTTTCTTTTAGTTAGTTAGCTAATTTTCTAATTCTCTAATTCTCTAGATTAACTTTCACTCGACTTTGATATAATTTGATTGAATAGAATTTTTAAAATTATCAATTCTTTACGGATCGACCTGTATTCATCACGTACTACAAGTGTACGCCGTGCGCTTGTGATTATTTTAATTTGAAAATTCGTTCGACTATTTTCTAGTTCATAAACATTTAGCCGTCCGAACAAGGTCGTATTGCTGCTCGCCCATATCTACTGTCGTGCTTCCAATCGCAGTCGAGACACTCAACTACTGCCTCCCTGCCTATCGCGCCACTACCGACCTCATCACGCGACCATCGCGATCCTCTCCCCACATTCGATGCCGCAGTAGCCCTCATGCCCTTTTGAACGCAAGCTCCAGGGTATCGAGCGATTTCAAGAACGCGTCGCTATCGTGTCCCCTCCAAGTTGCACTCGTGCTCCCTTGAACACCATCACCTATCGCGAGTAATCGCGCCACATTTTTCCCCTTCTGTGCGAATGTCGATTTGAAATGACTATGGAGAAAGGGGAATAACGTGATCGACGTGATTTTTACTTGAATGGATAAAAGGGAATACACGATTTTTTTCTCTCTCTGAATCTCGAACTGCTAAGGAAGAGAAATGAGAAGGATTGAAGGAAAGAAGCGGCTTCATTCTCTTTTGATTTGGAATTCAATCTTTACGGCATTTTTTTCTTTAATGTTCGAAATGAAGAGATGGAAAGAGAAAAGAACGTGATTTAAATTGAAGAACAGTTGAAAAGAAATGACGTGATTTGTGGGTAGCGTATACGTTTTGACTTGAAGGAAGGCGACTATGAATTTACCCCTGATTTGATTATATATAATTTATTTTATTTCAATTTATCTCACAACACCTACTGTGAAATCTCGACCTCTTATTCAGCCATGCCACTAGGTGTTATAATGTTGTACCTCTATTATAAATGCAATGGAAAAGGTTTCAAGTCCTAGTTCGATCGTATGGAGAAGATAGCATTTTGGACCCACTTATTATACTAAATTTGATATTAATTTCAACGCGTTTATATCCAGTACAATCAAATGATAACCCCAAACACTACGAAATTTGAAATTCAAAAATAATACAATATTACGAATCCAATGGAATTGGTTTCATCGAATTCCGAGATTGTGTCTCGGATGGCTATTTTTAAATGTCAATTCGAACAATTTATTTTTAAAATTGAACTGATCACCTTTAAGTTCAATTTTAAAACCTTTATTATCTTTATTATTATTAATATAAATTTACAAGCCTTTAAATTATTTTTATCGAGCTTAAAATTCAGGATACAATAATTTAACAAATATTCAAGTATAAAATTCAATAATTAAATTATTCAATGAATCGCTATATTCAAATTCTGAATTTATAAATAAAACCCAAATTTTCCGTATTCAAAATCAATCCATAATTCAAATTTAATATTTAAAACCATTTAATTATTTCAAATCAAACGTCGAAAAAATTGGTCATTACAAACAGTCCCTAGATTTATTACTGAAAATAGTAAACCGTGAATTTGTGTTTGATATAATAATTCCATATTTATATTTAAATGGATAATAATATGTAAAATTCATTTAAATAAACTTCAAATTATTAAACACACATTTTCCGTCTGGAAAGAGCGACCTCCTCCTTTTCCCTATTTCCACTGTTCCTCTCCACGTCTTGATTTTTGTACTTTCTTGTTCGTCTTTTTCTCCTTCATAGCTCAATCCAGTCACGACGACCAACTGTCGCTCGATTCGGGAGGGGTGATCTCAAACCAGATCTAGTCGTGATTGCAGCACTTACTCATCTTTTCCCGCTGTTAGTCATCTTCCGCTACCTTTGGTACAATCTACGATCGATTTCACTCCTTTGGGTGCTTCTTCGACGTGCGCTCAGCTCAGTCAACCCGTAGTCCTGATGTGTGTTTAGAATCGCTTAATACAGTATTAGATAGTTCTTTGCCCAAATTTAAGGTTAACAATTTACCAATTTCTGGAATTACGAACAGTTCCATTCATGTCGGTACTTCCAGTCTCTCCCCTATGTTTGAGGCTACTGTTGTTCGCGGAGTTGGTTTGGACTGAAACAGTGTTGCTTGGATTTGGTGATAACAGTAGTAGGATTGAATGTGCTATGGTAGTTGACAATGTAGTTGGCAGTGTGGATGTACTCGGATCTGTTGTGGACAGTTTGGTGGTGGGAAAAAATGTATGCACGAATGATGTTTATGGAAATGCCATTACTAATATTCTGTCTCATGTTCCAAAAATGCAGGCGGTACATATCGAGACTGTTCTTCAGTCTCCTACAATTGAGTTTTTGATACATTGAGAATTGCAGAAAGATAAGTGAAGATGAAAATGATTTTATGATTGAATTGATACAACTGATACATATTTCATTCTCGTGTATGATATTGGCTATTTGACATAGTCAAATGCATACGGCTGTACAAGAGAAATGTAAAATTACAAAAATAGCCTTGTAACCCTTTAAGAATTGCTGAGATAACGTATCCCATTATTTCATTCTGGCCACTTTATTTGGCCCTAGCTAGGGCTTCTCTCTCCTTCTCAAATCTCTGTGGTCACGTCCTTTTCTTTAAAATTACTTCGATTTTGGCTGGATTTTAAGCTAGGGCTTCATTCTTATCTCCAATTTTGCCATCGAAGCTTCTAATTTTCAGTTCATCTCTAAGGCGGCAAAAGCTTTTGGCCGACAACGCCATTGTGAGAATATCGGCCCTCTGGTAAAAAGCACGTATGTGATTTATGCTCAGTTATCCATTATTTACACGTTCACAAACAAAGTACGGATCAAGCTCCATATGCTTTGTTCGTAAATGCAAGATTCGGGTTCGCAGATAATGAAACGACACTAAGATTATCACACAAAATCACTAGTTTTCTATCTGTATTAACCTATAGCCCTTTTAATAGAGATTCCAACCATATAATTTCTGAAGTTGTACTAGCTAAAATGCGATATTCTGATTCAGTGCTAGAACGAGATATAGTAGGTTGCTTTTTCGAACACCAAGATACTAAATTTTCGTCAAGATAAATGCAGTATCCTGTTGTCGATCTACGGTCATCAGGATCTGATGCCTAGTCTACATCAAGGAAACCAATAATTGAAAGAGCTTTACTTGACTTTAGCATCAGGTCATGGTTTAAAGTTCCATTTAAATATCGGAGTATTCTCTTTACTACTCTCTAATGTTCATCTAACGGTTGATGCATGAATTGGCACACCTTGTTCAAACTGTATGCGAAATCTGGTCTTGTAATTGTCACATACTGTAGAGCTCCAACAACACTTCTGTATTCCCTTTCATTAGTAATTACTTCACCTCTATGTTTTTGATAAATGAAGATTACTAGTCTTACGTGTTGGCAGTGATTTTGCTTCATTCATTTTTGTTTTGATGAGTAATTCTTTGATATACCTTGTCTGACACAAATGCATTTCTAAGTTTGAAACTTTATTGACTTCTATGCCTAGGAAGTAATCGAGTTGACCCAAGTCTTTGACTGAAAACTGCTTATCTATGAATTGTATAACATGCTCTATTTCTTTCTTGCAATTACCAGTGGTTAAGAAATCATCAACATCAACCAGTATGTATATTGTTGAGTTTGATGAAAAGGAATGTATCTGACCTTGTTGGATTGTATCCCAAGTAGACGAGAGTAGCTTTTAACTTGTCAAACCACACCCTTGGAGCTTGTTCTCAGCCATAGATTGCCTTATGCATTCTGCACGCCATGTTACCTCTGTTTGCATGTCTGAATCCAGGTGGATGTTCCATATAGACCTCTTCCTGTAGTTCACCATTTAAGAAAGCATTGTTTACATCTAACTGTCTAATATCTCATGCATTGTGTAGAGCTATAATCAATATTACTCTTATTGTTGTTGATTTGACCACTGGTGAGAAGGTTTCGTTGAAATCAAACCATACTGTTGTGTGTACTCTTTTGCAACAAGTCTTGCTTTATTTTTTTGAATGGTGTCATCTGGATTTCTTTTCAACTCATATGTCCACTTGCAGCCTACTGTATTTTTGTGTTTTGCCGATGGAACAAGACTCCAAGTCTCGTTTCTTATCAATGCATTGTATTCTTCAATCATTGCTTGCTTCCATTTGTCATTTTTGATAGCTTGCTCATATGTGTCAGGCTCTGTGTTAGCAGCACAAGTTGTATATATTTTTGGTTTGAATATGCCACTTTTAGATCTTGTTGTCCTATGATGCCTTCTATCTGGTTGTTCTTGTTTTGTTGTAATTTGTTCTAAACTTGATTGATGTTCATGCTCTTCATTTTTGGATTGTTTATTGTCCATATTTGTTGGAGATTGAGTGAGATGTTGGAACTGTTTTGAGATGACTTGACCTGGTCCATTGTTCGACACTGTGAGTTGAGCATCTGAATTATTTGAATTCTCTCGGCGTGCTCCTGACATTCAACGCTGTTGTATATTGGCATAGGTAGTATTGGCATTGTTGGATTGTGCACCTTTTGTGTTGTCTTTACACTGCTACTTTTAAATGGAAATAAGTTTTCGTTAAACACAACTTGTCTTGCCACAAATAGTTTCGCACTGCTGTCAAGGCATTTATATTCTTTCCGATTCACTCCATATCCTAAAAAGGTACATGGAGTGGATCTGAAATTTGACTTATGAGAATTATATGGTCTCAAATAAGGGAAACATGGACAACCAAATATTCTCAGAGTTTTGTAGTCTGGTCTTACATTGTATAACATTTCCATTGGAGCTTTGCCTTGTAAAATCTTTGTAGGTAATCTGTTAATTAGATAAACTGCAGTTGAGAAGGCATCACGCCAAAACTTCAATGGAAGTGATGCTTGTGCCAATAATGTAAGACCATTTTCTACTACGTGTCTATGCTTTCTTTCAACTAATCCATTTTTTTCTGATGTATAGGAACAAGCCACTCTTTGAATTATTCCCTTCTTTCAAAGGAATTCTTTGAGTGGCTTGAATCCAGTTCCTCCATCAGTTTGGATTGTTTTTACCTGTTGATCTGTCTGCTTTTTAACCTGCCTTATAAAATGAATAACTGTATTTCATGTGTTAGCCTTTGATTTCAGGAAGTAAATCCATATGTACCTAGAATAGGCATCTACAAATGAGATATAATAATTAAATCTATAGTCTAAATTTATGGGTGCAGGCTCCCACGGATCTATTGCAACTAATTGCAATGACCTTTTATATTTAGACTGTGATTGTGGGAAAGCCAACTTGTGACTCTTCTCCATTTGGCAATAAGTGCAAATATAATAAACAGGCATATTATTAATTTGAATTCCATTATCATTCAATATTTGCTTTACAACTTTTACACTTGGGTGGTCAAACTTAGAATGCCAGATACTGAAATCACTTTTACTACTTTCTGTACATGATTCAGTTAGATTGCACCATTTTTCTGAATTATTGAAGTGATTGGCTTTTGACGGGTTGAATATGTACATACTCTTATATGTTTCACCCTGCAGTAAAGTTTGTTTAGTTTTAGTATACTTAACTACACAATATCTTGAGTAAAATACGAAGAATACATTATTATCATGTGTAAACTGTAACACACTAATAAGATTTTTTCTTATTTTTGGGATACGTGGTAGATTATTTAAATGTAATATTTTCTGACCAATAATTTATGCATTACCAGTTTGTGTGATATTAATACTAGTGCCATTACCTATGCAGATAGAATTATTACCTTTGTGTTCTTTATTCCCAAGATTCAAATTTTGTAAATTATTGGTCACATGATGTGTTGCCTTGGAATCTGGATACCAGCATTCATTTTGATTTTCTTCAAATCTTGATGTTTCACATACATTTAGGTTGTGTGTGCTTTGATCATCTAATGCACCTTTTGATTCATGATGTATGCTTGCTAAGTTTGCATTTCCACCATATCCTCTCTGAGCATTAGTGTTCTGAGATGCATTATAGTTAGAATCATATCTGAAGTAACACTTGCTTGCAATGTGTCTAATTTTTCAAAGATTTGGCACTTTGGTCTATTATTATTATTCCATCTTCCTCTGCCCCCGCTTCTAACAATTGCATTTCCTCTCTGAAATGTCTGATTGCTCTTGTTGTTTTGATTTATGTTTCTGTAACTTGCAGTATAGTTCACAGAAATATTTGAGTCAATAAGTTTCTTGAATTCTAACCTACCTTCATGTGCAAGAAGTATTGGATGAACATCTTCAATAAAAGGTGTAATTCTTTGTGATGAAATAACTGCTACTACAACTTTATATTCTTCACTTAAACCACTCAAGATAATCAGTACTTCTTCAGATGCAGGGACCTTGTGTCCAGCTGCTTCAAGTAGATCACATGTTGTTCTAATTCTTGCAAGATATTTATCCATAGAATGATTTTCTTTTCTGATACTATACAATTGTCTTTTGTGATGCATTAATTTTGCTGCTGATTGAGAATTAAAGATTCTTTCAACTATTGACCAGATTCCGTAAGCTGTTTTGCTTTCAATAACTTATGGCAACAGTTTGATAATTATTGATGATAGTAACCATGAGCAGATCAAACTATCCTCGCTTTGGTACTTTGTGAATTATGGATTACTATTTGTCGTGTTTTCTTCATTACTGATGAATCTTGGTGGAATAACATGGGTGTCAAGAATGTAATCTTCGAGTCCATAATCTTTGGCAGTAGTTTCAACTTGCACCTTCCAAAGAAGATAACTGTCTTTCTTCCAAGTGGGATATGACTAATTGGCTTTGAGTGCTAATAATAGTTTTAATGAGGCTTTTAGTAGCAGATTAATCAAAATTAAGGGTTTCAGATGTTGCTGAACTTTCTCCCATGATGATGCTTGAATGCAGAGTGGTGATTCAACAGATAAGATGATTCAGATATAATAAAATGGTACCAGTGGGTAAGGGTGATTCAAGAACTGATTCAGAAGTCTTCAAGAATGAGGTATGTGTAGCCACTAACCCAAATTATTGATTACCGATGATGGGTTTTTCAGGCAAGACACTTTATTTGATGATTTGATGATTTTCTTGAATTTGAATTTGTTTCTCCGATTGAATTTGGTGCAACCAGTCTTCTTTGAAAGAATTCTAATGGAAGGGTACCTCTTTCATTTGAGTGAACATTTTAGATTCAGATCTCAGATGATGAAATAATACAATTCTGATGAGATCCTTAATATTTGAAATATCAAATGATGATTTTTCTGATGATATTCATATCAAGATGGATATGTCGTTAGGCAGTAATGAGTTTTCAAGCTCTAATACCAAATTGAGATTTCGATGTATTGAGAATTGCAGAAAGATAAGTGAAGATGAAAATGATTTTATTGTTGAATTGATACAACCGATACATATTTCCATTGTCGTGTATGATATTATATATAGTCGGCTATTTGACATAGTCAAGTGCATACAGTTGTACTAGAGAAATGTAAAATTACAAAAGTAGCCTTGTAACCCTTGGTATAAGAATTGCTGAGATAGCGTATCCCATTACTTTATTTTGGCTTCTTTGTTTCCTGCCCATGTCGATCCTGCCAAGTGGTCTTCATTATTTAACTCCTTGTTGAGAAATGCTAGGGTCTATTCTCCTCGATCTTTTGATGTTGTTGAGATTAACGGAGTGATGGTTTCTCCTATCGAAGTTTTGCAAGTGGGAATGGATTACTGGTCTGATTATCTGTTTGTTTTCTTCTTAGACTCTTACTCCGCCTATCATTTGGTTAAAGAACGTTGTTGTTAAGCCTAAAAACCCAGAGGTGGTCTAAATGTGCATTTTCATAATGTTATGTTCTACTTCAAATTCGCAAGAAGTGATGAAAGACTTCATGTTCTTGAAACTGATTCTGATTCTTATAATGGGATAGCCTTTCATTATCACTACTTGGAGTCCGATGGTTGATAAGGCTAAGGAATGGGTATTGTGCACTTTTCACATATCCTTTCTATCTTACAAGCCATGATTTGGCTTGACTGGCTTACTAGCCTTGTTGGAAGGTAAAATACTTTGTTGCTAATACCGTAACCAAGAAAAAATTAATGTAATCTGATAAAGATAACGCCTGATAAGCCTTTTCCTTCTATGCTTAAGGTCGGAATTCTTAAGGGTCATGATGCCAATGTGGAGGTTTGTTACAGTTAAAAACCAGATATTTTGTAACTTGCCGGTCCTTTGGTCATACTATGGAAGTTTGTAAGTTTGGGAATTCTGATTCTATTCCTTCTAAGATTCCTTTTCCCCCACCCTATTTCCAGGCCCACTGCTATGTCTGTTGACGTTTCGGTTGTTTTAAGAACGGATCTTGATCCGCCCTCTTATGTCCCTATCATGCCTTTTGCTGCGGTAGCATTGGGGCTTGCTTCTCCGGCTAAATGTGCTATCCTTTGGAATTGTAGTGAAATTTCTTGGATTCATGCACCTTTTTAAATGAGATTCAGTCCGAAGACTGGCGGCTATTATATGCATGTTGGAGAGGAGGTGAGGAGCATACCTTGATTTATCATGTTGAAGGGGATGGTTTGCTTTTATCATCTGATGGAGAAGATGGTGAATGTAACAAGATTATCTTAGAAGATGAAACATGGTATGGGAAATATTTTTACTCTCCCAATTCTAGGAATTATGTTCCTAACCCGGCATTTCTTTTTTCTGGATTTCCTCATGTTGTGGGGCCAGTTGATAATAGCAGTAGTGATGACGAGGATTAGCGCTCCTAAACCTTTAGTAGTTTAGGTGATTCTGCCTATCTCTTGTTCTTTTCTTTTTTTAGCTGTTCTGGCATTTTATCACACACTTGCTTTTTAGAATCATAATAAATATGGATGGCCTACTTAAAAGCCGGCTAGCCTTGCTAAAAAGAATGTACAATAAGAAATCTCAATAAGATTTTAGGGGTTTAAGTGGTATTTTAATTCATTGGAATTTAGGATGTTGCAACATGAATTTCTATACATTATCAAGTCTAAAATAAATAAAAATTATTGTTTGAAATGACATGGAATGCATCTGTAAAGAAAGAGATGTATAAAATATGGATATTTATCGTATTTTGTACTGTCTATTTCAATAACTACAAAACGATAATTCCTTGTAATTCCAAAGACCATGCAAACTTTCCATTTGGATAAGATATAGAGATTTATGGTGCTAACATTTCCATGGCAGAGAAGTAATTTCAATACACTAAAATGTGGATAATTTAAAATATTGAGATAAAGATATATAAATATGATAACAACATTCTAAAAAAAAGATGTCTGATACCAATAACGGTGGGAACTAAACAAAAAGAAACGTAAGCATAGGCAAAAACAACTAAAAGGGTAAAAATAGAATAGAAATAGAATATAGTGAAAAAGGTAAAAGGAATATAAAAGGCATTATAAATCTTTTGAAAAGAAAGCAGTCAATAGCCCTAAAGTAAGTAAGATATAAACATAATGAAATAAGGACTTATGGTCAATAGTAAGTTGTAGTGGAAAAATGATTAAGAAAAGATGAATAAATACACACACACGTAGCCTCAAGTATGCATTTATGACGGGTGTGAACTGTTAAATTTAATAAACGATTGTATGAATAGAATCACATTAGTCATTAGTATAGGTTGGAATGCTAGGCCAGTAGTATTACATAATAGAAGTCTACCCACCATAAAGGGCTGCCAGCAGTTGTGTGTACATTATACCGATATGAGACAAATCCAACCATAGGATCCATGTAGATTATATGCTTGTGTATAGATGAAGGAATACCTCATTCTTCAATAATAAAAAAGGCGGGGTATTTCCTTGATTGCAATAGGCAATCTAAATCAGATGATGGGAGAAAAATGACACTATGTCAACATGTGTTGGTACCAAATAAAGGAGTAGATCTATACATAGATCGAGAAAGTCATCAGTCCTTAGCGGTCAATGGAAAAGACAGGGGTTACACCTAATAGGCAACCCTGCCTACTAGTGTACGGACCACGTTGGGCCATGCATCGCCACGTTGTTTGCTAGTTTGTTTATTAGGAGGCAAGGCTTGCTAATCCCATTAAAGAGATCTTTCAAATCATGCATGGGGTAATCTGTGGAGGCAAGTTCACAACCGTTGGGGCTGAATCCACCATATTTATAGTTTGTGGAGCTGAGTTTACAACTAGGAAGTAGACAGTAAAATCCTCAAAAATACAAGTTAGATTACGGCTAAATTATTATGAATCCGTTAGTAGGCACTACAGGAGTTCCTCGTTATGTGCAGCAATGGGATTATGATACGGTGAGGATGAAGGATCCTGATGGGATGCTGATGTAGAGATACTAGTTGTAACAACCCCATCTAGTGGGCCTAGGATTTTGCTCAATCGAAAACCTAAATCCACCAAATTATGGATCACTTATTCGGTATCCAACAAATAAAAAATTGAAAGCATATCAGAGCACTAACAATATAACTTACAGCAAAAAATAATAATAAGTCATAGTCATTGACCGAGGTTTGACACTTCTAATATCTAGTGTTTTTATTTGTGACGAGCATGAATAAAGAATTGATCTACAATGGTATAAATATAATATTATACCAAAGTAAATAATTATTCTCACTCGCCTTTTAAGCTTTCCAAATCATCAGATATAATCTATGTTATTCCACTTGGACTCTCTTTTCGTCCTATTTGGATTATAAAAAGCAAGCATATATAGGTTTATTAGAGATCTAGATTAGAAAAGAGATTTGGAATTTGATTTATATTTTAGATTTGAATTTATAGTTTACCTGGCTTTGGCGGTTTGACTTGAACCTATTCTCTTCATCAATCATCTTCTACGATTCACCAATTGTTCAATCATCTTCTACGATTCACCAATTGTACATACAAACTAGTACTGTTTTTAAGAATTAGAATTTTGGAGAGAAGAGAAAATGGCAGAGCTTCGACATCGCTCCGAAAATATGATTTTAGAAGTGAGGTTCTAGATCTATATTTATAGGAGTTAAAATCAATGTAGCCATTCGATGATACTGAATTAAATCCGGCCCATTTAATCCATAGTTTATTGTCGTTTTTAACCTGGCAACGTTCAACCATTCATGAACTAGGGTCGATAGCTACCCATCGACTGGGTGCATCTTCGGTCCACTTGCCATTTATTTAAGCGGTGATTAGTTAGCCTACGTTATTTTGTGAATTTTCTTGTTTGTTTAGAATGATTGTGTTTATTTCTTTCCTATTAATCTGAATGCAATAATTTGTTTCCATTTATATATATTTTTTCTCAAATTTGATTTAACGTTAACATTTTTTAACGTTGTTAATTAAAGTTAACTAACTTTTATTACCATAATTACATATATAATTATTTTCGATTCTAAAAATTCAAACGTTAATAACTTTTTCGTTTAAACTCTGATCGTAGAACATTATATATGAAAATTGATCATAAAATCACCACGAACTCAATGTTATAAGTTTCATAGCCAAATTATGACATTTCTATAAGTTTTATTTTTTGGCGTTATTATTTATTGGTTAATTTATTTTTAATTAATTGTCGTAAAAATCATAGAATATTACACTAGGGGGATATTATCTAGGTCTAATGGGGATCCATGGTACTTATATTTATGTACATGTACATATTTACAGTCAATTACAAGTAGACGGGACGTATTGTATGAGTACCTGGAGTCGAAGCGACTAAGTAAAACTAAAAAACATAACATGAAATTGAAGACAATCGATATAAAGTAGTGTTATGTGTTAAGTGTATAATTTATAATTCAGCAGAACGTTGTTCCGACTCTCACCTCATTACAACCCACATAATATTTTAGAAGGACAAGTAATGGTGCAAGAAGGAAACATTTGAAGGATGAGTTACTTATCCATGCTTGATACTAACAAGGATACTAGACCTTGGAATCGTCAAATTTTGGTGAGTAACTATGTGATTTATTATATTTTGTTATTCTGTTGTGGATTGTACCGTTAGTGCTATAATATGTAGTTATTTGTGTATTGCAGAATACCAAATAATGTATGTACTTTTGTGAACTTGGATTTTTGATTTAACGAAAATTCGGACCCCTCGAGGTACATGTGGTTGCAATACTGAGTATGGTAAAAAAAAATCAGTACAATAAAAAGCTACATATGCAAACAAAATGAAATAAAGATTTGAAGCAAATGGAAATATATCAGGAAATATCTGATGTGAACCATTCAAAAGGAAGATTTTCAAGCAATGAACAGTTCCACGGGATCTATATAAATAAAGTGTAAGCTATATCATCTTAAAGATATTACATAAAAAAATTCTTTTAAGCCAAATCACAAAATATATTATCAAATAACTCAATATTATCTACCATATCTTTTTCATACTACGTATATCTTCTCTATGAGTTTAAATAAACGATTATCAACCTCATCATCAACTAGAAACAAAAAACAATCCGATCATCCCTCTTTTTTAACATAATACAACAAGTTCTTTATCCACTCATCTATCATCTATGAGAAAGTGTTTCGTGAGCAAGGCAAACTAGTAGCTGATTGTGGCTACGTTGTGGGGATTCTGGAGCTAAGTGGAGGTATGATGTTGACAGCGACATCGTTTTTGGTAGGCGGTAGGGAAACAGGTGAAGTCGATTGAATTTTAGGAGTATCATTTCTTTTTAGGTGAAGTGGTGAAGATTATTTCAGCGTGAAGAGGAAAATAAAAAAAAAGAGGCATGGAGTTAAAGTCAAAAGGAGACAAGTGATATTAGAAGGAAGTTTTGTTTTTGTATTTTATAATTTCATGTCCTTTTTCGGGTTTATGTTTAAATAACATAATCATCCACCGGGTACATTACTGGATTGCAATGGGTATCAAAGCCTAGGTGCTAAGTTTACTCTGGAGACATGTTTGGTTCAGATAATGTTTTTTGTGAGGGTCAATCAATAGCTGAGCCATCCATGTTCAATGACAGTGATTATGCTTACTGGAAGGCTAGGGTGAAAATACATCTGATCTCTGTGGACTATGATGTTTGGGATAAAGTACAAATGGAGTACACTGCAGCCACTATGACAATTATTAATGTAGAATATCTTAGGTCTACGGACAAATGGGATGTAGCTAATAAAAATGTACTTTTATTAAATGCTAAAGCTATGAATGCTTTTATCTATACCCATGATAAAACTGAATTTAATTGAACTTCTTATTGTTTGATAACACTTTGAAGGTTATGTATGAAGGTATACCTAAAGTCAAGGAACCCCGTCTGGCCCTACTCGGCAATGAATATGAAATTTTTATGATGTTAAAGGATGGAAACATAAAAGAGTTGTATGATTACTTTTTAGTGTTAGTATAGAATTACAAAAATTTAGGCAAGGTATACGCAAATTGGTTCAAAAAATAATGAGAATTCTTCAAAAGAATTTTGAAGCAAAGGTAACAGTTATATAAGAATCCAAAGATCTAAGCAAACAAAGCATGGAGGAATTAATTGGAAATCGTATGAAATGGAACTGAAACCAAGGGAATGCCATGATAATTCAGACTCCAGGAAGAAATCAATTGCACTCAGTAGCACCCTTGACAACGATGATGAAATAATCCTATCATTGAGCTAGAAATGTTGATGAACGGTCTTAAGAAATGGTACCGAAAGAAACTGCAAATTTTCAACCAAAAGAAAAGGGGCCATGTCAAAGTCATTTAAGAACTCAGATAATTCATATGAAGAAAATCACATGTTATAGACGCAGAAAGACAGTTCATATTCAAACCAACTGTCCATTGATTCAAAAGGAGAAAGAAATAAAAAGAAAAGGCATTTTCTACAACTTAGAATGATGAAGAAGGAGAAGAGTGCACTAATAATGATGAAGCTAAAGAAAATTTGTGTTTGATGCGATACTCAACTCATGATGATAGTGATGATGACTCAAGCGAGGTATTAAATTATACTTATCAAGATTTACTCATAATATGTCATGAACTTGCTAGAACAATAGATAGTCTTAATCGTAAGAACAAAAAATTAAAATCTAAAAAAGTTGAGCTACTTTGCATAAATGATATGCTAGAAACCAAATTTAAAAAAAATTAAAGTTGCTTAAAATCTTGAATGTGAAAGATGTTAGTCTTTCAAAAAGGAGTTGGATGAATGTAAGACAAACCATGAAACTCTTTAAAATGAGATTTTGATTAAAAGAAAATTGATGGCGCAAAGAGAAAATTTTATAAACAGATGTGTAACGACCTGTAAATTTCGATAATTAAATTGGTTAATTTAATAAGATTTTTGTAATAAAATTTAGAAAGAAATAATTTTTTTATAATTTACAATGAAGTAAATGTTAAGAATGAATTGTAGCAATGGTTATTAAAAACTAATTATTGACAATTGAAGAGAAATCACAATAAAAATGAAATAGTGTAAATTATTGCACATGGGAATAAAACGGAAAATAAGTAAATAAAAGTAAGCATTTAATTAACCAATAAAATAATATATTGATTAACAATAGACTTAATAAAAGAGTTGAATTGAATCAATCAATTTATTTGAAACTAATTAAATGGCATTCAAATTTATAATAAATGGGTTTATTTTAAGAAATTGAAATTAGATACTACGGTAAATGGGAATTAAGATGAAATTGGGAATATTAGTGTAATAGATATAAACCCTTGTTGACATCACCTTTAAGATGGTAAGTTAATAATTGATTCATAATAAGAGTAAAAATCAAATAAATGGATTTATTGGAATTTCAATTGATAATTAATGAATTTATTAAAATTGAAAGTTAAACACTGTAGTTGTGAATTGATTAACTTTAAATTGATATGAAAATTGGTTATAAAGGGTTATAAATTACTAAAATAATCCATGATGATAAAATTTATGAATTATAGAATTTGGATTTAATGGTGATTCAAATAATTTATTATTAATTTATTTAATTAACTGAAAAATAGCCATTTTGGCCACTAACTCGGATATCGATGAAACCAGTTTCATCGGATCCGTAATGGAGAATTATTGTACGATTTCAAGTTTCATAGCGATCGGACTTGTCATTTGACCAAACGGGCTCGAAACGCTTAGAAATCAATTAAATTGAAATCAATTGAAATCAATTTGAAATAATTTGATTTTAGCATAACTTCTCCATACGATGGAAATTAGACATGAAACCTGTTCCATTGATTTTAAAATATTTTAAAACATCTATTTTGATATATGGGTTGGCCCAATTTCGTTCCGGAGTCGGGCTTTTCGGGCCATTTATCGTTCAATGTGTAAATCAATCGTGTCCATCTATTCTATTTCAACTTTGCGTATATATACCTCGTTATAAACCCTAGCTTATTTCTTATTTCTCATTTCTGTACGTACAATTCAGCTGTCTCTCCTCCTCAATGGCAAACAAAAAAATTCTCACTTCCAAATACAATTGCAATTCAAAACCAAATCAAAATTTCAAACTCCACAAACTATATCGAATTATATATGGATTTGAAGCTCTCGACGAGCGCAAGTCAAATATATGGTTCATTTTTCGATCTGGGTTACCGTGTGCCCAGAATTCGATGATTAATCCTCGACCATCGTATGTAGGTGTTGTGATTCAACGGCAGATCTTCAACGTGGGTTCGATCGGGTATCATAGGGGTGTAGAGGAGGTCGAGGCATGACGATCCAGCGGTTTGGTACACGTTGAAGCTCACCAGAAACACCAGAAATTGACCTTCTTCCTCTCAGAGGCGCACGCCCTATAGGCGACCGGAGTTCGCCATCTCCTAGGCGTGGCGGCGTCTCTGGGAGGTGAGGCCAGAGGCGAGACCGATCGGCACGACGTGGTGTCAGGAGGCGGCGAAAATTCACGTGAAGTTGGCGGCAGAAGGTGCGGGTTAGGGTTCGTGCTGGGTAGGATGCAGTAGCATGGGTAGAGCTTGCAGACGTGGTAAAAAAAACTGTATATTTTATTTTTATTTAATTAATTCAAACTGTATGTGTTCTAACGCACGTAACTTTTGCGTACGAGGTCCGTTTCACGCGCGGTTTTCTCCACTATTCGTATTGGAATTCTAGACATTTTGACACTGGTTTGAACGAATTCCAAGACTGTTCAAATTTTGGCTTTAAATTCAATTTAAATTCAAAAGGTGAGTGTTTTAACCCACTCACAACTTCTAAAATTTCTTATGTGTGTTAAATTGATTTCTTAGGTGTTTAGAAATTTATTTATTACTGTTTGGCTTATTTTTAATCATCATCCCAGTTAAGTTAAATTTATTTAATTAAATGGTTATTTAATTATTTATTGCATACAAACTACCAGTTAAATTGCTATTTAATTTATTATTGCATATAAACTGCCAGTTAAATTGTTACTTAATTTATTATTAAATATAAACTGCCAGTAAATACCTATTGTTTATTATATGTTTATATTGATGTTATTGATTTAATTGGATGATGATTGTGATAAATGGTTGATGATTGATATTGGATGAATGAATTTTGTATGTTATATTGTTATAAACTGCAAGTTGTATGGATTTTATTTCATTCAGGATTGCGGTTTGAAATGATATATAACCGTATTTTATTTTAAATTACGGATTGAAATGATAATTATCCGTATCACTTGACCATAGGATAGAAAATTATATACAGACATCGTGGTCTATATCTAAAATATTTTGAAAATGATTTATATTGTTTTGGAAAGAAAAATATGGTTTAATGAATATTGATTTTTTATGTTATTTAAATATTATTTTTATATATAGTTAAATGCTTGAATTTAAGCTATGTATGAGTTTGCTAAATAAAAATTAAAGTTTAATAATAGAGTTTGATTTTTATTAAAATGATTGTGAGTAAGTTTTTAAATTTTATTTTAATATAGAGTGTATAATGACTTAAATAAATTAAGGTTGGGAGATAAATTAGAGATTTATTTGAAATTAAATTTATTTAAGAATTAAACTCAAAAAGGTTAATGTGAAATTGATTAAATTGGAAATTTTAAAAGGTATAATTATTATAACTTGATTTTGGGGTCAAGGTGAATTAAATGATTATTTCAAGTATAAATAAATTGAAGGAAATATTTAGTTATTTGAAATTTGAGTTTTATTTAGGTGATAAGGGATTTATTATATAAATTATTTCAAAACTAAATAATAGAAAATTTAATTGTTGAATCGAAATTATCAAATTTAGTTTCGAAATTTTGGAATATTTAAAGCCTTGAAATATATCAGAATTGAAATGTTTTATCGAAATTGAAATGTTTCAAAGTTATGAATTTCAAAGTATTATGCTTTAAAAGTGTTATAATTTCAAATATTTGGTGTTGAAGTGTATAAATTTGAAAGTGTTATGATTTTGGAAAAGGGATATATTTGAAATAAAAAATGGTATCATATTGATTTGGGTTTTGAAGTGGAAATTATATCGTATTTATATAGTTTTGAAATGGATATTATATTCTGGTTTTGAAGTAGAATTATTTTGAAATGACCGCGGTGTTATAATAAAGTTTGGTTGTTAAAGAGACCGGGATCGAAAGTTGGCATACTCTCTGCCAACCCCGAAAACCACTTTAACAACCGTGTACGCGGTGGAGATTCCAAAATGAAGTAGGATGGTGGTGAAATTCTATTAAAGTATATACGTGGACCCGACTCCCGTGAGTTGGAATAAGGTGGCTAAAACAGGAGCGATTCTCGAGCCAAGGAGGTAGCCCCTCTTATCGAACACACTCCTTCGATATTACACTCTGACTTTTCGATTGATTCGGTGGCCACTTTTAATTTTTGATTTTAGGGGTGTGGCTCGAGGTGGGCGATAGTAGCTACTACGCGTTACCACAAGCCCGGATGCGTAATTGGTATATCTACCCTGGCATTGCCTTGTGTGCCGTGTCACCTAACCTAGCGCGCCGTGTACGAGTTTGATTTGTCTCGTACCTATAGAGTATCCTTTGGTAGCCTCTCGATTAGGAGATATTACGGTACTGTATAGACTATTGACACTATTACGTGTTAAGGGCTATATGGGTAACCCCTTAACGCTATTTTAAAGTAAGTTTGTTTTACTATAGACATTATTATAATAGCGAAACATTACTACATAGTAAATAGTTTAACAGATCCTTAGGAGATGTGAATCCCAAGCATCTCTTAAGTTACTGCACTCACGTTAGACACTGGATAGGAGATGTCAAATCCAGTAAAGATCTCTGACGCTGTTCCACTCATATTATTTTCTGCTGATTTAACCCACATACGATCTTTTAGTTCTGACTCGAGTGTTCCGTCTTTTCAATTTGCTCGGGTCAGCCTGAGAATTTCAGCATTCGAAGACTTTATTTATGGAGGACTAAGATGAAGATTGTATTATTACTATTACTTACTATATTATTCCGCTGCATTGTTATTTATTATTCTCTGGTATGTGTAACTCTGATTTGTATTGTATAAGTATGATCAAATGTTTTACAAAAAAGTTTCATGAACTGTTTATTTGATTATTATATTTTGTCGTTCCGCTGCAAGATTCTGTTTTGTTTTTTTTCTTTCTCTGCTTTTTCCTATTTATCCCATAACAGTCCGCCATTCTATATGGTTTGAGTTGACACATGTGTCTACTTAGGTGTATAAAAAGGCAGATGTATCTGGTATCAGAGCTTTGGTTTAACGATGAACCTTAGCTTTGTGGGGTCTGACTCTTTATCAATAGGGTAGTAATACCCTGTGATGAGTCGCTGAGCGTATATGTTGGTGTTATAAAAGGTTTTAATACTGTATTAATTTGTTTCGTTTTGTATTTATAAATTCTAGTTGGTGCATAGGACGCTATGACATCAATAGGGATTTCTAAACACTTAATAGGACAGACCGACACAATATTTGTTTGAATATAGGTGAATGGAATAATTTTACCTATTATATTTCTATATATAAAATAAATTTTTTATAAAGGTTATATTTGTGTGTAATATGTTGGTTGTTAGGTAGTGAAATTTATAAATATTGATTGGAAATAAAATTTGAAGAAAATAAAATAAATAAAAATTGGGAATTTTAGAACTTAAGTTCTGGGGTTTTGAAAATTTCTTTCGAATGATTTTGGAATATAATAATATTATTAGAAGTATATTTTGATCAATATAATTTGAAAGAATTGTTTTAAAGAAATTTTGGAAGAAATAAGTTCTATACTCCCCTCTCTGTCGTTGTAAAATAATTTCAGTGATGAGTGCACGCATCATCGACATTCGTTTTCGAGTTTCAAAGTGGGAAGGCCATTGTAGTAGTTTTACTACAGATTTGTTTTTATAAACAAATATAAATTTTAAATTACTTTAAATATAAGTGGATATACAAATTGTAAGTTTATACATTTATCTATTATTTTAAAATGATTTGAAGTTTAAACCCGATATTTAGTTATTAAATTTATGTTAATTAATAGTTTCAATTTTTGTCGTGAAATTGGTTGTAACTAATTAATAATGGGAGCCTTTAATTAAAAATAGAGATTAAATGCTAGGTTATAAATGAAATAACAAGAAAGTTGAAATTTGTAATTTATAAAAAGCATGGGATATGATTATTGGACATTAAATAAAAAAAAGAAACGAGAAAAACTTGTGTAACTTTCAATTACATCCTTAAAAGTATATATATAACTTACCAAATATTAAAAGTTCTAATGCTTATAAGAAATGTAATAGGATATTATACTAGTAAACTTGAAGTAATGAAAGGTATTCAATGAAATTCTTTTATAAATAAGAATTTAATGTTGTAATTGTTGTGAACTTAAGTTATAATTGAAATGTTACTGTAATAAAGGTAATAGGATATAAGTATTGTAAGTATAAGATTATAAACTTAAGTAAATCAATTAATATGCAAAGAAATTGAATTAAACATGAATACCTAATATTTGTAAGTAATAAATGAAAATAAATGAAATAAACACTGAATCAATGGATGGAAATGAAAATTTGCAAGAAATAATGTAAAATAAAAAGATAAACCACTATATGAATGAAAAGGAAATCAAACAACAAAGGTTATGAAATGAAATTGAAAAATTAACTTGATCTATTGTTTAGAATTGTTGTTTGTTTGGTTTAGGTTGTTTGGACAAGAATACTTTAAATTTGCTTGAATGTATGAATAATTTATTGAGTTTATCTAAGGCTGTTGAGTAAGTGGAATACTTCATAGTTATTTGTCATTCTATGTGATTTAAAGTGTCTTAATCCGAACAAACCAATTGTTTGTCATGCTTGGATGGTCGATTTGTATTTGATGTGTTTGCTGTTGGTTGCAATTGATTGTTGCTATATTGATTTGTTTGTTAGGGATTGAAAAAAACTTTAATATTTTACTTTATATAATTATTAACCCCTTTGGATTATATAAGTAAAATTATAGGTTATGGAAGCAATTGCTACTGCTTTTGGTTTCATAAACTAAGCGTAAATTTCCCAACAAATAGATACGTTTCCGGATTACGGTTTATAGCGTTATTATATTGTTTTTCACGTGTTGGGATATATTATTTTGGAAAATATATGTTGTATATTGTTATATTTGATATTAAATTTTCTCCCGAGCCTCTCCGTACAAAGGAGACTCTGCCGAACTTTTCCGTAAATTTTGGACTCAGAAAATTTTTGAAAATATTTTCCAAACTTTATTAATTTGAGTATTAAAAAGATTTAATGGTTATAAATTGGTATTTTTTATTTAATTTAATTAACTTCGTAAATTTATTTATTTATAAAGTTAATATTTTTTTAATAAGGTGTATTGTTTACTCAATTCTTTCTTTTCCCTTCTTTTTCTTTTCGGGGCCGAAAAGTTTTGAGTGGGGGAGAGTGTAACGACTCGTAAATTTCGATAATTAAATTGGGTAATTTAATAAGATATTTGTAATAAAATTTAGAAAGAATTAAAAAAATTATAATTTACAATGAAGTAAATGTTAAGAATGAATTGTAGCAATGGTTATTAAAAACTAATTATTGACAATTGAAGCGAAATCACAATAAAAATGAAATACCGTAAATTGTTTCATTTGGGTATAAAATGGAAAGTAAGTAAATAAAAGTGTTCATTTAATTAACTAATGAAATAATATATTGATTAACAATAGACTTAATAAAAGAGTTGAATTGAATCAATCAATTTATTTGAAACTAATTAATTGGTATTCAAATTTATAATAAATGGGTTTATTGTAAGAAATTGAATAGATACTACGGTATATGGGAATTAAGATAAAATTGGGAATATTAGTGTAATAGATATAAACCCATGTTGACATCACCTTTAAGATGGTAAGTTAATAATTGATTCATAATAAGAGTAAAAATCAAATAAATGGATTTATTGGAATTTCAATTGATAATTAATGAATTTATTAAAATTGAAAGTTAAAACTGTAGTTGTGAATAGCTTAACTTTAAATTGATATGGAAATTGGTTATAAAGGGTTATAAATTACTAAAATAATCCAAGATGATTAAATTTATGAATTATAGAATTTGGATTTAATGGTGGTTCAATTAATCTATTATTAATTTATTTAATTAACTGAAAAATAGCCATTTTGGCCACTGACTCGGATTTCGACGAAACCAGTTTTATCGGATCCGTAATGGTGAATTATTGTAGGATTTCAAGTTTTGTAGCGATCGGACTTGTCGTTTGATCGTACGGGCTCGAAACGCCTTGAAATCAATTAAATTGAAATCAATTGAAATCAATTTGAAATAATTTGATTTTAGCATAACTTCTTCATATGATGGAGTTTGGACCTGAAACCTGCTCCATTGATTTTAAAATATTTTAAAACATCTATTTTGATATATGGGTTGGCCCAATTTCGTTCCAGAGTCAGAACGGGCTTTACGGACCATTTATCGTTCAACGTGTAAGTTAATCGTATCCATCTATTCTATTTCAACTTTGCGTATATATACCTCATTATAAACCCTAGTCTATTTCTTATTCCTCATTTCTGTACGTACAATTCAGCTGTCTCTCTTCCTCAATGGCAGGCAAACAAATTCTCACTTCCAAATACAATTGCAATTCAAAACCAAATCAAAATTTCAAACTCCACAAACTATATCGAATTATATACGGATTTGAAGCTTTCGACGAGCGCAAGTCAAATATATGGTTCGTTTTTCGATCTGGGTTACCGTGTGCCCAGAATTCGATGATCAATCCTCGGTCATCGTATGTAGGTGTTGTGATTCAATGGAAGATCTTCAACGTGGGTTCGATCGGGTCTCATAGAGGTGTAGAGGAGGTCGAGGCATGACGATCCAACAGTTTGATTCATATTGAAGCTCACCAGAATCGCCAAAAATTGGCCTTCTTCCTCTCGGCAGTGCATGCCCTATAGGCGACCGGAGTTCGCCATCTTTTAGGCGTGGCGGCGTCTCTCGGAGGCGAGACTGATCGGCGCGACGTAGTGTCAGGAAAAACATAATTGACAATTCCCAAGGTAGAAGTGTATTTTCGAAATGTCTAGATTATGGTAAAATGGACATAGCTACGGTTCCTAGAGGCTCTTTGGCAATTATAGTTTATAACGATCTGGAATTTCAAATACTTCTTATTTAAATATCTCAATTATTTTAATATTTGAATCTTGGATTTAATATGACAAAATTGATTTTATAACCATGTTAACCCTCCTTTAATAAATAACTAATGATGGTAAACTTTTTTTTAAAAAATATTTACAACAATAAATACTTTGATGAAATATCGATAACGTGATTAAAAATCATTTTATCAATAAATGGTTTTTAACTCTATATAAGTTTTTCAAACTTTTCGGGCTTGCTTAGAATATTAATGTGTATTAGCAACTAAAAATATGTTGGGGTCTATAGCTAACTAAATGAATTAGTGATGTAAGCAATGGTGTCATAAAAGATAATTTGAAGGGATGGTAGTTTGGGAAGACAAATGAGCTAAGTTAAGAGAGTATGGGGTGGAAAGGTGAATACATGGAAGGGTAGTGGGCTCTTGGCTGGCTATAGAGGGAGAGATGCAAGTGGTAACCTATTAGAAAAGTCTATTTAATCGCCTTGGTTATTTCATAAATGGTTTTGTAAATATTTACATAGAAGCATCTAATCTTCATCATCTTTTCTCTTCATTTAATTAATGCAAATCAACTCCAAATTTCTCCATACTTTGAAAAGGGGATTGGCACATCATAACAACAAGGAATAGCAACCCAAAAGTGGAAGAATAGAAGCACAAACCCCTAAAACCTAGCATGGCCATAAGCACAAGATGGACGTGGGGTGTGGCCAAGAGAAAATAGGAGCTAAAGGTGGTATCCTTGGATGTTTAGTGATGGTAGGAAGTGGTCTTGTGTTCATGAGGCTTGTGCTTGGTTATAGGATTATTTTGGGGTGAGTTTACTCACTATTTGATTGTATATATTGTGTATATTTGTATTCTTGAATATAATGTTAAATATTGAACTAATTAAGTTATAAATTTAGACCATACTTGTTGTCCAAAACAAATGACAACTCTATATTACATATCATCACTTCTAGTACCATCTACAACATGTAATATGTCATTGACATTGTGTTTACATGTTTGGTTTGGTTGTGTGGCATTGGAGTGTGTTTCAAAGTGTTTGAAGCGAGTAAAGGTCGCTATAAGCGCACTTCGATAACCCTTGTTGTGTAAAATGGTTATATGTGAATATATTGTGAAAAAATATATTTTGCTTGTGCTCTACACTTGTAGTAGAGGATGGGACAGCAAAGAATTGGTTTATAAAATTATAATATTGATAGAACAAAGTTTTAAAAAGTTAGTAGGTGAAAAGTCGCTATAGATGTACTTTGAAGTGCCTTGTTTTTAGTGTTTTTAGTACAATTTTGAAAGACATCCTTAGGGGTTTCTTAGCATGCTTATTAAGTAATATAAGTAAAGTACTTACTGTAAAAAAAATTGGACTCTAAATCGATTCTTAACTAGTTAAAAACCGGCCAAGCATTTAGTCATTTAAAATTGATTTTGTGGCAAAAACATAAAATCACAACAGTTTCCAACTACAACGCTTTCTGTGTGTTCCTGAGCTTTTTAAAGCACTTCTGCTAAATGATGATGTATGTTATTTGAGACTTTAAAAGGTTTAAAATGACATTTAAATAAAGTATTTTTCTATAATGTTTTTATGAATGTTTAATAACATATACCAAGGTATTTTAAAAGTGGTTTGAAGTTTAAATATATTTTTAATAATTATTTATGAATTTTTAAAGTAAAATTTTTGATATATGTAAAACCTATTTATAGTATGTTTTTAAAGTATTTATATATATAAGTTTGAAAATGTAAGTTAAGTATTTTATGCAAGGATAAAAGTGGCTTTGTTATAACCTTAAGTTATAATGAATGGTTTTGAGAAGTTAATTAAAAGTATATTACTTCGTTAAATAAGTGCAGATATACTTAGATCTTTAAATAGAGCATTTTTAAAGATAATGGTATGTATAAATGGTTTTGGGTTGATAATAACAATGATTAAGTAACATTTGTTTTTAACTCATTAAATATAGTTTTGAATATAAGTGGATCTTTAATAAGAATATTTTTAAAGATATGGTTAAGACTGAAATGGTTTTGGGTTTGTAGTGACCATGATTAAGTAACATTTGTCTTTGACCCATTTGAATATACTTATGAATTTAATTAGATCTTTAATTAAACATAATGGAAAGTATAAAGTGTTTGGGTTTATAATAAATAATGTTTTTGTAAAATTTATTCTTAACCCTTTTGTCTATACTTTGAAAGTGAAAAAGCTTGCTAAATGATTTATGAACATTCTTATACCTTTGAGATAAGTATATGAAGGTATTCTGAAGTATGGATAAGGGTAGAAATGAATAGTGAACAGTAGGATACATATATGTATCTTCTATAAAGGTATTTTAAATATATACACAAGTAGAACAAGTAAGTAAATAAAAGCATCACAGATTTATATTAGATCCCTGGGGTGGTCTCATTCATACGAAACATTTCTTGCTTTTAGAATGTATGTATACGAGATCCCATTAGAAGTACTTCTATGTACTGTTCGCTTACTTCAGAAGGAATTATTATTTGTAAAAATAAGTTTTAAATGACAAAATAATTGTTACTTAACAAAAAGGGATTAGAAGTCGCTTGTATGACTTAATCATGCTTATGTGACTTAATCGTGCTTTGTGTGTTTACTTGTCTATGAGATGTATTTAGTCATGTACTTAGCACTAAAAGCCAACAAAGTAGGGTTGTTATATCTATAAGCGTTAAGAATGACTTATGAGAAGGGCCTAGAAGTAAACAGTGCTATAACTTACCGGCTTTACACTTGATCGAGGGATACTATTAGTTGAAAAGGTCAAAAACATGATAAATATACGAGACTTGGGTCTCGATAAGAGATAGTTCTCGTTGTTATTGAATTTAACCAAAACTAACTTAGGAAATATTTTGATGAAACACGAGAATTATACCGTACGATATCCTCGATGATGTTTTATACCTATATATATATTCTTCTTGCTCTTCTAGGATATGAGATAAGGAAATCCATCTGGATAGGAGGTGATCTCTACCCTATTTCATTGTCTGTTTATTTCTAAAAGAATCGGGGTTAAGCTAATTGGAAATCTATCAATTGGTTTTAAGGCATCCAGTAAACGAGGAAATGTACTTATATGAGATTGATTGAAATCATAACCACTTCAAAACCGATATACGTGTTTAATGTTTTAGAAGCGGTTGTGAAGCGAAATGTTATAGACTTGCACTGTCCATCCTAAGGGAGAGGTCGGCGTTAACATTTCAGACAAATGCTATAGATTTGAACTGTTTATCCTAAGATTAAGTCCAAGGAAGAGGTCAGCGTTAGCATTCGTTGGAGGGCTTATGTTGGAATCCATGAAGAGATTCATATATTGTTTGTGATGATGGAATTCAAGTAGAAATTTGAGATCTGTTCTAGATGTTGGAATCTATAAAGAGATTCGAGATCTATTCAACTGATGAAGACTCGTATGTTGAGATGCTGAAAATGGTTTCACACTCAGTAATGATAAAAACTAGAGTAGTATACATAACTAGTGGGTTTAACTAACCAAGCTATATCGGCTCTATTCTAGAGATGCTTATGGATTGATAGTGGGTGCAATGATATTCAGTATCATGTGTCATAGGCATGAACCAGCTATGGTTATCCTATATTATATTATATCTAGAGATATACGCTGCTCGAAAGGATATTTCTAACCCTTGTTAGATGGCCCATTCCTGATGTACTAATGATTCCTCCAATGGAAATCCATAAATGAACGAACCTTAGCAGCTTTGATTATATACTTAATACTGTTGTGCTATACGCGCAACACAACTATTTTTAGATTTATATTCTACACCCTAAACATTATCTATTATATCGCCATATGTATTTATTATATGGTTTGGTTCTTTTGAAGGGAAAACCATTCTTGTCAATTGGTTGGTCTCGAAAGATATTTTATATGAACGGATTATGTTTTCTTATGTTTCTCACACTAGACTAATGTCTGACTCGTGGTTTTTTTCTTTAATTCCTAGGGTGCTTTTTCGAGTAATTTAAGAAAGGCAGGTTTTCATCAGACATGCTTTGAAGCTCGAAGAGGCTGGCTAGATGCTTTCATTTACAGTAGTATTTTTATTTCTGCTACACTACTTGTATACATATCATCATTTGTGAAGGCAGACTATTATAACTGTCCAGGCTGATGATGGTACTTAGGATTGACTCTGAAATGTTATGTATCTTAGAATAGCACTTTGTACCGTCATTTCATATTATATGTTACCGTTATGTTTTGAGATTCAGATTTTTTGTTCTCTTCTTCCTTGTTCTTTTCCTTTCTTCGTTTTCTTTTTACCCTAATAATATGTCTTTTTGGCACTTAGGTGTTCGGCACATGAATATCGTGGATGTATTTGTGTCAACATTTAGGGATGAAAAGGTACGTTGTCACAGCTGGTATTAGAGCCAGGTTAAGTGAGAACCTTGGCTTTGGTTGGGTATAACTCATTAGAGATAGGCTAAGTGATTCCCTTGAATGAGTTGAGTGTACTATACATATGGGAACACGTATGTATTTTTTATATATAAGAATAATGTAAGTATGACTTGTAAGTGTTTGCCTAATTAACATATAAACTAATGACGGTCATTCATTATCCCTCATTGGTTAACTTAGTCTTACTTAGCTAATTTACGAGCAATGTTATCATTTGTTTATTGATTTGTCATTCTCGATCAGTTTATGTGCAATGAATATTATTTATTAATTATTGATTTGTGCTCATCCAATTTATGAGCGGTTTTACTTTTTTACTGCATGGGTTGGGTAGACGTAATTAACTATTGCATTGAAACGATCACCCTATGAATTAAGTTTCACAATTTGACTATGAGACATTCGTCGATAATGTTGGATTAAAAGTTAACTTTAATAAGTGATGTTTATTTAATCTAAAGGAAAGATATGATATTTTAGGAAAAAATATTTGTGAAACGATTATATATAAGAAAGTGATTTTATACAAGTATAGTTTATAAAATATGGTTTATAAACTAAGAGGATTTAAAATGATATTTTGATAACTTAAATCCTAGTACTTTTGAAAATTATTTTCAAGATTTTAGGGAAAATAACAATAGTATTTTTTTGAAGGTATTTTTTGAAAACTAATAACTTCAAAAGAGTTATAAATTTATTTTTAGTTCGAGGTTACTCTCAGAACCAACAAGTCAGTTCGAGAATAAAGAATTTTTATATTATATAGTTCGAGTGGCTTGAAAGTGACTAAAAATGGGTGAAAGATGTGTTCAGTTGGTAAGCACTTCTCTTAAGTATTATCCTTCGTATAAGAGAATGTATATTACTACTTGGTAGGACCCAATTTCTTGGTATTATTTTGGTGTTACTCAATCTATATGTATATTTTCTATGGATTTTGCGGAGAATATTTGGGAAATTGGTTTATAAATTGATATCATGGTACATAGTAATATTTGTGAAATATTTGATACCTTTTTAAAAATGATTTTTTGTTAAATCCCAAAAGTGTGGATTAATATACAAAAGCTATATGGATACATTATTATTTCAAATGATTTGAAATAAAACTAGGTATTTGGTTCTAAAGGGTTCTTTAAAGGACATTGGATATCAAATGCATGATTGTAACACTCCATGAATATTCAATAATTAATTAATTAAAAGGCTAACAAAAGTTTTGACATATGTAAAGAAAAAGCTTAGCTTCTTTGTTTCCTTAAATTGTATTTGAACATACTGGACTCACTTTCAGCGGCTGAAAATAATTCCAGTGATGGCTGCAGCATCGTCGGTGTTCATTTTTCGGTTTCAAAGTGGGGGATGCTACAATAATGTTTGCTACGTAGCAGTTTTGGTAAAACACGGATTTTGATATGAACTATCTATGTAGAAACTTTTATATGTATGCTATATAAGGAGCCTAAGTGGTAGTGGTATAACCAAGAATAAAGGATGAATCATTTCATGCTTTCCCTTTATATTAAAGCATATCTAATAAATAAATCATTCTATTGATGCATGTATCATATGCATTAGGACAGTATAGTATATTCGTAATGTTTGATGTGTTTGTTTGGCAGTTTTCAGTTGTCAGAACGAAATAGAATTTTCAACGATTTTGGATAGTCCAAAACTTTTAGATCGTTATAGAACTTAAAGCTAAGCGTCTAATGAAATTTTTTATACATAAAGATATGTCTTTATAAAATGTTTATACACTTAAATAATATTTTATTAAACTATTCATGGATTGTTTTACTATTGAATGATATGTTATTTGTGTAAATGAATGTGTTACAAAAAGTAATTGGTATGGTTAAGGAACTAATGGAATAAAATATGTAAGTTATATGTAGACCATTTATTCACACGATAATTCTTGATCCGGATTCGAGTGCATGATTTCAAGGTGATTTACACCGGGATGGACAAGAATTTTTCACCCAATTCGCTACAACAAACACTTGATACATATTCTTTATATGATCCTGAGGTTTTCTATCATAGTATATGGCTAGTAAGAGAAACAGAGGTTTCTAATCAGAAAATCTAATCATAGTCCTCACTAGAGAGATCATGTGATATATACTAGTTTGAAAGTGAAATTTATGTGATCGAGCAAGTGATTAGATCGCTTATTGGTATGGATGATCCATGCTTATCATATGGGATTTGGTATATATATACTTCATTTTTTTTGACTTATGGATATTTTGGGGAATAACTCCTCGATTTGTTCTAAGGCAGCATGAATAATCGAATAAGTAATAACTTAAGTTTATTGAACGTAAAGAATGCTTATTAGTAGGTTATTTATCCACCCTATGCGATGAAAGGGTTTTTGAACCTGAGAAAAATATGAGCTTTGTTTGTAGGTGATTGTGATTACCGTTAAGTATTGATCTATAACAATCCACCCAGGAGCATGCTTAAATTTTGACATAGAAAAGGCCCGTCGAAATTTAGATCCATTCTAAGGCTGACGTTGGTTGGAAAAACAAATACAAGTATACAGCAATGGCTATTCTTCCAGAGATCACAGCGATTGGAATAAAATATAATACCAAATTGTACCCATTTATTTCAGAACCATTTGAAATGTCATAATACAAAACGTCGTTAAATTGTCAAGTAAAATTCGTTACATTATTTATCCAAAATACATGGGTACAACATAAAACATCAAAAAAGATAATAGTAATTATCAGAAGCTTAAACCACTCCATCTTCAAGCATCGTTACTATCATCACTCCATCCTTAACCTGTGTTGTAACGAGGAGGGAGTCAGAACAACAAATGTCTGATGAATAAAAACCTCGACTCTTACCATTTTTGTACTGGGGAAGTATATTTTAAAATAAGAATATGTCAATATACATAAAATCATGTAATACTTCTTATAAGGAAAGGAGACGAGTCCTCAATCAACCACTTAATACCTTCCATTCCTGAAGCAGTTTCTAAATCCCATAACCCAAATCCCATGTCCTAAATATCTAACAATGCGAGAGATAATACCTATGCAACTTACTAACTTTTACTGGAAAATAGGCAGTCTTTGACAATTTAAGATCTTAATTGAGGTAGATCTATCATTTAATACCCAATCCTAAGGTAGAACCCTCAAAGGTGACTATCTAGTTGACATTGTATGGAATATTTTGAACCACTTTAATACTTCTTTTTAGGAAGATGGCCCTCGGTCAGCCACTTAATACCATACCTGAAGTGAACCACTGCCAAGATACCACCTATCTTGCCTAATAACTTACCCCTTGACAATTTAATACTTCATTTGGGAAAAAGTGGCTTGGCCTCGAACAACCACTAAATACCTCAAGACCCCGAAGCAGGCCCTTTGTATTATGATCCATACTCATAATGATGTCTCGCATTAGGCCAACTATTCATAAGAACTAGTAGCCAGATTAGCTGGGCAGACTTACCCTACAGAATTCGGGACTAACCTCGCATCATCAAAAATATTTATCATAGGAGATGTCTCACATCAATAGGGAGTGTGCACAACCGCTGGTAGCCTCAAGTTAAAGGGCAAACGTTTGTGGTGCAACTCTACTGACCTCGCATCCCTATGACTTAGCCATAGTTTAAATATTCTCCATGTATATAACACTCATCTCACAATTTCATAAATAAGGCCTTATAAGAAATCTTCCTTATTACGCCTTAAAATATCAATTGCCTTCTTAATAGTGGAAATTAATGACAATTACTACCTAAGTAACAAAGCAATTATGGGCCATAATTATACGTTTATTATGCTAATAGAAATAATATATATTTATGCCTAATAAATTCTAAACATGCAGTTTATACGCCCTAAATTAGCATTAAATGTCAATTCTTTTAACCATTATACCAATACAAGTTCTTTTTTTCCAATTCCCAAGATTTTAATATCTATAACGATGGATTCTTATATTTATAACAAGGATGAAATATCCATTACCAAAACTGCGATAAATAGACTTGTAACTAGAACTAGAAACCTAATTTATTATATCAATTAAATGGAATATCCAAACAATAGGAATTGCAATTCTAACTTCATATTCTATTCAAGTCCTCTTCTCAAAAAGATAAATGAAAGAAATCGTGTGGAATAAGTGGTGTAAATTATGAATAGAATTCGTACTGTAAATAGAATTCGTACTGTAGATCCTTATTTTATTATTGAAGAAAAAGGAGGAGAATAAGTGGAATTGACTATGAAATTATCAAAAATCGCATAAACAATATAAATTATATCAAATCAACATAATAATTTAGAATCTCCATCTAGAATTGACATTTCGAAATAAAAAGAAATTTCGGGGGATTTTATCTATTTTATTTTTGCAATCCCAAAACCCCTAAGTCATATTCAAATCCATATAGACATACTAATGAATTAAAAAAAAAGAAATACTAAGGTTTCCACTCACAAATCATCTTTAGCTCTTCCTATGTGGATTTGCAACATCAAAGCAACTCTTTTCCAGATCTTCTTCTTTTGATATACACACACAACGACGATAGGTATATATATACGTTTTGGTTATACTTAGAGAGATTGGAGGAGAAGGGAATAGATAAAAATAATAATAAGAGAAGGATTAGAATCCTTACCTGAATCCCCAATTGAATTTTTGAATCTAATCGAAGAGAGAAAATGACATAGGTACACGGAGTTCTCGAATATTTTATGTGTAAAAAGTGGAGAGGATAGGGTCCTATTTATAGGAGTTGAAACGTGCCAGAACCGTGGAAAGAAAATAGATCTAAAATGGATAAATCTGGACCATCCAACGTCACAAAACGCAAGCCGCCACTGTAAGGCAGTGGTTGGCCGCCTACACTTGAATGTTCAACCTCTGGGGTCTTAGAGTTTGACCAATCCCCTTAATTCACGAGCGTTGATTCGATTTCATTGTCAGATTATTTTATTTCATAATTAACTTTTATTGTTAATTATTTAACTTAATGGTTACTTAACCTCCTAATAAACCTACAGTTAATTTTTGAAATTCAAACCCTAAGTTTAAATACGGATTTGAATTCGAATTTAAACAAAAGTAATTTAAATTTGAAAACATCAATTGCTCATAACTTCTTCGTTAGAGCTCCGTTTTCAACATATTATATACGGAAATGGATTATAATTTCTCCATGAATGCAATGGAATAACGTTCGTAGTCAAATTCCGAATGTTATAAATTTCCATTTTAAACCCATCTTAATTAATTTAATTCACTCAATTCATCTATGGTTGATATCATCTCGAAATCTTTCAAAGGGAGAACAACGTAATGTGCAATAACAACCATGTTACATAACCAATTTATCTACACAACCATCTGCTTAACCAAAGTACAATGTGATTATGTATTGTAGACATATTAAAATGAGCTCAATCCTACCATGAGTGTGTAAATTATGTCATGCAAGTATGTATGCAAATACCCTAAACATGCATACATTTTTTTACATGAGTGTAAAGTGGTTGTGGAAAAGTGTGGCAACAATCTTCTACCATCCAATCTTGCAATCATGATGCAATCAAAATTCTAATTTTGGAGAGAAACTTTGCCAGTGATAAGCTCTGGATAAGTGATCTTCATCTTCTCCTCGGTTTCCTATGTAATTTTCGCTAGGTTGTCTCCCCATTGTACTCAGACTAGCCTAATTATTTTGTTATGGAGTCTCCTAGTTCCATACCCCATAAATCATGCGGTGGCATGAGGTACTATTGGGTCCATCTCTAATTCCTTAACTGATTAGGCTCAATTCTAATAGTGGTGTAAAGAAGGCATTTTCAAAGAGGAGCGACTTTGACAAATACCATATCTCCAACCTCAAAATCAAGCTCTTTCCTTCTTTTGTCCACATAAGATTTTGACAGTCTTGCACTCCTTCATTCATTGTCTAATCAACTCTTCTTTCTCCATGGTATCACCGATCCAATCAGATCATAGTAATGCTTTTCAATGGTTTCTCATCAACAACTTGGTGATTTGCATCACCTACCATAAAGTGCTTCAAAAGGCCATACTAATCATCGCTTAATAGCTATTATTATATGCAAACTAGACTAATGGTAGGTGCTGCTCCCAACGTCCTCCAAAATCCAAAACTCAAGCCCTCAACAAGCCTTCCAGAATCCTATTTACCCTCTCTTGTTAACCATCAGTCAGTAGGTGATATGCAGTGCCGAGATTCAAGAAGTTCCCAAAGCTACATGTAGGATCCTTCAAAACTCACTAGTAAACAGAGGGTCCCTATCACTAACTATGCTCGCAGGAATTCCATGCATTCGAACTTTCTCCTTGATGTAGATTTTCACAATAAAAGTGGCAATTTTTTTGTTCCTAACCGGGATAAATTGGCATTCTTATGAGTTTATCCATAACAACCCAAATAGCTTCATTAGCCCTCTGACTTCTAGGCTATCCTTCCACAAAATCCATCAAAATATGTTCCCACTTCTAAGTCAGAATTTCCTTAGGTAGTAGTCATCCAACAGGCTTCCCTTACTTAGTTTTTAGTCTCTGACATGTCAAGTACTTAGCAACAAACTCAGCTCCATTCTTTTTCATTCCATGTCAATTCCATGTCAAAAGAAAATCCTCTTCATATCCTTGTACATCTTGTCTCCTCTGGGGTGAATGATCATGTTTAAGTGATGATACTCCATAAGAATCTTTTCAGCAAACTATCAACATAGGGACCCAAAGGCGTTCATCCCTTCTTAATCAAACTTCTCATCAACTGGAGCCTATTAGCATGAGAAAATTGCTCTCCTCTCCTCAACTTTTCCAAAATCTCTACTAACTTTTCATTCACTTAATCAAACCCTATCTGATCCATCAAGGCTAGTCTAATCTCCATAACTGCTAAAAAGCCTTGGATGTTTTCTATTGGCGGTTGAAAATTAAAATTTCAGAGGAACTCTGATTACCTCCATTCATATATAGCACTTTGGCCAGCATGTCTCCGACTAAGGGCATCGATGACTACGTTCCATTTTCCAGGGATATATTGAATGCTAAAGTCAAACGACGCTATATATTCCATCCATCTTTGCTGCCTAAAATTCAAATCTTTTCGAAAAAACAGGTATTTAAATGATTTATGATCAGTGAATAACTCAAAACTTTCTACTAAAAGATAATGCCTCCACATATTCAAGGCAAAGACGATAACTGCCAATTTCAAGTCATGAACTGGATATCTTTTCTCATGATCCTTCAGTTGCTAACTGGCATAAGGGACCACTTTTCCTTCTTGCAATAGAACTGCTAATAATCATATGCTATAAGCATCTGTGCAAATTGTAAATGGTTTAGTTCCATCGAAAATAGTGAGCATAGGTGTACTAGTCAATAACTCCTTAAGCTTCTCAAATGCCTTAATGCATTTATTATCCCAAGAAAAGATTAGGTTCTTCTTAGTCAATCGGGTTAAAAGGGCTGCAATTTTTGCAAAGTTCTTGATGAACTTTCTAAAGTAGCTTGCCAACCGAGAAAACTTCTAATCTCTGATGCATTCCTAGGAGTTTTCTATCCTTGAAGAGCTTCCACTTTGGTGAGGTCCAATGTCAATCCTTGCTCAGAAACAATATATCCAAGAAATCTAACTTCTTTTCTCCAAAGTGGCATTTAGCAAATTTGGTGTTAAGCTGGTGCCTTCTTAAGATTCCTAATACCTCTCTTAGGTGGTCCTCATGCTCCTCCTTATGCTTCGAGAAAACCAAAATATCATCCACGAACACAACAACCAATTACTCATTAAATCCACAAAGTATGCAGAGGCATTCATCGATCCAAAGGAATCACTTTCCGTTCATAGAGTCCATCTGATGTGCAAAATGTAGTCTTCGACTTGCTTTCCTCTACAATCCTCAATTGAATCCAGTTGCTAAGTCTAGTTGATAAAAGACTTTAGCTCCTCCAAGGTGATCAAATAAGTCATCTATCCTAGGCAAAGCATACCTATTATTCCTTTTCAACTTGTTCAATTCCCCATAGTCGATGCAAAGTCTCAAAGAGCCATTTGCCTTAGTGGCAAAAACAACAAGGGCTCCTCACTCTGAAGTATTCCTAGGGATGAATCCTTTATTTAATAGCTTTGAGGTTTTCTTATCCAATTCCCTTCTTTCTTTGGGGGGCCATATGTCTTAAAGGCAGGGCGACTAGCCTTGCATCCTTCTCTAGATCAAGTTGGAACTCGATCTCCCTATGTCGTGGGAGACCTGAGACTTCCTCAAAGACATCATGAAATACATAAACTACAGGTACAGGTGATGGTTCTCCAACAGCAGATAGACTTAGTGACTATAGATGGCTTAGCTCAACTAAATCTTTGGGTGTACTAAGAATTCCTAGGTCATGGCCTCCACAACTTATTAATCGTACAATCCTCCTATCTCAATCAAGAATTGCTCCATAATATGCTAACCTATCCATACCCAATTAAGTCTATACCCTTTAAACTTTAGAAAGTACACATTACATATGAAATCAACATCGCATATGTCTAACACTAGGTCTTCGCAAATAAAAGAGAGATGCGTCATACCCCTAATAGGATTAGAGACCACTATTGGGTTGGTGAAAACCTAGTTTTGAAGGTTTAAAAAGTTTAATACGTTCCTAGCTATAAAGGAATGCGATGCCCATCAATCCAATAGGGTACGAATTGTAACCTCAGAAATAAGAGTTATACCTTTTAATATTGCCTTCCCTTGGTCTTTGTTGGCCTGCTAGAAATATGAACGGCTTCAATAGCATAAGCTTTTCCGCTTAATACTTCATTTTCCAAATTAGGGCATTGATTCTTGAGATGCCCTTCCTCGTGGCAGTTAAAGAACTTCTCTTTAAAAGCTTCTTTCATCAGACTCACTCTATCATGACCTTTCTTCAAGCAACGCTTGCACACCTTACCACCTTTCTTAAGCTTTCCTTTAACTTCTTATTAGCCCAAAAGCTCCCCTTCTTGGACCCTCCTTGCTTTTGGTAGGTGTAGCCGTCTCCTTTTATGCCTCTTTATCATACACAATGGCCATGTATAGCATTGCCATCTCTACCAACATCTCATACGTGGCACTAATGAGTACTTGAGTCAACAAGGTTTCTCTTAGTGGAGATTTAGGCTCTTTATGAACTTTATGGCCTTTTTTATAGGTATATCTATCAAGCTCACCCTAAATTTACCAACCTCTATGAACTTAGTATATACTCCTTTAGAGTGGGGTCTCCTTTCCTAAGTTGAATAAATTTCTCTATTTGTAGACTCGCTCCTACCTTAGACATAAACCTTATCTCAAATCTATTTTTGAATTCATCCTATGTGTGATAATCCGGATTTCTTTGGCATCAGATAATTGTATAATCTTCTGATTTAAACTATTGGAAAATAATAATTTACAGATTTAACAAATAAATTCTGGTAATTAATAATATCTAAATGTATATAATTGGATTTGAGTTATAATAAATACTGGATTATACATATAAGAAAATTTATAACTATTGTGGTAAATAGAAAAAAATTATATATATAATATAGTTATATGCAAACTTTATGATATTAAAGTTTTAAGTGTTTACATATACAGGTATTAATGTGTATACATCTATATGTGATTGTTAAGTCAGACTAGATCTACAAATCCCGATATTAAATATTGTTTAATTTGTTATTTTCAAAATAACAATAATAATATCTAATTTGTACAAACCTAAATAAACTTTGTTAGAAATAGGATTTGTTATTTTTAATTTTTATAAGAGTTATATGTGCATATATATAACTTGATTTTTAAATTGGAGTTTTATAATTTAATTTGATTTTGAATTGAATGTTTTGAAATTTAAAAGAGTAAATATATAAATTGTTTTGTTTTATTTTTTCTATAAAGGAATTCATTTATATATATACATAAGGAATAGTAAATTAAGATTTAAAAGTTTATAAACAAATTAAATTAAAACTAAAATACATTTAAGACATATGTTAATCTCCTAATACCTAAATAGACATGTGTAAGCCATTAATTAAACTAAGTGACAAGTGTTAAGGTTAGAGCAAGTGTATTCTTTAATTATCGTTTTCTTTTATTTTTATTAAATTAAAAATTTGTTCATGTAAACATTTCTCCTCATCTTATTCTTCTTTTCTTCAAAAAAAATTTGAGAAAGTTTTCAGATCTAAAAATCTAAATTCATCTTCCACAAAACAGAAAATTCTGTTCAAGTAAATTTTGTAATTTCCTCTCAAAACAAATTTGAAAACCTATAATCTTCTCCTAACCAAAACCTGAAATGAAATCTCCTCAAACCTGAAATGCAAGTATTTACCTGATCATCGAATTCTGCAATTCATCAACCTGATGAATCAAATTACAATTCAAATGCCTAAAATCAAAATTGCAATCCAATTCTGCAAATTCCCAATCCTGCATGCAACTGCAAGGTCAACAAGCCTGCAAATTTCTTATCTGGAAGCATGCATAATCAGGGAGCAAATGCAAATAGAATTTAAAGTTTACAAAAAAAGAAGAAGCAAACTGCAGTTTTTAAATTACTGAAGCAACATAAAGCATTCAGGTTCAAGATTGTCAAATATTGGATGCTCTGACCCTAAAATCTGTGAGTAATCTCATCTTTAAGCCTGATCTGTTTTTTTTTTCCTGTGAATGCATGAAGTAAATCTTGAAATATGTTGAGTAGTTTGGTTGCCTGTTTGTTTAGGATGAAACATATATATATATATATATATATATATATATATAATATAATAATGATGCATGCTTGCCTGTTAACAACCTGTATCAACCCTGTCTATCAATATGTTGTGAGTAAACTCTTTAATTAAGAACAGTTTATTTCGAATCTGACATCATGCAGACATATATGATAATCTTTGAAGTAGTAAAATAAATATGTGAATTTGCAAGTTTATTTTCAACTTGAAAGTGGGTTTGAATCCTGTTGTGAATTGAAGCATGTTGTGTTGCTAGTTACAGATCTCTGCAAAACTCAGGTTCAATATCAAATAAAATGCATAACTCCAAATATAGGTCATTTTAAACTTAGATCCTTGAATGGAATATATAACAATGCGATATCAACACTAAAAATGATCTCAAGGATCTTAATTTAATAATCATCTCTGAAATAAGAAAACACAGTGGAAATCATAAATTGGTCAAAATTGAATGAAAACAATTTTACAATTTGATTTCACAAATTGATTCAGGGTAGGAAATCATGAATTTAGGTGTGAAGATTGTGATTTTTTAGTTGGGATTTGAGGAGTTATTCGGCATTGATAGTTTTTGCGATTTTTTTGATATTGTCGTTGATCGGCATCAAATTGTAGCATGAGTTTGTTGTCAGAGATGGCCATGGGTATTGTGATCTTTGGAAAAATGGTGGATGACGTTACCGATGATTGTGGTGGCTGGTAGGTGGCGTTTTAGGGTTCGGTGTTTCATATTGGTCGAGGTGATGGCTGTGTATGGCGCGGCGGCGAGGATGCACCGAAATCGATCGCAGTGGGGTGGTGCATGCGAGGGTTTGAGACGAAGCTCTGGTGAAGATGGGAGGGGACATCGACGTTAGGATCGTCGTGGAGATGTTTTTTTTTCTGATCGTTTTTTTTTGGGTTCAGTTTTGAGTTGAGTCGCTTAATTTCTATCGAACTTCGATTTCGTAGTTTTGCATGTTCGTATCGAACGTGGTGGTTGAGTGTGGTTGGGTGATGGCCAAAGAATCGATCGGAGTTGAGATTGCTGGTCGTGCACGTGCACGGAGATGATAGGCGTATCTGGGAAGTGAATGTGAAGAAGAAGGAGTTTGGGGGCTCGGGTTGTCTTTTGTGTTTTTGGTGGTACTACTCGAAGTCAGGGTGACTCGAGCACATGGATGAGGTGGCTCAAGTTTCACCGGTATTTTTCATGGGTTTGTTGTTGATAAAATTTCCAGATCCTAAATTTGCAAGTACTTAATGAAATTGTAAATTTAAAATACACCGGTGACTAGGATTTTATTATGTAAAGAAGAATTAAGCTAGTTTTACTAAAAGTATATATAAAAGTAATAACTTTAATTAAGTTTTTAATTATGAAATTTATCATATTTAAAAATATAAACAATTTGGATACCAAATTTTGATGAGATGTTGGAATAATTAAAATTTTAAAATGGTGAGTTTGTTAATTTTATTTAAACAAGCTAATTAAAGTTTTCCCAAAATTTAAAAGTTAAAACTTAAATGTTTAATACTTTTGACTTATAATGAAGGAAATTAATAAAAGAGTTAGTTAATAAATGATGATGATTGATTAGAGAATAATTAATCAATATAAGTAATTATAGAATAGTTAAGTCGAGCAATCAACTATGGATCAAAGAAATCAATGTATATGGGTAAAGTTAATTAAGTTGTGTTTAAGTGGTTAGTTCTAGTTCACTAATTAAGTTTAATTAATTAAAGATAATCATGTGATGGGAAATAATTAAGGATTACTTGATGACGAGATTAAGTATAATCACTTAATGTAATTAGTGGAGAGTAATTACTTAGTGAAGTAATGAATGAATAATTACTGGATGTAATTTAATTAAGGAAAATTACTTGATGAATATTAAAGGATAATTACTTGAGGGTAGTAATTAAGTGGTGATTTCACAGAATAATTAAAGGATTAATTAATGAAATTAATTAAGGAATTGATTTAATTAATAAAAGTAATTAAAGGAAGTTAACTACTAAGGAAATAAATCCAGGTGGATTAATGAATATAATCAAGGTAAAGATTAATTATTAAATGTAATTAGGAGAATAATTAATCAATGACGGTAATTAAAGGTTAATTTCCATGAATGGTTAAGAGCGATTAATTTGTATAATAATTAAGGGTTAACTATTTAATGTAATTAATCAAGGGTGATTTATTAGAGGATGATTAATTAATTAATTTGTAACTTGTTAATGACTAAGTAAGCAGATTTATTATGATGAAGTAATTAATCTATTTCATTTTAAATTAATTAAAGATGAAGTAATTAATTTAGTTCATTTTAAATTAATTATAAATGGTGATTAATAAATCATTATTTATGTAGGGATGGATAATATGGATTGCCTTGAATGGTTTGAGATCTCATATTGAGATAAGTAATGCTGTGTGATATGGATGATTGGGTTATGATATGTTTAATTTAATTTGGGATGTTGTGGTTATCTATTGATGATGAATTGCTGTGACCCCTGTGTTTAAAGTTAATTGTATTCACTTGAATAATTTGAGATAAGATGGCATGGGAGTCAAAGAGACCGGAGTCGGGTAATAGTTAATACCCGAAACCACTTTGATTCTTTATAGATTGATATGTGAAATAAATAAGCTGGTTTGGAATGATTTAAGTAATTGGACCATTAAATATAAGTTTGGCACTTAGAAATTGATGTGTGAAATAAGCAATGTCTATAACAACTTGTGAAGTTGTAAACTGATATAAGTTACCCGGGTTATATGAGTTGTATGCCGTTATATTCTGTGTTAGATGAGTTTACTCACGCTGGTTTCCAGCCTGACCCGGGTGTTACTTTGATGTAATGCTCGGGTCAGACCGAGTATTACAGATTTTCAGGTAAGGACGTTCTGAAGCTCAGGAGGCAAGCTGGATGGCAGGGACGTATGGAGAGTTTCCACCATGATATTGTATATCTGAGATATGTTAGATTGTATCTATCCAATATTGTATAAAATTGTTGTAACTCTGATATATCGATGTAAATTGATAGATACAATTTTCTATGATATAACTATTATTGATATTATATTTTATCCGCTGCGAATGTGAGTTTGTGTGTATCTTTTCTGTTCTTCTTCTATCTCTTTCTTATTTTCTCTAACTATCCAAAATTTTCGGGATCGAAAATTTCGGGTCGTTACATTTGGTATCAGAGCTGAAGGTTAAGCGAGAACCTTGGCTCTGGTGGGATTACTCATTAAGGGAAGGGTAAGTGGTACCCTAGGAGAGTAGAGTATATAAATGTGAGAGAGCGTACTTGTTATTTTCTTATATAAAGGTTTTTAAATGATTTTAAAAGCAAATGAATCTTATATAAGAAGTAGATTAGCTATTATATTAAGGAAATTGGTTGTAGTTAAATTAAAAGTAATAGTAAGAATTAAATTAAGAAGTAATAGAATGTAACTAAATTGAAATTAGAATTAAATAAAGATAAGTTTGAAATGGATTCAAACTAAAATTGAAATCTTGAATTGGAGAAGTATTTCAGAATAAGATAAATTAGAATTGGTTTCAAACCTGAAAATAGAATGGATATTGTGTCTAATAAGGGATGATTGTTTTTCAATAAACAATAAAATGTTTTAAGGAAGTAACCATTTAAAAAAAGAGTAACTTGTAAGTTTGAAAGGATGTAAATTAAAATGGGTTTCAAATTGTGTAGTTTTGAATTCTAAATTTAAACTTTTGAATTGGTTTCAAAATGTTAAAAGTGATAATATTTGATTATAATCTTATTTTAAAATAAGAGATGTTATTTAATATATTCGAATAAAAGGAGGTCCTATTTCAAACAAGGGTTGTTTGAAATTTGAAAGGAATTTGTTTGAATTTGAAACCAGAGGTGGTTTAAAATTTAAAGTGTAATTTGGTATGTAAAAGAAGTTAATATGTATATATGTAGATATACATAATATCAAAGGTGGTTTGATATAAACTCTAAATGATGAATTTTGAATTTAGAATATGATGTGAAACCCAAAGTTATAAGTCTTTTTTTTACTTATAAATGGGAAAGAATTTTGAAATTTGAATAGGAATTCAAATTGTGTGAATTTGACTGAATTAAGTGAATTGAATTTAACTTAGAGGAAGTTAAATAAGTTTGAAAGGACTACCTGATTTGGGAATTTCAATATGAAATTGAAATTTAACTTGGGAAGTTAAATGATTAATTTAAATTGGGATTTTATGTGATTCAAAATGAGTTTTGAGACCTGGAAATTGGTGATGGATGGATGTATTAAAATAATTGGATGATATTACCCTATTATTTTAAGTAATCTTTAAACTGTGAATTGGTTTTGTTTAAAGAAATGGGTATGGTAATATATCCATTACTAAGGTAAAATGGAATCATTTTGGACTTAAGATTTGAAATAGAAGTAGGTCCAATTAGAAATTAGTCCAAATTTATTTGAATAATCTGGAATTGAAATTAAAAGTTAAATAGTATAAAATTCAAATGGAATTTGAATTAAATTTAGGAGGAAATTTAAATTGAATTGATTTGGAATGGAGATTGGGATTTGAACAGTCTTGACTCTGGACTATTTTTAATATAAATTATTTTAATATAAATCTATTTTTTTCAAGCTATTCATTATATATATACAACTTTTCTTTTTAAAAAGCCAAACTATCTTATACTTGTTTTACAATTATTTTTGAAACTGTTTTCCAACTGTTTTATAAGTTAATTACTATATTTCAACTATATTACAAAACTAATTACTATCTTACTATTATTTTGCAATTACCTAAATTTTCTATAATTATTTTAACTATTTTCTAACTATTTTACACTTATTTTACAAACTAGTAATTATTTTTCAACTACTTATCTATTTCTAATTTTTCAAGCTATTTTCTAAATAAATTGTTCGGAGTTCAAACTGTTATTGGTTAAATATCCAATCGAGATAAAATAAAGGTGATAATCTAAATGGGATTGAAGCGGCCGTGAATAAGTGAGTGAAAATTAAAGTAAATGTGAATAGAAAGAGAAATTGATTTGGGCTAATAATCAATGAAGTTAAATACATAGGATGTACGTATATTATTCTATTCGCATAATAATTTGATCCAGATTCGAGCACAGAATTTCGAGATAGTTATATCGATCCGAGTGGGATTTTTCACTCGATTTTCGATGGCGAACCTGGATATGGATTGTTGATTGGTTCTGGATATTCTCTATCATAGTTATGACTATGCAAGGAGAATGACGGTTTCTGATCAAGAAACCAGATCTGAGTCTGCACTAGGAAGTCGGGTGGACGATACTAGTTCGGAAGTGAAATTGTGTGATCGAGTGAGCGATCAGATTGGTATAGCATACGAATGATATGTGTACATCGTACGGATTTGAATGAAATTGATATTGAAAGGAGTAATCAAATTTGAATATTTGATTTTGGATAAATAAAGTTATATATCTTTGTTTTATAAGATAAAACTCCTCTTAATGAATCTATTGCCAGAAGGAAAGGATTTTGAAAGTGTTTGAAGTATAAAAGAATTTTATACAAGTTTATAATGATCCAAAGATTTTTATCAAGGATTTTATATATATATCTATATATAAAGGATCATATGAGGATTCTGAAAAAAAGGCTTTGGGAACCTATGGATTTGGAAAGGCTTTTGATTTTTGGGTAAAATCAATATTGAATTTGGAAAGCCTAGTTTGAGAATTATCGATTTTGGGATTATCGATTTTGTGTAAAGGAGCTTTGTATGAGATCATACTAGGTGTATGATTTAAAGATACTATATATGTATAGTATAAAGTGTTTTGATGATGGCTCTGGGGGAAAAGGCGCTCCCTTGAAATGAACTTCTCAGGAGTACCACCGGGTGGTGCTGCCTTGAGCCCCAAAGGGGGGTTCTAAAGTTGATCCTGTGAGGAGTCCGGACAAAACTAGTTCCTGGGGATTATGAGAAGTGTGTACCATAGCGAAAGTCGTGTGTGCCGCTGAGAGCCAACAGTTACATGGACTTTTGCTGCGATGGCAACGTAACCCAGGATGTAACTGCAACCTATGGTATAACATAGCGAAAATCGTGTATGCCGCTGAGAGCCAACAGTCTGCGTTTGATTTTATATCAGTAGACTGCGACCTATGTACGAGTGGAGAAGTTTCATTTTGACAGCGAAAATCAGAGGCCGCTGAGAGCCTGCAGTTACATGGACTTTTGCTGTGACGGCAACGTAACCGTGGAATGTAACTGTGATCTATTGTGTGGGATCCATGGCGTAATCGAGAGGCCGCTGAGAGCCTGCAGTTACAAGGACTTTTGCTGCGACGGCAACGTAACCCTGGATGTAACTGTGACCATTGATGGGGGTGATGATTTCCAGAGCATTCTCACCAAAAATATATCCTCTATTTCCAAAAACCATTTTCTATATTTTCAATAAAATTATTTTCAAAGTATTTTCACTGGATGTTGAAAATGAGTCTGCTAAGTAATTATAGATTTTCAGTCCTACGCCTGATCAACGTATGACCGAATTTCTATAAGAACGAGGATGGACTTGTTGAGACATCGAGTTATAAAAAAAGTATTTTTATAAAAACTATTTTTGTAATACTATATATGTTTTAAAATGTTTTTAAGTTATCAAAGAAATTTTTCTGATAGTAAGCATTTTAATAAACTCTGGTTTCGTTCCTTTTCGAGGACGAAAAGATTCAAAGGGGGAAGGGATGTGATAATCCGGATTTCTTTGGCATCAGATAATTGTATAATCTTCTGATTTAAACTATTGGAAAATAATAATTTACAGATTTAACAAATAAATTCTGGTAATTAATAATATCTAAATGTATATAATTGGATTTGAGTTATAATAAATACTGGATTATAGATATGAGAAAATTTATAACTATTGTGGTAAACAGAAAAAAATTATATATATAATATAGTTATATGCAAACTTTATGATATTAAAGTTTTAAGTGTTTACATATACAGGTATTAATGTGTATACATCTATATGTGATTGTTAAGTCAGACTAGATCTACAAATCCCGATATTAAATATTGTTTAATTTGTTATTTTCAAAATAACAATAATAATATCTAATTTTTACAAACCTAAATAAACTTTGTTAGAAATAGGATTTGTTACTTTTAATTTTTATAAGAGTTATATGTGCATATATATAACTTGATTTTTAAATTGGAGTTTTATAATTTAATTTGATTTTGAATTGAATGTTTTGAAATTTAAAAGAGTAAATATATAAATTGTTTTGTTTTATTTTTTCTATAAAGGAATTCATTTATATATATACATAAGGAATAGTAAATTAAGATTTAAAGTTTATAAACAAATTAAATTAAAACTAAAATACATTTAAGACATATGTTAATCTCCTAATACCTAAAAAGACATGTGTAAGCCATTAATTAAACCAAGTGACAAGTGTTAAGGTTAGAGCAAGTGTATTCTTTAATTATCTTTTTCTTTTATTTTTATTAAATTAAAAATTTGTTCATGTAAACATTTCTCCTCATCTTATTCTTCTTTTCTTCAAAAAAAATTTGAGAAAGTTTTCAGATCTAAAAATCTGAATTCATCTTCCACAAAACAAAAAATTCTGTTCAAGTAAAATTTGTAATTTCCTCTCAAAACAAATTTGAAAACCTATAATCTTCTCCTAACCAAAACCTAAAATGAAATCTCCTCAAACCTGAAATGCAAGTATTTACCTGATCATCGAATTCTGCAATTCATCAACCTGATGAATCAAATTACAATTCAAATGCCTAAAATCAAAATTGCAATCCAATTCTGCAAATTCCCAATCCTGCATGCAACTGCAAGGTCAACTAGCCTGCAAATTTCTTATCTGGAAGCATACATAATCAGAGAGCAAATGCAAATAGAATTTACAGTTCACAAAAAAAAGAAGCAAACTGCAGTTTTTAAATTACTGAAGCAACATAAAGCATTCAGGTTCAAGATTGTCAAATATTGGATGCTCTGACCCTAAAATCTGTGAGTAATCTCATCTTTAAGCCTGATCTGTTTTTTTTCTGTGAATGCATGAAGTAAATCTTGAAATATGTTGAGTAGTTTGGTTGCCTGTTTGTTTAGGATGAAATATATATATATATATATATATATATATATATATATATAAAATAATGATGCATGCTTGCCTGTTAACAACCTGTATCAACCCTGTCTATCAATATGTTGTGAGTAAACTCTTTAATTAAGAACAGTTTATTTCGAATCTGACATCATGCAGACATATATGATAATCTTTGAAATAGTAAAATAAATATATGAATTTGCAAGTTTATTTTCAACTTGAAAGTGGGTTTGAATCCTGTTGTGAATTGAAGCATGTTGTGTTGCTAGTTACAGATCTCTGCAAAACTCAGGTTCAATATCAAATAAAATGCATAACTCCAAATATAGGTAATTTTAAACTTAGATCCTTGAATGGAATATGAGTATAACAATGCGATATCAACACTAAAAATGATCTCAAGGATTTTAATTTAATAATCATCTCTGAAATAAGAAAACACAGTGGAAATCATAAATTGGTCAAAATTGAATGAAAACAATTTTACAATTTGATTTCACAAATTGATTTAGGATAGGAAATCATGAATTTAGGTATGAAGATTGTGATTTTTTAGTTGGGATTTGAGGAGTTATTCGGCAATGATAGTTTTTGGGATTTTTTTGATATTGCCGTTGATCGGCATCAAATTGTAGCATGAGTTTGTTGTCAGAGATGGCCATGGGTATTGTGATCTTTGGAAAAATGGTGGATGACGTTACCGATGATTGTGGTGGCCGGTAGGTGGCGTTTTAGGGTTCGGTGTTTCATATTGGTCGAGGTGATGGCTGTGTATGGCGCGGCGGCGAGGATGCACCGAAATCAATCGCAGTGGGGTGGTGCATGCGAGGGTTTGAGACGAAGCTCTAGTGAAGATGGGAGGGGACATCGACGTCAGGATCGTCGTGGAGATGTTTTTTTTTCTGATCGTTTTTTTTTGGGTTCAGTTTTGAGTTGAGTCGCTTAATTTCTGTTGAACTTCGATTTCGTAGTTTTGCATGTTCGTATCGAACGTGGTGGTTGAGTGTGGTTGGGTGATGGCCAGAGAATCGATCGGAGTTGAGATTGCTGGTCGTGCACGTGCACGGAGATGATAGGCGTATCTGGGAAGTGAATGTGAAGAAGAAGGAGTTTGGGGGCTCGGGTTGTCTTTCGTGTTTTTGGTGGTACTACTCGAAGTCAGGGTGACTCAAGCATATGGATGAGGTAGCTCGAGTTTCACCAGTATTTTTCACGGGTTTGTTGTTGATAAAATTTCCAGATCCTAAATTTGCTAGTACTTAATGAAATTGTAAATTTAAAATACAACGGTGACTAGGATTTTATTATGTAAAGAAGAATTAAGCTAGTTTTACTAAAAGTATATATAAAAGTAATAACATTAATTAAGTTTTTAATTATGAAATTTATCATATTTAAACATATAAACAATTTGGATACCAAATTTTAATGAGACGTTGGAATGATTAAGTTTTTAAAATGGTGAGTTTGTTAATTTTATTTAAACAAGCTAATTAAAGTTTTCCCAAAATTTAAAAGTTAAAACTTAAATGTTTAATACTTTTGACTTATAATGAAGGAAATTAATAAAAGAGTTAGTTAATAAATGATGATGATTGATTAGAGAACAATTAATCAATATAAGTAATTATAGAATAATTAAGTCGAGCAATCAACTATGGATCAAAGAAATCAATGTATATGGGTAAAGTTAATTAAGTTGTGTTTAAGTGGTTAGTTCTAGTTCACTAATTAAGTTTAATTAATTAAAGATAATCATGTGATGGGAAATAATTAAGGATTACTTGATGATGAGATTAAGTATAATCACTTAATGTAATTAGTGGAGAGTAATTACTTAGTGAAGTAATGAATGAATAATTACTGGATGTAATTTAATTAAGGAAAATTACTTGATGAATATTAAAGGATAATTACTTGAGGGTAGTAATTAAGTGGTGATTTCATAGAATAATTAAAGGATTAATTAATGAAATTAATTAAGGAATTGATTTAATTAATAAAAGTAATTAAAGGAAGTTAACTACTAAGGAAATAAATCCAGGTGGATTAATGAATATAATCAAGGTAAAGATTAATTATTAAATGTAATTAGGAGAATAATTAATCAATGACGGTAATTAAAGGTTAATTTCCATGAATGGTTAAGAGTGATTAATTTGTATAATAATTAAGGGTTAACTATTTAATGTAATTAATCAAGGGTGATTTATTAGAGGATGATTAATTAATTAATTTGTAACTTGTTAATGACTAAGTAAGCGAGATTTATTATGATGAAGTAATTAATCTATTTCATTTTAAATTAATTAAAGATGAAGTAATTAATTTAGTTCATTTTAAATTAATTATAAATGGTGATTAATAAATCATTATTTATGTAGGGATGGATAATATGGATTGCCTTGAATGGTTTGAGATCTCATATTGAGATAAGTAATGCTGTGTGATATGGATGATTGGGTTATGATATGTTTAATTTAATTTGGGATGTTGTGGTTATCTATTGATGATGAATTGCTGTGACCCCTGTGTTTAAAGTTAATTGTATTCACTTGAATAATTTGAGATAAGATGGCATGGGAGTCAAAGAGACCGGAGTCGGGTAATAGTTAATACCCGAAACCACTTTGATTCTTTATAGATTGATATGTGAAATAAATAAGCTGGTTTGGAATGATTTAAGTAATTGGACCATTAAATATAAGTTTGGCACTTAGAAATTGATGTATGAAATAAGCAATGTCTATAAAGACTTGTGAAGTTGTAAACTGATATAAGTTACCCGGGTTATATGAGCTGTATGCCGTTATATTCTGTGTTAGATGAGTTTACTCATGCTGGTTTCCAGCCTGACCCGGGTGTTACTTTGATGTAATGCTCGGGTCAGACCGAGTATTACAGATTTCCAGGTAAGGACGTTCTGGAGCTCAGGAGGCGAGCTGGATGGCAGGGACGTATGGAGGGTTTCCACCATGATATTGTATATCTGAGATATGTTAGATTGTATCTATCCAATATTGTATAAAATTGTTGTAACTCTGATATATCGATGTAAATTGATAGATACAGTTTTCTATGATATAACTATTATTGATATTATATTTTATCTGCTGCGAATGTGAGTTTGTGTGTATCTTTTATGTTCTTCTTCTATCTCTTTCTTCTTTTCTCTAACTATCCGAAATTTTCGGGATCGAAAATTTCGGGTCGTTACACTATGAGAAAATCCTTCCAGTATTTTCCTTAATCGCCAAGTTCCACCAATTTAAAGCTTCTCCTTTGAGGTACCAGGCTTCCAGATATCCTTTAGTTCAAGAGTATGTCTTTCCTATATTAAGAAAGTCCTTACACAACTTAGGAAAGTTAATAAGACGAGGTGCTGCATCAACAGATAGGGAAAAAAGTGCCACCGGTGCAGTTAGAGGAATTGGAAATTAATCAACAGTCATAATATATTGTCTAAACTGGACTGGCATTCCACAAATGGAGGTCTTCCATGGGCAAGGATTCCATTTTTAGAAGAAGAATGATTGCCAACCATATCAACTATCAGTAGGTTAAAACTTTAGTGATGATTTCCTAAAATAACATTATATGCTGAAAGAAAATTGGTTGCCTAGTGGTGTGTATGGTCAAGGAAATAAGGTTATAGATATATATATATATATATATATATATATACATAAGATCTTTTTTGAAAATCCTTTTTGAAAAATATTTTGAAAAATTAACAAGTAATCCACTCAAACGTATAGTTTCCCCATTGATCTAGTAACCTAAGCTCTGATACTAAACGTAATAATCCACCTTGAAACAGGCCAAAATTTCGACTCAGAAAGGCTATCGAAACTTAGATCCATTCTAAGGCTGGCTGTTGGTTAGAAAAAGAAGTAATAGTACAGAGAAATAACTATTCTTTCAAAACTCACAGCAGATGGAATAAAATATAATAACAGATTGTACCCATTTATTTCAGAACCATTTGAAATGTCATAATACAAAACATTATAAAACTACCAAGTAAAATATGTTACAACATTTGTCCAAAATACATGGGTACAATATAAAACATCATAAAAGATAATAATAACGACCACAAGCTTAAGCCACTCCATCTTCAAGCATCGTCGCCGTGATCTCTTCGTCCTTAACCTGTGTCGTATTGAGGAGGGTGTCAGAACAACAAATGTCTAGTGAATAAAAACCTCGAGCCTTACCATTTCAGTACTTGGGTAGTATATTTAAAATAAGAATATGTCTACATACATGAAACCATTTAAAACTTCTTGTAAGGAAAGTAGGTAGGTCCTCAATCAACGACTTAATACATTCCATTTCTGAAGCAGGTTTCTAAATCCTATAACCCAAACCCCACGTCATAAATATCTAATAATGCAAGAGATAAATCCCAAGGTAGTTAATATCCTTTATGGGAAAATAGGAAAATTCAGGCTATTTATGACTTGGTTGAGGCAGACCCATCATTTAATACCTATTTCAAAGGAGAATCCCACAAAGATGACTATCTAACATACATTGTATGGAATCTCTTGAGCCACATAATACTTCTTCATGGGAAGGCGGACCCTCAATCAATCACTTACTACCTTATCCCAAAGCAGATCCCTGTTGAGATACCACCTATCATGCCTAATAACCAGCCTCTTGGCCATTTAATACTTCATTCGGGAAAAAGAGGCGGTCTCTTTAAAAACCACTTAATACCTCAAGATCTCGAAGCAGGCCCTTCGCATTATGACCCATACTTATAATGATGTCTAACATTAGTCCAAATATTCATAGAAACTGGTAGCCAGATTAGCTGGGCAGATTTACCTTATGGAATTTAGAATTTACCTCGCGTCATCATAAATATTTATCGTATGAAATGTCTCAGATCAATAGTAAGTGTACACAACTGCTAGTAGCCACAAAATGAAAGGAAAACTTCTATCGTGCAATTTTACAGACCTTGCATCCCTATGACTTAGCCATAATTTAAACATTCTCCATATATATAACACTCATCCCACTGTTTCATAAATAAGGCATTATAAGGAATCTTCCTTACTACACCTCAAAATATCAATTACCTTCCTAAAGAGGGAAATTAATGGCGACCAATACCTAATTAACTATGCAATTATACACCATAATTATTATTTTTATTACACTAATAGAAATAATATGTATTCGCGTCTAATAAATCCTAACCGTGCAATTTATATGCTTAAACTAGCGTTAAATGTCAATTCTTTTGAACATAATACTAGTACAAGTTCTTTTCCTTCAAATTCCCATGATTTCAATATCTGTAACAATGGATTCTAATATTCATAACAAGGATGAAATATTCATAATCAAAACAATAATAAATAGACTTATAAATAGAAATGAAACCCAATTTATTACATCAATTAAATGAAATGTAACGACCCAGAATTTTAGTCGTTCTAAATTGGGGTATTTAATTTTTAAACATTCAAAAGTAAATTTCATAAGTTGAATAACTTATATTTCAAATATGATGATTTAATTGGATAATTTAATTTTTAATTTAATATTTCAAATTGTGTGAATAATTGAATTTTGAGTTAATGTGAATAAAAATGATTTATAAAGTTGAATTAAATTCTTTTTGAATTAGAATAATGTTAGTAAACTTTTAAAATTGAACTAAAAGTTAATTTATAGAAATTGAAAATTTTAATATTCAATTAACGTGTAAAAATAATCATTTTTGACACGGTCTCAGATTTCAGTGAAACCAGTTTCTTGGATCTGTAATGTTATATTATTGTAGGATTCCAAATTTCATATCAATCGGACTTACCGTTTGGTCGTTCGAAGCTGAAATGCATAGAAATTTGTTTAATTAAATTTTAATTTAAATAGTTTGATTCGAAAACCTATCTTCCAAATATGATCGAATTGGCTCTCGATATATATTCCACTGTGTTCGAAATAGCGGTAAAACGTTATAAATGTTTGGCGGCACACTTTGATTGGTGTTCGAAAAGTTTTCACGTGAATAGTGCGCAAAAATTTTCTATAAAAGGACATCGTTTTTTGGAATTTACAAAACCGTAATTTCTATAACCCTAGCCACCGTTTAGATTTTAAGGGCCAAAAAACACCCTTCTTCTTCCCTCTTTTGCTCTCAATCCATCCACTTTTACGAAAAACATTCAACTACAATATTATAGAGCTCCTCGAGCTTGACAAATCCAACGGCTATGATCTGATATGGCGAAGAGGATAAACGGCAATTTGTGTTTGAACTTCGTGTGTTCATGCATGTTTATGGAGGCCAGGAGGTGGTCGAGCTCTCCATGCGTCTTAGTAGTGGTGTGTGGGGTCTAGCACTACAAGATGGTGGTCGTTGATCGTCGTCGAATGCAACGATGGAGGTACGACAATCAAATAATTAACGGCGGCTATGGGTTCTTCGATTTGGAACTAGAACGCGATGAGGAAGAAGAAAACTGGAGGCTCGAATCTATAGTATTGAATTGGACGGCCATGATTTCTCTAGGTTAAAAAAAAGGATTTGTAAATTAATTATATTTAAAATCGTGTAATGTTTAAAATATCATAACTTTTTCATGTAAGGTCGGAATTGGACGAAACAAGGTACATTGGGTTCGTATTTGTGAACATTATATGATGGAGCTTCTTTGGAGTTGATTGGAGATAGTGAAAATTTTAGGTAAAATTAAACGTCTATTTAGTTTTATTCGAAATACAACGTTGCAATGGCTATTGGGATCAAAGTGAATGCAACTCACTCTTTCTTACTCGCTTATATTATTATATAGGTGAGAACAAATTTATTTTATGCTGACTGATGATTGTTTATGTGATATATGATATATTATATATATATATATATATTGATTGGTTTGGATATATTTCTGCTTATTGGAGCAGACGGGACCCTATAAGTTCCCGTGTATGAGTGGATGACCATTTGTACGTGCGTATGCTTTGATGTGGACATTGTACATATTTTATCATATGTATATTTATTGTAGGTGAAAAGTAGGAGGGATCCAATTGGGTTCCTCACGAGTGTTGATTTTATTTCAAATACTTTGATATATGATGTGGTCATATGATATATGATGTTTTGGATGTCAAGATTGATACGATTGATGTGAATTCCTTTTTAGTGTTGTTGTAGCATTGGACCACATTTTGGAATTTTAAAAAAGTCAAAATGATGATTTCAAATTAAAAAGGGATTCAAAGCGATTTTGAAAATATACGTTTTATTGATTTTTAAATTGTTAAGGAAATGGAATTATTTTAAAGGAATAAAAGTTATAATTTTTATGTTATAAAAAATATGATTATTATGAAATATATCAAAATATGGTTTTTGGGATATGGAGATAACTATTTGGTAAAAAAAGTTAAATTGGGATTTTTGACTTATTATAAACGGTGTGTATATATATATATAAGATTTATAAAATTTGATATTTTATAAATCAAAATAATGGAATTATAAAGGTTTTTATAAGAGTTAAAATGATGTTATAAACGGATCTTATAAGTAAATAAGATTTATAAATTGATGAAGTTATAAAAGGAATGAAATTGTAATAAGAGATTTATAAGTAAATTAACTTATGGTCGGATTTGGCATATAATTGAGATATAAATGGAATTGGTTAATAAAGAGATTTTATAAGTAGAAGTTTTTATAATATAAATGGCATTTATGAACATCGTTTTATAAATTCGAAATCAGCTTATTTTGATAGTTTAATTATAGAAGTTATTAAATGAATTATATTCACGATTTTGACAGTGCATAATCCTTTAAATTTAATATGTAGAAGTATTGAATTTGGTAAACAAATTATATTCACGATTTTGGATAATGAATAATCCTTAATAAAATAAATGTTTTGAAAAGTGATCTTTTAAATAGAGTTAAATGGTTTGAAGATGTTTTAAAAGGTGTGAGCATCAAATACATAGATTTCAACATTCATTGTTGAAATAGGCGTTTTCAAGAAGTAAGGAAAGCATGGACTATAACACTGTTGTCATAGTAAATGATTTTCGGAAGGAGATGTTTTGTATAGTATATGAGATTTGTATATCTATCTAATTATCGAATCCCTATACTAATGATTTTGGGTTGTCGTACTAATGTTTTACGCAACATTCATTTGACCCAATAAAGCGTGTGTTGAAAAATTTAAGCTTTCCTACAAGAGAATTATGAATATGCTTATACTGTTGATATAAGTATATAGAAATATTTTCCAAATTGTGAAATATTGAAATGGTTTGAGATTATATTTTTTTAAAGATAATTTGAAGTGAATATTTGGAAAGTGATTTAATTAATAAAAGATTAATTAAAAGGGCCTAGTGAATGCTTATGGTGCTAAATATTTGTTGTTTGCTTTGATAGTTGTGACGACCCGGAATTTTCTAGCAATATCAATCTAATAATCTGCATTAAATATTAAATTGATATGATATATTTTTATTAATTAAATCTGAATTTGATACTTTTCTTTTAATAAATATCTAATGGATAAATTTAATCTGTTAAAAATTAATTGTTTGTTTTCTATTTATATATGTATATATTTATATACATTGTAAATAGATGAGATTTGTTTTAAAGTTTAACTAATAAATTATGTTTAAATACTAATATATATTTTAGTGAATTAGAAATTTATGTTTTATTTAATATAAACATTTCAAAGCTAAATAAATAAATAGTTTGAAAACTTATTTTAACTTAAGTTTAAATTTAAATTATTAACAAAATGATTTGTTTTCTTTTCTTTTTAGTATGGTTTGATTTAAAATATGAATTTAAAATGATATATGAGTTTTTAACAGAATTTTGTCAAACAATACATCAACATACATTAATAAAATATGTAGTTTATGATAAAAAGATAATTTAATTTATTTACCATTATAAATTGATAAATGAGTTACTCTTAAATAATATTAATAAATATAAATATAAGACTAAAAGATGAATTAGGAAAATGTAAAGTAGTACATTGGTTACATTATAATAGCTTAACAACTATAAATTCATTTAGTTTGCAAATAACAGAACAAAAATAACAACATTCACATGCATTTCAAAATATAACAAGTCAGCAATGAAACTAGAACAAATAAATTTTCAAATTTGTAAACCCATATATGAACTGCAGTATATACATATAAGTATATGTTTAAAGCATCTAGATAAATATGCAGGCCAATGAGCAAATATATATATATATATATATATATATATATATATACATATATATATATGTGTGTGTGTGTGTGTGTGTGTGTGCAGGCTGAGTTTTCAAAAGGAAGTAAAATATAAGATAAGTAACATATTTATGCATAACACATAAATAGCTAAGTACAAACAAATCAAAAGTATGCAGGCCAAATAAATAAACAAACTGTGTATATGTGTGAAGCTTGCTTTGGAAGATAGTGTTAAATATCCTTAAGCTAACAAACAAAAACTAATTAATGCAAAATCTTTTAGTACATTAAGTATTCATATCAGCCACCATTCCTAAAATATCTCTGGTTTAAAGACTGCACAAGCAAGATTTTTGGGTTATATTGTACAAATATTGTCTTAGTTACTGAAACATAATTATAACCCTGTTTCTTTTCTTTTTATAAATCTGCATATTCAGTCGAACTAGGGATAAACTAAAATAAAACTTCATTTCAACTAAAACATGAAAGTAAAACTATTTCATACTTAAACAAAAATTCAAGAAGCAAAGTTAAATGAAGTTGCAAGCTTGTTAAGGCTCTGTTCTTCCACTATCCAAGGTGAGTAACATTTTTAAGTCAAAACTAAATAAATGGTTTATCATTGTTTGTAAAGCTCTGTGATGATGATTACTTGTTCACATATATATAGTGATAATTCAGTGTTAAGAATTTCTGTAAACATGTATGTTTGCATTGCATCATTGGGCATTGATAGCCTCTGTTCTTTCACAAGTGCAAGAAGTAACTTATATTTTTAACAACTTAAATTTAAATCTAGTTGAGGATTAAAATCTGAAGCTTTACCTTGTGAAATAGACACTTATATTGGTGAATATGTTGTGCATGTTTGCAGAATCAACAGGGTATAGGTGAAACTGAATAAAGAATGTATATGCTTGCTCTCTGATACTTTGTAAACAAATCTTACTTTCTAAAATCATTTACTTTTTTTTTTGTTTAAACTTAAGATTTATGTCTGTAGCAATATAAACTAAGTTTAAGAATTTAGTTAAAATAAAAACATCTTAAAAACTTTGTCTCTGGAAACAGAAAAAGGAGCTGAGCATCTCAATAACATCAAAAATTTGAATATCTTATTTTATCAATTCAGGTACCTAAAACAAATAGTTAAATCGAATCATGATTTTTAAAATGAATTTGGGGATTTTTAGTGGAAGGGGTGAGGTGCAGTTCGTGTTTTAGTGTTTGGAGTGTTTCGAGTCACCGCGAGTGATCAAGTGGATATGGGGGGTCGAGACTCTGACAAGGGGTAGAGGAGGTTGCCGTGGTGATATGAAAAATAGTGGGTGGCAGCAAATTTGTTAGTGGAAGCGTCGGCAATGGTTTTAAGTTCCTAAACCTATTTTATACTGAGTTTTAAGTTTTGGTCGCTGCGGCCACCACAGGGGTTCGAGTGCCACGTGTCTTTGGGTTTAGGTAGGGGAGTGATAGTAGATGTGATGACCGGAGTTTGGTGGCCTCCGGTGGTGGGACCGCTGCGTGCGTGGAGTTGACAGGTTTAGGGCTGTTGTGTTTGTGTTATTTCCAGGTTCTGTAACTTGATTCTATTGCGCGCATGGAGTAACTCGAAGCAGGTGGTTAATTTTCTCGGGGAGGTCTCGCGTATAACTCGAAGTAAAACTAGGGGGTGCTCGGGTTTTAGTGTACAGGTTGTAAACCTGAAACTGTTTTAACAGGTTTCAACAGTTTTTTTTGAAACCTTTGTTTTAAATTTAAAAACAAAGTCAAACCCAGTTTTAAACAAGTTTAAATGGTGAATTTAAGATAGTTTTGAAATATAGTTGTAAGTAATTAAGTTTCATAATCTAAATTATTTTATTAATTTAAAAAGTGCTAAATATTTGAATGAATTGAAATCAATAATGAAATATATATTGTTAAGGAAGATTTAAACAAAGATAATAACCAAATTGAAATTAGAACTTAAATTTCTAGATAAGAAATAAAAGTAAAGTTTTATGATAAGTTTAGATATTAAATATGCTTTTAAACATGTGAGTTTAAGAAGGGTTTGAAATTTAGTTTTAAAACTTTATTAAGGAAAAAATTAGAATTTGTTTAAGAAGTAATTTGAAACAAATGTTTCATACATATTGGAAGTGAAATTAATCAATAATAAGATAATCTACTTTAAGTAATGAAGACTTAGAGTTTATATGCATTAACTCTTAAGTTGATTAAGTAAGAATAATTAATGATTGAAATTAATTAAGTTAGTAATTAATAGTTTAAATGTAGTAATTAAAGTTAATTAATAAATTAATTAACTAATATGTTATTTAGAACTATAGATTAGATTTTTAAAATTAATAATGGTTAATTAACTTATAAATAATGATAATTAGTATAAGTTGATTACGTTAGAAGGAGATAATTAAATAATTATTAATGAAGTTCATTAACCAGATTATGTTATAATTAATTAATATGATTGATTTAGTAATAAATTAATTAAATTAATTAATTCAATAGTTTAATTATAAATTATTTATTGAAAAGTAATTAAGAAATTAATTACTTATTAATTATGTAAATTGATTCGAGTTAATTAATTTAGTTTAATTAACTGATAATTTGGAATTGAATTACTTAGAGAAGTAATTGAAGGATAATTACGGGATGTAATTAATTGGGTGATGTTATTAATGGAAGTAATTGAAATATAATTACTTAAAATTAATCAGGGGATTAATTTAGAGTGTTATTGAGAAGTAATTAATATTGAATGATTAATTACTATTTGTTATTAATCAAGAGGATTAATATTTATGATTTGAAGATGTGTATTCTTAATATAAATTAACAAATGAAGATGTAATTAGAAATCATTAATTAATAATTAATGATGATATTGATTTATTTGAGAATAATAAATCAACAAGATAATTAGAAAGGTAATAAATCTATATAAATGTAATTAATTAATGGATTTATTCAAGATTTATTTTTGTAAATAAATTAAGGAAATTACTGGGATGTTGCAAAAGATATTTAAAGCAAAGATGATTAATTTGAATATATATATAAGTAATGGATAATAAGATTAAATTAAGAAATCACTTAATGATTTGATATATGTGAATATAAGTGTAATTAATGGAGCATAATTACTCAGAATAGTAATTGGATGATAATTACTTGATGAGATTCATTCAAGATGATTTGTAAATGAAGTAATGTGAGTAATTTCTTTTATAGTTAATCAAAGGATTTATTTATGGGAATAATTAATCATGGAATGATTAATTTGTTAATAAGTAATTAAGGATAGTTAATTACTGGTTTGTTATTAATCAAGGGGGTGATTAATAATTGTGTTTAAGTAAAGATTAATCACTTAATTAATTTAAATAAGTAATTTAATATAATTGGAGATCATTAATTAATATAATTAATGATGTAATTAAGAAATGTAAATTAAGGAATAATTAAATAAGGGAAGTAATTAAATATTATTCAATTATGAATAATTTAGAATAATTCATTTTAGAAATTAATTAAAGACTAAGTTATTCTTGTAATTAGAGAATGATTAATTAATTTAATTAATGATTGTGAGAGCAGGATTTATGGAATGAGTAATTAATTTAATTTATTTTAAATTAATTAAGATGGAAGAAGTTAATTCAATTCATTTTAAATTAACTATAGCTTGTGATTTATAAATCATTGCTGATGGATGATGTTGATATTTCATTGTTTGATTGTAATCTCAGGTGTGGATGAATAATATCTATGTGATTTGGATGTATAGTTTAAGTATGATAATGTTTAATTATCTGTTTGGATGATGATATTAATTATCTGTTATGATGATATTGTGATTATCTATTATGAGATGTGAATTATCTATCTGTGTTGAATTCACTGTTAAGACTAAATAGACAACTTGGCCCTAAAAGACACGCTTTGGATTTCGATGAGACCGGGATCGGGTTTTCCGCATTAGGAACATCCGAAAACCACATCGTTTCCAAATTAACGTTAGGTCGTGAATCTGAAATGAAGATGAAGGTTCAGAATGCAAGGGTTATCGTCGTTAACTCTGAGGGTGATTCCAAAATGAGTGTAACGAGATAATGCCTTCAGTTTCGTTCGAACCCGGAACGAACTTGTATGGATTGAATGCTTTCAACACATCGTCAGGCGGACGATGAGCATTCTAAGAAATATGTTCTATAAAGGTAATCGTAACCTCAAGCCTCATCAACCGGGAATGGCTAAAACAGGGGAGGTGCAGCAAGGTTAGGTGGGTCATGCCCAAGCAGGACAAGGATATTCCCCTGTCTAGATGTCCCTTTTTATTCGGCTTAGTGGGGGTTGGTCTGCAGCCAACTGCGGGGTGTATCTTGTTCGGGACTGTTCAGTAAGGAATGGTTCCGGCCTTGTGTTGCAGGGGATGAAAGGAGTAATCCTCGGTACGGTGATCTTGGCCCCGTACTGTGACGGGCGGTACCCCAGTAGCCCTGCCATTGTATGGAATTCAAAATCCAATAAGTGCCCACAGTTTTGATTGTATTACCCACTTTTGTGGCTAGTAGCTGGAATTTAATCATGTAACAATTTCGGCTATTTTCTATTTACTTGAAAACCCTAGACCTATTATAATATCACAGAATTTCCTATCAAATGTTTTGGTTAGCGTAAGGTAAAAACTTTTCCATGTTTATGTGTGGGAAGTCTTACGTGATACCTATTATTTTCAAAAGATTTTCAAAGTTAAGCAACTTTAACCTGTTACTCATACCAGACCCATGTCTGACCCGAAGTTTATTTTGTTTTTCATAAACTCTCGGGTACCCAAATTTGTACGGGTAGCCAAGGGATTCGGGTTTAGTTTTGACGAATTCTGGAGGAGCAATGGAGCAGGAGGCTTCAGCGTTATAGATATATATATAGTTCCGCTGTGTTGGTATCTCTGTATTGTTTGAGTTGTATTGTGTATTGAGTTGTATAAATAGACAGGTGTTTATAACTGTCTAGTATGTGATGTATTATCTGTATAGCTCTGATTGATGTATATATTATGTAAATACTTATGTAATTAATATATTTTATTCGTTCCGCTGTGAGATTCTGATGTTGTTGTTCTTTCTTCTCTATCTTTTTCTATTTTCTCACCTTTTCTTTCTTATTAACGATGTTACTTCCTGGGAGTAGGAAGTGGGGTCGTTACAATATTTAAGTAAGCGACTATCAAATTTTCCCATTTTAGTTCCTCGACTTGATGTGGGAACTATTTGGTCATACACTTAGTACGTAGTCATTTGTGTAGGCTTGATTATTGTTTGTGTTGAGGATGTTGATTTTTGTTGTGTGAAGTGTAACTCCAATCTATCAAGCTTCCTTCTTGGCCGAAGGATAGCAAGTTGAAAGTGGGAGACGTGATAAGTCTATCGACTTAGTTTCTGTGTGAGGTTGAGAAACGCTTTTGCGTTGTTGGTTCGAAGTGACTGAGATCGGTTTATCCGAAAACCTCTTCGAACCAACGTTTATGCGTTCAATTGTGCAGGTTGTGACGATATTGATAATTAGGATTTTCATAGTGGAGGATTGCTCGTTGATCGTTTGTGGTTAAAATTCTAATATGCATATAGTAGGAATGGTCTCTTCGTTATGAAATATCCAATGCAAGGACTACTCACTGCTAATCCTAAGGATTTTCCGACAGGATGTGGTAGGAGTTTATCTTGTTCCTGGAAAACTTGTATGGACGTTTGTGTGACATTGCATTTGTAAGATTATATGCATTGGTTTTTACAAACGTACATCAGTGGTGGCGGAGAAGGAAACTTCTCTTAGCTTAACACCTCCTTAAGACGTACGAGCTCAAGGGTTGTATTTTTATGGAAGGAAATTAGTAGTCAACGAAATGGCAGTGTGGCATTCGTAGTGATATGATTGTGATATGTGAAAGATATTCGTTACCTCAGGCCTCATCAACCAAAAATGATCGAAAGAGGGTTAGATGCGGCAAGGCTAAATGGGTCATTCCCAATTAGGATATGATCATCCTCTTCTAGATATATTTCTTCCCGCTATGACGTTCGTTATGTAAATTAATGTGGTTTGTATGCTATGAGGGCCCTCGAAAAGGTCGGTAACGACCGGGGGATAATATACTCTGTACTACCTTGTTATAGAGGTAGGTCGGTCTTATGTTGGTAGAGGGTAGATGTACTGTGCCTTGGAACATCCATCTAGAGGTGTACCCATCGGAAGGTAGTCCGTTCACCTGGTCATTTGTATGGAAATCCAAACTCCACTACGTGCCTACCATTTTGTTTGTAGAGCCAACATGCTGGTATTTAATAATGGTAACAATTTTGGCTATTTTAATATTATTTGTATACTAGACACTACTATAATATAAGAGAATTTGATATGGAAGGTTTTGGTTATCATAAGGTAAAAACATGTCCGTGTTTATGTGTGGGCGTGACTTACGAGATACTTTTGTTTGAAAGGAAAAGTTTGGTAATATAATAAATTCAATTGAGTGTGTTTTCTCATGTTGGTTTACCAGACTGATTCGGGTGTTCTTCCTTTTCAATGCTCAGGTCAGACCGAGTATATTTACAAGTTCAGATTTGGTGCTTTTGAAGCTTCAGCCGGAGAGCTGGAAGTCTTCAGATCGAATTATTTATTATCCACTACATTGTTTGTTATTGGTGTTTTAACAGCAATTGTAAGAATAGGTTATTATAACTGTCCAGGCTGATGATTGGTGCTTGATTGTTGAACTCTGATTGATGTATATACATACTGTTTCTGTTTTATAAAGATCATTGATATGATATTATAAGTTATTCCGCTGTGATATGAGATTCTATACTGTCCTGTTTGGTTATCTCTTCTCTCTTTCTCCTCTTCTCTTCTTCTCTCTTCTTTTCATTCTCATGAATTTCCATCAGTCTGTGCTTTTTGGGTCGGACACGTATGGTTTATTGTTGATTCAAAGGGTATGAATTTTTAGGACGTCACACGTGGTATCAGAGCTTAGATTTAGTATATTCCTAGGTTTTGATGTGTACTCAGTATAGATAGGGATAGTAGCACCCTAGATTGAGTTTAAGTGCATTATAGATATGAGCGCGTATTTGTTAGTGATTATAAAATGTGTTTTGTTCTGTTTACTTGTCCGTCGAGTTGCTTACGAATTCTGGTCTGTACATGGGAAACCATGTTATCAATAGGTATGTCTAAACACTTAAATGAGGCAAGTCGGCATAGTATTGTTTTTAAATTGGGTAAATGAAATAATTTTACCTCGGTTATATTTTATATATAAAGGATAATTTTTCAAAAATTATTATAGTGTACGTAAATTGACTGTTTCGTTGTTTTGAAAATGTAAATATATATATATAAGTTAATATAAATTGTGTTTGAATAATCTAAAATCAAAAATTGTAAAAGAATAAATTATATGAGCAAATGAATTATACCGTATGGAACTATAATTAATATGATTTATAGTTGTGAAATAATTTTATATATAAGAAATGAAACTATATGAGTATATTTATATATATGAGTTACAAATAAAAATGGTTTTGAACTAAGAATTTGAGATTTTGAATCACGTTGATTTTGAAAGTTATTTTTCAATGTCAAAGGGATATATTGTTAGAAATCTAAATAAGATAAGTAAATTTGGGATGAATCTTATATAAATGAAGTGAGATAGTGAAATTATATAAGTAAAAGAACTCATAAATTTGGTTTATAAATATATAAGGGATTTTTTGTAAAAGAATATAAAGCACTGAATTCACTATCGTTGCTGAAAAATAATACGGGTGATGACTACAGCATCATTAGTATCATTTTCGAGTTTCTGTGTGATGGATTCGCTACCATAGTAAATAAAACTTGATGTTTTTTCGTGATAAAAAAATTTAAATTTAAAATCCAATTTGAAATTAATGAATATAAGTAAAATGAGTTTTGGACTTATAATATGAAATAAAAAATTTGAGTTAGCACATTCAAATATATGATTTGAAATTTAACTAAAGGAAGGTTAAATAAAGTGAATTAGATTTGAACTGGATTAGATAAGTTATTGAAATAGAAATTAAACTTAAGTGGTAAGTGATTATATAATATGAATTTGGAAGTTTAATTAACTAAGTTGTTGTGATGACCCGCCTTTCAAACCACAGAAAGACGTATCATCAATAAGAAAAGAAAGAGATAGAAATAGAAAAGTTAGAAAGAAAGAATAACAACATCAGAATCTCATAGCGGAAACGGAACAAAATATAATACATCACATAACTATTATATAGTTTTACATATATCAGAGTTACACAACATCATACAACAAGACAGTCATATATATATATATATATATATATATATCTTCCATTACATACATACCAAAATACAACATACATCAACTAACACAGCGGAACTAGATAGATAGATACGTCTGGGCTCCTGCTCCAAGCTTCCCCAGAACTTAACAATCCAAACCTATCACTTGGCTACTCATAAAAATTTGAGTACCCAAGAGTTTATGAAAAACAGAAATAAACTCTAGGTCAGACATGGGGTCTGGTGTGAGTAAACGGGTTAAAGTTGCTTAACTTTGAAAACCATTTGAAAATAAAGGTATCACATAAGACTTCCCACACATAAACACGAGTAAATTTTTACCTTACGCTAACCAAAACATCTTATAGGAAATCCAGTGATATTATAACAGTGTCTAGGGTTTTCAAGTAAACAGAAAATAGCCGAATTGTTACATCTATTAAATTCCAGCTACTAGCCACAAAAGTGGGTAATACAAATCAAAACCGTAAGGTCTCATAGGGAAAATGGGTTTCCATCAATGGCTGGGCAACTGGGGTACCACCCGTCATAGTACGGGGCCTAGATCACTGTACCGAGGATCACTCTTGACCCCCTACAACACAAGGCCGGAACCATTCCTTACTGAACAGTTTCGAATAAGATAACCCCGCAGTTGTGGCCAACAACTGCCCACACAGCCGAAATAAAGGGACATCTAGACAGGGGTATATCTCGTCTTGCTTGGGTGCTACCCACCTAACCTTGCTGCACCTCCCCTGTTTTAGCCATTCCCGGTTGATGAGGCGTGATGCTGCGATTACCTTTAGAGAATACATCCCTTGGAATGCTCATTGCCCACCTGACGATGTTCTGAAAGCATTCAATCCATACAAGTTCGTTCCGGGTTCGAACGAAACCGAAGGCATTATCTCGTTACACTCATTTTGGAATCACCCTCAGAGTTAACGACAATAACCCTTGCACTCTAAAAAACACCATCTCGTTCTTCACTTGAGATGCCATGACCTAACGTTTAATTTGAATCGATGTGGTTTTCGGATAATCATAATTGACACCCGATTCTGGTCTCATCGAAATCCAAACGCCATTTTAAAGGCCAAGTTATTTAATAGTTTAAACAATTTAATTCAACACTTTGAATTCACATAGCATTTATCATAGATTAATCATATTCAATCATCACAGATATATCAAGGCATATCACAGAGTATCACATAATATCACCAAATAGATATCACAAAATCAGATATTCTACTTATAACCATCCATAAGCAAACATCTTTAATCCTTATTGTAATCAATTCAATTCAAATTAATTACTTGAGAATTAATCACTTAATCCTGCTTAGTAAATCATTAATTAATTAATTATTCCATTTCAAACTATTTAATTAATTAATTACCTCTTAATCAATTTATTTAACCTTAATTACTTAATTCATCACTCCTCAGTTGTTAATTAATTAATCATTAATTACTAATTCATTAGTCCTTAATTAATTACTTAAATAATTAACTATTAATTATTATTAATTAACTTTAATTATCTAATTAACAATTCTTAATTACAAATTAATTAAATGCTTAGTCATTAATTAACCAATCTTTAATTACAAATTGATAAATCTTTAATTACTTAGTTAATTATAATTATTAATTAATTAATCATTCTTAATTTCCCTTTCAAACAATTAATTAATAATAATTATTTATCTTAATTATCTTTCTGCTTAACATTTAAAAATCTCCCCTAATAACTTTGAAATCAAATTATTACTAGCTCGAAAACTTTAATGTTAATTAAGTTTAATACTTATCTTAAATTAACTACTAAATTAAAGTATTAATTAAGATTTAAAAACATTCTTAAGTATTCTCTTAAATAATTAAACTTGTAATAAATTCTTAACTTAAAATTTGTCAAACACTAACTAAATCATTAATACTTAAAAAAATTTAAGATAATTGACTTCAAATTTAATTACGCTAAGCACTAGAAAACAAACCCGAGAAAACCCAGTTTTTACTCGAGTTACAACTCGTGTTTCTCCTCCTATTTCCCGAGCCCCCTTTCTTTCTTCTTCTCATACTTTTTTTTAAGTTAAGTTATAAATTGCTGTTCAATTCCACACGAACACGAGTAACTGGAGCCAAGCCATCTCCTACTCGATCACTCCTTCGAGTCACCACGAACCAAAATTTTCCAGACACCAATTCGTTGCCATGCATGTGCACGGCACTTCGTCGGTACTCCGGTGAACTTCTTACCTCCAGCAAGTCACGAACAAACACTAAAATCGAAAGCAAAGATCAATTCAACTCCAAAAATTTTAGATCAAAGTTTGGCCTCTCGTTCGAAATTCTGGAACTTGACTCCACCCAGCAATTCGCTTCGCTCCATCCACGCCGTCCACCTGAGGCGAAACAACTTCGGCCTTACCTCATCGAGTCTACGTACTACCATTTCCCTGAAGCTCATGCAACTCGATACATCAGAGGTGACGAAATCACCTCGTTTCCAGACCACGACAAACCCGAGCATTAAACCCTAACTTCGCCTCATTCCATCATTGTTTACAATAGAAAATTATTTAGCAATTTTCCTGATATCATTAATCAACAAGCTAGCTTTAAACAAAAATTCAACATCCAAGATTTTCTCGATCAACAGAAATTGGTTAAAAAGCATATTCGGTTCAACTAGGAACTGTACTTTGCACACTCAACTAAAAATCACCATATTAGTTTTAAAAATCCTATCTTTGAATGTTGATTCAAGTTATATAATCGAATCAATAATTTAAAATATCCGAATTAATCATATGATTTCCTTTTCACTGTAAAACTAATTTTACAGAGTCACTACTTCAATACCGTGCTTAAAACAAATTCTAGGCCATAATTAAAGTTTAAAAAAAAACTTGTTTTGTTTGATACTTTGAGAATAACAAAGATTGGATGATACTATTTTGAATTTTGGTTAAATATTCAATTCTGTAACTAAGGACAAGGAAGAACAGAGCATACAAGAATTAATAGTACAATCATATATATGCAGAATTTCTTACTTAAAAATATACAGCAAAGCATAAGTTATTCATGAATCAAGTACGCAGATTTAAAATTTTAAAATGGTATGTTTACTCACCTGAAAAGTGTTTTGAAACAGAGAGCAACTCTGTTTTTAAAAGCTGAAGTTTTGATCTTCCCTTAAATCTTCCTGTTTTGTTGTTGAATGAATTTGAGTTTGTAAATATAGTGATGTTTACTTTTTTTTTTCTTTTAGGCTTGCTAAGTTATGAACGAACTAGAACAAGAGGATGTATATATAGAAACAGTTTTACAGGGGTAGGAGCTTTTAGTACAAGCTTTCTCTGTTTTCTAATACTTTGGTCAAAGATTTTTCTGAAAATTGAATGATTTTTAACATTCGAATGACCTTGTTTTGGTGCTGAGATGATAGTATTAAATGCCATGTTTCTCTATAAGCTTCCAGCCTTATTATTATTATTTTTATTTTATATGTACATAGATACTTTGCATGTAGATATTTTGTTTCTCTTTTTTTTTTTGCCTTGCTTATGCATGTATTTCATAGGTTATATAGTTCTAGAATTATCTTATGTTTCCATATAACTATATAATTTATTAATAACATAAATCCTTAGTTTTTATTTCTATTTAAAGTTTAACTATCAAACATTTAATTTATATTCATATATTTTATACTTATATTTAATATTGATAAGATTGATTTTATTTTAAACATTATTATTTAGATTACCTTCAGATGCATAGATTTAGATTAAATGTTAATAATGTAGAGCATTAATTAAATCGAATAAGGTAGATTTTATTTTAAATATTTTTGAAAGATTTTATTTTTAATTTTCAAATCAAAGTTTCTTCCAAAATACCTACATACATACATACATACATACATACATATATATATATATATAAATGGTAAATGTACAAAAATCTTATTTATTTTTAAATGACAGGCTTGTATTTTATTTAAATTAGATTAAATACTTATTTAAATAATATTGCCAAAATCCTAGGTCGTCATAGTTGTATAACTCATAAAATGGGAAAATGTAAGTAAAACCAAATATTAAAATGGTTAAACAATTTTGTTGAGCAAAACGAAATCTGAATTTGAATGGTGAAATGAAATTTAACAAGAAAAACAAACGAGCTAATGAAATTGGGAGTTAAATAATTGAATGAAAGTCAATTAGATATCAACCTATTGAAATTGAATGTGTTAAACCAAATTGAATGTAAGCGAAGTAAATATAAATGTTTTGAGTGTAAATTAAATAAATTTAGTTATGTTGGTTATGCATTGGTTGTTAGATATATGTTAGTTGATTAAATAGAAATTCATTAAATGTTAATGGAGTTGAATTAATGAAATTGAAAGCTAAATAATTGAACTCAAGTCGACAGTAAGTGAATCTAAATAGATTTGAATTTGATTTAATTTGAAAGTAAACTAACTTGAATGTAAATTAGCGAATGTAAACTAATTGAAAATGAATAAATGAATATTAGTAAAATCCAATGTTAGTGAATCAATTGTGATTAAATTGAAAACCAATCCAATGAATATTAATGAGAAATGAATGAATATTGATTTGGTTATGAATTTATTTGATAGATATTGGTTTATTGGATGTTAGTTGGATGATAGTTGTTTCATGGTTGAATTTGTTGCTTTTGGTAGCATTTTCTATATTGGCATATATAGTTGTTATATTGATATATGTTGTATATTGATATCACTTTCTATATACATGTTTCTCATTTGTTGTTGAGTGTTTAGTAGGTGCGGATGACGTATGCTTTGCATTTACAGCACGCTTTCGCGCTATATTAACTGTATATGCTCGCTGATAATATATAAGGTACATATCTCGGATTGCATATCGTACTTTTACACTTTTTTCCCTACGGGATGCCCCATCCTCGAAGATGAGATGTATATTTGTGATATATATATATATATATATATATATATATATATATATAGTGATATCTTTTAGGATCGAACCGTGCAAAGGAGGCTATGACGAATTCTTTTGAAATAAGGCGTTAGAATTTTTTTAAGAAAATTGGAAAAAATATTAGAATTAAAATTTTGATTTTGAGTTGTAATTTTAAATGATGTTGATTTATGGAATGGTATTAGTAGATGAATAAGTATGGGCTTGAAAACTTTGAGACGTTTTATAAGAAGTTTAACTAATGAATTTTGAGAAAGGCTAAAAGTTTTAAATGGATTTGATAAATCTAATTTGAACGAATTGTTTTGAAAAGTTAATGGATTTTATGGCTTTTTCTTACTTGGTAATTTCGGGAATGAAATTCTTTTAAGCAGGGGAGAATGTAACGACCCAGAATTTTAGTCATTCAAAAATTGGATATTTAATTGATTTTAAATATTCATAAGCGAATTTCATAAGTTGAGTAACTTATATTTTGAATATAATGCTTTAATTGGATAATTTAATTGTAAATTTAATATTTGACATTGTGCAAATAGTTGAATTTTGAATTTAGTGTGAATAAAAATGATTTATAAAGTTGAATTAAATTCTATTTGAATTAGAATGATGTTAGTAAACTTTTAAAATTGAATTAAAAGTTAATTTATGGAAATTGGAAAGTTTAATATTTAATTAACGTGTAAAAATAGTCATTTTTGACAGAGTCTTGAATTTCGAGAAACTAATTTCATTGGATCTGTAATGTTATATTACTGTAGGATTCCAAATTTCGTGTTAATCAGACTTACCTTTTGGTCGTATGAAGCTGAAACGTGTAAAATTTGTTTAAGTAAATTTTAACTTAAATAAGTTGATTCGAAAATCTATCTTTCAAATATGATCGAATTAGCTCTCGTTATATATTCCATTGTTTTGGGGATAAGGGTAAGACATTATAAACGTCTGGCGGCACGCTTCGATTTGAGTTTGAAAAGTTTTCGGGTGAATAGTGCACGAAAATTTTCTATAAAAATAATCATTTTCTAGAATTTGCAAAACCCTAATTTTTATAACCCTAGCCACCGTTTAGAGTTTAATGGAAAGAAAACACCCTCCTTCTTCCCTCTTTTTCCCTCGATCCATCCACTTTTATGAAAAACATTCAACTACAACATTGTAGAGCTCCTCGAGCTTGACAAATCCAATGGCTATGATCTGATATGGCGAAGAGGATCAACGACAAACATCGTGCGTTCGTGCGCGTTTATGGAGGCCAAGAGGTGGCCGAGCTCACCGTGCCTCTGGGCGGTGGTGCATAGGGTCTAGCGCAACAAGATAGTGGTCGCTGATCGTCGTCGAATGCAACAATGGAGGTACGATAATCAAATAATCAACATCGGCTATTGGTTCTTCGACCTGGAACTAGAACAGGATGAGGAAAAAGAAAACCAGCGGCTCCAATCTGTAGTGTTGAATTGGACGGCCGTGATTTCTCTAGGTTAAAAAAAAGAATTTGTAAATTAATTATATTTAAAATCGTGTGATGTTTAAAATGTCATAACCTTTTCATACGAAGTCGGAATTGGACGAAACAAGTTGCGTTGCGTTCGTATTCGCGAACAATACGTGATGGAGCTAGTTTGGAGTTAATTGAAGCTAGTAAAAATTTTGGATAAAATTAAATGCCTGTTTAATTTTATTCGAAATAAAACGCTACAATAGCTATTGGAATCAAAATGAGCACAATTCACTCTTTCTTACTCATATACATTTTTGTATAAGTGAGAATAATTTTTTTATGCTGATTGATGATTGTTTGGGTGATGTATGATATTATATATATATATATATATATATATATATATTGGTTTGGATATATTCCTGCCTATTGGAGCAGATGAGATCTTATATGTTCCTGTGTATGAGTGGATGACCTTTTGTACGTGCGTCTGTCCTTAAGCGGACATTACACATATTTTCACATATGTATATTTGTTAGAGGTCAGAGGTCGGAGGAATCCAACTGGATTCCTCCCCAGTGTTCATTTTATTTACAAATATCGTGATATATGTTGTTGTCATATGATATATGATGTTTTGGATGCCAGGATTGATATGATTGATGTCCCTTTTTTAGTGTTGTTGTAGCATTGGGCCATATTTCAGAATTTTAAAAATATTAAAATGATGATTTCAAATGAAAAAGGAATTCAAAGCAATTTTGAAAATATATGTTTTATTAATTTTTAAAATATTAAGGAAACAGATTTATTTTAAATAAATAAAAGTATAATTTTATGTTATAAAAATTATGATTTTTGTGAAATATATCAAAATACGATTTTTGGGATATGGAGATAACTATTATGTAAAATAGTTAAATTGGGATTTTTGACTTATTATAAATGGTATATATATAAGATTTATAAAATTTGATATTTTATAAATTAAAATAACGGAATTATAAAGGAGTTTTATTAGGGTTAAAATGAAGTTAAAAATGGATCTTATAAGTAAATAAGATTTATGAATTGATGATGTTATAAAAGGAATGAAAATGTAATAAGAGATTTATAAGTAAATTAACTTATATCAGATTTGGCATATAATTGAAATTGGTTAATAAAGGGATTAAGTGGAAGTTTTTATAATATAAATGGGATTTATAAACATTATTTTATAAATTCGAAATCAACTTATTTTGATAAGTTAATTATAGAAGTTATTAAAAGAATTATATTCACGATATTGGACAGTGGATAATCCTTTAAATTTAATACGTAGAAGTAATAAATTTGGTAAACGAATTATGTTCACAATTTTGTACAGTGAATAATCCTTTAATAAAATAATTTTTTTGAAAAGTGATCTTTTAAATGGAGTTAAATGGTTTGAAGATGTTTTAAAAGGTGTAAGCATCGAATATATAGATTTCAACATTCATTGTTGAAATAGACGTTTTCGAGAAGTAAGGAATGCATGGAATATAACACTGTTGTTATAGTAAATGATTTTTGAAAGGAGATGTTTTTTTAGAGTATATAGGATTCATATATTTATCTAATTATTGAATCCCTATACTAATGATTTTGGGTTGTCGTAACAATGTTTTACGCTACATTAATTTTGACCCAATAAAGCGTGTGTTGAAAAATTTAAGCTTTCCCAAAAGAGATTTGTGAATATGCTTATACTGTTGATATAAATATATGGAAATGTTTTCCAAATAGTCAAATATTGAAATGGATCTTTTTAAAGATAATTTGAAGTGAATATTTGAAAAGTGATTTAATTAATAGAAGATTTATTAAAAGGGCCTGGTGATTGCTTATGATGCAAAATATTTGTTGTTTGCTTTGATAGTTAAGTAACGGACTATCAAATTAGCCCGTTTTAGTTCCACAACTTGATGTGGGAACTATTTAGTGGTACACTTAGTACGTAGGCATCTGAGTAGGCATGATTATCGTTTGTGTTAAGGATGTTGATTCTTGTAGTGTGAAGTATAACTCCAATCTATCGAGCTTCCTTCTTGGTCGAAGGATAACATGTTGAAAGTTGGAGATGTGATAAGTCTATGAGACTTAATTTCTGTGTGAGGCTAACAAATCCTTTTGCGTTGTTGGTGCGAAGAGACCGGGATCGGTTTATCCGAAAACCACTTCGGACCAACGTTTGTGCATTCGATTGTGTAGTTTGTGATGATATTAATATTTACGATTTTCATAGTGGAGGACTTCTTGTTGATCGTTTGGGGTTAAAATCCCAATATACATATTGTAGGAGTGGTCTCTTCGTTATGAAATATCCAATGCAAGGACTATTTGCTACTAATCCTAAGGATTTCATGATAGGATGTGGTAGGAAAGTACCTTCGGTTTGTCCTGTACCTGGGCAACTTGTATGGACGTTTGTGTGACATTGCATTTCTAAGATTACATACATTGGTTTTTACAAATGTACATCAGTGGTGGCAGAGAAGGTAACTTCCCTTAACTTAACACCCTCCTTGAGATGTATGGTCTCAAGGGTTGTATTTTTATAGAAGGCAATTAGTAGTCAACGGAAATGGTAGTGTGGCATTTGAAGTGATGTGATTGCAATATATGAAAAGTAATCGTTACCTCAGGCCTCATCAACCGGAAATGACCGAAACTAGGTTAGATGCGGATGGGTTAAGTAGGTCAGTCTCAATTAGGATATGATCATCCTCTTCTAGATATATTTCTTCCTAATATGACATTCGAGATGTAAATTAATGTGGTTTGTATGCTATGAAGGCCCTCGGAAAGGTCAGTAACGACTGAGGGATGACATATTCGGTACTACCTAGTTACAGAGGTAGACCAGTCTTGTGTTGGTAGAGAGCAGATGTTCTATGCCTCGAGATATCCATCTAGAGGTATACCCATCGAAAGGTAGTCCATTTACCTGGTCATTTGTATGGAAATCCAAACTCCACTACGTGCTTGTCATTTTGTTTGTAGAGCCCAGTATGCTAGAATTTAATAGTGGTAACAATTTCGGGTATTTTAATATTATTTGTATACTAGACACTATTATAACATAAGAGAATTTGATATGGAAGGTTTTGGTTACCATAAGGTAAAAACATGTCCGTGTTTATGTGTGGGTGTGGCTTACGAGATACTTTTGTTTGAAAGGAAAAGTTTGGTAATTTAATAAATTCACTTGAGTGTGTTTTCTCACGCTGATTTAGCAGACTGATCCTGGCTTTCTTCTCTTTCAATGCTCGGGTCAGACCAAGTATATTTACAGGTTCAAATTTGGTGTTTTGAAGCTTCAGTAGGAGAGCTGGAAGTCTTCAAATCGTATTCCCGTATCTATTTATTATCCGCTGCATTGTTTGTTATTGTTGTTTTAATTATCAAAATTTTAAGGATAGGTTATTATAACTGTCCAGGTTGATAATTGGTGCTTGATTGTTAAACTCTGATTGATGTATGTATATATAGTTTCTATTTTGTAAAGACCATCGACGTGATATTATAAGTTATTTCGCTGCGATGTGAGATTCTATATTGTTCTGTTTGGTTCTCTCTTTCTTCTCTTCTCTTCTTCTTTCTTCTTTTCTTTCTCATGACTTTCCGTCAGTCTGTGCTTTTGGGTTGGACATGTGTGGTTCATTGTCGATTCAAAGGGAACAGATTTGTGGTGCGTCACATGAAATATCATATACAATCGGAATTGCAATTCTAACTTAATATTCTATTCAACTCCTATTTCAACAAGATAAACGAAGGAATTTGTGTCGAATAAATGGTGTAAACTATGAAAATTCATACTCTAACCCTTATTTTATTATTGAAGAAAAAGAAGGAGGAGAAGTGGAATAGACTCTGAAATTATCCAAAACACGTAAACAATATAAATTCCATCTAATTAACATAATAATTGAGAATATTCATTTCGAATTGACCTTTCGAAATAAAAAGGAATTTTAGGGGATTTTTTCTTTTTTCTTCACAATTTCAAAATTCTTAAGGCATATTCAAATCCATGTAGATATACTAATCAATTACTGATAAAGAAATACCAAGGTTTCCACACACAAATTATCCTTAGCTCTTCCTGTATGGATTTGCAACATCAAAGCATCTCTTTTCCAAATCTTCTTTATATATATATATATATATACACACACACACACGCACACAGCGAATGATAGGTATATATATAATTTTTTAAGATTCAAAGAGGTTGGAGGAGAAGAGAATAGGTAAAAAGAATAAGTAGGGAAGGATTAGATCCCGAATCCCTAATAAAATTTATGAATCTAACCGAAGAGAGAAAATGGCAAAGGTTTGTGGATTTTGTGTGTAAAAAGTGGAGAGGATAAGATCCTATTTGTAGGAGTTGATACGTACCAGAACCAAATGAAAATAGATAAAAAACGGATAAATCTGGACCATCCAACATCACAAAACCCTAACCGCTACTGTGAGGCAGCGATCGACCTCCTATTTCGACCGGTCGACCGCTAGGGGTCAACTGGTTGGGTCTTAGAGGTCGACCGCTCCTCTTAATTCGGGATCGTTGGTTTGTTATTGTTGTCTGGTTATTTTGTTCCCTAATTAACTTTTAACGTTAATTATTTAACATAATGGTAACTTAATCCCCAATCAAACCTATAGTTAATTTTTGAAATTCAAATCCTAAATTTAAATACTCATTTGAATTTGAATTCAAACTAAATTAATTTAAATATGAAAATTTCAATTGCTCATAACTACTTTGTTTGAGCTCCGTTTTTAGCATATTATACATAAAAAAGATCTGAATTTTGCCACGAACGCAATGGAATAACTTTCATTGTCAAATACTAACATTTATAAAATTTCCACTTTCAACGCTGCTTTATTTAATTTAATTCACTCAATTCATTTATAGTTGACTTTACAAGATGTTACATGATCCGTACTTATTTCTCAAGTGTGCTGGTCGTGTTGGAATTTCATAAATGATATGTTTTAAGTGTGGGGGAGAATGTAATGACCCAGAATTTCAAATACTTCGTATTTAGATACCTCAATTGTTTAAATATTTGAATCTTGGATTCAATGTTGGAAAAATTGATTTTATAACCTTGTTAACCCTTTTTAATTAATAACTAACGGTGGTAATGTTGTTCATAAAAAATGTTTAAAATAATAAAAACTTCAAAGAAATATCAATAATGTGATCGAAAATGGTTTTATTGATAAACGAGTTTTTGCTCGATACAAGTTGTTCGAACTTTTTAGGTTTACTTAGAATATTAATCCACAATTGATTACTAACTAAAACTATATTGGGTTTTATGGCTAATTAAATCAACTAGTGTGTAAGCAACGATGTCATAGAAGATATTTTGGAAGGAGGGTAGTTTGGGAAGACTTAAAGGCTAAGTTTAGAGAGAATGAGGCAGAAAGGTGAGTAAATGACCATAGAGCATGAGAGATGAGGGGTAACCTTTTGTCAAAGACTATTTAATCTCCTTGGTTATTTTGAAAATGGTTTTACAAATTTATTTGCATAGATAACATTTAGACTTCATCCTCTTCTCTTTTCATTTAATCAATGCAAATCTACTCCAAACTTTACCAAGCTTTGCCAAAGTGATTGCACATCGTAGCAACATGAAATAGAAACTCAAAACTTGAAGAAAAGGAGCACAAACCCTCAAACTCAAGAATGGCCATGAGCAAAAGATGGAGGTGGGTTTTGGCTGAGAGCAAATAGGAGTTAAAGGTCGTATCTTTGGATATTTGGTGATGGTAGGAATTATTCTTGTGTTTGTGAGGCTTTTTCTTGGTTGTAGAATTGTTTTGGAGGTAAGTTAACTCTCTATTTGATAGTATACATTGTGTGTATGTGCGTGCTTGAATATAATGTTAAATATTGAACTAATGAAGATATAACTTTGGACCATTCTTTCTTTCCAAATCAATTGATAACTCTATATTGAATATCATCACTTCTAGTACTCTTTAAAACCTGTATCATGGGCTTGACTTTGTGTTTAAATGTTTGGTTTGGTTGTGTATGGCATTTGACTATGTTTGAAAGTTCTTGAAGCTAGAAAATGTCGCTATAAGTGCACTATGATAATCCCTTGTGTTTAACTTGAGTAAAATGTTTATATGTGAATATATTGGAAAATATATAATTTGGTTATGCTCTATACTTATAGTAGTGTATGAGATAGCATAGAATTGTTTGGAAAATTATAGAAATTGTAGAACAATGTTTGCAAAAGTTAGTTAAAAATGTCACTATAGACACACTTTGAATGCCTAGTTTTTAGTGATTTTTAATATAATTTTGAAAGACATCTTTAAAGGTTTCTTTGCTTAGTTTTTAAGTAATATAAGTAGTGTACTTACTATAAAAGAATTGGACTTTAAATTGATCACTAACTAGTCAAAAACTAGCCAAACATTTAGGCCTTTAAAACTTGTTTTGTGGTAAAAACACGAAACTGCCATATTTTCCAACTGTAACACTTTTAAAGTGTTTTTTAACTTTTACAGCGCTTCTATTAAATATTGTTGTATATTGTATGAGATTTTAAAAGGTTTAAAAACGATATTTAAATAAATTATTTTTCTGAATTCTTTTTAGGGATGTTTAATAACATATATTAGAGTATTTTAAAAGTGGTTTAGAATTTAATTATATTTTTAATAATTATCAATGAATTTTTAAAATAAAAGGTTTATTATGCTTAAAACATGCTTTTTAAAAGATTTTAATGGATTTTAATTTACTTATTTTTAAGTAATATTTTATATAAATATTTAAAACTCATTTATAAGTATGTTTAAAGTGTGTGTGTATATATAAGTTTGGAAAAGTAAGTTAAGTATTTTATAAAATGATAATAATGGTTTTGTTATAACCTTCAGTTATAATGAATGGTTTTGAGAAGTTAATTAAAAGTATATTACATTATCAAATAATTACAGATATACTTACATCTTTAAATAGAGTGGTTTTAAAAATAATGGTAAGTATAAATGGTTTTGGGTTTATAGTAACAACGTTTAAGTAACATTTGTTTAACCCATGTGAATATGATTTTGAATATAAGTGGATCTTTAAAAAGAATGGTTTTGAAAAGAATGTTTTTGAACATAAGGTTAAGTATGAAATGGTTTTGGGTTTCTAATGACAATGTTAAGTAATAATTGTCATTAACCCATTCGAATATACTTATGAATGTAATTAGATCTTTAAAAAGAATGTTTTAAAGATAATGGAAAGTATAAAGTGTTTGGGTTTATAGCAAACAATATTTTAGTAACATTTGAAATAATTATATGAACGTATTTTGAAATATGGATAAGAGAAAATGAATATTGAAACAATACAATACATGTATATATATATTATAAAGGTATTTCAAATAAATATACAATTAGAAAAAAGAAGTGAATAAAAGCATCATTGACTTATGCGATTTGATATTCCCCTAGGGAGGACTCATTCGAATGAAATGTCTCTTGCTTTTAGAACATATGTATTTGAGGTCTCTCGGGGAGTATTCATATATACCATTCACTTACTGCCGAAGGAAGTATAAATCAAGCAAAGAAGTTTTAAATAATAAAAGAATTGCCATTTAATAAAATGGATTAGAAGTTGCTTATGTGACTTAATCGGGGTTGTGTGACTTAATCGCGCTTTGTGTGACTTAATCATGCTCTATGTATTTACATGTCTATAGGAAGTATTTAGTCGTGTACTAAGCACCAAAAGCTGACAAAAGTAGGCTTATTCTATTGATAAGAGTTAAGAATGACATTCGAGCAGGGCATAAAATCAAATAGTGCTCTAAACTACTGGCTTACTCTTTACTGAGGGATAGTGTAAGTTGAGAAATTGAAAATGCTATACGTATGTGAGACTAGGTTCCCATATATGATCATTCTCATTGTTATTGAATTTGACCAAAATTAACATAGAAAATATCTAATAGAAACACGAGAATTATATGTACGGTTATCCTGAGTGATATTATAACCTATGTATAAACTCATCTTACTATTTGTTAACTCGCCTTTTGGCAAGGCAGTAGACAGACGGATTTAACTAAACCGTTGTCCAGTTGTCGAGATCGATATATGATGGATTTTAGTCAACTGGATGGTTGGACGATCAAGCATGGATAATAATCATGGATTTACAGCCGGGCTTCGGCATAGTCGATGGATGAGAGTTATTGGATACTTGAAACTTGGGTTTCGATGAGTCGCAAGTCGTTCTGGATTTGCTTCAAGTTGTATGGAGTCGAGCTTCGAGTCGTGTGGATGATTTCTTTGAGTCTTTTACGTGGCTTGGCATAAGTGGCTCGGCATGGGTGGCTCGGTAATGGTGGTTCAACACTTGGAGGCGGCTTGGGGGTTTGGCAAGTGTGGTTCGGTGGAAGTTCATTCATCCTGGGAGGTATGGATCGGTCGAGGAGTGGAGAGGAAGTCATATGTCGATTAGCATCGGTTACTCGGTCTGGAAGTTATGGGTCGTTCGGTATAGGTCATTTGGTCTGGATGTCAAGGGTCGCTCGGCATTGCGGTTCGGTCAGGGTGGCTCGATAGGGATAGAAGGAATGGCTCGATATGGAATGGGGCTCGGCTGCTTCGAGTCCTCAGGTCCTTCGCTTCGAGTTGTCACTTGGTAGCTCAGTGGGATATAAGGTGGGTCGGCACAGGACATCGCTTGGCATATGACGTCGCTCGACATGACATCATTCAGTAGCCTCGTGTCCAAGTAGTTGTTGTTTCGGGTCAACTTCATGGGATATGGCTCGGCGTAGTTGGTTCGACGAGTGCCGCTCGGTGACTTGGTGGTATGGATCAGCATACTAGAGTATGGAGTGGATCGGCATAGGTCGGTCGGCACGGCAGTGTGGGTCGATCATAATGAAGGGTATAGGTTCGACTATGGACCTGATGGGCCCGGACTATTCAGGAATCCCAGTAACTCGGGATTTGCCTATAAATACAACATGTGAGGGTTCAAAAAAGGTATCTTCTTTATGCTCTCTTACTTTCTCTTTCTAAGGCTTAGGCACTCAGCCATTGTTAAACTTTGGATTGTAACTGTAATCGATTAATAAAACGGAAATTTCTAGAGTGGACGTAGATCGGAGTTAGCCGAACCACTATAAAATCTGTTGTTCTTTACTGCTTTCATTTTAATTTTTGTTGTGCTTCATATTAATATCCTCCACGTATATTCTATCTGTGAGCTGTGACTGGTATTTGGTGCTTTCGCTTGGATTTGGGTGTTAGTGACCAATTTTGTGCTAACATTTTGGTGCTTTCACTAAGAAAGCAAGCACTCAGGGATTTTGAAGCTAGGAACTTGGATTCTAGGAAGCAATGGCTTGGCCACCAACAAGGAAGAAAGTGACAGAAAGAGGCAATCAAGAGGTAAGTCAAGATGCTTCCTCTAGAGCTAAAGCAGGTCAAGCCTCTGCCTACATCACTAGGGACTAAATGCAAATCATGATGAATTCCATGCAGGAGCAGATGATGAAATGGCAAGAGGAGATGATGTAGGCTCTTCTTAGGCAATTTGGACAATCAGGAACTGCAGGTGCTCAAGTTCTAGGAGCTGGATTAGAGGGACTCAACTAGCAGGCAGACGAAGTGATTCGGTAGGGGGCAGCTCCCAATCAACAAACAACTATTAACTCGAATGGACCAAGACTTGGGGGCATACCGCCAGATAATGCTGAACCAACCCATGGAGGGATATTAGGTGATGCTGTGCAACCTAGTATCAACAGGAACATAGGAGTACGCGACGAGGAATATGTGCCAAAATTTCCACGTGAGTTGGAGAGCAGCCAGGAAATATGGATAGGGGCAACCCTCGGTTGGAAACACTGGATTGGTTGACATTATTAGGCGGACTATTCGCGGAGGTCTGACAAATTGGGATTTGGAGGGAGTCAGCAAAAGTCCATTTACGCGGAACATCAGGATAACTAGGAATCTACCCGATTTCAAGCTACCCACTCTAGAAGTATACAACGACAAGACAGATCCCACTGACCATTTGATGAGGTACACAAAGCATTTTGAAGTACTAGGGGTACCAAAGGAGGTCATGGCCCGATGTTTCCCCCTGTACTTGACCGATATAACTGCTATGTGGTTCAGACAGCTGGAGGATGGATCCATTGGAACATGGATAGAAATGGTGGACAAGTTCTTAAGTCAGTTTCGAGCTCACATAAAAAGGCCAAAGAGTGCGATAACGCCGACGTCAGTTAAGCGAAGGATGGATGAATTACTCAAGGCTTTCTTAACTTGTTTTAATGTAGTAGTTGCTTTGGTGGATCGGCCGGATCCGTCAATGGTATTGATGATGGCGGTGTCAGGTGTCAGGGATGATTCGAATTTCAAAGTATCATTGATACGGGATCCACCACTGGATCTCGGGGAATACTTTCATGAAGCCGAGAGGTTTCTCCGATAAGAGGATGCATGTTTGGATATGAAGTCGAAGGAGTAAACGTGGTTAAGGATGGAGGACTGCCCGGTGAAAACTCTGGTAAAGACAGGGATAAAGGGAAAAGGAAGCGCTGGGGAGAACCAAAGTTCTCCACTTATGCAAGATTGAACGTAACATTGGAGCGGATATTCTTGGATACTCGAGATCGCCTTCGGTATCAAAGGCCGGCAAGGAGGGAGCCCTTAGAATGTGAAAGGGCATCAAGAAGGCACTGTCTTTTTCATGACCTGGATGGGCATGATACTAACATCTATCGGTATCTGAAGGACATAATCGAAGAACATCTAAGGAATGGTCAGTTGCGACAATATGTCGGAACTTTGATTGCGGCGATGGAATAGGAGCAGCCATCACCTACCTTGAACGACGAAGGCATGAGGCCCATGAATGGTAGCCGGTTGGTCATCAACTAATCGTGATGGTATGGAATAAGTAACAAACTCTGGGCAAATGGCTAAATCACTTACTCATGTACGAGGTTGGAGATAACCCTTAGGCATGCTCTGAGATGATGGTTTACCGAGACGCTTCGGTTTGTGAAATTTGTTTTTTCCTTTTGGCTTGGACATTTGCCTTTTCTACTTTGGTTTTGGGGTTCGGTTTGAACTCCCAGTTTTGTTGGTTTCTTGATTTGGATGCTTATTTTTTGATTTGGATTTTGGCATGGACTTCTGATATGGATTTTCGATTTTCTGGTTTGAATCTGGATTTTGGATTTGGTTGACTTTTTGTCTGGTTTTTTGTTAAAAGGTCATCTAGTATGGACTGTGCTCGGCAAGGGTTTGGAGAGACCAGGATTCAGCCTAGGACTTAGGCCTCATATTATCTATCAGTTACTATTTCAGGTCATCGAGTATGGATTATGTTCGACAAGGGTCCGGAGACACCAGGATTCTGCTTAGAACTTTCGCCACGGCGATATTCAACATTCAGGGACATTGAACCAGGGTTACCATCGGTCTAGGACTTAGGCCAAGGCATTACTTGACATAGGTCATCAGTTGCAGGTTGCGATTTACAAGAACCCGGAGAGGTTATGGATTTGGATATTGGCTATGAACAACTAAGGATTTGGGCATAGAACCGGAGCGGTCCCGGATTTGGATATCGACCTGGAGAGGTCATGAATGTGGTTGTTGGTTAGATATGGATGGATTAGAATTCGGTTGTTGGGTTCGAATGGATGTGGAATTGGATAAGGATTTGATTGCTGGATAGGAATCAGATAGCGACTCGGAGCAGTCATAGATGTGGCTATGGATAACATATGGACTTCGAATATCGGATTTGAGGCTATTCAAAACACACCTTCCAATAGCAAGGCAATGTTTTGGGAGGAAAATGTTAGCCTGCCTTTTGGCAAGGCCGTAGACAGGCGAATTTAACTAAACCGGTTGCCCGGTTGTCGAGATCGATATATGATGGATTTTAGTCAACTGGATGGATGGACGATCAAGCATGGATAATAATCATGGATTTACAGTCGAGATTCATCATAGTCGATGGATGAGGGTTATTTGATACTTGAAACTTAGGTTTCGATGAGTCATAAATCGTTCTGGATTTGCTTCGAGTTGTATGGAGTCGAGTTTCGAGTCGTGTGGATGATTTCTTCGAGTCTCTTATGTGGCTCGGCATAAGCGGCTAGGCATGGGTGGCTCGGTAATGGTGGTTTGGAACTTGGATATGGCTCGGCCTAGGAGTTTGGAAAGTGTAGTTCGATGGAAGTTTGTTCTTCCTGGGAGGTATGGATCGATCGAGGAGTGGAGAGGAAGTCATACGTCGGTTGGCATCGGTCGCTCAGTCTGGAAGTCTTGGGTCGTTCAGCATATGTCATTCGGTCTAAAAGTCATGGGTTTCTCGGCATTACGGTTCAATCAGGGTGGCTCGATAGGGATGGAAACTGGCTCGGTTTGGAATAAGGCTCGGTTGTTTTGAGTCCTAAGGTCCTTCGCTTCGGATTGTCACTCGGTAGCTCAGTGGGATAAAAGGTGGGTCGGCATAGGACATCGCTCGGCATATGACGTCGCTCGACATGTCATCGTTCGGCAGCCTCATGTCCAAGTAGTTGTTTCGTGTCAACTTCATGGGATGTGGCTTGGCGTAGTTGATTCGGCGAGTGCCGCTCGGTGACTTGGTGGTGTAGATTGGTGTACTAGAGTATGGAGTGGATCGGCATATATTGGTCGGCACGGCAGTGTGGGTCAGTCATAATGAAGGATATAGGCTCAGTTATGGACCTGATGGACTGGACTACTCAAGAAGTTCAGTAACTCAGGATTTGCCTATAAATATAGCATGTGGGGGTTTAGAAAAGGAATCTTCTTTCTGCTCTCTTACTTTCTCTTCTCTAAGGCTAAGTCACTCAGCCATTGTTAAACTTTGGATTGTAACTATAATCGATTATTACAACAATAAGAAGGAAATTTCTGGAGTGGACGTAGGATGGAGTAAGCCGAACCACTATAAAATCAGTTGTTCTTTACTGCTTTCATTCTAATTTTTTTTGTTCTTCATATTAATAACCTTCACGTATATTCTATCTATGAGCTATGAATGGTATTTGGTGCTTTCGCTTGGATTTGGGTGTTAGTGACCAATTTTGGCACTAACACTATTCTAGGATAAGAGATAAGAAACTCCGCCCTGATAGGATATGATCTCCACTCTTATGCGTTATCTATTTATTTCTAAAAGAACCAAAGTTGAGTTAATAGGAAATCTATCGATTGGTTTTGAGGCATCTGGTAAGTGGGGGAGTGTACTTATATGAGATGATTCGAAACTGTAGCCACTTCAAAATTGATATATGTATTCTACATTTTGGAAGAGGTTGTAAAAAAAATGTTATAGAGTTGCACTGTCTATCCTAAGGTAAAGTCCAAGGGAGAGGTCTCTGTTAACATTTCAAATAAATGCTATAAAGTTTGAATCCATGTAGAGATCAGGGATCTGTTGGAGACATTGGAATCTATGGAGAGATTCGAGATCACTTTGAGTGATGAAAGCTCACGTGTTGAGATGCTGAACATGATTTCATCATCAGTAATGGTAGAAACTAGTGTAGGATGCATAACCAGTGGGTTTACCTAACCAAGATATATTAATTTATTCTAGAAATGCTTACAAATTAATAGCAGGCGCGATGATATTCGGTATCACGTGTTACAGGCGTGAACCTGCTATGTTTATCCTTTAGCATATTTTATCTAGAGATATATGCTACTTAGAAGGATATTTCTGACCCCTGTCTAGAGGCCTGTTCTCGACTATCGAGGGCACCTCCAACGAAAAATTCATATGTAAACGAACCTTAGTAGTTTTGATTGTACACTTAATATTTTTTATTGTACATGTAGCACATCTATGTCCAACTCATGGTTTTAATTTTGCCTTAATTCCTCTAGTTCTCTTTCTAGCAATTTAAGAAAGGCATGTTTTCTTTGGATATTCTTCGAAGCTCGAGGAGGCGACCTTGATGCTTTCACCTACCTTAGTATTATTATTTCTTCCACACTACTTGTATGTATATCAGCATTGGTTAGGAAAGAATGTTATAACGGTCGTGGATAATGATAGTGCTTAGGATTGTTACTTTGAAATTCTACGTATCTTAGAGTAGCACTTTGTACTATCTTTTGACATTATACATTAACGTTATGTTGTGAGATTCAAATGTTTTTCTCTCTTCTTTCTTGTTGTTTTTACCATAACAATCTGTCTTTCCAGCATTTGGGTGTTCGACACATGAATGTCGTGGATGTATTAGTATCGATATTTGGGGGTCGTTACAATAGATATCAAAGCCAAGTTAAGCGAAAACCTTGACTTTGGTTGGGTATAACTCGATGGAGATAGGAAAAGTAATCCCTTAGAACGAGTTGACTATATTATACAAATAAGATGTATATGTATTTGTTGTACATAAATAATTATATGTGTATGACATATAAATGTAGTCTAATCAATAGGGGGATTCGTTATCCCTCATTGGTTACTCAGCCATGCTTAGCAGGTTTACGAGCACTGTTATCATTTCTTAATTGATTTGTCATGCTCGACTAGTTTATAAGCATTGATTATTGTTTATTAATTATTGTTTTTTGCTCATCCTATTTAAGAATAGCTTTACATTTTACTACATGGATTGGGTAGACAATAATCAATTGGTGCATTAAAACTATTACCTTGTGAATTGAGTTTCAAAGTTTGACTTTAAGACGTTTTGTGACAATGTTGGGTTAAAGGTTAACTTTAATAAGAGATATTTATTATACTTTAAAGAACAAATAAGGTATTTTGGGAAAAATTTATCTGTGAATGATTTTACATAAATATAGTTTATAAATGAAGAGGTTTTAAACTGATATTCTGAGAACTTAAATCCTGATGTTTTGGAATATTATTTTTAAATTTTAGAGAAAATAACAATAGTATTATTTTAAAGTATTTTGTGAAAACTATTATCATGAAAAGAGTTTTAGGTTTGTTTGAGTTCGAGGTTGCTCTGGAAATCAACAAGTCGGTTCGGGAACAAACTATTTTTATGTTATCTAGTTCGAGTGGCTCGAAAGTAAGTAAAAATGGACGAGAGAGGTATTTGGTTGGTAAACACTTCTCTTAAGTATTACCCTCATAGTAAGAGGACATATGATACTACTTGATAGGACTTATTTTATTGGTATCATTTTGGTGGATCTATATGTAAATTTTCGATGGATTTTTAAGAAAATATTTGGGAAATCAATTTATAAATTGAGATCATGGTACTTAGTAGTATTTACAAAGTATTTGATACCGCTTTGAAAATGATTTTATGTTAAATCCAAAAAGTACGAATTGTAATATAGAAGGCGAAAGTATATATTATTATTTCAAATGATTTGGAATAAAACTTAATTTTTGGTTCTAAAGTTTTCTTTAAGGGAAATTGGATATAATATATATATAATTGTAACACCCTACTAATTTTTAGTAATTAATTAATTAAAAGGATAAGACAAATTTTGACACATGATATGTGTAAAGAAAATGCTTAGCTCGTATATTTGCTTAAATTGTATTTGAATATACAGAACTCACTTTGACCGGTTGAAAATAATTCTGGTGATGACTACAGCTTCATCGGCATTCATTTTTGGATTTCAAAGTGGGGGATGATACAATAGTAGTTTTTTTCAGATTATTTTTACTAAAATAAATTTTTATATGAACTTTCTAGGTAGAATAGTTTATATGTATATTATGTAGGGAGCCCAAGCGATAGCGACATGGCCAAGTGTAAAGATTGAAACCATTTCAAGTTTTCCATTTATAGTAAAGCATGTCTAATAAGTAATTAAAAATTTGATAAGTTATTTTATTGACGCATGTATCCTATGCATTAGGACGATGTGGTTTGTTCATCATGTTTGATATGTTTGTTGGTAGTTTCCAATTGTTAGAAGGAAACGTATTTTTAGCCATTTTGGTTAGCCTGAATTTTTGGATCGTTATAGAACTTAAAGCTAAGTTTTTCATAAAATTTTTAATAATTAAAGATATGTCTTTATAAAATGTTTATAAACTTGAGTAATGTTTTATGAAATTATACATAAATTATTTTAGTATTGAATAATATACTATTTGTGTAAGTGAATGTGCTATAAAAAGTAATTGGTATAGTTAAGAAACCAATGGTATAAAAAACATAAGTTGACTCCAAGATTCGAGTACATAATGTCTAGGTGATTTACACCGGTTCGTACAAGGATTTTTCACTCGACCCTCTAAGGTGCACACTTGACATAGATTCTTGATATGATCCCCAAGTTTTCTAACATAATATATGGCTATGTAAAGGAAACCGAGACTTCTAATCAAGGAACTTAAATGGAGTCTACTCTGGAGAGGTCAAGCGATCTATACTAATTTAGAAGTAAAGTTTATGTGATCAAGCAAGTGATCATATCGATTATTGTGTATGGATGTTCCATGCACATTGTACGAGCTTTTGTATGTATACTACGTTTTTTTGGCTTTTGGAAAGTTTAGGTAATGACTGCTCGATTTGTTTTGTGGTAGCATTATTAATCGACTATAATCTAAGGTGGTTGAGCGTAAGGTACGTTTAGTGGTTTATTTATCGTCCCTATGCGATGAGAGGGATTTTGAACCTACACAAACTAGGAGATTTTATTACAAGTGTTTGCGAATACTTAAATTGTGCCTGTTTCTTTTGTGTGCTGGTCATATTGGAATTTTGAGGATGAAATGTTTTAAGTAGGGGAGAACGTAAGGACCCGTAATTTTGAACACACTTCATGCTTAAAAGTCATAATTATTTGAATCTTTGGTTTAGTGTGATAAAATTGTTTTTACAACCTTTTTAAACACTTTTTAATTAATAACTAATGATCATAAACTTGTTTTTGAAAAATATTTACAAAAATAAATACTCAAAAAAATATTGATAATGTAACCGTAAATCGTTTTATCGATAAATGGCTTTTCACTGGATATAAGTTGTTCAAACTTTTGAGCATGCTTAGATATTAATCTGTAACTAATTAGAAAATAAAATATTTTTATGGACTATGGCTAACTAAATCAGTTAGTGACGTAAGCAAAGATGTCATAGAAGTTATTTTGGAAGGAAGGTAGTTTAAAAAGACTTAAGGGCTAAGTTTAGAGAGAATGAGGTGGAAAGGTAAGCACATGGAGGGGAGTGGGCACTTGGCTGGCTATAGAAGGTGAGAGGTGAGTTGTAACCTCTTGGAAAAATATATTTAATATCTTTAGGTGTTTCATAAATGGTTTTGCAGATTTATTTACATTGAAAACATTTAGCCTTCATCCTCTTCTCTCTTCATTTAATCAATGCAAATCAACTACAAACTTCACCAAATTTTGGCAAAGGGCATAACACATTATAGAAATAAGGAATAACAACTCAAAAGTTGAAAAAAAAGGAGCACAAACCTCCAAACCCTAACATGGTCATGAGCAAAAGATGGAGATGGGGTGTGGCTGAGAGCAAATAGAAGCTAAAGGTGGTGTCTTTGGATGTTTGGTGATGGTAGAAAGCGGACTTGTGTTCATCGGGCTTATATTCGGTTGTAGGATTGTTTGGGATGAGTTTACTCACCATTTGGCAGTATATATTGTGTGTATATGTGTGCTTGTATATAAGTATTGACCTACTGAAGTTACAACTTTGGACCATTCTGGCTTTTGAAAGCAAATGACAACTCTGTATTGTATATCGTCACTTCTAGTACCCTATATAGTATGTTACCTTGTGTTGGCATGTTTAGTTTGGTTTTGTGTGACATTGGAGTGTGTTTAAAATTGTTTAAAGCGAGAAAAAGTTGTTATAAGTGCACTTCGTTAATGTCTTGTGTATAACTTGAGTAAAATGGTTATATTTGAACATATTGTAAAAATATATATTTTGATTGTGCTCTACACTTACAGTAGTGTACAGGACAATAAAAAATTGGGTTGTAAAATTATATAAATGATGGAACAAAGCATGCAAAAGTTAGTAGGCCAGGAGGTCTCCATAGATGCACTCTGAAATGCCTTGTTTTTGGTGATTTTTATATGATTTTGAAAGACGTCCTTAGGGGTTTCTTTGCGTGGTTATTAACTAATATAAGTGTAGTATTTACAGTAAAAGAATTGGACTTTGAATTGATTGTTAACTAGTTGAAAATAGGCCAAACATTTAGGCCTTTAAAACTGGTTTTGTGGCAATAACATGAAACCGCATCATTTTCCAACTACAACAATTTTTGAGTGTTTCTAAACTTTTGACAGCACTTCTACTGTATTATATATTGTATGAAACTTTAAATGGTTTTAAAACGATATTTAAATAAAGTTTTTTGAAATCTTTTTTGGGTTGTTTAATAACAGATGTTAGAGTATTGTAAAAGTGGTTTGAAGTTTAAATATATTTTTAATAATTATTTATGAATTTTTAAAGTAAAAGGTTTATTATATGTAAAACATGCTTTTTTAAAGATTTTAATAAACTTTAAATTAGTCATTGTGTAATATCTCATATAAATATTTAAAACCTATTTATAAGTATTTTAAACGTATATATATAAGTTTGGAAAAGTAAGTTAAGCATATTATAAAAGTATAAAAGTGGTTTTGTTATAACCTTAAGTTACAATGAATAGTTTTGAGAAGTTAATTAAAACTATGTTACTTTCTTAAATAAGTGTAGATATACTTAGATCTTTAAATAGAGTGTATTTTAAGATAATGGTAAGTATAAATAGTTTTGTGTTTATAGTAACAATGTTTAACTAACATTTGTTTTTAACCCATTTGATATAATTGGATCTTTAAAAAGAATTTTCTATAAAGATAAGGTTAATTATAAAATGGTTTTGGGTTTGCAAGGACAATGTTTAAGTGAAATTTTTCTTTAACCTATTGCATATACTTATGAATGTAATTGGGTCTTTGATAAAATCGTTTTAAAGATAATGGAAAGTATAAAGTGTTTGGGTTTATATTAAACAACTGTAACATTTCTTTTTAACCTTTTTTTTACCCTTTTAAAGTGGAAAATCTTATTAAATTATTTTTGAATATTCTTATACCTTTAAGATAAGTATATGAATGTATTTTGAAGTATGGATAAGAGTACAAATGGATAGTAAAACAGTAGAATACATGTATATATCTTTTATAAAGATATATTTAATATATATATATATATATATATATATATGTAAGTAGAAAACGGAAATGAATAAAAGTTCGCAGATTTATACGACTTGAGATCCCTAAGAGAGAACTCATTTATATAAAACATATCTTGCTTTTAGAACGTATGTATTCCAGAACCCTTAAGGATGACTCTGGTATATTGTTCCCTTACTTCTGAAGGAAGTATTATTTGATAAAAGAAGTTATAACTGATAAAAGAATTAATATTTAACAAAAGGGGATTAAAAGTCGCTTGTGTTACTTAATCGTACTCTGTGTGTTTATTTATCCATAGGAAGTATTTAGTCGTGGACTTAACATTAAAAGCCAACAAAGTAGGCTTGTTATATTTGTGAGAGTTAAGAATGACATTCAAGTAGGGCTTAGAAGCAAATACTGCTCTAACCTATCGGTTTTACTCTTGATTGAGGGATAGTGTAAGTTGAGAAGGTTGAAAACGTAATAAGTATACTAGAATTTCTTCTCATATGCGATCGTTCTCATTGTTACTAAATCATACTAAAGTTAACTTAGGAAATATCTAGAAGAAACACGAGAATTATACAGTACGATTATCCTCGGTATTGTTATACACTACATATGAACTCAACTTGCTCATTTAGAACAAGCGATAAGGAAATTCATTCAAATAGGAGATGACCTGCACTCTTATGCATTGTTTGTTTATTTCTAAAAGAATGGGAATAAAGTTTATCGAAAATCTATTGATTAGTTTTGAGGCGTTCGGTAAATGGCAGAGTGTACTTATATGAGATGACTCGAAACCGTAACAACTTCAAAACCAATATATGATTCTAGTTTTGGAATCGGTTGTGAAGCGAAATATTATAGAGTTGCACTATATATCCTAAAGTTAAGTCCAACGGAAAGGTCAGCATTAATATATCGGACAAAAGTTGAACTATCTATCCTAAGTTTAAATCCAAGGGAGAGGTCGACATTAGCATTTATCGAAGGACTCATGCTAGGATCCATGGGGAAATTCGTGAACTGTTTGAGATGCTAGAATTCATGTAGAGGTTCAAAGTCTATTCATGCTGTTGGAATCCATGAAGAGATTCAAAATATATTCAAGTAATGAAGACTCGTGTATTGAGATGTTGAATGTGACTTCACCATTGGTAATGATAGAAACTAGAGTAGGATGCATAGCTAGTGGGTTTGGCTGACCAGGATATATTAGCTCTATTATAGAGATGCATATAGATTGCTAACATGAGTGATGATATTCAGTACCACATGTTACAGACATGAACCGGCTATGTTTATCCCATGGTATATTTTATCTAGAGATATACATTTCTCAGAAGGATATTTGTGATCCTAGACAGCTCTATTCTAGAGATTTCGGAATGATATATCACCTCTATTCTTGAGATGCTTATGGATTACTAGCTTGAGCGATGATAAACGATGCTCGATATCATGTGTTACAGATTGCTAGCGGTTTTGATTGTATACTAAATATTGTTGTGTTGTATATGTAGCACAGCTATTTTTTGATTTACGTTCTACACCCTAGACACTATCTATTATATCGCCATACATACTTATTAAATGGTTTGGTTCTTTTGAGGTGATTTGGTTAGTCTCAAAAGATATTGTTATATAAATGAATAATGTTTCTTGTGTTTCTCACACCGGACTTTTATTTGACTCATGGTTTTATTTTTCATTTAATTCCACTAGTGCTCTTTCGAGCAGTTTGAGAAAGGCAAGTTTTTGTTGGATATTCTTCGAAGCTGGAGGAGGCAAGATGGATGCTTTCACCTACCGTAGTATTTTTATTTCTGCTACACTATTAGTACGTATATCAGCATTTGTGAGGACATGCTATTATAACTATCTAAGGATGATGATATTACTTAGGATTGTGACTCTGAAATGTTATACATCTTAGAGTTGCACTTTTTACTGCCTTTTTATATTATATGTTATCTTTCTGTTGTGAGATTCATATGTATTGTTCTCTTCTTTCTTATACTTTTTCTTTCTTTCTTTTCTTTTTACCTTAACAATTTGTCTTCTGGCATTTGGGTGATGAGCTCGTGAATACCATGGATGTATTAGTGTTGACATTTGAGGGTCGAAAAGGCGGGTCGCTACATAGTTGGTATAGGTGAAAATGCAAAAATATTATATAATTTTGGATTCCTAAAGACTCTCTTGATAATTTTGTATTTCTAAACCCTTTTGTCCCAAACGCTAATAGACCTATGAAGTTGTCTAGATCATCTTTTTCTTCTTATGTCTAAGTATGTTGGAAGGCTAAAGGACGACAAAAACGATATTTGGACTCAAGCTATTCCAAACATATGACAGGGAATAAATCATAGTTAGTTAGATTACAAGATTATAGAGGTGGGAGATTTACTATAGTTGACAACGGTAAATATAAGATTGTTGGTGTTAATGAATTTCTTCATTAACACCCAAAAGTTGCTAGGAAAGAGGAATTTGGTTGAGTGATGGCATGGTTCACCCTTATGGACCCCAACACTGTTGGAAAAAGTGACACTTTTGTCGGGAAAGGGTTTAGGAAAATAGGCTTCGTATGTTCAAGTCCATCATGATATCACAAATTGTTCATACCTAAACTATGCTCAAATTTATGTAAAAGTCATATCACCAATATAGAACAATCTTATACCAATAGGAACCGGGACTATGAGTATTTAAGAATTTGAAGCAATTTATGATTAAAAATCGTAAGTGTTTTGGAACTTAAAATAAGCCATAAGTCATGAAATCTCTATTCATATGCAATGAAATAGTTTAATGTACGTAGCCTTATGTGTACAAAGTTCGAATGTTACAGTTGGCAAAAATACCCATATCAATTTAGGGTTATATAGTTTAAAATGTAAGAAGTTGAGAAAAGAATGATTGGTCCCTTCCTCCATGCCCCTAGGTCGGTATTTATAGGGGTGGTAAGATACGTCATGGATGTTATGCGGCATGCCTATTCTACGACATTAAGGTTCATCTCGATGGCGCTAAGGATATTGTTTTGATTTGATGACTTGCAGCATTATCTAGTGTGTTGATGGAATATGGCATTATTAAGGTGCGGCATTGATAATAAGCGACATTGATAACATCGGCATTGATAACATGCGACATTGATAATATACCGCATCGATGATAGGCGGCATCAATATGGACCAACATCAGAAAGAAATGGCATTGAAGAGATGCGATATCACCCTTATTGATTAAAATGCAGCATTAATGAGGTTTAACATGGATGATGCATCATGCCTATATGACATTGATGGCTTAAAATATACAATATCAATGGTGCTTGACATCAATTCCTGACTTGGTGAAATATTGGCTTTGTCCGATGTCATCCACTGATGTTGTGCAGGATGCAGCATCGATGATATGAGGCACCATTATGGACCTTCGATATTAACTCCTGAATGCGATATCATTTAATGGCCTTTGTTGAAGAAGGGTGGCATTAATATACGACATTGATGCTGTGTGTGCTGGTGGCATTCAATATTCCATATTGCATTGATAACCTCTTTTGGCTAGAAAACTTTTATCTCGACACTCTTGTTGTCGATATGCTCTCATACCTTCGGAATCAATAATGTTAGTAACATTTGCCCTCCTAGTATGAAGGAAGCATTGACCTTTCAAGTCAATATCTTTGACATTGGCCCTTTACTGCCTACTGGTATTCTTTGCAGATCCAACTGTTCATCTAAAATCGATCCAATGCTAGCTACATGTCTTCTCTTCTACTATAAATAATCAAGTCTTTTCCTCCTTCCTCTTTTACCTACGTTTCAATCTCGAGCAAAGAAATTTCCAAATTCTCGAAATCATTCAAAAACTTAAATTTCAGACATCAACACTATTGTTAAGGTTCGATTTTCAATTCTAGTGTCATCGATTATTCTTAATTAGAGAGCTTTATATACGAATCATCATTAGGGTTTTACTTGGGTTTTTCGACTTCAAATTGACATCTAGGTTTTAGATTCTAGGTTTCGATGTTTAATTTCATCGTTAATCGTTATGTTATTGGTTAAATTAATGATTGGTTACGTTTACAGAGTTAACCTTGAATTTTATACTTCTAAAGAATTGGTTGGGTTGAGTAAAGATCAACGAAATTGATTCAGATGCTTGGGAGTTTCAGATTTAATGATAAAGCGGATAGCCTATTAAACCTGAAACCGACATTGCTTTGTTTTATTTCGAACCTGATTTTTACGGCATCACTATGATGTTCGGTATCAATCGGGTATTTTCTTTGCTTATTATTCCAATAATCAATCTTGTACTTTAGAGAATTAATAGTGAAAGTTTCTTATGCCGCTAATACACAAAGATGCGACAACCGATTTAAATTTTAATATGGCATTTCATTATTGCAACATCCTAAAATTTTCTCGTTCTGATTTTGAATATTAAATTAATTTTAAATATTAAATTAATTGGTTTTTAAGTTAAATAATTTATATCCAAATATCTGAACTGTAGATTAAATATTTGAATTATGAACTAAATATTTGAATGGTGAATTAAATATTAATTAAATGAATTTAATATCCTTATTTAAATCTTTTTGATTAATAAATAAAAATTGGGGACTCATTTTGTAAATTTAGTTATAATAATAAATAGTTCGAATAAATAATAAGAAAATCAATTGTTAATTAATGACTTGATTTTTATTATAGCATTTTTTAATTGAATTTATAGGATTTTTGCATAAGTTTTAATTTGAAAATTATTATATTTTCATAAGATGTATTTTAAGGAAAACGATGGTATTTTTGTATGACGCTAATAACCATATTTTATCGCTCTTTTTCGATAACCATTTTGAACATTTTAGTTCAATATTTTTCGACGTTGTTATTTTATATCATAGTTGTTGTAGTAAATTTGTGGGTCATTTATAAAAATATTATTGAACTATCTCGACCTTACCCATCGATGTTGGTTATCTTATCAATTCAACATATATTGACCATGATTGCGGCATTATGTTGTAATTTTATAGTGTAACTATTATGACGTTCGATATTAATTCACCCATTCGACATAGATTTATTGAAGCAACAGAATACTCTGGATATTCTTATGATAATTCTTGCTTTAAGTTTCTTACAAACACCTATAGGCTTACTTTCTTACCATAAGTCTAACATTTATTTGTGTACTCATAATCGACCAAAAAGTTATGATTTTGACATTGACTAAGCGATGGTCATTGACCTTTTGTAAATATTACAGTGGACTTTATACTTTAATAATTTTATGTCATAACTTAGGTGGCTTGTACTTAATGTGCTACCATTTGTTTTTGTATTAACAGCCTATTTTATATCATGAGCATTCCAAATTTCATAAAATATATAGTACTTTTCTAATTTGGAATAATATTACCTGGTAGGTAAATGGAAGGCAAGAAGAGAGTCAAGAAGGGAATCAAGAAATCTATTAAGGGCCCAAAAGCTTCTCCATCTGCTAAAAAAGGGGAATCATCTTCTTAACTAGTCATATATTACTACCTAAGAAGAAGTGGTCTCCATTCTCAAACAGTTTGGTATTATAGGCATAGAAGCTATTCCTGCCGGTCCTTTCGTCAAAATTGACAACCCTCCAGAAAGGTTTTTCGCCTTCACTCCAATACACATATAACACTCATGATACCTTTCTTTGCCTACTTTCTCTTGAGATTCCTGGAGAACCTAAACATTGCTCAAATTCAATTATCACTAAATTCATATACTTATTTGACTTGCTTGGAAATTCTTGCCAGGGAGGCCAAGCTTCTCTCTTTTAGTGCCGAGATCCTTCATACCGTAGCTAGCCCTGTAAAAATAGGCAAGCGGCAGAGTAATCCTGTAACGACCCTACCATATACCCATGCTAATAAAGAATATTATAAATAACGTTGTCTAATAACATGGAGAATATGACTTCTTAAGGGCGATCAAATGTGAATATAACTTTAAACTAACATTGACACGTCATACTTAACATTTTACTGAATATCTGGAATAAAATTTGATGTGTACAGTCTTAGTCTAAAATAATAAACACATCCTTCTCAAAATCAAAACAATATATTATGTAAAACAATATATTATGTAAAACAATAGCCATAGAGCACGATGGAATAATATACATCGTATACATATACATACTTTGAGTCTACAAAATATGGTGCTAGACCCACATAATATACATCCAGAGCAAGTCACTATCTCAAAATGTACATCCTATATACATATACATAATCCTATATAAGATAAACTGAAAAGTCAAATTACTTTATCTTCATGCTAGCACACTTACCCCAAAAGGTTGCAAGTCCTATAACTTAAAAAATCTTGACATGACCCGAATATTATAAAATAAACAGGCCAGACTATCTCTAAATACCTAAAAGGTGAAAATCGAATATAACACAAGAGTATATGACATAATAAATAAACACAGATGTCATAGATATAAACTAGTCACTTCAATGTTTAACTCGGTATTCATCTCAGGGCACAAAATATTTAAATCACAAAACACTGAATAGTCACAAAACCCAAAATTCCAAAATAAAATAATATCTCAAAATCCAAGAAAACCTAATCCATATCAATCACCCTGATTATCCATACCAATCACAATGATTATCTATACCGTGGAAAACAAAATATGGTATCATCCATACCGATCTGATACATAGGATGATCCATACCATGAAAAACAAAATCCCAACCAATCCCAAGTATCGTCCACACCGATCAAGATAACCATAGAAAACATAACTCAAAGCCCTTAGAAGATATAATTTAGAACGATCAAGATGATCGTAAAGAAATCCATGAGCATATCCCTTAAGGATCTATCGGCCTGAAATCCGACGACCTAAAGATTAACATACTCTAAAATTCCAAATACTATCACTTTACTAATCATAATATCTTAACCAGAATGTCCCATGCCGTTTGGTAAAGTTCAAGTATTTACTACAAGCTAGTAAATGTCACTTATAACATACATAACTGGAAAACCTAAACTATATATCTCTTAAGGATCTATCAGCCTACAAAAATATTGAACACCAAAAGAGAATACAACCCTAAAGTGTTAAATACTATCCCAAAAGCAATCAATAGAATTTAACCAAAGGATTCCACACTACCCGGTGAAATTCAAATATTTGCTATTGGGATAGTAAATTCCACTCAAACATTCAATTCAATGAGTTATACCATATTCGATGAAGCGTTACTTGAAAGCATTTAAACTAATCAATAACACTAAGTCGATTATTAGTACTTCTCATATTATAGAATTAAGGCTCTCAAAATCTTATCTCGAAAAAATTATTTCCAATATATTATATATAACTTACATTCAAACTTCTCATTTTTAATATCCATAAACTCTTTTTTTTATTCAACTATATATATATATATATATATATATATATATCACTAGACAAAATAAACCATAATCCGATATTAATATCAAAATGCTTATATATACTTGAAATTTCAGTTCACAAAACTCGATAAAAGGTGGAAACAAACTTTATAAAATAGGAAGCAAAAAAGGCAGCATCCTTTCAATTCACAAAGAAAAGTCATTAAAAATGGAGCTATACTTCATAAAACAATGAAATAAAAGAAGCCAAAAAAAATATAAAAAGTGGAACCACAAAATCAAACATCAAGGACGTAAGCAATTAGTGCAAAAGCAAGGAATACCATTCTTCCAAGCAAAGCAAATATATATGACCACTTTCAAGCTGCAAGCAAGGACGTATAAATGTTAAAGAATTAAAAGGTGCTACTATTCACAAAAGGGGAATTTGCACTTAAGTCTAAATTAATGTATTCATTTGCAAGGCTATAAAGAAAAGGAAACTAGGATGTGCAAAAACCAAAGAAGCAACAACCTGGCTACTATTCGTAAAGAGGAATTTTGCACTTAGGTACTTAAATGTGTTCAATTGCAAGGCAACGGCTATGTGCGTGACCAATTTTCAACGCATCAGGCAAGGATAAACGAAATAAAGACAAGGCAACCGACACTGGGGCGTGACTCAAATGGCAATAGGACAAACTATAAATCTAACATCAGCAGGGACGTTCCAATTTCAAGGCAAATGGACAAAAAGAAAACAAATTAAACTAAGTCTAGGCAACTGAACAAGATATGTGTGTGTATATGTATGTGTATACACACACACACACACATATATATGTATGTATTGTTATATTTTCTAGTGTACTAATACACATAGTACAGTATAATAAACTCATCGCACAAGTTTATAAATCAGATTTCCACTATGTTGGAATTCTGTATTAGATAATTTTTTCAACAATAAGTTACGTTGTAAATAAGTACAACAACAACTGTGATATCTCGGAATTTTTGGCAATATAAATTTAATAATAGGTGTTAAAAATTAAATGGATTTGATAATTTTTGTTAATAAAATTTGAATTGATTTAATAATCTTCTTTTAATAATATTTAAATTGGTAGATTTTATCTTTTTTTAAAGCAAATAAATTGTTTTCTATTTATAATATATATATATATATAATTGTAAATATTGTAAATAGATAAGCTTTGGTTTGGAATTTAGTAAATAAAGCAATTTTCTAATTCTAATTTATTTTTGGTAAATTGGAAATTTTGATTTAAATTTAACATTTAGCTTTTCAAAGCAATTCAATAAATAACTATATGGTTTATACTTAAGGTAAATCTTATTTTTTTTAAAATTATATTTAATTAGCTTAAATATGAATCTAAATTAGATTAACATGAAAGCTTTGTTTAATTTTCTTTAAAAAAAATATTGCTTGAAATTATATATAAGAGCTTAAATTACAAATTACATATGATCTTAATATATTGAGTAATAGAAGTGATTTATAATCTCTTTTATAAATCATTTAAAATTGTTAAATTTATTATTTTCAAATAATAATTATAATACCTAGTTTTTATAAACATAAATAGATTTTTTAGAAATGGGATTTGTTATTTTCAAAATTTAATGATAGTTATATATGCATATATATAACTTAATTTTTAAATTAGGTTTTATAATTTAATTTAAATTTGAATCTAATGTTTTGAAATAAATACTTAAAAATATTTGGATAGGCTTTTATTTATAATTTGTTTTGTTTCATTTCTCTTTAAAAAAAAGAAAAGAAATTTATATATATACATAAAAAGTAATAAATTAAGTTAAAAGCTTTTATAAACAATTTCAAATTAAAATGAATACTTAAATTACAAGTGTAAATCTCTTAAGACACCTAAATGACATGTGTTAAGCCATAAATTAAACAATGTGACAAATGTTAAAATTAAAAACAAGTGTCCTATTAAATTTTCATTTTCTTTTATTTTAATTAAATCAAAAATTTTCTTATATAAACACATTTCTTCTCACTTCATTTGCTTTTTCTATTCTTCTTCAAAACTTAAGAAAATCTTCAGCTGTAAAATCTGAAATCAACATTCAAACTAAAATTTAAATTTCTTTGATCAGTCTTCTTCAAAACAGAAAAATTTGCTCAAAAACAAATTCCTGTAAATTCCCCTCAAAAACCAATCTGAAACCAGTATTCCTATAACCAAAATAACCCAAAACTATCTGAATCAGCTTCAAAACCTGGAATGGAAATCAAATATAAACCTGAAACCTTTTTTTTAAAATATGGAAATGGAACTGATCATCAATTTGCAACTCAAAAGCCTGCATGCAACTGCAGTTTCAAACCAGGCCTACATTCATCTTTAACTTGAAGTTTTTTTTTAAAGCAAACATCCAACTGCAGTTTTAAGATCATAAGAACTTCAGCAACTCAAGTTCAAAGCACATTCCAGTTTTAAGCTTTTCAAAAACATGGTTGCTCTGTTCATCATCCTAATCTGTGAGTAACATTTTTATATGAAATAAACTTAAGTAAATATGGTTGCCTGATTTATTCCTGTGATAATCATGATTTGTGTGGATGAATGTGATGGAATTCTCTGTATATATGTATGGGTTTCTAAATGCATGCTTGTGTTGTAAACTTGTCCTTGCTTGTTCTAGATTCCAGGCTTAAGTTATGTTCAAAAATCATGAACTCAAAATCTAACCCATGTTAAGGTTCAAATTTCAAACAAACATGTTAGTTGTATCATAGATTAAAGTCTTAAGTTTTATTTAGGTTAAATAATTTGGTATTGCACTGGAAATTCAAAAATAACAGAACAAACTGCATGTAAGTGGAAATTTAATTATCCAGGTTCATTGATCCAGGAGTATAAGTTGATTACTTATACTAAAACTTGAATTTTAAAACTAAAATCAAAATTTTTAGTTTGAAAATGATTGAGTATTTCTGGTTTGACCAGAAAAGATGTTTTGGTATGTAATTGTCGATCTAGATGGTCAGGGTGGTCAGCGGCTTCTTTGGTGATGGAGTCGTGATAGGAGATTCAAGGAAAATTATTGGGAAGTGGATCAAAGCACTGTGGCGATGGTGGTTAATCATTGAAATTTTTAACCCTAGATTTTCTGTTGATAATAAAATTGATCGCCGCGACATCTATAGGTGACCGAGCTTTCCCAGATTCAGGAGTAAGATAGTTGGAGTATGGAAGAGGTCATGGCCAAAGGTGAAGCCACTCTGGTGGTCGGAATCTTGTGTTTGAGGTGATTCCAGTATTCAACATTGTTCCAGATTTGAGCTCATATGCTCGATTTTGATTTTTAGCTTCTGCAAATGTTTTGAGGGTTGTAATTGTGTTGGAAGATGATCGTCGACTTGCGTGAGTCGTCGCGAGTGGTCGGAGTTGGCGGCAGTGATGGTGCAGGTGCACGGAGGACTTTGTGTATTAGTTGTTGTTTTGGGGAAGATGGTACTCGAGTGTTATACGAGTTGTTGCGTTTTTTGCTCGAAGTGTCGGGGTATTGGACTCGAAGTCACTGTTGTGAGGACTCGGGTGTGTTGTTGTTACAGGTGTATGTAAACCTGTCAGTATTTAAGTTTTTAATGAATTCAAATGAAAATGTTACTCAAGTTCTACTCGATTTATTTAGTGTTTTGTTCAGGCTAGGTTAGGTTAGGCTCGAGTGAATTATGTGTGGTTCGGGTTAATTTTGTCACAGGTTAGAAACCCTGTACTGTTTTCAAATTTAAACTGAAATTTAAAATATTAGGCAAAGATTTAAAATAAGTTTTAAATCTAATTTTAAAATAATGGATTCAAGTTTAATTTGAATCTTAGCTGGAAATGAATAAAGTTTTTAAATTCAAATTTGTTTAAATAACGTTAAAGGGGTTAAGTGTTTAAAAGTGTTTTTAAAGGAATTTGAATTTAAATTGGAGTTTGAAATGTAAAGGAATGATTTAAACAAGGTTTAAATTTGATTCAAATCTAAAATTGAATCTTTGTTTTAAAATAAATTTAAGTTTTATAAATTTAAGTGTTTTAACAATTTTGAATGATAAAGTAAAATTTAAATGTTTTGAATTTAAAAAGGAATTTGGTTTAAACTCTTGTCAAAATTCTTTTATAAGAGAAAGTATTCTTTATCATGTAAATTTAAAGGTTTTAAATTGATTTTAAATTCTATTAAAGATAAATTGGGTTTCATTTTAAAACTTGAATTTTAAAATGAAATTTGAAATTAAATTTGGAAATGAATGTTTTCAAATATATTTGTGAATGATAATTTAACCATAAATAAGAAAAAGATTTTATCTTAAAGTTAAATTAAAATTTAATGATTTGTTATTCATTTAATTATTAGGGTAACTAAATGGATCATTAATTTATTTAATAAATTAATGAAATGGATAATTACTTAAAGTAATTAAGGGTTTTAAACTTAAAAGTTTAAGATTAACTATTCTTAGAATAGTTAACTTGTAATTTAAGAATCATTAATTAAATAAGATTTGATTTTAATTAATGATTAGTAATTAATTAATCAAATAATAAAGGATTAATTAAGTTAGAGTTAACACTTAATTAATTAAATAATTAGGGGTTAATTAATGGGCTATTAATGGTTAATTAATTTGTAATCAATAATGATTAAAATAAGTTAATTACTTTAGAAAAATAATTAATGCATTGTTAATAGTTAATGAAAGTTATTAACTAAGGATTATTTAATAATTAATTAATATGATTAATTTTTAATAATTAATTAGATTAATTAATTTAAAGATAATCATTTGTGTAAATTGTTTAGCATAATTACTTATGGAAGTAATTAAGGAATTAATTACTCATTGTAATTAATTGAGTTTAATTTGATTAGATTAAGTTAATTAATTCAGTTTAATTAATTTAGAATAATCATTTGATGATTTGTGAAGTATAATTACTTAATGTAATTTAATGAAGAGAAATTGCTTAGGGAAGTAATTAATGGGTAATTACTGGATGTAATTAATTGAAGGTGATTTGATGATGGAAGTAATTTGAGTATAATTACTTTGTAAAATTAATCAAGGGATTAATTAGAGATAATTAATTAAGGAGTAATTTATTTATTTGATGAAGTAATTAAGGGTAGTTAATTACTGAGTGGAGTTAATCAAGGGTGATTAACAATTATATTTTAAATAAAGATTAATTACTTAATGTAATTAATTTAAATAAAAATGTAACTAGAGATCATTAATTATTTTAATTAATGAAGTAACTAAGAATAGATTTATTTAGAAATAATTAATCAATGAAGGAATTAATTAATGTAATTAAATAAGGATTAAGGTAATTAATTATAGTTAATTAATTTGCAAAGCAATTAAAGATTAATTACTGTATTTGGTTAAGTATAATTAATTTTTAAAATTAATTAAAGGATAATTACTTGAATGTAATTAAGGAATAATTAATCAAGGGTGATTAATTAAGGTGATTGATTAGAGGATAATTAATTAATTAGTTTATAATTAATTAATGATTATGTAAGCAAGATTTATATTAATGATGTAATTAATTTAATTCACTTTAAATTAATTATATTTGGTGTGATTATTAATCATTGCTTATATATGAATGGATGATATTGGTTGCCTTGAATGGTTTGAGATCTCAGATATGAGATAAATGATGCTGTGTAATATGGATGCTTTGGTTGCATTGAGATGATAATATGAATCATCTATTTGGAATCGATACTATGGATTATCTGTTGTGATGATAATGATGACTATCTATTGTGGTATGTGAATTATCTATCTGTGTATATAGAGATAGTAGAATTGAATTGTTTTAAACTTTAAAACAACTTGGCCTTAAAAGACACGTTTTGGATTTCGATGAGACCGGGATCGGGTTTCCAGATTTGGATATCTAAAAACCACATCAATCCAAATTCACGATAGGTCGTGAATCTCAAGTGAAAAGTGAAGACTCGAGGTGTAAAAACTATTCATCAGTATAACTCTGAGGGTGATTCCGAGATGAGTTTGACGGAGATATTACTTTCATATTTGAGATGAAGATTCAGAGTGCAAGGGTTATCGTTGTTAACTCTGATGGTGATTCCAAAATGAGTGTAACGAGATAATGCCTTCGGTTTCGTTCGAACCCGGAACGAACTTGTATGGATTGAATGCTTTCAGAACACCGTCAGGTGGACGATGAGCATTCTAAGAGATGTGTTCTCTAAAGTTAATCGTAGCCTCAAGCCTCATCAACCGAGAATGGCTAAAAAAGGGGAGGTGCAGCAAGGCTAAGTGGGTCATGCCCAAGTAGGACGAGATTTTCCCCGTCTAGAAGTCCCTTTTTATTTTGGCTGTGTGGGCGGTTGGAACGTACGCCAACTATGGGGTTGTCTTGTTCGAGACTATCCAGTAAGGGATGGTTCCGGCCTTGTGTTGCAGGGAAGTTAGGGTGGCTCCTCGGTACGGTGATCTAGGCCACGTACTGTGACAGGCGGTACCCCGGTAGCCCTGCCATTGTATGGAATCCAAACTCCAATAAGTGTCGTACGTTTTAGTTGTGCCCAACTATATTGGAACGTGAGATGCAAGCATTCCAGCTATTTCTGTATTTTACTTGAAAACCCTAGACCCTATTATAATATTATCGGATTTCCTATCAAATGTTTTGGTTAGCGTAAGGTAAAAACTTTTCCATGTTTATGTGTTGGAAGTCTTACGTGATACCTTTCTTTCAAAGGTTTTTCAAAGTTAAGCAACTTTAACCTGTTACTCACACCAGACCCATGTCTGACCCGGAGTTTATCTTCTGTTTTCTTAAACTCTTGGGTACTCAAATTTTTACGAGTAGCCAAGGGATTCATGTTAGCTTTGACGAATTCTGGAGGAGCAATGAAGCAGGAGGCTTCTGCGTTATAACTATATATAGTGTTCCGCTGTGTTGGTTTCTCTGCGTAGTTTCCTTGTATTGTATTGAGTTGTATAACTAGACAGGTGTTTATAACTGTCTAGTATGTGATTTATATGCTGTGTAACTCTGATTAGTGTTGTATACTATGTAATATTTATGTTATTAATATAATTTATTCGTTCTGCTGTTGAGATTTTGATGTTGTTTCTTCTTTCTTCTCTTTCTTTTCTCTTTTCTATCCCTTTCTTTCTTCAAGATGATGTGACTTTCTGTGGTGAGAAAGTCGGGTCGTCACAGTTGGTATCAGAGCACTAGGTTGAGTGAATACCTAGGCTTTGAAGTGATTTCTTTCTTGAGAGAGAGTGTTTATAATTTTGAATATACATATATATATATGTATGTATGTATGTATGTTGTATGTATTTACTTCTACCTATCTGTTGGGTTACCTGTTCGGGTTTTCCAATATAAGTTATAAAGGTAGATAAGGTAGTGGTGTGTGTAACACGACTACTACCAATGGTTGGAGTTTGAATGATTGAGGTTGGAAGTGTATCTATCGAGACTGTAGACCTAATACCGTCTCAAGTGAGCTTTGCAGCTGGATGTAAGGATTTCATTGATCTCTAAAGGATACCTTTTAAACGTTTGGAGTCCATCTTGATAGTGCAAGTTGGATGAAGTGAGTTGGATCTGTCGGTTAGGCAAAAGCGAATAATGGTATCTTGATACCTCAGGAATTAGTAGCTGTGTGATGAGATGCAGTGACTATGGATGTCTCCAAAGATTTTTCTTTGGAACAAGTTTATGAAGTATATCTGCTTCGATGTTGTGGCTGGGTTCAGCAGGATGTTTCTGTCTAGTTTGAGGTCCGAGTTTCTCGAAGAGATTTGGATTAGGAAGTCTTTGGCGTCGGTGTCAGCAAGTGCAGCTTGGAGTATTCTGTGTGTCGGCAGAAGGTCTTCTGGTTAGAATTTTTTCTGGAGACGGAGTTCAGAAGCAGCAGAGTGGATCCATTTCTTTGATGGACTGGCTAGATAAGTGTAAGCTGTTCTGATTGGTAAAGAGAGAACAATTTTCTTTGGATATTGGACTGGTTGATTGCAAAAGTGACTTGCGATATTTTGAGTTTTCTCTTGGGTTATCAGAGGTTTGTCTGTATCTGGAGGTTGAGTTTTCTTATCGACTGGATTCTAGGAGTGATACCGGTGGTTTAGTTTAATAGAAGGATGACTTCTAGAGCAAAGTTTGGTAAAGCAGCTTAGAATATCGTGGTACTTCTGAGTTTTGTTTTATGGATCTGTTGAACCATATTTCTGAGATGTGTTGTCCAGTTTGTGCTCGTGTTCTTCATCAGCATTTTCATCTACTCCAGATCAGAGTTGTGCAGCGGAAGCAGTTTGGGAGTGCTTTTGTTTTGTCTTTTCCGGATAGGAGAAGTAAGTTAGTCTTATGATGTTTATGGAGTAGAGTTGGTGTTCTTGGTTTTGGATTGATCTTGAGGAGATCATTCTGTTGGGTTGTTTTGGTCCAATTTGTTTCTAGAGACATCGGCGAAGGTTGAGCTGATCGGGAGAGATGAAAGCAGCCCAGGACCGTCAGAAGTGTTTTGTGGATAAGAGACGAAGGAATTTGGATTTCGGAGTCGGAGATTTGATTTTGGGTAAGTTTTCTCCGATCTAAGGAGCTATAAGATTGAGTAAGACTGGGTAAGTCAGCTCCGAGGTGCTTTGGATCTTTTCTGTGTTCTTGTGAGGATTAGTGTTTGATTTTCAGGGTTAAATTTCCAGTTTGGATAACTGGAATTCGATGTGTTTCACGTATCTCTAAGGTAGTACGTGTATGATCTATCTCTGGTAGGGGAACCAGCATTTCAAGAGGATGTGATTGTTGAGTCAGACTTGCTTGTAGTCTGATATCCTGTTTAGTTTTATAAGTCTAGTTGAATAGGAGCTCTGTAGCTTAGTAGTATAGATTGTTTGGATTCTGTAGAGTGAGTATTCCGGTATTTATACTTGGGAAACTCTAGGAAATTCTATCCAGAATTTTGTCTGGATAGTTAGATTTGTTTGTTTGAATGATATGAATGATAATATAAGTTTGAGTTTTATAATAAAATCTTAAGATAGATTATTAATTACCTTTGCTTTTAAATTTCGGGGACGAAATTCTTTTAAGGGGGGAGGAATGTGATATCCCGGAATTTTTGGCAATATAAATTTAATAATCTGTGTTAAAAATTAAATGGATTTGATAATTTTTGTTAATAAAATTTGAATTGATTTAATAATCTTCTTTTAATAATATTTAAATTGGTAGATTTTATCTTTTTTTAAAGCAAATAAATAGTTTTCTATTTATAATATATATATATATATATAATTTTATATATTGTAAATAGATAAGCTTTGGTTTGGAATTTAGTAAATAAAGCAATTTTCTAATTCTAATTTATTTTTGGTAAATTGGAAATTTTGATTTAAATTTAACATTTAGCTTTTCAAAGCAATTCAATAAATAACTATATGGTTTATACTTAAGGTAAATCTTATTTTTTTAAAATTATATTTAATTAGCTTAAATATAAATCTAAATTAGATTAACATGAAAGCTTTGTTTTATTTTCTTTGAAAAAAATATTGCTTGAAATTATATATAAGAGCTTAAATTACAAATTACATATGATCTTAATATATTGAGTAATAGAAGTGATTTATAATCTCTTTTATAAGTCATTTAAAATTGTTAAATTTATTATTTTCAAATAATAATTATAATACCTAGTTTTTATAAACATAAAGAGATTTTTTAGAAATAGGATTTGTTATTTTCAAAATTTAATGATAGTTATATATGCATACATATAGCTTGATTTTTAAATTAGGTTTTATAATTTAATTTAAATTTGAATTTAATGTTTTGAAATAAATACTTAAAAATATTTGGATAAGCTTTTATTTATAATTTGTTTTGTTCAATTCTCTTTAAAAAAATAAATTTATATATATACGTAAAAAGTAATAAATTAAGTTAAAAGCTTTTATAAACAATTTCAAGTTAAAATGAATACTTACATTACAAGTGTAAATCTCTTAAGACATCTAAATGACATGTGTTAAGCCATAAATTAAACAATGTGACAAATGTTAAAATTGAGAACAAGTGTCCTATTAAATTTTCATTTTCTTTTATTTTAATTAAATCAAAAATTTTCTTATATAAACACATTTCTTCTCACCTCATTTTCTTTTTCTATTCTTCTTCAAAACTTAAGAAAATCTGAAATCAACATTCAAACTAAAATTTAAATTTCTTTGATCAATCTTCTTCAAAATAGAAAAAAATTTCTCAAAAACAAATTCCGGTAAATTCCCCTCAAAAGCCAATCTGAAACCAGTATTCCTCTAACAAAAATAACCCAAAACTATCCGAATCATCTTCAAAACCTGGAATGCAAATCAAATATAAACATGAACTCATTTTTTTTTAAATATGGAAATGGGACTGATCATCAATTTGCAACTCGAAAGCCTGCATGCAACTGCAATTTCAAACCAGGCCTACATTCATCTTCAACTTGAAGTTTTTTTTAAAGCAAACATCCAACTGCAGTTTTATGATCATAAGAACTTTAGCAACTCAAGTTCAAAGCACATTCCAGTTTTAAGCTTTTCAAAAACATGGTTGCTCTGTTCATCATCCTAATCTGTGAGTAACATTTTTATATGAAATAAACTTAAGTAAATATGGTTGCCTGATTTATTCCTGTGATAATCATGATTTGTGTGGATGAATGTGATGGAATTCTCTGTATATATGTATGGCTTTCTAAATGCATGCTTGTGTTGTAAACTTGTTCTTGCCTGTTCTATATTCCAGGCTTAAGTTTTGTTCAAAAATCATGAATTCAAAATCTAACCCATGTTAAGGTTCAAATTTCAAACAAACATGTTAGTTACATCATAAATTAAAGTCTTAAGTTTTATTTAGGTTAAATAATTTGGTATTATCACTGGAAATTCAAAAATAACAGAACAAACTGTATGTAAGTGGAAATTTACTTATCCAGATTCATTGATCCAGGAGTATAAGTTGATTACTTATACTAAAACTTGAATTTTAAAACTAAAATCAAAATTTTTAGTTTGAAAATGATTGAGTATTTCTGGTTTGACCAGAAAAGATGTTTTGGTATGTAATTGGCGATCTAGATGGTCGGGGTGGTCAGCGGCTTCTTTGGTGATGGAGTGGTGATAGGAGATTCAGGGAAAATTATTGGGAAGTGGATCAAAGCACCGTGGCGATGGTGATTAATCATTGAAATTTTTAACCCTAGATTTTCTGTTGATCAGAAAATTGATCGTCGCGACATCTATAGGTAACCGAGCTTTCCCAGATTCAGGAGGAAGATAGTTGGAATGTGGAAGAGGTCGTGGCAGGAGGTGAAGCCACTCTGGTAGTCGGAATCTTGTGTTTGAGGTGATTCCAGTATTCGACATTATTCCAGATTTGAGCTCATAAGCTCAAATTTGATTTTTAGTTTCTGCAAATGTTTTGAGGGTTGTAATTGTGTTGGAAGATGATCGTCGACTTGCGTGAGTCGTCACGAGTGGTCAGAGTTGGCGGCAGTGATGGTGTAGGTGCACGGAGGACTTTGTGTATCAGCTGTTGTTTTGGGGAAGATGGTACTCGAGTGTTATACGAGTTGTTGCGTGTTTTGCTCGAAGTGTCGGGGTATTGGACTCGAAGTCATTGTTGTGAGGACTCGGGTATGTTGTTGTTAGAGGTGTATGTAAACCTGTCAGTACTTAAGTTTTTAATGAATTCAAATGAAAATGTTACTCGAGTTCTACTCGATTTATTTAGTGTTTTGTTCGGGTTAGGTTAGGTTAGGCTCGAGTGAATCATATGTTGTTCGGGTTAATTTTGTTACAGGTTAGAAACCCTGTACTGTTTTCAAATTTAAACTGAAATTTAAAATATTAAGCAAGGATTTAAAATAAGTTTTAAATCTAATTTTTAAAAAATGGATTCAAGTTTAATTTGAATCTTAGCTGGAAATGAATAAAGTTTTTAAATTCAAATTTGTTCAAATAACGTTAAAGGGGTTAAGTGATTAAAAGTGTTTTTAAAGGAATTTGAATTTAAATTGGAGTTTGAAATGTAAAGGAATGATTGAAACAAGGTTTAAATCTGATTCAGATCTAAAATTGAATCTTTGTTTTAAAATAAATTTAAGTTTTATAAATTTAAGTGTTTTAACAATTTTGAATGATAAAGTAAAATTTAAATGTTTTGAATTTAAAAAGGAATTTGGTTTGAACTCTTGTAAAATTTCTTTTATAGGAGAAAGTATTCTTTATCATGTAAATTTAAACGTTTTAAATTGATTTTAAATTTTGTTGAGATAAATTGGGTTTCATTTTAAAACTTGAATTTTAAAATTAAATTTGAAATTAAATTTGGAAATGAATGTTTTCAAATATATTTGTGAATGATAATTTAACCATAGATAAGAAAAAGGTTTTATCTTAAAGTTAAATTAGAATTTAATGATTTGTTATTCATTTAATTATTAGGGTAATTAAATAGATAATTAATTTATTTAATAAATTAATGAAATGGATAATTACTTAAAGTAATTAAGGGTTTTAAACTTAAAAGTTTAAGATTAATTATTCTTAGAATAATTAACTTGTAATTTAAGAATCATTAATTAAATAAGATTAGATTTTAATTAATGATTAGTAATTAATTAATCAAATAATAAAGGATTAATTAAGTTACAGTTAACACTTAATTAATTAAATAATTATGGGTTAATTAATGGGCTATTGATGGTTAATTAATTTGTAATCAATAATGATTAAAATAAGTTAATTACTTTAGAAAAATAATTAATGCATTGTTAATAGTTAATGAAAGTTATTAAGTAAGGATTATTTAATAATTAATTAATGTGATTAATTTTTAATAATTAATTTAAAGATAATCATTTGTGTAAATTGTTAAATATAATTACTTATGGAAGTAATTAAGGAATTAATTACTCATTGTAATTAATTGAGTTTAATTTGATTAAATTAAGTTAATTAATTCAGTTTAATTAATTTAGAATAATCATTTGATGATTTGTGAAGTATAATTACTTAATGTAATTTAATGAAGAGAAATTACTTAGGGAAGTAATTAATGGGTAATTACTGAATGTAATTAATTGAAGGTGATTTGATGATGGATGTAATTTGAGTATAATTACTTTATAAAATTAATCAAGGGACTAATTAGAGATAATTAATTAAGGAGTAATTAATTTATTTGATGAAGTAAGTAAGGGTAGTTAATTACTGAATGGAGTTAATCAAGGGTGATTAACAATTATGCTTTAAATAAAGATTAATTACTTAATGTAATTAATTTAAATAAAAATGTAATTAGAGATCATTAATTATTTTAATTAATGAAGTAATTAAGAATAAATTTATTTAGAAATAATTAATCAATGAAGGAATTAATTAATGTAATTAATTAAGGATTAATGAAATTAGTTATAGTTAATTAATTTGCAAAGTAATTAAAGGTTAATTACTGTATTTGGTTAAGTATAATTAATTTGTAAAATTAATTAAAGGATAATTACTTGAATGTAATTAAGGAATAATTAATCAAGGGTGATCAATTAAGGTGATTGATTAGAGGATAATTAATTAATTAGTTTATAATTAATTAATGATTATGTAAGCAAGATTTATATTAATGATGTAATTAATTTAATTCACTTTAAATTAATTATATTTGGTGTGATTATTAATCATTGCTTATACATTAATGGATGATATTGGTTGCCTTGAATGGTTTGAGATCTCAGATATGAGATAAATGATGTCGTGTAATATGGATGCTTTGGTTGCATTGAGATGATAATATGAATCATCTATTAGGTATTGATACTATGGATTATCTATTGTGATGATAATGATGATTATCTATTGTGGTATGTGAATTATCTATCTGTGTATATAGAGATAGTAGAATTGAATTGTTTTAAACTTTAAAACAACTTGGCCTTAAAAGACACGTTTTGGATTTCGATGAGACCGGGATTGGGTTTCCAGATTTGGATATCCGAAAAGCACATCGATCCAAATTTACGATAGGTCGTGAATCTCAAGTGAAAAGTGAAGACTCGAGGTGTAAGAACTATTCGTCAGTATAACTCTGTGGGTGATTCCGAGATGAGTTTGACGGAGATAGTACTTTCAGATTCGAGATGAAGATTCAGAGTGCAAGGGTTATCGTCGTTAACTCTGAGGGTGATTCCAAAATGAGTGTAACGAGATAATGCCTCGGTTTCATTCGAACCCGGAATGAACTTGTATGGATTGAATGCTTTCAGAACATTGTCAGGTGGACGATGAGCGTTCTAAGAGATGTGTTCTCTAAAGGTAATCGTAGCCTCAAGCCTCATCAATGGGGAATGGCTAAAATAGGGAAGGTGCGGCAAGGCTAAGTGGGTCATGCCCAAGTAGGACGAGATTTCCCCCTGTCTAGAAGTCCCTTTTTATTTCGGCTGTGTGGGCGGTTGGAACGTACGCCAACTACGGGGTTGTCTTGTTTGGGACTATCCAATAAGGGATGGTTCCGGCCTTGTGTTGCAAGGGAGTTAGGGTGGCTCCTCGGTACGGTGATCTAGACCACGTACTGTGACGGGCGGTACCCCGGTAGCCCTGCCATTGTATGTAATCCAAACTCCAATAAGTGTCGTACGTTTTAGTTGTGCCCAACTATGTTGGAACGTGAGATGTAAGCATTCCAGCTATTTCTGTATTTTACTTGAAAACCCTATACCCTATTATAATATCATCGGATTTCCTATCAAATGTTTTGGTTAGCGTAAGGTAAAAACTTTTCCATGTTTATGTGTGGGATGTCTTACGTGATACCTTTCTTTCAAAGGTTTTTCAAAGCTAAGCAACTTTAACCTGTTACTCACACCAGACCCATGTCTGACCCGGAGTTTATCTTCTGTTTTCTTAAACTCTTGGGTACTCAAATTTTTACGAGTAGCCAAGGGATTCAGGTTAGCTTTGACGAATTATGGAGGAGCAATGGAGCAGGAGGCTTCTGCGTTATAGCTATATATAGTGTTCCGCTGTGTTGGTCTCTCTGAGTAGTTTCCTTGTACTGTATTGAGTTGTATAACTAGACAGGTGTTTATAACTGTCTAGTATGTGATGTATATGCTGTGTAACTCTGATTAGTGTTGTATACTATGTAATATTTATGTTATTAATATAATTTATTCGTTTCGTTGTTGAGATTCTGATGTTGTTTCTTCTTTCTTCTCTTTCTTTTCTCTTTTCTATCACTTTCTTTCTTCAAGATGATGCGACTTTCTGTGGTGAGAAAGTCGGGTCGTCATAACAACGTTGTAGTTTTTAAAAACAGCATAACGTTGAAACTGGAAAGATTAAAAATAGAGTAGAATCTGACCAGTTAACGTAGGAAATTTTCGTCTGAGGCTTGTCGTAACAATTTCCTTAAGAATTTTTATTCGAAATTCTCCCAAGATACAACAGACGTAATCTGCATGAGATTGTAATGAGTATGTCAACTCTGTGATATATTATTCAGAGCAGCAGAAAAGAAGAGAAGAAGCAGAAGAAATTAGAACAGGAATAGAATGAGAATGTGATCAGGATTCTCTTCTAATTATAATTTCGTCCGCATCCCTTCAAACAGTCGCGTCTGCTTGACGGGTCATACCCGCTGCCTTTTGAACGCTGCTGTTCGTTAACGGGTCGCACCCGCCTACTCCTGGTATCTGTTCGGCCGCGCCTCCTCAGTCGGGCTGCACCCGCTTCTGTTCGCCCGTGCTTCTTCAGTCAGGTCGCATCCGCTCGCGTCTAACGGTTCGTGCCCGCTTCAGAAGTCACACATCCTCAGTTAATCCGCATCCGCTTATGAACAGTCGCGTCTGCTCGTATAGCCTGCAACTGTTGAAAAACGTGGCCCAGTTTTGCAGTAAAATTAGGATCATATTAGACGCAAACCCAAACCCAAGCCCGGCCCGGTTTGCTCGGTCGGACGGACGGCGGCAGCAGCGGCGCGCGCGCGTGTGTGGTGGTGATGCATGATCTCCCTCCTCACAACGAAGCATATATTTGGGTACCCCTATGCCCCAACTCCTTCATTGCAAAGCCATATATAAACTAGTATAGCTTTAACAATTTTGGCGATGTGGGACTTATGTATGTTTCATTCATTTTGCTATTAGGAATTCCAACAATCCCCCACATGAATGATAATATACATATCCCCCACACAAAGCAAAATATCACAGAGTACATATGGAATAATGCTTTATCGTGGATAAGTAGATATTTCACGTTGAACTTTCCCTAGTTAAAACTTATCGGATCTACTTAGCTAATCGGTGAATTATTTTAGCTTGAACCGTCAACCGTTATTGTATATCCAGACAATAAGCTTTACGAAGCATTGATTCCCTTTTCATTCGATCTCTTGGCTGTGTTCATTTTGGTCCTGAACAATTTTTGGTTCTGATAGTGTTTATAGAAAATATAAGCCTTTAATATTCTCATAGAGCCGACCCAGCTCACACTAATATAGGTGATCGCAACCATTAAGAGTATCCTACATATACCCCACTTGTTATTTCTAAGATATGGTCATCATTAAAAAACATAGTTTTAACCTTTAAATACTTCTGTAGGCATGCATTTATATTGTGCACCATAGGAATGGAGTTGGACTATGTCCACGCAAATGCATTACGTCTTCAGTTACTCAGAACTGGTTTGCCTATAGATCCTAGTCCGTGGGATCTCCAGTCGCTAGGATAGGTTTCCTTATAAGATAACTCTTGGTATTTAGGCTTTTAAACTCATTCCCCTCGATGCGCAGTCAATTTTCTCTCTTGATAAACCTTTAGTAAATGGATCCGCTAGTTTATCATTTATTCTCACATAATCTATGAAAATAGTTCCATTTGAGAGTAACTGCCTAACTGTGTTATGGCGTCGACTAATGTATTGTGACTTTCCATTATGCACAAAGTTGTGCGCTCTGCTTAGCGCAGCTTGGTTATCACAATGTATGCATATGGCCGGTTCAGGATTAGGCCAAAACGAAATATCTTCTAAAAAGTGACGAAGCCATTCTGCTTCTTCGCCTGCTTTATCTAAAGCGGTGAACTCCGATTCCATGGTCGATCGATCTATGCATGTTTTTTCAGTAGATTTCCATGACACTGCTGCCTCTGCTAAGGTAAATACATAACCACCTGTTGATTTTGATTCCTCTGAATCAGCAATCCAGTTTGCATCAATATGTCATTCTAAGACGGCAAGATATTTTCCATAATGTAAGGAATAATCTGTGGTATTTTTTAAATATCCAAGTACTCTCATTAGTGCTTTCCAGTGTTCCTTTCCTGGATTGCTTGTATAGGTGCTTAGCCGACTTACTGCATAAGCTATATCTGGTCTTGTGCAATTCATGAGATACATGAGACATCCTGTTACACGAGAGTATTCCAGTCGCATTACACTCTCATTAGTGTTTTTATGCAGTACTTCTGATGGATTAAAAGGTGTTCTCACTCCTTTAATTCCATAGTCCTGGAATTTTTCAATCACTTTGTCTACATAATGTGACTGAGATAATTTAATTCCATTAGGTGTTCTTATTATTTTGCTTCCCAAAATAACGTCTGCAACTCCTAAGTCTTTCATATCGAAACTGTTAATTAACGTCTTCTTTATGGTCTCTATTACCTGAGTATTTGGACAAAATATTAACATATCGTCTACATATAAACAAATCATCACATATGATTGTCCAATTTGTTTATAATAAACACACTTATCGCATTCTTTTATACGAAAACCATTTCTCATCATGACACTCTCAAATTTTGTATGCCATTGTTTTGGAGCTTGTTTTAGTTCGTATAATGATTTTACTAATCTACAGACTTTGTTTTCATTTTCTTTGGAAACAAAACCTTCAGGTTGCTCCATGTAGATCTCCACATCATGATCTCCATTTAAGAATGGTGTCTTTGCATCCATTTGATGATTTTCTAGATCATAGATCGATGAAATTGCTATTAGAATTCTTATAGAGGTTATTCGTGTTACTGGAGAATGTGTATCAAAGAAGTCTACTCCTTCTTTTTGACGATATCATTTGGCTACTAATCTGGCTTTATACTTGTCGATAGAGCCATCTGCTTTCATTTTCTTCTTGAAAATCCATTTACAGCCAATAGGTTATATTCCAGGTGGAATGTCAACAATTTCCCAAGTTTTATTACTTAGAATTGAATCAATCTCACTTTGGATTGCTTCTTTCCAACATGAAGATCCAGAAGATGACATTGCTTCCTTGTACGTTCGAGGTTCGTGTTCTAACACGTAAGTGAAAAATCCAAACCAAATGTATTGAATGTCCTAGGCCTTACGCTTCTTCTTGGTTCAACTTCCTCAATCTCATGATGAGTTTCATCTTCATGTGAATTGCTTGATTCTTCTCTTGTCCTTTTAGGGACATTATTCCCTTCATTCCTTTTGTGCGGAAACACGTCTTCAAAGAATGAGGCATCTCTAGATTCCATGATTGTATTTACATGAATATAAGCTATATCAGACTTGAATACCAAAAATCTGTAGGCACTACTATTTTGGGCTGGTCCTAAGTAGTAACAATCTACTGATTTTGGTCCAAGCTTGACTTTCTTGGGAGGCGGAACTGGAACTTTTGCCAAGCACCCCCACACTTTGAGGTATTTAAAACTTGGTTTGTGTCCTTTCCATAGCTCATATGAAATTGTTCATGTTTTATTGTGAGGGACTTTGTTTAATATGTGATTAGACATATTTAAGGCTTCCCCCCACAAGTTCATCGGTAGACCAGAGGTTAAAAGCATGGCATTAATCATGTCTTTTAACGTTCTGTTTTTCCTCTCGGCTACACCATTTTTTGTGTGGTGAATATGAAGCTCTTGTTTGATGAATTATACCATTTTCGACACAGAACTGTTCAAATGGTGATTCGTATTCTCCACCTCGATCAGATCCTAGTATCTTGATCTTTTTATTTAATTGATTTTCTACCCCAGCCTTGTACTTTATAAATGATGTAATTTCTTCATCTTTACTGTTCAAAAGATATACATAGAAATATCGCGTATATTCATCAATAAAAGTGATAAAGTACTTTTTCCCACCTCTTGTAGGTAATGATTTAAAATCGCATAAATCTGTATGAACCAAACGTAGTGGTTCAGTGCTTCTATCAACAGATTGAAATGGTTTTTTAACCATTTTTGCTTCTACACATGTCTCACATTTGTAGTTCTTATCTACTTGAAATTTCGGAATTATTCCCAAGTTTGATAATATTTTCATTTTTCGGAAATTTAAATGTCCCAATCTATCATGCCATAGTAAAATTTCGTGCTCAAGCAAGTAAGAAACTTCAATTTTATTAATAGCACAATCAGAATGCATACATTTTCCTTAAATAGACCGTCACATAAATAACCCTTTCTGATATACATTCCAGCTTTGGACAGAACCATCTTGTCTGACTCGAACACCATTCTGAATCCTTTCTTTGATAGTACTGCACCAGAGATGAGATACTTGCGTATGTCTGGAACGTGGAGCACGTCATTCAACTTGACAGTTTTTCCAGAAGTAAACTTGAGGATTACTATGCCACTGCCTTTGATCATGGATACTGCAGAATTACCCATATAGATTTTTTCTTCGTGATCAAATTTATGGTATGGAGAAAACATGGATTTGTCAGAGCAGACATGACGAGTAGCGCCTGTGTCCACCCACCATCGGTTAGGATTCTGAATCATATTGCATTCATATACAACTGCCGAGAAGTTGGACTCGTTTACTTCCATGTTGTCTACTATATTTGCCTCTTTGTTGCGGTCCTTTTTGAGTCTGCAATCTCTAGCGGCATGTCCAACTTTTCAACAAACCCAACACTTGCCATTAAACTTTTTGGTGCGTTTGTTGTCTTTTGGTTTGTTGTCTGGAGCTTTCCTTTTCTTCTGGAAATTCTTCCTTTTGTTTTTGGTCTTTGAACCTTCAGTCACAAATGCCTCCTCGCTTTGTTTTGTAACTCCACGATTATTTGCCTTAATTTTCAGTCGAACTATGAGATCCTGTAAAGAGATTTTCTTCTTCTTATGCTTTAGATAATTGTGGTAATCTCTCCACAACGGCGGTAGTTTTCCCGTGATGGATTCAACCAAAAATTATTCTCCAACCTTATGACCTTACGCTTCGAGTTCATGAATGATGATTTGTAGTTCATGTAGTTGAACAATCACCAGTTTGGAGTCAACCATCTTGTAGTCCATGAATTTCTTAAGACTGATATTCTGCATCTTATACTTCATGGCAAGTGCACTCCAGAGTACTTTTGCTGTCTTTAAAGGCTGATATACTTTGTATAGCACCTTGTTGAGACAATTCAGAATATAGTTTCTGCATAGAAAATCGGAATGCTTCCACATATCAACATCTGATTCCTTGCCTGGCGCAGGAATCGGTTCCTCCTTCCCGAGATATCGTTGCAAACCGAGTGTGGTGAGATAAAATAACATTTGATTATGCCTTGTTAGAAAATCATCATCATCTCCTTTAAAAGGATCGGGCATGTTGTGTGTAGTAGCCTTTGTTGAGAGCTCTACTGTTGCCATCTCAGTTTTAGCAAAAAACAGTAAAAATTCTTAAGATGTTATATTTTCTAGTATACTAAAACAGATAGTACAATACAATAAACTCGTCACACAAGTTTATAAATCAGATTTCCACTACGTTGGAATTCTGTATTAGATAATTTTTTCATCTATAAGTTACGTTGTAAATAAGTACAACAACAACGTTGTAGTTTTTAAAAATAGCACAACGTTGAAACTGGAAAGATTAAGAATAGAGTAGAATCTGACCAGTTAACGTAGGAAATTTCCGTCTGAGGCTTGTCGTAACAATTTCATTAAGAATTTTTATTCAAAATTCTTCCAAGATACAGCAGACGTAATCTGCACGAGATTGTAATGAGTATGTTAACTCTGTGATATATTATTCAGAGCAGTAGAAAAGAAGAGAAGAAGCAGAAGAAATTATAAGTGGAATAGAATAAGAATGTGATCAGGATTCTCTTCTATTTATAATTTCGTCTGCATCCCTTCAAACAGTCGCGTCCGCTTGACGGGTCGCACCCGCTGCCTTTTGAACGCTGCTGTTCGTTAACGGGTCGCACCCGCCTGCTCCTGGTATCTGTTCGGCCGTGCCTCCTCAGTCGGGCCACACCCGCTTCTGTTCGACCGTGCTTCTTCAGTCAGATCGCACCCGCTCGCGTCTAACGGTTCGAGCTCGCTTCAGAAGTCGCACCTCCTCGGTTAATCCGCGTCTGTTTATGAACAGTCGCGTAAGTCGCACCTCCTCAGTTAATCCGCGTCCGTTTATGAACAGTCGCGTCTGTTCATATAGCCTGCAATTGTTAAAAAACCCATCCCAGTTTTGCAGTAAAATTAGGATCATATTAGACGCAAACTCAAACCCGAGCCCGGCCCGACCGGTCGGACGGACGGACGGCGGCGGCGGCGGCGCACGCGTGTGTGGTGGTGATGCATGATCTCCCTCCTCATAATGAAGCATACATTTGGGTGCCCCTAGGCTCCAACCCCTTTATTGCAAAGCCATATATAAACTAGTATAGCTTTAACAATTTTTAACGATGTGGGACTTATGTATGTTTCATTCATTTTGCTATTAGGAATTCCAACATGTATGTATATGTGTGTGTGCATATATATGTGTGTGTGTGTTTCTATACATATATATACATATATACATACATCAATATATATACACATACATACATAATACATACATATATACGCACACACTCACACTCACACACACTTAAAGAAATATCGGATATGAGTCGTTTTCCTAAAGCAAGCAAAGAATTAAGAGTACAAGGCTAAAGGTGTGAAAATAATTTAAAGTCAGGGGCAATGGCGGATGTAATTTATGCAAGACATGGGTGTGTGCACATTTCAAAGCAACAAGGAAAGTAAATATAAGTGCATGACCATTAAGAAAAAGGACAACAGAGAACAAAACCATTTCACAAATAAAATTTTCTTAGGGTATTGGTTGCATGATAACCGATGAAATAACATAAATAGCATAAAATCCAAAAATCATAACGTATAAACTCTAGTTTATATGCATAAACTCTAGTTTATATTTCATAATGTGTAATGGAGTTTAAGATAACAGGGAGGAACGAAGCAAAGCATCAAGATTTGGGTGCCATATGGGTACAAACACAAAAATCAAAAGAGTAGTTTAATTTACAGTGAGTTGTTTTAATAAAGAATGGTCCTAGGTTTGCAGCCACAGAGACACAAAATCATCATTTTAAATCACAATTATTCAACATAAAATTGCTAAGCATGCAACTAAATATTCAAAGATAGTTTTCGTGAGGATTAACTCACTTTATTTCCTTTTCTTCTTGGCAAAAACAACAAATTTATTATCGCTTCTTCTAATCAACGAACCCCTAAAATGGAATTTACGAACAACTTACAGTAGATTACAAAACTACTCAAAATTTGAAATTGAAGGTTCATAAAGATAAACTAAGATAGGAAGAGATTACCTTGAATTTTACTTTGTAAATGGGCTTAACTTAACTAAACTAATCACTCTTCTTTTTATTTATTTTCCAAAAGCTTTTCTTTACTTTTAAGGATTTAAACCTCGTTAACTATGACTTAAGAATAAAATTATTACAACCCAAAATTCCAAAACGCACTCTTTTGTATTTAGAGCTAAATTTTAACAATTAAATTCTTTATCTATCATATCTTCTAATTTGATTTACAACTAAAAATACACATTTTCTTATCAATAAAAGAATTTTATTCAAGGGGTATTAATGATACTTTTCGATTAATAATTGATTTCTACCTTAATTTACATTGAAATATTCTTCTAAGAAATGATAACTCCTTCCATTTGATTAAATCAAACCAATGATTTAAAAACTAAATTTAATTACATGATTAAATTTCAAACTCGCAAATTAAAATTAATCAATCGTAATTAAACTTAATTAATTAGGTAATTAACAACAGGGTTGTTACATATCACCATATCACAATTGTCCTCTTCCGAAGAGCTTGATTATCAATGTCGTTAACAAGACTAAGGAATGGGAAACTCAATTTTTCTACAAATGCTACTCTAGAATTAGGGAAACCTTCTCCGTTATAAGTAAGTTGTTGTTTCTTGTTACTTATGTTATGTTTATCACCCTCTTATGGTGGATTTGTTTTCATTAGATTGGGCGCCTAAGCATTTAAATCCTCGGATAATGAAACTATCAAATCCCTGACTCTAGCATCCCAAAGCATAGGCAACAAACTCACACTTCTGATGGAAGTGAATCCTCTCAATACTCGCTGATTCAAGACAACCATATAATACTTTGGGAGCCTTCAATGATGAAAAAGAATGCCCAAGGGAAACATTTATTGGTTATCACTAACCGAACTATTTTCTGTACTTCCTCTCCAGTTAAACTTGAGCCCATTAATAAGTTTGCATTATAACTAGCATGGAATTCTCGATGCTATTATCTTATAAACTCTTTTCTTTGGATTGGGCTTTTCTGCTTTTGTCATTGTTTCTAAAGAGAAAGAAGTTAAAGATGATGCTCCCAAAAAGAGGAAAAATAAAGATGAAGTTCCCGCCTCATCTTAGTTGAGCAAACCTATTTCCATTGAGGACTCCATCACTAGAGCAATTAAAGCACTAGAAAAGGAAGTGGGAAATGATGCCCCAAGTAATGTTCCGTCTCCTTTTCCAAGTAAAAGGCCCAAGCTTATGGACGACTTTACTCCTGCTAACGTGGATAAGGAGGAACATGTGAAAATTGACTCGATCTCTAATATGGAAACTTTAGTTAAAGCCAGAAAACAAACAAAGGATTCCCAGACCCTCGAGTCCCTCTTAAATATCACCTTTCCTACTTCTGCAATAGCCATCAGTCGCCTGTATGATGACCTTGGTCTATTTCCGTCTTTGGATGATCGTCTCCCTTTAAAAATTCAGGCTCGGTCACCCATTGAATTTTTTGATGATTTTCTCCAACTGGTTGCTCAGTATTCTTCATTGACATCGCTTACACCACTGTAGTCTTCAGTTTACTCAAGAGACCATCTTAGTGTCATCCTTAAGCAGCTTCTGTTCGTATGCACCTTTTTCTGTTTGATTATTCTAATCTTTTAACTCTATATTGACTTATGTTTTCCATACATTTTATGCAGCCAAGCATATGTTCCTCCTTCATGAGGCTTCTCGAGGACTTTCTAACTAAATGGCCGAGCTTAATGGAAAAATGTTATTCCTTAACAATAGTATAATTAATGTCGTTACTGCAAGGGACGAAGCTGTTTCTAAAAGAGATAATCTCGCTTCCTTCTGGATGAGGAATAGAAGGCTAGACAAACGTTGGAAGAAGAGCTGAAAATTTTGAAAGCCGAGCTTAAGAAAGCCAACAAACTCAAAGCAGATCATGTGATGGCAAACAAAGAAAAGGCTAGGCTAGCTAATAAGAAAAGATCCTTAAAGGGCAAGCTACAAAGGAAAACTAAAATCTTAGCCTACTCAAGTAATGTTATCATCGATGTTAAGGAGAAAGTCGCTTCTTTCCTTAATAATGCTCTCCCCAAGAAGACTGAGAACTGCTACGAAGATGCCTTGTTTGTGGCATATGTTGATAATATCCGAAGGTCCCCAGACTAAAACTTTCCATCCCTCCCTGATTGGAATGAAAAATTCAAAACAAAATTTAGTTTTAAGCTGCAGAAAGATAAGCAGTCTCTTCAAAAAGAATTTTCTGCTGAAGAAAAAATCGACGCTAAAAAGTTGTTGACCATTAACGATTCACAATTGATGAGGAGACATGATATGATGGAGAAGGAGATAGCGACAACGACGATGATAATGACGACGACAACGATGACGATAACGGTGGTGATGCTGATCGAAAGGGTCTTGAAAGACCAAAAGATGGGGAAGATGGATCAGATGATCCTAGTTTAGACTCGTCCGCTCATGATGCAGGCTTTACCAGATTCCTAGATCCTTAAGATGCTTCGAAGAAGGATTTTACTCCAAAAGATTGCACTTCCCCTAACCATCAATTGAAGGATAAAACTCGGACTCCTATTTCTCAAGTTCCAACCTCCCAGGTATAGAGTTCTACATTTAAATGCCTAATACTACTTGCTTAGCCCTTAGTTTATAAGCTTACTATTTTAGTTAAGGAAAAGAACAAATATTATTATGAGATTCTTTATGAAAAGATTGTGAATAAGGTGTACCAAGTGAATAAGGAACTTGAAAGGCAATTTAAAGAGCATAATGACTCATCTGGCAAATCCGTATGTCTTTCTACTGACGCTGTGTGGTTCATTAAGGAAAAACAGGCTACCCCTTGCATGAAAAGAGCTCATTTATACCGAGAAAGGATTACGAGAGAGAATGCTGAATTAATGACCATCCTTTTGATATTAATCGACGACAGAAATTATTTGGTGGAGTTTCTCTATAAAGTCTACTTTGGGGAAAAACTTGTTGCCTTCTCCTACTTAGGAGAGAATAGAAGGGGTTTAATTAGGCG